>ONZH01009326.1:0-595059 GCA_900303285.1 Rhinella marina | reverse complement strand
CCGCATTTTGTATGACTGATGATTATACATTGACATCTGTATGTTGATGTTTACCGATGAATTGTGCTTACCAGCATTTTAAGAATATTTACTATAATTGCCTACCTTTGAGGCTGTGTAATTTGGAACCCTACCATAGCAGAATCAGTTGGTTCCTTTTTTTCTTGATATCTTTTTAAATTTATTAGTTTATTATTTTTGGTATTTTTCTTTCATATCACTGGTGTGGTGTCTTTTTGAGAGGTAGTATTGTGGTGACGGTCTGTCCTGTGTCAGGGCCTCACTAGGGATCCCAGGAGGTTCCAGGCACGGGATCGCCCCTATCGGGGCGGCCATTCTGTCTTAGGTAGGGCATACCAGCATAGGGCTAAAATAGGGCCTATTTTCTCTTCATCTTCTGTAGGCCTCCCCTCTTTTACATCAACAAGCTCATCGATATAGGCCACCTTCATATACTACCTATCATTCACTTTGATATAATTATCTCTGTTATTATTTTGTGAGCTGTCAATATCAGCCTCTTTTAATGCATATTTAATAAAGGCTACTTTTTATGGTATTTTTTCTGTGACTTTTTTGTCTGATTTATAGTACCATTATTCATTAGTGGATCTGGTCCTCTACTTACCAGAACAGTGAATTGTTCTTATGAGAGTAAGGTATCCTGTGACCCTTTTGCTGAGTAGGGTGTATTTGGTAATGTGTTCCCTCTCAGAGTTACTAAGTCCTGTTATATATCGGGACTAAGCTGCTCTCTGAGCTACTTTCCAAACCTTTTGCAGCAGTCAGGGGAAAACGGTCCCTCACCACATCATGCTGCTTCACTCTTTCGTTCCACCACTGAACTCCACTACTCAACTTCAGCTACAGCTTTCTGCAACCCCTCCCTTGGTAGGAACCAGGACTAGCCCACTTCTGCCCAAAATGGTGGAGAATGGAATGGTAAGATACTGTCTGCCAGATAATGTGCCACCTGCTGGTGAACCAGGCACAGTACATGAACATAACAGTTTTTGCATATAAAAAAATTACACTTTGCTGCTGGTAGTATACAGTCATGGCCAAAAGTTTTGAGAATGACACAAATATTATATTTTCACATGATCTGCTGCCCACTGGTTTTTATGTGTGTTTGTCAGATGTTTTTATCACATACAGAAATATAATTGCAATCATATTATGAGTAACAAAAGCTTATATTGACAGTTAGAATGAGTTAATGCAGCAAGTCAATATTTGCAGTGTTGACCCTTCTTCTTCAGGACCTCTGCAATTCTCCCTGGCATGCTCTCAATCAACTTCTGGACCAAATCCTGACTGATAGCAGTCCATTCTTGCACAATCAATGCTTGCATTTTGTCAGAATTTGTAGGTTTTTGTTTGTCCACCTGTCTCTTGATGATTGACCACAAGTTCTCAATGGGATTAAGATCTGGGGAGTTTCCAGGCCATGGGCCCAAAATCTCTATGTTTTGGTCCCTGAGCCATTTAGTTATCACCTTTGCTTTATGGCAAGGTGCTCCATCATGCTGGAAAAGGTATTGTTGATCGCCAAACTGCTCTTGGATGGTTGGGAGAAGTTGCTCTCGGAGGACATTCTGGTACCATTCTTTATTCATGGCTGTGTTTTAGGCAAGACTGTGAGAGAGCCGATTCCCTTGGCTGAGAAGCAACCCCACACATGAATGGTTTCAGGATGCTTTACAGTTGGCATGAGACAAGACTGGTGGTAGTGCTCACCTCGTCTTCTCCGAATAAGCTGTTTTCCAGATGTCCCAAACAATCGAAAAGGGGATTCATCAGAGAAAATTACTTTACCCCAGTCCTCAGCAGTCCACTCCCTGTACCTTTTGCAGAATATCAGTCTGTCCCTGATGTTTTTTCTGGAGAGAAGTGGCTTCTTTGCTGCCCTCCTTGAGACCAGGCCTTGCTCCAAGAGTCTCCGCCTCACAGTGCGTGCAGATGCACTCACACCTGCCTGCTGCCATTCCTGAGCAAGCTCTGCACTGCTGGTAGCCCGATCCCGCAGCTGAAACACTTTTAAGAGACGGTCCTGGCGCTTGCTGGTCTTTCTTGGGCGCCCTGGAGCCTTTTTGGCAACAATGGAACCTCTCTCCTTGAAGTTCTTGATGATGCGATAGATTGTTGACTGAGGTGCAATCTTTCTAGCTGCGATACTCTTCCCTGTTAGGCCATTTTTGTGCAGTGCAATGATGACTACACGTGTTTCTTTAGAGATAACCATGGTTAACAGAAGAGAAACAATGATGCCAAGCACCAGCCTCCTTTTAAAGTGTCCAGTGGTGTCATTCTTACTTAATCATGACAGATTGATCTCCAGCCCTGTCCTCATCAACACCCACACCTATGTTAATGGAACAATCACTGAAACGATGTTAGCTTGTCCTTTTAAGGCAGGGCTGCAATGATGTTAAAATGTGTTTTGGGGATAAAGTTCATTTTCTAGGCAAATATTGACTTTGCATGTAATTGCTGTTAAGCTGATCACTCTTTATAACATTCTGGAGTATATGCAAATTGCCATTATAAAAACTGAAGCAGCAGACTTTGTAAAAATTTGACTTTGTAAAAATTAATATTTGTATCATTCTCAAAACTTTTGGCCATGATGTAGTTGGTAGTGCAAACCAATACAATGGTGGCAAACAGGTTAGCAATAGGAATGTAGGAGTGCTAGTGTCCCTCTGGGCCACTACACCCTCAGTAGTTCCTGGGTCATACCTGTCTCTGCTCTAGTGTGTGAGGGTTATGAGGCCTTGGCTCTAGCTCTGGGAGAAGTAGCCGGCACTCTTCACAACATGAAGAGTTTTTCTATTGTGGCCTGGATACCTTGCAGTCTATATTTTATTATTTCTGTGCCGCTGGCATTTTTACCTTTTATCTAATTAGATCTGCTGCAGTGTAATTGGTGGATTCAGAGGGTTTTAGAGTTTTTCCTCCATATCCTTCAGTTTTTTCATGATCTCTTTTTGTTCTGGGCTTTGGTCCTCCTTTGGGATGTCTTTGTACAGGTCCTTGAAGTACAGAAGCTGAATGTTGCCATTTCGGATGTGTAAGTTGTCTATCTATCTATCTATCTATCTATCTATCTATCTATCTCATGTCTATATCTTCTGTCTGTCTGTCTGTGAGGCTCAAATGCATGAAAGAACTGAAAAATGTACATTTTTCCTAAAAAATTTAAAAATAACACAATAAAAACATAAAACAAAACATTTATTCTGTGAGATCTCGGGTTATAGAGTATCAGATTTTCTAGAATATATCTTTCTAGTATTACAAACCATCATTTGAACATATAAATATGACAGAGGATACCTAAATTACGATGCCTATTTTTTATTTTCTAGTTAAGGTGCAAATGGTAAATTTAAATCCATAGGGGAACATTTATTATTTGCTTTTGAGTCAGTTTTACGTCTGTCTTTACGTTGTGTGCCTGCACCAAATTTATGAAATGGTGCATCTTAATAATATATTTGGCGTGAGGTCAATATGGATTACAGCTATATGCATCAAAGTGGGGTTGCCTGGCGTAGGTTGCGACTTTTTTACGACTTTTGCAAAAGTCGCATATAGTAAATGAGCTGTAATCCAGGTCTAATCTCACTTTTAGCTGTTAGGGCCCTTGCACACGACCGTATACGCTCAGAGACATACGGTCCGTGAGCAGGCTATATGTCCCGGAGCGGCACAGATCGTGGGCACGGGCGCGCATATTTGGAGTATACAAAAAATACATACTGTACAGTGTACATAGGTCATACAATGATTTTTAATTACTCAGTAAGCTGAGAAACGCTTGTGTGGTTAATATGAGGAAAGGAACAGGATAGTTCACGTTAGAGGATCCAGACCATATAACGTCTTGCTTGCAGAAAACACTTTCTTGAAGATGCTCTGGTGCTGGAGCTTGATCTATAGAGAAGACAAAAATTAAGCAACATGAAAAAATGCTCTCTATACTGTAATTATAATCCAGGATTAAGACCCTTCTGTACGTTTTCATTAAGGGATAGTATCACTTGTTATTTAAATCAAGTTTTCATTTTTTTTACTTTGTTTTTGGCAGCGTTTTTTTTTTATTTCTTTGACTTAAAGGGAATCTGTTGCCAATTTTATGCTATCCTAAAAAGGGTCCAAAAACAGAGCCCGGGAACTATGGGCCGGTAAGTTTAACATCTGTAGTGGGTAAACTGTTTGTGGGTTTTCTAAGAGATGCTATCTTGGAGTACCTCAATGAAAATAAGCAAATAACTCCATATCAGCATGGCTTCATGAGGGATCAGTCATGTCAAACCAATTTAATCAGTTTCTATGAGGAGGTAAGTTCTAGACTTGACCGCGGCGAATCAATGGATGTCGTATATCTGGACTTCTCCAAAGCATTTGACACTGTACCACATAAAAGGTTAGTATATAAAATGAGAAAGCTTGGCCTGGGAGAAAATGTCTGTATGTGGGTAAGTAACTGGCTCAGTGATAGAAAACAGAGGGTGGTTATTAACGGCACATATTCAGATTGGGTCACTGTAACTAGTGGGGTACCACAGGGGTCAGTATTGGGCCCTATTCTCTTCAATATATTTATTAATGATCTTGTAGAAGGCTTGCACAGTAAAGTATCATTTTTTGCAGATGACACTAAACTGTGTAAAGTAATTAACACAGAAGAGGACAGTACACTGCTACAGATGGATCTGGATAGACTGGAGGCTTGGTCAGAGAAGTGGCAGATGAGGTTTAACACTGACAAATGTAAGGTTATGCATATGGGAAGGAATAATGCAAGTCACCGGTACATACTAAATGGTAAAATATTGGGTAACTCTGACATGGAAAAGGACTTAGGAATTTTAGTGAACAGCAAACTAAGCTGTAGAAACCAGTGTCAGACAGCTGCTGCCAAGGCCAATAAGATAATGGGTTGCATCAAAAGAGGCATAGATGCCCGTGATGAGAACATAGTCCTGCCATTTTACACATCACTAGTCAGACCGCACATGGAGTACTGTGTACAGTTCTGGGCTCCTGTGAACAAGGCAGACATAGCAGAGCTGGAGAGGGTTCAGAGGAGGGCAACTAAAGTAATAACTGGAATGGGTGGACTACAGTACCCAGAAAGATTATCAAAATTAGGCTTATTCACTTTAGAAAAAAGACGACTGAGGGGAGATCTAATAACTATGTATAAATATATCAGGGGTCAGTACAGAGATCTCTCCCATCATCTATTTATCCCGAGGACTGTGATGAGGGGACATCCTCTGCGTCTGGAGGAAAGAAGGTTTGTACATAAACATAGAAGAGGATTCTTTACGGTAAGAGCAGTGAGACTATGGAACTCTCTGCTTGAGGAGGTGGTGATGGTGAGTTCACTAAAAGAGTTCAAGAGGGGCCTGGATGTATTTCTGGAGGGTAATAATATTATAGGTTATAGTTACTAGAGAGGGGTCGTTGATCCAGGGAGTAATTCTGATTGCCCGATTGGAGTGGGGAAGGAATTTTTTCCCCTAAAGTGGGGAAAATTGGCTTCTACCTCACAGGGGTTTTTTGCCTTCCTCTGGATCAACTTGTAGGAAAACAGGCTGAACTGGATGGACAGATTTTTTTTTTGGCCTTATAAACTATGTTACTATGTTACTATCTGAGGGCAACATAAACTGGTGTCAGAGACCCAGAGCTAAGCACTGGAGCACTTACTTGGATTGACCCAGTTGTTTTGCTGAATTCTGTAGTTAACAGATTGAGCCATATACTGGAGCTGTTCAATACTCGTACACTATGAGAGTCCTCCTATTTACAAGCTCCTGACTTTTCCACAAGCCCCAAAGCACTCTCTAAGTTTCAGGCTGAAATCTTAATTCCCTTATTACTTTTCAGCCCCCCTTACATTCAGTTTGCGACCTGCTCCTAGTTTGACTTTTCTCAAGTGGACATGTCCCTTCCAGTAATACATGCTGGATGTGAGGTCTGTGTGTCTAGGATGCTGCTACCTTCACTAGCTCTGATGCATCAGGATTCTTCGCATCTGTGTCACAGTTTCAATCATAAATTAAAACCATTATGCAAAGCCATTGCATCTGTCACATGATGGACACTGGCGAGGCAGACAGACTCAACTGACTTATTATGGGGTCCATCATGAATGAAAACTATTATGTAGGGTCATACCCACTGAATAAGAGACACTGATAGACACAGACAGACTCCACTCACATATTATGGGGTCAATCAGGTTCTACTACAGTATTCATTGCTTAGATGTAAAAAATAGTACAGCATGAAAGGCCTTTCCTTCCATCCACTCTTGGAAATCTGTGATGGAGGCACCCAATAGATCCTCTGACACAAGGGAGTCTGATATAGCTCCTGTATAATCTTAAAATATTGCCCCATTTTTTGATGTATGGTGTGGCATCTTAAGCCCTGAACGGAGACCCGCAAAGTGGTGGCTGGAAGACTCTGGTCCGGCCACCACCAAGCTCTCTCCGCATAGAAGTGAATGCGAGCTCATCGTGCATGACCGACCACCGCTCCCATTCACTTCTAAGGGCCCGACGGAAATAGCCGATCCAGCACTCGGCTATTTTCGGTGTAGAGGGCGCATGCACAGTTCGCCACCACCACTTTCTGGGCTCTGTTCTCAATATATAGGTCCAATGGTGGGACCCGCACCCCCCATACCCTAGGGATTTGCCCCCATTGTCTAAGACAAGACACTACTTTAACATAATTTTGGAGAACTGGTTTGGCATTATTCATGGCAAATAGTATCACTAAGTACTGTTAAAGCCAATGTGGTGTGTTGCATACACAGGTTCCACTCATCATCTTCTGTTATGTGAATGAGGTTGTTTGCTCCTTTGTGATCTAATTTAGTGAAAAACGTAGCACCGAGGATTTGATTAAGCTCTCCCCGACCACACCATGTAAATTAACGGACTGATGAACTCGTCCTTGTTCCTGCAGCCCATTTATTTTCATGGTGATTTTTGTGGCCCAGCGTTCCTGCTTCCATATCTTGGCAGCTGCTAGGGAACCCTGTGATATCACTGATAACATCACAGGGCCTCCTTGCATCAAGGGGCCTTAGAGGCATGAACCCCATAGTAAAATAAATAAATATGTATTTAATGGAGTAAAATGTAAAAAATAAAATAAATAATCAAATAATTAAAAATAAAGTCAATAAAAATTATAATAAATGAATGTACCAAAATGAATAAAAAGTACAAAAAAAGCAACAATAAAAAAGTGCACACCTCCCTGAATCCACACCCGCCAATTTTAGACATTCTGTCCGACAAGTATAGGTTTTGCATGGGCGTCAGGTGCTTTTGCTTGTTCTGCTCCACCATAACTACTTTTGCGCCTTAAAGGGGTATTCCCATCTCACCAATGTAGTTTGTATAGTTAGATATAGCTATATCAATATTATTACTAATAGAATATAACTATATAAAATGTACCGTTTAGAAGATTTGCCTCTTTGTACATCCATTGTCCCACACACATCAGTCAGGCCGTTGCCCCTAGTTACAACCACCGCGGCCATGTAGTAGTGGTGGCCAGCTTGCTCCTGTTCAAACCCGCTCTGAGGTAACTGCTGTATTGTGAACACACATTACATGAGCAGGCGGAGACACTTCTTAGGGTTGTAGCATTTTTGTCTGCGCTTCCAAAACGCAGAGAAACGGATCATGTTCCAAGATCAATTCATCTGTATGGAGCAGGATCCGTTTATAAAGTCTGCGTTTTGGATAGATCCTGACAATGGGGTTTTGGACTGGTAGCGTCCAAAATGCAGATGTGAAAGTACCCAAGATGTGTCTCCGCATGCTCATGTAATGTGTGTTCACAATACAGCAGTTACCTCTGAGCGGGTTTGAACAACAGCAAGCCGGCCACCACTGCTACATGGCTGCGGTGGTCGTAACTAGGGGCAACGGCCTGACTGATGTGTGTGGACAATGGATATACAAATAGAAAAATCTTCTAAACGGTACATTTTATATAAATACATTCTATTAGTAATAATATTGGTATGGCTATATCTAACTATACAAACTACATTTGTGAGATGGGAATACCCCTTTAACTAAAAAATTTCTGTATCTGGACAACAAAGATCTACGAGCAGCAGCTACATCTGAAGCTAAAGGAAGGAGATCCATGTAAAGCTAAAATAGTTTTTGTTTTTACCATAACTGCGGTGTCATACCTTACACAATAGACATGGGTCTGATATCACTAAGCTCAGGAGAATTAATGGGTTCATTTTTGGGATGGATATTATTTAGTGAACAGAAATAATATAAGCAAAGAACGAAAAAATGAGAAAAAAATTTGGGGGTCATTTATCAAGCAGAAATACTCCTAAATTAGGCATATTTCTGGGACAGATTGCGCCGCAAAGGTCCTTTGTGCCGCAATCTGCGACTTCTCCCTGCTCACGCCCAAAAAAAAGGACGCGGTGTGGGCGGCCGGCAGGCCTGTTTCATTCAACATTTTCTACACCTGATTTTGGCGTAGAAAATGGCCTGAATGTAAGATAGTTAGGAAGCAATCTTACATTTAGAAGTGGGGGAGGATCAGGGGCACACCACCAATGGGGCCAGGCAGCACGAGGTAAGGGCAAGATAGAGAAGGGCCATGGGTAATGAGAGATTTCATTGTGGCAAAGGGGTTAGGTTAAGAAATTAATTAATATCCATTCCAATTGTATATGATAAGAAAACCCCATGTGCCCTGAAAAGACATAAACTAAACATTTTGGGGTAGACCAAGAGACAATTTTTTTTTAAAAAGCAACTTTTGAATGAAACATTCCCAATAGAGAAATTTTGGTCTGGTTTTAAAGACCCAAAACACCCTTGGTCATGAAAGGGTTAAACAAGTCTGGGCTTAAAGGTAGCGGATATTGATGCGTTACAGTAATCTTACTTAAAGGGGTTGTCCCGTCTGGACATTTATGGCATGTCAATAAGGCCATTTGGAGCCTATCCATAGTAGTGGCCAGTTATTCTTGAATGGTACCATATGGAATGTAGAGGATGGTGCTGTAAGGAACGCTTCCTTCACCACAATTGCCAGCTCCTTCAGCCCGTGTAAAACGGCCGTTATGGACCACAACAAGGAGGGCAGTACTCAGCTGCTGAAAATCCCCAAGGTTGTGCCTGCAGAGTGGACGCTGACTGGTGGAGCAACCAGGTAAAAGAGGAAACAGGCAAGTAATAGGTCCAGGTCGGAGAGGAACGTCGGAGTCCAAGGGAATTCAAAGACTGAGTCAGGATCTGAGCCTAATCATATCACCAGGAAGGATTACAAGGGTAAGAACGGGAGGCAAAAGGGACGTCAGGGTCAAAATCAGGTCAATCCAAGGGTTAATCCAGGGGAGTAGTGAGATAAGCTGGATCAGAGAATCAGAAGTCAAACCAACAATCAAGCACACCAGAATGAAGAGTCAATAACCGACAGCAGAGCAGATTCAGATAGAGAGTTAGGGCACGACCACGTAGTGTGGTCATGTTGCGCTTGCAATGCGGGCGTGCTGCAGTCAAGTACTGTGCAGGTGCATGGGCCACAACAGGCTCTACTTAAAGCGAACCTGTCATCCACATACTGCATCACCACGTAAACTGTTTATTTAATCTAATTCCTAATCAATAGTTAGGGGTAGGAGATGAACATGAGCTACAAGACGTCGGACTCATCTAATGCACATAGCATCTGTTGGAAGGATTCTGGTTTATACTGGTTCTATATGGAAGCATTCTGGTTTATACTGGTTCTATATGGAAGCATTCTGGTTTATACTGGTTCTATAGGGAAGCATTCTGGTTTATACTGGTTCTATAGGGAAGCTTTTTGGTTTATACTGGTTCCATAGAGAAGCATTCTGGTTTATACTGGTTTTATAGGGAAGCATTCTGGTTTATACTGGTTCTATAGGGAAGCATTCTGGTTTATTCTGGTTTTATAGGGAAGCTTTCTGGTTTATACTAGTTCTATAGGGAAGCATTCTGGTTTATACTGGTTCTATAGAGAAGCATTCTGGTTTATACTGGTTCTATAGAGAAGCATTCTGGTTTATACTGGTTCTATAGGGAAGCATTCTGGTTTATATTGGTTCTATAGGGAAGCTGGGGCGTAGCTATAGGGGGTGCAGAGGTAGCAGTCGCTACCGGGCCCAGGAGCCTGAGGGGGCCCAAACACCATTGTGCCGCATAAGAAGACACACAAAGTACTGAGGGAAGGGGGGCCCAAGCTGAACTCTTGCACCAGGGCCCATGAGCCTTTAGCTACGCCCCTGTAGGGAAGCATTCTGATTTATACTGGTTCTATAGAGAAGCATTCTGGTTTATACTGGTTCTATAGAGAAGCATTCGGGTTTATACTGGTTCTATAGAGAAGCATTCTGGTTTATACTGGTTCTATAGAGAAGCATTCTGGTTTATACTGGTTCTATAGGAAAGCATTCTGGTTTATACTGGTTCTATAGAGAAGCATTCGGGTTTATACTGGTTTCATAGGGAAGCATTCGGGTTTATACTGGTTCTATAGAGAAGCATTTTGGTTTATACTGGTTCTATAGAGAAGCATTCTGGTTTATACTGGTTCTATAGAGAATCATTCTGGTTTATACTGGTTCTATACAGAAGTATTCTGGTTTATACTGGTTCTATAGAGAAGCATTTTGGTTTATACTGGTTCTATAGAGAAGCATTCTGGTTTATACTGGTTCTATAGAGAATCATTCTGGTTTATACTGGTTCTATAGAGAAGCATTCTGGTTTATACTGGTTCTATAGAGAAGCATTCTGGTTCTATACAGAAGTATTCTGGTTTATACTGGTTCTATAGAGAAGCATTCTGGTTTATACTGGTTCTATACAGAAGTATTCTGGTTTATACTGGTTCTATAGGGAAGCATTCTGGTTTATACTGGTTCTATAGAGAAGCATTCTGGTTTATACTGGTTCCATAGAGAAGCATTCTGGTTTATACTGTAGGCTATGTTTACCTTCACAACCAGTTTTTGTTATTGGCTATAATACATTTATTTTACCTTATTTGTTTCTTTTTGGAAAGACAGTAAATTTGCATATCATATACCCCAGAGAAGCAGCAGTGCCTGGCCCTTAAGACTCCTTATGCCTCCTATGAGCTCTCCTAAGGAGAAATAGCACCTCTACCTCCATCCTCTTGGCCCATGACCCTGAAACTTTCCACTCCTTAGTTTTACCTCTTGAGCTGTTCCATATGTAGACCTTCAGCTCCATCAGCATCTCAGTCATGTTCTCCACCTTGCTGTGTAAATACGCGTTCTCGGTCTGAAGGTCCCTGAGAATATCATGCAGCTGAAAGCAGATGCTGCATCTCCATAGCATGAGGACCACGCAAAATACGAGCCAGCTCTGCATGCTTCAAATCTGTTCCTGGCTGTGTAGTACTTCTTGTCACCGTTCCCACCTCGATTGGTAAGAGGACCAATACTGATCAAAACTCTATTGCACAATGTACTCCCTGGACAAAGCCTTTCTACAAAGCTGTAAATAGTGGTTTCACTGAACTGAGAACTGATAGGGACATTGATTCGGTCATGTACAAGGACACCGATAATTGGACAGAGGATGTTAACTATTGAAACTACTCCAGTGGCTAGTTTTACACAGGCCCAAGGGTAAAACGCGTGGGCTCAGACGGCTGCCAGTTAACCTCTACTGTTATTGATGTGCTGCTGTTTTAGTGCCAGTTGTCATGACCAATTCATGCAAACTCCCTGCACACTGTGATTGCTTACGGTATTTTAATTCTTTGATAGGAATGGAAAATTAAAGGGGTTGTCTGGGTAACAGATACTGGTGATCTATCCTCAGGACAGGTTATCAAAAACAGATCGGTGGGGACTGGGCTGTGGAATTGGAGTATATGTTATTAATATTGTGCAATTAATTTAACTTTCATATAAATTTAGAAAAGTTCATAAATGCTAATTGATCATATATTTTATGTTCTATCAATCTAAGGTCCTTATTGATCATAAATAATCATCAGTAGGGTGTTCAAGTGGTGATAGAAAATGAGTTCTCCTCTCTCCTGTCCTTATACTATAAACAGTGATAAGCAGGGTGTTCTAGTGGTGATAGATAATCAGTTCTCACCTATCATGTGTTCTCTCCTGTCTCTTATACTATAAACAGTGATAAGCAGGGTGTTCTAGTGATGATAATCAGTTCTCACCTCTCCTGTGTTCTCTCCTGTCCTTATACTATAATCAGTGATAAGCAGGGTGTTCTAGTGATGATAGATAATCAGTTCTCTCCTCTCCTGTGTTCTCTCCTGTACTTATACTATAATCAGTGCTAAGCAGGGTGTTCTAGTGGTGATAGATAATCAGTTCTCTCCTCTCCTGTCCTTATACTATAAAGTGATAAGCAGGGTGTTCTAGTGGGGATAGATAATCAGTTCTCACCTATCATGTGTTCTCTCCTGTCTCTTATACTATAATCAGTGATAAGCAGGGTGTTCTAGTGATGATAGATAATCAGTTCTCTCCTCTCCTGTGTTCCCTCCTGTACTTATACTATAATCAGTGCTAAGCAGGGTGTTCTAGTGGTGATAGATAATCAGTTCTCTCCTCTCCTGTCCTTATACTATAAAGTGATAAGCAGGGTGTTCTAGTGGTGATAGATAATCAGTTCTCACCTATCATGTGTTCTCTCCTGTCTCTTATACTATAAACAGTGATAAGCAGGGTGTTCTAGTGGTGATAATCAGTTCTCACCTATCATGTGTTCTCTCCTGTCTCTTATACTATAAACAGTGATAAGCAGGGTGTTCTAGTGATGATAATCAGTTCTCACCTCTCCTGTGTTCTCTCCTGTCCTTATACTATAAACAGTGATAAGCAGGGTGTTCTAGTGGTGATAGATAATCAGTTCTCTCCTCTCCTGTGTTCTCTCCTGTACTTATACTATAATCAGTGCTAAGCAGGGTCTTCTAGTGGAGATAGATAATCAGTTCTCTCCTCTCCTGTCCTTATACTATAAAGTGATAAGCAGGGTGTTCTAGTGGTGATAGATAATCAGTTCTCTCCTCTCCTGTATCTTATACTATAATCAGTGACAAGCAGGGTGTTCTAGTGGTAATAGATAATCAGTTATCACCTCTCCTGTGTTCTCTCCTGTCCTTATACTATAAACAGGTTGTTCTAGTGGTCATAGATAATCATTTCTCCCCTCTCCTGTGTTCTCTTCTGTCCATTATACTATAATCAGTCATGAGCAGGGTGTTCTAATGGTGATAGATAATCAGTTCTCACCTCTCCTGTGTTCTCACCTGCCCTTATACTATAAGCAGTGATAAGCAGGGTGTTCTAGTGGTGATAATAATTTCTCCCCTCTCCTGTCCTTATACTATAAACAGTGATGAGCAGGATGTTCTAGTGGTGATAGATAATCAGCTCTTACCTCTCCTGTGTTATCTGCTGTCCCTTATACTATAATCAGTGATAAGCAGGGTGTTCTAGTGGTGATAGATAATCAGTTCTCACCTCTCCTGTGTTATCTGCTGTCCCGTATACTATAATCAGTGATAAGCAGGGTGTTCTAGTGGTGATAGATAATCAGCTCTAACCTCTCCTGTGTTATCTGCTGTCCCGTATACTATAATCAGTGATAAGCAGGGTGTTCTAGTGGTGATAGATAATCAGTTCTCACCTCTCCTGTCCTTATACTATATACAGTGATGAGCAGGGCATTCTAGTGGTGATAATCAGTTCTCACCTCTCCTGTGTTCTCTCCTGTCCTTATTCTATAATCAGTTACAAGCAGGGTGTTCTAGTGGTGATAGATAATCAGTTCTCACCTCTCCTGTGTTCTCTCCTGTCCTTATACTATAATCAGTGACAAGCAGGGTGTTCTAGTGGTGATAATCAGTTATCACCTCTCCTGTGTTCTCTCCTGTCCTTATACTATAATCAGTGACAAGCAGGGTGTTCTAGTGGTGATAATCAGTTATCACATCTCCTGTGTTCTCTCCTGTCCTTATACTATAATCAGTGACAAGCAGGGTGTTCTAGTGGTGATAATCAGTTATCACCTTTCCTGTGTTCTCTCCTGTCCTTATACTATAAACAGTGATAAGCAGGGTGTTCTAGTGGTGATAATCAGTTATCACCTATCATGTGTTCTTTCCTTTCTCTTATACTATAAACAGTGGTACGAATGGTGTTCTAGTGGTGATAGATAATCAGTTCTCCCCTCTCCTGTGTTTTCTCCTGTCCCTTATACTATAAACAGTGACAAGCAGGGTGTTCTAGTGGTGATAGATACTCAGTTCTCACCTCTCCTGTGTTCTCTCCTGTCCTTATACTATAATCAGTGACAAGCAGGGTGTTCTAGTGGTGATAATCAGTTACCACCTCTCCTGTCCTTATACTATATACAGTGACAAGCAGGGTGTTCTAGTGGTGATAGATAATCAGTTCTCACCTCTCCTGTGTTCTCTCCTGTCCTTATACTATAATCAGTGACAAGCAGGGTGTTCTAGTGGTGATAATCAGTTATCACCTCTCCTGTCCTTATACTATATACAGTGATAAGCAGGGTGTTCTAGTGGTGATAGATAATCAGTTATCACCTATCATGTGTTCTTTCCTTTCTCTTATACTATAAACAGTGCTACGAATGGTGTTCTAGTGATGATAGATAATCAATTCTCCCCTCTCCTGTGTTTTCTCCTGTCCCTTATACTATAAACAGTGATAAGCAGGGTGTTCTAGTGATGATAATCAGTTCTCACCTCTCCTATGTTTTCTCCTACCCTTTTACTATATATATATAGTGATGAGCAAGGTGTTCTAGTAGTAATAGATAATCAGTTCTCATCTTTGCTGTGCTCCCTCTTGTCCCTTATACAATAAAAACAGTCATAAGCAGGGTGGTCTAGTGATGATAGATAATCAGTTCTCACCTCTCCTGTCCTTATACTATAAATAGTGGTAAGCAGGGTGTTCTAGTGATAGATAATCAGTTCTCACATCTCCTTATTTATACAAAGTGATGAGCAGGGTGTTCTAGTGGTGATAGATAATCAGTTCTCACATCTCCTCTGTTCTGACCTTATACTATAAACAGTGCTAAGCAGGGTGTTCTAGTGATGATAGATAATAAGTTCTCAGCTCTCCTTATACTATAAACAGTGATAAGCAGGGTATTCTAGTGGTGACAGATAATCAGTTCTCACCTCTCCTGTGTTCTCTCCTGTCCTTATATCATAAACAAGTGATAATCAGGGTGTTCTAGTGATGATAGATAATAAGTTCTCACCTCTCCTGTGTTCTCTCCTGTCCTTATATCATAAACAAGTGATAAGCAGGGTGTTCTAGTGATGATAGATAATAAGTTCTCACCTCTCCTGTCCTTATACTATAAACAAGTGATAAGCAGGGTGTTCTAGTGATGATAGATAATAAGTTCTCACCTCTCCTGTGTTCTCTCCTGTCCTTATATCATAAACAGTGGTAAGCAGGATGTTCTAGTGGTGATAGATAATAAGTTCTCACCTCTCCTGTCTCTTATACTATAAACAAGTGATAAGCAGGGTATTCTAGTGGCGATAATCAGTTCTCCTGGTACAGTTTTTATTCATTTTTTAAAACCCCACTAAGGTTTGACATCTTTTTTTTTAACCTTATAATATACTTCCGTATAGTAGCACATTATACTCTGTGTCTCTACGACACAGGCTGCTTTTTCATTAACACTTAATGTGCCCTAACAGCAGGCTTTGGGTTCTTTATAGACCCCCCGACTGACTACAGTCATGGCCAAAAGTTTTGAGAATGATACAAATATTAATTTTTACAAAGTCTACTGCTTCAGTTTTTATAATGGCAATTTACATATACTCCAGAATGTTATAAAGAGTGATCAGCTTCACAGCAATTACTTGCAAAGTCAATATTTGCCTAGAAAATGAACTTTATCCCCCAAAACACATTTCAACATCATTGCAGCCCTGCCTTAAAAGGACCAGCTAACATCGTTTCAGTGATTGCTCCATTAACACAGGTGTGGGTGTTGATGAGGACAGGGCTGGAGATCAATCTGTCATGATTAAGTAAGAATGACACCACTGGACATTTTAAAGGAGGCTGGTGCTTGGCATCATTGTTTCTCTTCTGTTAACCATGGTTATCTCTAAAGAAACACGTGCAGTCATCATTGCACTGCACAAAAATGGCCTAACAGGGAAGAGTATCGCAGCTAGAAAGATTGCACCTCAGTCAACAATCTATCGCATCATCAAGAACTTCAAGGAGAGAGGTTCCATTGTTGCCAAAAAGGCTCCAGGGCGCCCAAGAAAGACCAGCAAGTGCCAGGACCGTCTCTTAAAAGTGTTTCAGCTGCGGGATCGGGCCACCAGCAGTGCAGAGCTTGCTCAGGAATGGCAGCAGGCAGGTGTGAGTGCATCTGCACGCACTGTGAGGCGGAGACTCTTGGAGCAAGGCCTGGTCTCAAGGAGGGCAGCAAAGAAGCCACTTCTCTCCAGAAAAAACATCAGGGACAGACTGATATTCTGCAAAAGGTACAGGGAGTGGACTGCTGAGGACTGGGGTAAAGTCATTTTCTCTGATGAATTCCCTTTCCGATTGTTTGGGACATTTGGAAAACAGCTTATTCGGAGAAGATGAGGTGAGCGCTACCACCAGTCTTGTCTCATGCCAACTGTAAAGCATCCTGAAACCATTCATGTGTGGGGTTGCTTCTCAGCCAAGGGAATCGGCTCTCTCACAGTCTTGCCTAAAAACACAGCCATGAATAAAGAATGGTACCAGAATGTCCTCCGAGAGCAACTTCTCCCAACCGTCCAAGAGCAGTTTGGCGATCAACAATGCCTTTTCCAGCATGATGGAGCACCTTGCCATAAAGCAAAGGTGATAACTAAATGGCTCAGGGAACAAAACATAGAGGGGGGAATTTATCATTAGGAAAATATTTGAAGTCAGTTTTGCTTGCATCTATGTTGGAGTACTTTCTGCCACATTTATCAAACGTCACAGGTTGTTTGATAAATGTGGCTTGTCCTTAAACCTAACACTTCTGTCTAGAGAAGCTACTCCACTTTTCCTACTCCACCCTCCTCCTGGAGTGAGATTGCGACTATTTTGCGACTTTTTAAAAAAAAGTCGCAATGATAAATCTGGAGTGAAACTCTTTAACATGGCTAACCACGCCCACTTTTCCACCCATATTACAAACTGGAGTGAGTGGTGTACACATGCAAAAAGTCGCAAAAAAATGCGCAAAAAAAGTCGCAAAAGCCCTATCGTACGACTTTTTGAAGACAGAATTCTGGAGTAAAGGTGTGATAAATCAGGGCCAGAGATTTTGGGTCCATGGCCTGGAAACTCCCCAGATCTTAATCCCATTGAGAACTTGTGGTCAATCATCAAGAGACGGGTGGACAAACAAAAACCTACAAATTCTGACAAAATGCAAGCATTGATTGTGCAAGAATGGACTGCTATCAGTCAGGATTTGGTCCAGAAGTTGAATGAGAGCATGCCAGGGAGAATTGCAGAGGTCCTGAAGAAGAAGGGTCAACACTGCAAATATTGACTTGCTGCATTAACTCATTCTAACTGTCAATATAAGCTTTTGTTACTCATAATATGATTGCAATTATATTTCTGTATGTGATAAAAACATCTGACAAACACACATAAAAACCAGTGGGCAGCAGATCATGTGAAAATAGAAGATTTGTGTCATTCTCAAAACTTTTGGCCATGACTGTACACAGAGGGGACCAGTGACCCGTACTGCAGCGGGTGCTTGCCTCAGGATGGCATAGGATACCGTGGAATTATTCTACAGCACCATATAAGCAGGAGGTTACTGATCGGCCGCTGTAAAAAAAAACACAACACAAAGGGGCAGTCTATAAGGGGTTAAAAGTATTTAGTCAATTATATAACCATAATGTAAAATGAGAAAACGGTTTAGTATTCTATTGCAGTCTATAGGGCAAGCAATAAGACTAACACATGTACAAGTCCCCTAGGGGGACTAAAAATGAGAAATAAAAAAAAAAATGTTTTTAAAAAATATTTTAAAAATCCCCACAAAAATATTAAAAATTCAAATACCCCTTTCTCAATTTTACAACATAAATAAACATAACAGGTATCTTCACATCCAAAAATGTCCAAACTATTAAAATAAAAAAAAAAATATTTTCCTGTGTGTCGAACGTCGTAATAGCAGATAAATTTAAAATGGTCGACTTGAATAAAAAATAATCTAAGATGCACGCCCAAAAAGGTAACAATAAAGACTACAGATCACCCCACAGAAAACAAGGCCTGACAAAGCTCCATAGACAGAATATGAAAATGTAAGGCGTGTCAGAATAGGGCGATGCAAAGAAAAACGTTTTTTCAAAGGTTTTTATTTTTTTAAATGAAGTAAATCATAATAAAAACTATATAAATATATAAATTTGGTATCGCCGCAATCGTACTGACTCGCAGAATAAGGTCATCATGTCATTTTAACTTAACAGTGAATACTGTAAAAATAAACCCCACAAAACCTTGTCAGGACTGACTTTTTTTTTTTTTTTTTTGCAGTTTCACCTCAAAAAAATTTTTCCCCCACTTTCCAACACTAGCTATGGTAAACTAAATGCCACCATTAAAAAAAAAAAACAAAATAAGAAGTTATATATAAGTTATAAGGGCAAAAAGGTAAAAAAAAAGATTACTTTTGGAATAAAAACAAAAGATAAAATTAGGGTTAATACAGTGTTTTCAGATGGGGACATAAAACAAGTGATGGATTTCTATTGGTGTATGACATGAAATCACTGCCTAATAAGGACGTTAAAAACCAAAACAATTTTGTTTTGTTTTTTAACGTCCTTATTAGGCAGTGATTTGATTTATTACTGGACGTATACCTCTGGTTTATTTTCTCACAGTGATTTGGTGTATGACATGGTCATGTTTTTAGGTCAACTGGTTCATGTCCCCTAAAGCTCCAAACCATTGAGCAATTGGTCAACCAAAATAAAGAAACCACGCGGGATACACGGCGGATTTGGACAGGTTCAGATTCTGACATGTGAACGCGGCCCAGTTTTCCCTCAGTCCTGCCGGCGATCCAAGCCAATGGG
Source organism: Rhinella marina (assembly GCA_900303285.1). NCBI lineage: Eukaryota > Metazoa > Chordata > Amphibia > Anura > Bufonidae > Rhinella > Rhinella marina. The sequence goes on along the minus strand of ONZH01009326.1, from coordinate 575,850 downwards.
GCTTGCCAGTTTCTAACATGGCGTCCGTGTCTCTGCAGCGTGTGACGTCACGGCCTATGGAGGAGAGCCGTCCGGACCGGAAATAAGGAACGGATCCGCCCCTCTCTCTTCCTTTCCTTCCCCTGGCTCGGCGGTGAGAGGTAACGTGTTATGGCCGCTGCTCGTAAACCGGAGAAAAGCCACATAATTATAGGGGTGAAACGGAGCCGGAGGGTCCCGGGGTGTGCGCTGTGGGGTCCCGGGCGGGGATGGCGCTGCCTCACCTCAGTTTGAGGGGGGGCATAGGGAGGCCGCATGTTGGTCGGGCCTCGGCGGCTTCCGTCCTGGTTGCCTGCGGTCTGCGCTGAGAGGCCGACCTCGTGTGCTGGTTCTGTCCGCTATGTATTCGGTACTTACTGGGCTGCGCTCGGGTCTGGGTCGGTCTGATCTGAGGCCGAGGGATGAGAACTTCTCGTGTAGCAATCATGTGCATGAACTAAAGCCGCACAGGCCGTAGGTGTGACCTGTGGCTGACAGGTGGCAGCGCTCATTCACAAGAAGTGGACTTGTTGTTGCCCGTAGCAACCGCCACTGCTTTCATTTCACCTTTTACTCTGGTGAACTGAAAGCAGTGCTCTGGTTGGTTGCTAGGGGCAACAAAGTGCTGCTTTTGGACACTTAAAAGGGTATGTTCCCATCCTAGACACTGATGGCCTATCACTAGGCCATATCAATGTCAGACCAGCTCCTATCTAGAGAGCGGGGCCTCAGAAGTGAAGGAGAGTGCACATACGCAGCCGCCCTAGGAGTTCTGAGAAGAGTTGATCTCTGGCTCTGCAATTTCTATTACTCTCATAGCGGTTATCGGCGCAATGTCCGTGCATGTGCAGCTCGCTCTATTAAAGGGGCGGTCTGCCTTCATTACATTGGTATCGGGTCGGTGCGGACTTCATAGCAGCAATGAGCAGTTTAATTACCGTATATCTCAGCCGTCCTATCTGTGGATGGAGCGGTGGTCAGTTGCGCCGCTATCTGCGATTTTCCCCGCTCACGCCAGGTCTAAAATTGTGGGTAGGGACGGCGGCCCGCCTCGTTTACCATTTTCTGTGCACGTTTTAGGTAAAGAAAGTGGTCTAAATGTAGGACAGCTAGGAAGGTGATTTAGTGTGGAGCTGGCTGCGCCAAAGTTATGTAGAGGGCCGTGCCTCTTTAGAACTCGAGCGGATTCACCACCAGGGCAGCGGTTTATTAAAGGGGTTATCAGAGACTAATGGCCCTTCCAAATATACTGGGCCCCTCACACTGATTCTAGTTACCTGGCTCCCCGCACTGCCTCAGTTGCTTCCCCCAGGCACCAGATGTGTTCATCCACACATGGGGAGGAGCGGTGAGGGGAACATATGACCAAAGATAGGACTTCGCTTTTACAGAGTGGAGGCATGTATCGGGAGTACTATGGAGCGCTTCCGCCTCCCCATTGCCAAAACATGTCCGAATTTTAGCCATATATTGTGGATCGCAGATCCATTCAAGTCAGTGGCTCTGCAACCGGTGTGCACAGACCCCGAGCCAGTACGGTCGTGTGCGTGAGTGCCAAATCAAAGCCGCCTTTACTGCGATCGACTATTGAATATACTTGTTTAGCATGCTAGCGCGGTCTTCTGCCCGCCCGGTATCTCGGTGCTACATGGGCGCAATATGGTTACCATCAATCACACCACACGTTTTTCGGGGCTGACGTTGACTTTTCTTGTGTCTTCCAGGTGCACCACAATGTCGGCTCACTTGCAGTGGATGATCATCAGGAACTGCTCTAGTTTCTTGATCAAGAGAAACAAGCAAACCTACAGCACTGTAAGTATGGCCAAGCCAGCCAGTTACCTTGAATGCACCAGTAAGTTACGTTTGTCAGGGCCGCATGGGTTTTGGTACAGTTTCCATGCTGAAATCTCCACCACCTCTCTGACAGTCCACATCAAAGGCATATTATGGCGGCTTCTCCGACCCAGAAGGACACATCAGACAAAACAGCCATGAATATTATCTGCATGCAAGAGCTGAGGGTTAGCCCTATTAAATGAAGGATTTTATGCGCATCTACAACTGAAATCTGAACGGATTCTGCAGCCGATCTTGTAGTAAATTACATCTTGGATCTGCAGTATGCAAGTGTATTCAGTTAGGGAAATGCGCTGTGTGTGTGACAGCAGTATTTCCTGGACCGGGCTCATACACATGGCCGTTGCCTGGTCTTGCCCATATTGCAGCCGGCAAACAGCAGGAGCATCACCTGTTCCGGAAGGTGTGGAACAGAGGCACAGAGCCCCGTGCCTCTGCACCACAAAAAAAGTAGTGCATGCGCTACTTTTTTGCCATGCAGATCTGACCCCATTCAAGTGAATGGGGTCTGTCTGCCTACGGTGGTCCCGCGGTTTGGTGCCCGTGCATTGCAGTCCACAGCATGGGACCGGTCGTTTGTGTGCATGAGCCTTAACACAGAGGGCAAAAGACAGGCACATGAACCAAACACGGACTCTTCACGAATGAAACATGGACTGTTTTTTTTTGTTTTTTTTCACGGATGTCAAACGGACATGAACAAGGCCTTATCATTTATAATGCTGTGTGTTCATGAGTGACATCAGCTGTAATAAAGCGTACTGACGGTATTATTCATTACAGCCAAGGTTCGGCAGGAAGATACAGCATTATAATGCTGAATACACATGTGAAATTGCCCCTTAGTTTCTGAACAAAGGTGAAGGACAGGTTCAGTGGAAACACTTTGTCTGATCAGGGTTGTCAGTGTTTGCTTCTCTAAGGCCTGGTTCACACTTCAGTGTTTTGGTCAGTGATTGTGAGCCAGAAACGTGGAACAGGAGCAAATCCTTCCATTATACCTCATCTCTGTGTAGCCTCCACTTCTGATTTTGGCTCACAATTGATGGAAATCACTAAGTCACTGGTGTGAACTAAGCCTAAGGCCCCATTCACACGACCGTATGTATTACAGGATCCATATAAAAATGGAACAGAAGACATACGGAAAGTCTTCCATAGTGTTCCGCAATTTTGCGGAACCATTGACTTTAATGGGGCGACGGACGTGATTTTGCGGCCAAGTATAGGACATGTTTTATTTTTTTTGCGGGGGAACTTCCGTGAGATACGGGATGCGGAATGCACACTGTGTACATTCCGCATTTTTTTTTTTCTCCTATGGAAAAATGAATGGGTCCGTATGGTTCCGCATCTTATCCGCAGAAATGTACATATGGTCGTGTGAATGGAGCCTAAGGGTGCTGCCTCACGTAGTGTTTGTCATGACTGGTTTTCTGGCATTAAAAAACACCTGGCTGGCCCCTCTCACTGATTCTAGTTACCTGGCTCCCCTCACTGCCTCAGTTGCTTCCCCCAGGCACCAGTTGTGCAGCGGTATTTTGTAGCTTTTTTTTTACAAGTTTTTGTGGTGTTTTTTTTCCCAAATTGTGTTTTTTCTAAAGGCTTTTTTTTGCTTATTTTGTGCATTCTTTTATTCTGTTTGGACAAAATTTGTGTTCGGACCCTGAAGATTTCTTTACTTATTTTATTGGCTTTTTTTTTTTAAATAGGAGCCCAACAATCTGAAGGCCAGGAACGCATTTCGTTACAATGGGCTCATCCACAAGAAAACAGTCGGCATTGAACCCGCTGCTGATGGAAAGGGTATTGTTGTTGTCCTGAAGAAGCGCGCTGGTAAGTATCCCTCATGTTAGTGGAGAGATGGATTCCTGCGTTAGGTGCATTTGTGATAGCAGTGTCGACATAACTCTGATCTATGCACAAATGGACTTATACAGGTCTAGACGGGGCATCAGATCTTATATGAAGACACTGGGGGGGGGGGGACTGCGCCATTCTTGATTTGCCCTGCACTGCTGGACGACGCACCGCATTTATGACGAGGAACAGACCTCATCGTAAATTAGGTTCATCCTCCTGCAGTCCGTGCCCCTAAACAAATCTGCGACAGCTCAGAGCTGCCATAGACTTCTGTCTTCATTTACGCCAGAAAACTGGTGCAAACGAAGATAAATTTGTCTCACCTGTTAGCTACGCCCCCTTCCCGCCCTTGTGATTCCCCATTTTGGAAACGTGTTGAGGGCAGCGTAGAAAGAGGCACTTTTTTTTTTTTTTTTCCTTCAAAAAGTCACATTTAAAGGGGTTGTCCGGGTTCAGAGCTGAACCCGGACATACCCTTATATTCACCCAGGCAGCCCGCCTGAACAGGGCATCGGAGCATCTCATGCTCCGATGCCCTCCCTTGCCCTGCGCTGGATCGCGCAGGGCAAGGGCTCTTTTGTTTACATAACACACTGCCGGGCGGAGGCTTCCGCTCCGGCAGTGAGTTCGGTGACGTCACCTGGCTGTAATGGGCCGGCTTTAGCGCTGCTCTAGCCGTTTTACTGGCTAGGGCAGCGCTAAAGCCCGCCCATCAGCGCCGGTGACGTCACCGGGCTCACTTCCAGAGCGGAAGCCTCCGCCTGGCAGAGCCCGGTACGTCACCGGTAGCGGGCTAAATTCCTTTGCCCTGCGCTAATTAGCGCAGGGCAAAGGAGGGCATCGGAGCATAGGATGCTCTGATGCCCTGTTCAGGCGGGCTGCCTGGGTGAATTTAAAGGTATGTCCGGGTTCAGCTCTGAACCCGGACAACCCCTTTAAGAAGTCAACACATGGTTTGTGACTTTTTTTTTTTTTTTTAAAGCTGCTTTTCTGGTGCGAAGGGAGATAACTCTCCCCCAGGTTTTCTCAGATTCTATATGAATCTAGGAGATAAGTATTGTAGCAAGATCCATCACTTATCAGATTATGAAGACATGACCCCACCGTGGTGGAGAACTTTCATTTTGAGCTCCCACTGTCCCGTTTCAGGCTTTCATTAGATGCATAGATTTTCCTAAAATGCTTTCCTCTGAACTGGCGGTGTTGGGAAGAATGTGCTGTATCCTGGATTCTCCCTCTTGAGTAGTCCTCCATGGAAAAATTTTCCACGAGGCTGCCGTTTTTAGGTGCTTTAGGCCTGTCGCACACGACCGTGGAACACTGTCCGGGCTGCGAAAGCCTGAACCGTGCTCCCTCTGAGGACGGGAGTGCATGGCGTCATTGGTTGCTATGACGCCGTGCGCTTCCTGAGGCCGCCGCTGTACAGTGAAACACCTCCTCAGGAAGCGCACAGCGTCATAGCAACCAATGACGCCGTGCGCTCCCGTCCTCAGAGGGAGCACGGTTCAGGCTTTCGCAGCCCGGACAGTGTTCCACGGTCGTGTGTGACAGGCCTTAGCCGTGTGTATGTAATGTCCAATTTTGTCAGTCTGTTTTAAAGGGAATCGGTCAGCTCTGAAACACCCGCCAAACTACAGTAAGCGGTGTATAGTGTAAGTGACGTAGAGTCCGGTTATATAAGTTTTATCTTCATACTCACTTCCATTCTGACGCTGTGCTCCCACAAACCTGCAGTAAAATGCACTCACTGGACTCCAGTGCTCACTCACATAATGGAGAGGACTCAAAGAAGAGTCCAGTGAATGCATTTTACTGCAGGTTTGTGGGAGCACAGCGTCAGAATGGAAGTGAGTATGAAGATAAAAATTACATATTCGGATTCAGCATCACTTACACTATACACCGCTTACTCTAGTTCAGGGGGGGGTTCGGAGATGACAGGTTCCCTTTAAAAATTTCAAACTAAATTATTTATTTATTTTTTAGGCCAACGTAAGCCTGCTACATCATACGAGAAAATCACCATCAACAAGAACTCACGTGCCACACTTGCCAGTGTGCGCAATATTATCCGCAAGAACAATTACAGGAGAGACCTTCGTATGGTGGGTGGATCGCCATGCCTATTATGTTTTAGATTTGTATTAGTTAAGCCCCTATTAGACGAAGATTTACACTAGTTGATTGGCCCATGTAATTGCGCCTCTGATAAGCGAGCAAACGTTTTTCTGACTTGCATCTTTCATCAGATTGATTATTGGCAGTACTTAGTCCTGTGTAATCAGGGATGTGCCGATGATAATCCTTAGGACTGAATGGGGGACTAACAAATTTGGCAGCACATTCCTCTCCCATCCAATTTTAATCAGCCTTTGTAATAGGCCAGTGCTAACGAGCGCCGATCAGTGTTTACTGTTGATTAGCACTCATCATGCCTGAACATCTGATATGACCTTTACTGTTCATGCAGCAGCTTTATGCCTTGTTTAAAGGGGTTATTCGAGGCTGGAAAAGTCCCTCAGACGTATTCTACTTACCTGGCTCTCTGCTTTCTGTGCCGCTCCTGGTCCCCACACGACCGCAACTGCTTTTCCCCATTCGCGGCTGAAAACATCCCGTGGGGGGGGTATAGGTAGCAGCCAATGGCAGGCGGCCATGGGGACAAGTCTCTAGCGTCACCCACAAATCTAAGGACATTGGACGTCATTGGCTGCTGTTTTTCAGTCTATGTATTTTTAATCATGTAATACGATTTTCATACCTATTCAGTTGTCTCCTCTGTGATTTTTTTTCCTAGGCTGCACTTCGTCGTGCAAGTGCTATCTTGAGGAGCCAGAAACCCGTTGTGGTGAAGAAAAAACGTACCCGGGCTACCAAGACTGCCTAAAGATTTCAGTAGACTGTTTAATAAAATAACTGAACACACACCAGTCTCTGTTTTCAGTAGTTTATTTTCCCTCTGAACATTCAAAGGTTGTGGTGAAGACGGATTACGATGCTCATACACACGTTATATTACAGCTGACCTCTTGGCAGGCCTGGCTGACTGATGTGTATGATGGTGTGTCCTACACAGAGGATGCCGGAGGGGAAGGATAGGGCATGTTGAATTTTACATGCCTGATCCTTCGTGTGTCTGGTAGCAGCGTATTGCCTATTCAGAGCACAGGCACACTCTGCCAAGCAGCCTTTACATTACAACTCTCACTTATCCAGCCGGAGTCCTGCTGGTTGTCATTAGAAACAGCAAGATTGTGAAAGAAGGATATCTGCTTACAAGTGGCTCATGGAAATCCCGAGATATGCCTAAATTAGGGTGCGCACGTCCAAGATATTTGGTGCATAGTAGACCAGCATAACTTATTTATTAAGAGTTTACGTCACCGCTTTAGATTTCTGTTCTGCTCTGTTAAGAGTAGCTGAAAGAAAATAGAGGGAACTCCAATGATTACAATGGAGTCCATTTAGTTTCTGTTTGGGGACCTGAGACAAATCTGCAACGGAGCCTCTGAACTGTGACTCTAATGCCGACGTGAACAAGCCCTAAGTAGCACGTCCTTCAATACATTCCCCCTGCTGTGTGGTGCCTGGTAGGAAAACCACTTTGTATATAAATTGCCAGCAAACACTCTGTCCAGATGTTGAGAACAAGAACACTGCAAGGTATTACCTCTGAAGTCTTGAGGAATTTTGAATGCAGTTTTGCCTGAATACAAGTTGACTTAAAGGGGTTTCCTATCGTCTGGATATATCATTGGCGTCTGACCCCTGGGACCCTGCCTATCAGCGGTTGGAGAAGGCACTGCCCTCTGTGGCTTTGGCTAGCTCATGTGACATGTTTATTGGCCACCTGCCTAGGTGCAGCTCAGCCCCATTGAAGTTAATGGGACTGAGCTGTGATACCAATTATGCTGGTGGGCAGAGAGAAGGCTGGATTGCTACTGCGAACATCAGTGCCTTTTCAAACAGCTGATCGGCAGGGGTCTTGGGGTTGGGCCCTCACCGATCAAAAACTGATGTAGCCAGAGGATACGTTATTAGTGTAAAAGTCTGGAAACACCCTTATAAGATCAGTACAAGATATAATGTATTTTTAAAGGGAGTCTGTCACCTCCTAGGCCCTATAAAGTACATAAAGATGCCCATAGCACATGTTGTAACAACAGTAATGTTACCTTTGGCGCATTCCTCTGTGTCTTAGAAGTCCCAAAAACGGAGTTTTAAATTTATGCAAATGAATCGCCGCATGAGCCCGGAGGCGGCGTTTAGTTCTTGGAGCCCGGGCTCCAATCCTTTTCAGCATGCAATCCCCGCCCCCACTACTGCCTTTGCCCGCCCTGCACCTCGTTGGGGTCCTCCTTCTCAGCTGGTGAGATCTCACTGGGCCGGGGCATGCGCACTGTGATGCCCATTTTGGGCACGGCATCGCCAAAGTCAGCGTGCATGCCCTGGCCCAGCGAGAGACAGATCTCACCGGCTGAGAAGGAGGACCCCAACGAGGTGCAGGGCGGCGAAGGCAGTAGTGGGGGCGGGGATTGCATGTTAAAAAGGACTGGAGCCCGGGCTCCAAGAACTAAACGCCGCCTCCGGGCTCATGCGGCGATTCATTTGCATAAATTTAAAACTCCTTTTTTGTGACTTCTAAAACACAGAGGAATGCGCCAAAGGTAACATTACTGTTGTTACAACATGTGCTATGGGCATCTTTATGTACTTTATAGGGGCCTAGGAGGTGACAGACTCCCTTTAAACTGTAGAATCCTCATAAAAGGCACGTGTTGCCCCCTTTCAGTTTATTACTGCTGACAAAGGCAATATACCGTAAGCATAGAATGGCAGATGACAGTCCTGAATTGCACTTGTAACACTACTGATCAGAACTCTTGACAACCTGACTTAGAGTTGCTGTGTTGGGTGTGACTTGATGAACAGAGTAAGCATGCCTGGGTTGATGGTCATGACTAGGGAGCCGGAGCTCCGTACGTTATTAGAATGTATTGGCTCAGATGAGCCGAAGTTATTACCACTTGGAACCAAACCTGAGTTCGGGAAATGTTTTTTTTTTACAGTAAAAATGAATTTCTGAAGTGAGACTTCGCAAAGTAATAAGTATGCTCATCGGAGCCAATGCATTCTAATACTGTACAGAGCTCCTAATCTGTACAGTATTAGAATGATGTTTTATGCGAATCGACTTTCATGTTTCATCCAAAGTTGATTTGCTCATCCCTAGTCATGACTGAGAAGTCCAACTTTTAAAACCCCCTCCACCAGCACCAAGATTGCAAGTACTATGGAGGCAGTCATATTCAGTACCAATGGCTTTCTGCACTGAACAGTTACCTTAGGCCTCTTTCACACCAGCGGCAGCACGGATCCGGCGGGTGAAGGGTGCCGCCGGATCTGTGCTGCCATATGAACACGTGGGGCCAGAGCAGCACACACACAGACACTTACCCATACCTCCCAACTTTTGAAAATGGCAAAGAGGGACAATACAGTATGTGCAGCACGCATCACGGCAGGTTTTTTATACTAGGCCACGCCTCTAACTCCGCCCAAATCATAATTAATGGAACCCCTGCGGCCTTTTTTTTTTTTCTTGCGCTTCAATGTCCATATAAATATTACTACATAAATCATCAGATTATAGATATTTTAAGGTCCAAATTGCACCAAATAATGAAGTTCTTGTCTAATATACAGGTAGAAACCAAACAGATAGCTTAGTAAGGAGCAATTTAGTAAATGTATTAATGACCATTTATGCATTAGTTCTCCAGGTCAAAAAGAGGGACATTTAAGGATCAAAGAGGGACAAAGGGACTTAGGTCAAAAAGAGGGACTGTCCCTCCCAAAGAGGGACACTTGGGAGGTATGCACTTACCTGTTCCAACAGCTCCCGACCTGACCAGCGACGAGGAGGAGGACGGCGCACACAAGGGTAAGTTTACCCACAGTGCCACCCGCTGGAGGGAGGGGAAATTGCAGGGAGACGGATCCGTCATGAACTCCATTGAAAGTCAATGGAGGACGGATCCGTTTACTAGTGTGTCACACCAAACAGATCCGTCCCCATTGACTTGCATTGGATGCCCAGACCGCATGTTGCGGTTTGCTCTACGGTCTGGAGACGGAACAGAATGCATTTAGGAGCATTCCGTTCTCTTCAGTTCAGTTTTGTCCCTATTGACAATAATTGGGGACAAAACTGAAGCGTTTTATTCCGGTATTGAGCCCCTATGACGGAGCTCAATAACGGAATATTATAACGCAAGTGTGAAAGTAGCCTAACTCCTCCCTACCATTCATTCAGGAGACTGCTAGAGCAATCACTCAAAATATGAAAGGACACCCTTCATGCCTTTTCTCAGTCATACAACATGAACGCTCTTCCTTCAACTATACGGCACTATCAGCAGTTTTGAAGGGTTAAAACTATAGCCAGACTCCCTTTAAAGCCACCAGCATGGATACTTTCACCAGTCCACGCAATAAGCTGTGATGTACTGTCTGCTGTGAGACCTCTCTACCCATAACTAGCATTAAAGGGGTTATCCAAGGCTGGACACAGTCCCCCATACGCCTGGGCCCCTCACACTCATTCTACTTACCTGGCTTCTCCCTGTGTTCGGATGAAAACATCCAGTGTCGGGGGGGGAGCCTCCTTAGCGTCACCCGCGATGCTAGGGAGGCTCATCCCCGTCACTGCCCGCCATTGGCTGCTCCCCCTGACACCGGATGTTTTCATCCACGCATGGGGAGAAGTAGCTGCGGATGTGCGGGCACCAGGAGCAGCACGTGGAGCCAGGTAAGTAGAATCAGTGTGAGGAGCTTGGACGTATGGGGGCCGTTTCCAGCCTCCTGCTCCCTACACCGCTCCTGGTCCTCGCACTGCTGCAGCTGCTTCTACCTGTGCGCGGATGAAAACATCCAGTGTCGGGGGGGAACCTCCCTAGGGTCGCCCGCGATGCTAGGGAGGCTTGTCCCAGTCACCACCTGCCATTGGCTGCTCCCCCCTGACTTTTCATTTGCTGCCTCATATACTCCACCCTTTGAATAGCACTATTGACCCAGGATAATGATATTTAGTTTTAATATTCTGGCTGATCAGTGGATATCCATAGACAGAAATGATAAAGAAAATTCATTATTTTACTTTTGTTGTCGGACTATTAAAAATCAGTGGAGATTCTGTAGGCAACAGACTTTCATTATCCCCCACACATGTTTTAATAGGTTTACACAGTACATGCTGGGTGACTTTAGAGGTCATTCCATATTAAACACAAGCTTCTTACCAAAGGTTCTCTCCACCCCTTTAATAGGAAGATTATGTCCCCTAACTAACTGGATTTTAAAAGCCCAGCTAATTGTGAGTACACATACATGTCCTATTTTAGGTCGCAATCCATTTACATAGTGTCTTAACTGTTGATGAAATCGTTTTTTAGAGGTTCTGTAGGTGCTCAAGAAACAGAGGAAGAAAGAAACGTTGAGCTTCCTCGTTCTGACTTTGCTCCTTCATATAAGCTAAGAAAAGAGTAAAGTTAACATTGATGTACATCAGATGAGACAGAGATGCATTCAAGGTGTGCAACTTCTTGATTGTTGAACTTGCAAATGAAAATACGATATATAGCAATAAGTATATACAGTAGTGAAAAGAAGAAAAGTGGCTATGTTTGGGACACTGGCCTTACACAATAGATGTATGATGACAAAATCCATTGATTTCAGAGGGTCTCACAACATTTCTCCCCTATGGAGTTTAACACAGAATAGCTTCCCTAGATATTTTCTGTATGGTCCGTTTATATATTTGTACAGGTTAATCATGTCCCCCCTTAGACATCTTTTTTTCGAGACGAAACAAATTCAGCTCTTTTAATCTTTGCTCATAGATAAGATCTTCCGGGCCCTTTATGAGTTTAGTTCTTCTCGTTTGCACTTTCTCTAACTCCAGGGCATCCTTTTTATGGACTGAACAGCGTATTCCAGGTGAGGCCATACCAACGCTTTGTATAGTGGCAATATTACATCCCTGTTCCTTTATTCCATACCTCTTTTTATGCAAATACAATATTCTGATGGCCTTAGAGGCAGCTGACTGGCACTGCATGCTGGTATTTAGTCTATGATCTACTAATACACCCAGATCCTTCTCAACAAGTGACTCTCCCATTGTTACTCCCCCTAGGACATATGCTGCAGATTATTCACCCCCAAGTGCATAACTTTACATTTATCTATATTGAACCTCATTTGCCAAGTGGAGGCCCAAACAGTAAGTACGTCCAAGTCAGCTTGTAACTTATTAACATCTTCCATAGACTGGACCGTATTACAAAGTTTGGTGTCATCTGCAAAAATAGAAACCGCACTATTAATCCCATCCTCTATGTCATTAATGAATAAGTTAAATAATACCGGACCCAGCACTGAACCTTGGGGAACACCACTTATAACCGGGGACCCTTCAGAGTAGGAATCATTGACCACAACTCTTTAGATACAATCATGAAGCCAGTTTTCAATCCAATTACAAATTATATTTTTTAAACCAATAGACCTCAATTTATCCATTAGTCATCCATGAGGGACAGTATCAAAAACCCTTGCAAAGTCCCCAAAAAAATATCCATAGCCTTCCCCCTGTCCAGGCTTCTACTCACCTACTTATAAAAACAAATCAGCTTCTGTTCTTAGTAAAACCATGTTGGCTATCACTTATTATATTATTGGCAGTTACATAATCCTGTATGTGGTCCTGTGGAAGGCCCTCAAACATTTTTCCCGCTATGGATGTTAAGCTTACTGGTCTATAATTTCCTGGTGAAGACCTAGCACCCTTTTTGAAAATGGGCACCACATTCTCCTTGCGCCAGTCTCTTGGTACAATGCCTGTCATTAAAGAATCTGTAAATATTATGAACAGAGGCAAAGCAATAACTGAACTGAGCTCCTTGAGAACTCTAGGGTGTAATCCATCTGGACCCGGGGAATTGTTCACTTTTTTACTTTTTTAGCATATTAAGGAACATATCTACAGTCAGCCAGTTACGGCCTGTTTCTCACTTGCGTTTTTCTTTTCCGGTATTGAGATCTGGCAGAGGATCTCAATACCAGAGAAAAACGCTTCCGTCTTGTCCCCATTTATTGTCAATGGGGACAAAACTGAACTGAACAGAACGGAGGCTCCAAAATGCATTCCGTACCGTTTGGTTGCGTTCCTATACCGGAGAGAAAACTGCAGAAAGCTGCGTTTTTTTTGTGCGGCACACCCACTGACTTTCAATGGTGTTAATTCTGGATCCATCATGGCTATTTTAAAGATAATACAACCAGATCCATTCATGCTGATCCCTGCCGGATCAGGTAAATATGCATGTGTGAAAGTAGCCTAAGCATGTTATTTGAGGCACCACCCTCATAAGATGCCCTCTTTTGTTTTGTATATCCAGAGCTAAAAAAAAAAAAAAAAACAATTGAGGAGCTCTGCCTTCTCTTGATCCCCAGTGACCAACACCCTGTTACCATCATTTAGGGGTCCTACATGTTCTGACCTTGGTCTTACTTTCTTTGGCCACCTGTATTTCATTGTGTATTTTAGCTGATTTTATTATGCCCATACATAATTTATTTAGTTTTTTTTAAATCCTTTTTAAGAAGTCTTTCACATGAGTGGATCTTGTACGTGGAATCCGCTGCGTGAAAGAGTGCCAAGCCCTGTTCTGGACAGCAGAGGCATGGAGCAGTAACATGATTGATAATGCTCTGTGCCTCTCTGGGAACTTTTTACTACAAAATCAGAGTGAGATAAAGTTATCACTGTGATTTTGTAGTAAAAAGGTCACAGAGAGGCACAGAGCATTATCAATCATGTTAATGCTCTGTGTCGCTGCTGTCCGGAACAGGGCTTGGCACTCTTTCACTCAACGGATTCCATGCACAGGATCAGCTCGTGTGAAAGACCCCTAAAGGCTACAGCTGACCCCTCCCATTTGTATTTCTTAAAGGCCCACTTTTTGTCATTTATTGTCCTTTTTACATTATTTGTCAGCCATGTGGGGTTTAATTTTATTTGCTTGTTCTTGTTACCTCTAGGATATACTTATCCAAAGTAGATTTAAAGCACTCCCATTTAGCATTAGTTTCATTATGTGACAATAGTTGCTCCCAGTCTATGTCCGTAAGTGCAGCGCTCAACCTTGCCAGTGTTTTTGCCTGTCCCATAAAATTATCCTGCAAAGAGCTGAGGAATTTTCTCGGCTTTGTAGCGGTGGCAGAACCATGTTCCCAATCTATGTTTGGATAGTTAAAATCTCCCATTATCACCACTGTGCCGGCCTGCACTGCCCGCTCCATTATTTTTTCCCATCTGTAATTCCACCCACAAGGTTTCATCAAATTTTACATTTTTAGGAAAATTATTTTTTCATTTTTTATTATTTTTTCCTTCTTCAGAGTTGCTTTGTAATTGACGGATCTCCTTATCCACTTTTCTAATCCTCCCCCACCATCCATTCCCCTACCAATGTATTCCGATGCCTCTCTAACCTGTCTTCCTCCATATTTATAGCCATATCCTCCTCCCTCATCCCGAGTTTAAATGTACTGCCACCCCAGCCTCACTCGACAAGAGTCATGGCTTTGTGCTAAAGGAGCATAACTTTTTGGGAAAAGGGAGTTTACAGGGGTTGTTTACCTTACTTGTGCTTTTTTTCAGACCCTCCCAGAGGGGCCAGACCCGCAGTGGTGAGCCTATTTACCTGATCCCCACTGCTGGGTTCCAGCTCCATCACTCCCCCTTATGCGCTGCTGGTCCTGTAGCTACCCGTATCAACGTCCTGTTTGACATAGGTCACAATACCACTGCAGCCAATGACAGGATGTTGACACAGTTAGTTATGGGACCAGCAGTGCACAAGAGGAACAAGGGAAACTCAGCGGCAGGAATCAGGTAAGTATGCTCACCATCACGGGCCCTTCCATGCTAGAGAAGGGGGGGTACGGGGTCTGATTACAAAAGCACAAGAAAGGTGGACAACCCCTATAAGATGCATCAATGAGTTCCAAAAAGAGCTGAATTTTGGCCCTGTGTAAGCCAACCAATAGGTGGTGTAAAGTTAAAGAAGAACTCCCGCAAAAATTGTTATTCTCTGACCTGTTAGAAAGGTGCATGATATAATCTGTAGTGAATGCAATCTTCTTATCAGGGACTCTAATTGAGAGTTATCCACTTTCTTCTTATTGTAGCTGTGTCATGTGACCAACTCCCTGACCTCCAACTGACCCAGGACAGGAAGCCAGTCACTGCTCTATTCATTCCTATGAGACTGAAAGTGAGGCTCCCATAGGAATACATAGAGAATTAGACTTCCTGTCCACACATAAGTCTATGTGTGAGTCGGTGGGTCTAATTCCTAGTCACATGACACAGATAAGAAACTTCAGGATGATATAAGTCAAAAATACAGACACTGGTAAGAAAATGACATTCACTACAGATTACATCATGTACATTTTTAGCAGGACATGAAATAAAAAAATTTGTGGGAGTTCTTTAAACAAGTTGGGTGTCTAAAGGTACACCAACTTTATCAGCCACTGTGGTACATTTTGACTCATTGGTAGACTGTCTAGTTTATTTTAGGCAGGATTAATAATTATGCCGCACTGTTTTGCAAATCTATACCACATGAAAATGTGGAGAAAAAAAATGAAACAGTCAACTGTACTGGTCATACAGTATTTATTTTAGACAAAAATGTTGACTGGCATACTAATCATATTGAAATGCACCATTTAAAGTGTAACTGCCGTTTCATTTTTTTATACCCTAATAGTATAGTACACCCTGCTCTATAAGTGCTTTTGTGCTTTAAAATGTAATCATTTTCAGGTTTACCTCATAATAACTCCCACAAATATGTGCTACTTTCCTATTCTATAGCCTCTTCTCACAGCGTTGTCATGTGCAGGCCGTCTCCTCTGTATTATAAACCAGAGACAGGAGAGCACTGGGAGGAGCTCAGCCCTGAGTGCCTGGGCTCGGGCAGAAATTAGAGGGGGGAGGGATGATTTACATGGTGATATCCTGAATGGTAGCAGCTAGAAACATGCAACTGGTCTTGTTTGAAAGCTGACAGAATGACGGCTAAAATCAACAGAGGAGAAATCACTGTTAGAAATCAGGTTGGGAATAATCGTGGTTAAAATCTGCTTTTATTTTCACTTTCAGCTTCATTCACAGCATCCTGATTTCTATCAGTGATATCTTCCCCTGTACTGAACAGATTGCTGTCATTCTGGTACTGCTTGAATTGTCAGCTTTCAAACAATACAAACACAATACCAAACCAGAGATATGAGCAGCTAAAGCAGCCCCAACCACGCGCTCGGTCTGTGAAACACAGGTCACGTGTTGGAGGCATCTCCTGGACTGAGCGCAGTGGTGTGAACCGGCCCTTACAGGCAACAGGGAAGAACGAGATTAAACTTTCAATGAGAAGACGATGTCAATCTATTACAAGGAATCGTTTGGATATTTTTATTTTCTTTTATTTCAGGTTGTTTTACAGCAGTGGGTGAATTATAACATTTTTATCTTATATGTCAGGTTACAATGAGTACTCTATCACAAAATGTGGAGCTTGTCATTAACAATCAAGCATGTGATCGAGCCTAAAGCGTGTACTCATGCTATCATTAATGAGGTTACAGAGGTTTTCCTAAAAATCCATTTAGAATTAGGATGTCAGAATATGCAATAATTCTTAAAAAAAAGTTTCTTATTCTACTTTCTTCTTATATTGCTCCCTGGTATAAAATTATATCTGTCAGCAGGATCAGCCCTATCAAACTAAGGTGCTGATTAAAAACAGAACTTTGGCTACTTTCACATCTGCGTTTTTGCTGGATCCGTCCTGAGTTCAGCAAAAACGCATCCGGTATATAATACAACAGTCTGCATCCATTCACAACAGATCCAGTTGTATTATATCCCAAATGAACAAGACGGATCCGTCACTAAATCCATTGTAAGTCAATGAGCACCAGATCCATTTTTTTTCGTGTTCGACAAAACGGATTCGTCACCATTGACTTACATTGTGTCTCATGACTGATCCGTCTTGATTAGTATCCCATGACACACTCAAAAACGCTGCTTGCAGCGCTTTTGTGTGCGTCATGGGAATGCAACGAAACAGGAAGCATTCTGGTGCTCTCCGTTCCCTTCTGTTCAGTTTTGTCCCCATTGACTATGAATGGGGGCAAAATTGAAGCGTTTTTCTTCGGTATTGAGATCCTAATGTATGATGGATCTCAATAGTGGAACGGGAAAGCGCAAGTGTGAAAGTAGCCTTTCTTCCCCAGAACCTTTGCTGCGTTTAGGAAAAATAAGGGCTTTGCAAATTGCAAATTAACGCTTGAAGGAGTTTTCTGTGTGTTTAATAATGATGGCCGATCCACAGGCTATCAATTGGTCCAAAACTCTGCACTCCCACCGATTAGCTTTTTGAAGAGGCCATGGGACTCCAGTGAACACCAAGGCCTTCTCGCAGTTTACCAAGCACAGCGCCGTCCACTGGATAGTGGCTGTGCTTGGCATTGCTGCTCAGCCCCATTCACTTGAAATAGACTGAGCTGCACATATGACTGATAAATGTGATGCCACTGGCCTAGGAAGAGACTGTGGCACTGACTGGAGTGGTCTTCAAATAGCTGATTGGCACAGGTGCGAGGTGTTGGACCCTTGCTAACCTGATACTAATGACTTATCCTGAGGATAGGTCATCAATATCAAAATCTTGGACATCCCCTTTAAGTGCACTAAGGGTGGGCCCTAGTCACTTGGTGCACCTTAGCTCCTTCGCTCTGCTTCCCAGGATACTCCACCTCCATCTGGATGCCTGGCCCTGTTAGTCAAGTGGATTGGGGTATATCCAGGAAAACATAGTGGAGGAGCTAGGTGCACTTAAGCACTAATTTGAATATTATGAGGGCATTGCCAGGTCAGGGCCATTGGCTCTGGCTAATTCAGGCTGGCATAAATAATGGCTGAAATCTACGGCAGCTCCAAGCTGCTGTAAGTTTCATTGCAGCGCATGGAGAGCCATAAATTACATGCCTCCTCTGGCAACACAGGTCCTACATCAGGGCCTTTATTTTTCCTAACCTCAGTAATGAACCAGGGAAAGCTCTACCAGGAATTAGGACTGGTTTAATATGGTCAATGCTGCTGACAGATGGTGTATCCAACATTGTCCTTTTACTGCCAGACTCCTCGGGGGCGGAGAAAGATCACTACTGGTGAGCAGGCTATTCAGTCAGAGAAGAAACCAGGAAGGCACACACTGGCATCCTCAGCTAAAGATGAATAACTTGGAGAAGTGAAGTGTAGTGAATATTGCATCTTCTACCATCCTTTACAAACATTTATTGGATTAATATAAGAATTATACAATTAATATAAGAAATACATGAAATAATGCTACAAACCCGAGGATTCATTATAAAATAATCTATTATCAATTTACATGCACAGCACTCAAAGTGCAAAACATTGAAAATTAAAGCCACGCTTCCTACACTAGTACATTATTATCATTGACTTTTCAGACAACTATAAAAACATCACCATAAAATAATATTCAACCTATATGCAAAGTAACGAACTGAAAAAAATTCTTATGATTCATTTTCATTGTCAGTATGCATGATATGTATAGGAGAAAATAAACTAACCATGGTTTCTTATACGAAATATGACTCTTTCCTTCTGTGTTCAAAATGTATCATCATGTGGTTCGCTAGCTCATTCTTGGGGTGCATTCACATGTGGCAGGTTCACTGCAGAAACTTCTGCATCTGAATAGCGGTTGGCGACACCTGAATGGGTTTGTTTCTGCAGCACGTGCATGGATTTCTGCAGGGTCGCAGACAAAGGGCAGGGAATTTGACGTTAACACCTCCCCCTCACTCCTCCTGGGGGTGTTGTGCGTTAGGCAGTCTGTATAAAACACTGTCTGCCACCTGCTGGTGAAAGATGAACATTACAAGGGAGTGATTCATCTTTCACTGACAGACAGTATTAGGCCTCCTGCACACGAAAATCACGGATCCGCAAAACACAGATATCAGCCATGTGTATTGCACATTTTGCGGATCAGTGCCTACTGCTCTGTTAGAAATTCCTATTCTTGTTCGCAAAACAAACAAGAATAAGACATGTACTTTTTTATTTCTGCAGGCCCCGCCCCAGCGGAATGAAAATTCAGATGCGGACAGCACACAATGTGCTGTCCACATCTTTTGTGGTCCCATTGAAACTAATGGGCTGGCTGCAGGAGTCCAGTTCTGGCCTGCCTACTCTGTGAGGGAGAAAAACAGCATAGATAACTAAGTATATGTGTCACAGGTAATGCCCCTTTCACACGAGCGGGAGATTCGCAAGTCTCCAGCAACGCATCTACAGGGCTGGACTCGGCACTGACTGGGATCGCATATAATGCTCTGCGATCCCTGTCAGTGCCGAGTCCAGCCCTGTAGATGCGTTGCGGGAGACTTGCAAGTCTCTCGCTCGTGTGAAAGGGGCATAAGTGTATGTGTGTACTGTGTACATGTGTTTGTATGTGTGTCACTGTGTTTTGTAATTACAGGAAATAATTGGTATTCAACACAATTAATTACTGATTGGTTCTCTCCATGTTAATTATTATATTACCTTTTATATTCCTTGTAATGTAGTAAGTTAGGGATAGTTACTTAACATATACAAGGCCATTGTTCTGTGTCAGATGACCACCAGGCCACATTCCAGAGTAGTTGACTCAAAAGGCATGCGTACTGCACACTGGACATTCTTAGGAGGAACGAAAGGTATAAACCCTTGTGCACAAAGACAAAGAACTCAACTTCACTGAGAATATCTTGTATTACCATGTATACAGCCATGTGCTACGTGGGTAGTGTGGTAAAGGGATCTCCACCATTGTGTAGGCCAGAAGATTGATTATTATTTATTCTGTTTGTGATTTGTCTGTTTTACCTTATATTTAATCACACTTAGAAAATATTTTGCATCACTTAGCCTGTGTAAGCCTATTTATTCTCAAATCTTTGAATTCACATTAAAACACACAGTATATACATGTGTGTATCTGTCACAATGTGTCTGAATGCATGTATATTTGTGTGTATATATGTGTGTGTGTATTTTTTCTGTGTACATATGCATTTACTATGCCTGCACGATCCCATACTTTACACCTACACCTTTGGATTTCTGCAGACCTCAAGAAGATGACTCGGACAGTCACAGAACTTGCAACCATTTTGCCATGTGAACAAACCCTTACAAAGCATGCTCTGCGTTTTAAGGCATAACTCAGCTGTATAACATACTGTGGCTTCGAAGAGTTAGTGGGTCACTAAGAACTCATGCCCACAACCACAGTATGGATCCATGCTGTACAGACCCATAATTTGACTCCCATAGAAATCTATGGGCCCGCCTTATTGCTTGATTTCATATGGAAGCTTCTGGATGTTTTTTTTTTTCCCTTATGGACTCTACATGCATCATGACCTGCTGCAGGAGGTATCCTTCCCTGAAAGCATTGCTTCTACAGAAGAATATGGTGCCTATGGCTCCTATGTGATGCTGAACAGGACTTTGTAGTGATTTTTTGCTATGGAAGCAAGAGACAGACAAATCACATTTCACTTTGTGATTAATGTAGATAAAGGCCACATCCGCAGAGAATACCTGAATACTGTAATCATTTTCATATCTGCATTACTACACATCTGGGAAATATTGCTTTGTGACGGCAAGACAACATCTTTATTATTACGGAATTAGTAGAACACAAATTTGAGTAAAACTTTATTCATGATATATTTAAAGGGGTTCTCTGGGCTACAGATACTGATGACCTGTCCTCAGCATAGGTCATCAATATCAGATCGGTGGGGGTCCCACCCCCAGCATTCCCACTCATTACCAGTTTTGGGCTGCCATGGCCCCAGAAACTATGTAAGGAGGGGAAGAAGAAGGTTCCTATACAGTATGCAGTGTAAAATGCCAGCGTACTGAAAATAAGCTCCCACTTATTTGAATGGGAGCTGAGCTGCAGTACCCCGCACAGCCACTACATGGTGTATGGTCTTCACTACCATATACTGCATAGTTTCCAGTGCCTTGGCAGCTGATCAGTGGGGGTGTCAAGTGTCAGACCCACCATCGATTTGATATTGATGACTTTTCCTGAGTATAGGTCATCAATATCTGAAGCCCAGAGAAGCCCTTTAATAACTGTAAAATTAACCTGATGACTGACAAACACCTCTACACCTCATGTAATCACTTTTGATATTCTTTTATGCCTTGCTTTATTTTTTTTTCAAGACTTAGGTTTTGGGTCATACTGGATAAGCCGCATGATGTTGTCATTCGCCATAACACCTTGAATGAATTCTCCTTCTGCAATTTTATCTAGAAAACAAAAGAAAAAGCAGCATAAGAGTTGAAGGAAAACTTCACTTCACTCACACACAAAGCTAAACTTACTAGTCTACAGTTTTTAAGCCAGCACCTGGATCTGAATACTTTTGTAATTGCATGTAATGTAAAAATGTATTATAGCCACTGAGTTATTTAATAAAATGTGTCTGTATAGCGCCACCTGCTGTTTGTTTTTTTTTTCATTGCCCGATTCACTGAGATGGCCGCACATGCTCAGTTTCTTCCTTCAACTGCCTCCTGAGCTGTGATACGAAGAGAGCTGCAGCAGAAAGGACATTACACCCTGAGCTGTGATAGGGAGAGCTGAGACACGCCCCCTTAGCTGCAACAGAAAAGACACGTC
Organism: Rhinella marina; assembly: GCA_900303285.1. Taxonomy (NCBI): domain Eukaryota; kingdom Metazoa; phylum Chordata; class Amphibia; order Anura; family Bufonidae; genus Rhinella; species Rhinella marina. The sequence continues at coordinate 554,233 of ONZH01009326.1, read as the reverse complement.
CCCTTGAGCTGCCAGCTTGATATATATCTAGCAGAGCGATGAATGGGGAGATCTCTGGATCCATGTGAGGTACAGGGCTGGTTCTAGCTTTGTTAGAAAGAGATTGTCATGTACTAGATGATGTCTGATTTTAATTTTTTACATTAATCATGGGATAACCCCTTTAACTTTGGATAAAAATGGAAATAAACATCACCAGTACAAAAGTATGTAAATCAAACCGGGAGCGTAGGTCAGGAGTAAATGTAAGCCTGGCCACAGCCCTCATCAAGGTATAGGTGGCCATATAATGTATTAGATGCATTTTGACTTCCACAAAGGCAACCATGGGGCAAAAAAAGGGCTAGACGCAGCATTAGACTGGCCCACCAGAGTACCAGAGGATTCTCTGGTGGGCCCAGGCTGTCATACCATAGCAGGCCCCAAAGGTCCAGAAGAAATAAAATATTTGGAGCCAATCATTTGCCACTAGGGTCCATTTCTTTGAATCAAAACCTTTTAGACTTTATTAATGATATAGGGGCTGGGTCTCAATTCTTTTTTTCTGGTGTGCCCAATGGACCCCACCCCAGTCCAACACTGGTTAGACATGTTGAATATCAACATGCCAGATTTTGTTTTCTGAAGAAATCACTCGTAGTTGCGTATATTAAAAAAAAATAAAAAATCCTGCAGTTTTTCCACTAGCCACTAAGCCTAATAATAGGCGCCATTTCTTGGTCTACACGAATCACTTCTCAGCAGTCATCTCATTATCATCACAGGCAGGATTATAATAACAGATATCACTCATACATAGATCCGCCATTAACAATAGGTGACATCACAGCTTATCTTCTCCCTCCTGACCTCTGCGCAGGTCACAGAGCATGCCTAGAACACTCCTGTAGAAGTCAATGATACCCCCTCCAGACTATTGTGTCTGTGGCTTATGGTGGATGCTATAAAGCATCTCTCTAAGTGCTGTTAAGAACAGCTCAGAAAAGATGGCCGCTACCCATAATCATGTTCGGAAATTAGAATAAACAGGTTTTCTATAACTGATTCTCCTTATAGAACCTAAGGCTACATTCACACGATCGGGGGAAAAAATGGGCGTTAAAGACGGCCAAATGGTCCATTTTTAATGACCATCTTTTCACTGCCACCTTTCTTAAAAACTGCCTCCATCAGGCCATGAAAAGGGCGAAATAGGACATATCCTAATTTTTGATGGCTGTTATTCACGGGCTGTTAAAAAACGGCTGTGTGAATAAAACCATAGACTGCAATGGTTCTGAAAATGGCCGTCATACAGCCGTTTTTTCATGGTGGGTGAATGTAGCCTAAGACAGAGATGTTCTTAATGTTTCGGGCAAAACTTTTCCTAGAAGTAGAATGTATTGTCCCTCAATGCCAAGGACGTAAGCAAAAGCAAAAGAAACTCCCTTTATCTAGAAGTCTACAGGATAAGGGCCCTTGCACACGACCGTATGCGCTCCGTGACATACGGTCCGTGGGCGGGCCATATGCCACGGAGCAGGATAGATCGTGGGCACGGGAGAGCACAGCATCATAGATTACAATGATGCTGTGCACGTCGAGCGGGCGGCCCGCTGTCCACAGCATCATAGTAATCTATGATGCTGTGCGCTCCCGTGCCCACAATCTATGCCGCTCCGGGACATATGGCCCGGAGAGCAAACGGTCATGTGTAAGGGCCCTAAGAAACAGACACAGAACCTAGTTTGTGGGCACCTTAAAGGGTACCGGTGGAAAATCTTATGACATGTGATAAATTTTGACTGGTGGGGGTCCAGGTGCTGGGACAAAGGGACAGAAGCGGCTAGTAAAACAATAACGATGATTACTTACCATGTTCCTTCTTTTTAAAGTATGCCCATAATTTATCCGCTCTTTTTTGTGGTGTGTTTTCATCTTCGGGTAGATTCTTCTGTTCTTCTGGGGGAATCATCTTAAATATAGCCTGTCAGCAATGAAAAAAAACAAAAGTTTAGAGTAAAACGGTTTAAATACTTCAAGTACAGGATGAGTTATATAAAGGCATAAAGATGCAGCTGTTCAGACACCATTTTCTACAAAGCATGTTTTTTTTTGGCCTCACAATGCAGGATGTGATGGTGAATATTGATAGATGCAGATTATAAGAATGTGATGTCAGAAAAAGACCTATCGTTTATATTGACATTTTATGTTAAAACAATTGTTGTTGACCTCCTCCCCCATGTCACCATCTGTATAAAAAATGCTGAAATCTTGCAGTTTTTACACTGAGCCTCATAATAGGCTGACACTTCCTGTTCTGTAGAGATCACTTCTCAGCAGTCATCTCATTATCATCAGGCAGGATTACATTGACAGAACAGCTATATGCAGGGGCGTAGCTAAAGGCTCATGGGCCCTGGTGCAAGGATTCAGCTTGGGCCCCCTTCCCTCAGTGCTTTGTGGCCAGGGGCAGGGAAGAACATAGCCTTCATGCTGCCTGAGGCAAAAATTGAAAGGGCACCCCCCCATGCCAAATTTTTTTTTATCTCTAACCACTTCCTTCCATCCTGAGGTATAACTTGACCAGCATGCATTTTCTATAATACCGGTGTCTTCTTATGTGACACAAGGGTCTTTGGGCCCCCTCAGGCTCCTGGGCCTGGTAGCGACTGCTACCTCTGCACCCCTTGTAGCTAGATGCTACAGGATCCATCATTCACAGTAGATGATGGTCATAAGACACATCTTAGCTCTTCTCCTCCCTGCACAATGACCTTTGCACAGGTCACAGAGCATGCTCACAACATTCTCCCACAGATGTCAACGAGTCTTCTCCAGTCTACAGGATTCTGTAATTCAGAGGTACTGTAAATCATATGTCTGTAAGCTGTTAGCAGCAATTCAGGCAAGATGGCCGTCCCCATAATCATTTACAGAAAATTTAAAGAATCTACAATCAAAACATAAAAACAAATTAGAAAATAGTAATACTAAATTCAAGCTGACACTCAAATATCTCAATCAAGCGTATGTAGAATAATAGAACTGAGTAACTGGTACAACCAATAATGTAACTATAACTGACTGGGCCCCACAGCAAATTTTTGAATGGGCTACCCCCACCCCTCGGTCCCCTTAATGCAGACCTCAAAGCCACACCAACCAACAGCTGCACAATTTTACCATAAAACCATGCAGTCACTTGCTGCAGTGGGTGGGCATAGTTTAGCTGCATGTGGCCAACAGTCCTGTCAGGCCACACCCTGCTTACACCCTAATACAACCAGAACAACCGCTGGCCATTATAACCAGGATGGCAGCTAAACTTTTCTTCAAAGACTGAGTTTGGCATGCTTCCCCCAACTGAAACTTGGTACCCCGCCACCCCCACCACCAACATGTGCCAGGCAGCAATCAAACCAGGCTGCTGAAATAGAAAGGGTGAAATGCACAGCAATTCGGCAGCAAATCTTCATCTAAATCCACTTGTAAATGCAGAATTTGCATTTTATTTTGTCCATCGATGACTGTGATAAATACTAGTGAGTCACCGGCACAAAGCTTCTGATGTCACCTTGGACTTTGAAGCCAAACTATACAATGGACATTACTTTAAAGGGGTTATCCCATTTCAGACAATGGGGGCATATCGCTAGTCCCAGCGGTGGGACCCGCACCTGTATCGAGAACAGAGCTGGGAGCGCTGTTCCTGGAGGAATCAGGGTTTCCTGGGGTCTGGCCACCCCCAGGCGCAGCTCTCCGCTGTTCCCATAGAAATGAATGGGAGCGCACCGTGCATGCGCCGCCATTCATTTCTATGGAGCCAACAGAAATAGCCGAGCCAGCGCTTGGCTATTTTCCGCGGCCCCATAGAAATGAAAGGAGGACGGCTGCGAATTCACTTTTGTGGCTCTGTTCTCGATAAAGGTGCGGGTCCCAGCGGTGGGAGTTCTAGCGATATGCCCCCATTGTCTGAAATGGGATAACCCTTATAAGGGCGCATTCAGACGCATTGATCAGTGTGATGTGTGATGCTCTAATTGAGTCACTATAGGGGGGTGCTCTCTGGTCTCAGAGATGGTCAGACTGAGGGAGTTAAGTGAGGAAGTTAAAAAGCTAGGACAAGTGGTAGAATACATGGAGCGAGTTCAAACATTATATCCAAAAAGAGTAAGACCAACAATAAGATCTTTTTCAAATTGCAGCATGCAAGGGGTCGGACATTTTTCCCTCATTACCTGGTGTTTTTCTCTCATACACATTATTTATTTGCAGCTTCAAAAAAAAAAACTTGTGTGTTAGCGTTTTTTTACCAATGCTTTTTTGCTCATGAAGTGACATGACAGGGGAGCATATACTTTCCTATTTAAAAAAAATAATGCTAGGTATGCAAAAAATGTTATTAAAAATGCCAGGTGTTAAAACACACTAAAACACCTAAACAAAACCTTACAAAAACACTGATCACTGAGTCTTAACTTACTGCATATTTTAGCTATTGATATCCATGCTCTTTATACAATTAGGAGTCCAGTGGGCGGTCCTTGTCAGTGATTGACAGCCTTCCCTGTATAAGTGCGCACACAGAGATAGCTGTCAATCATTGATGCAATCTGTAGGGTAATTCTCATGATAATAGTAGGTGTAGCATTGGCATGACAACATGACAGCTCTACTGTTCTCTTGATAGGCCTAGATGTCTATAGAAAAGTCACTATGGGGGTGGGGCACTCTGACTGGTCTCAGTGATGGTCTGACTGAGGGAGTTAAATGAGGAAGCTAAAAAGCTAGGCCAGGAAGTAGAATACATGGTGCGAGTTCAAAAATTATATTGAAAAAACAAAACAAAAACATCCACATACAGCATCTGTGAGATCTGGACCCAGAATATTGGAGAACTTGTGACAAAAATATCAACAGCTGATTGAGCGGATCTTTTCAGTCTTACATCCAAGATACAATGACTAGAACAGGTTTTATAGGGGCAACTGTCAGAAAACACATTGGAATACAGACTATACTTCCAGGCACCCCCTCTAAAAGGTAACACCCAATTGTCTATTTGTTCATACATTTTTAGGAAGAATAGCAGAGGAACGGCACAGAGGGGGTTTTCCGAGACTTTTATACTGATGACCTGTCTTCTGGATAGGTCATCAACATCTGATCAGTGGGGGCCAGACACCTGGGACCCCCACTGATCAGCTGTTTTCATAGCTTAACCTAGGCCATGTGACATCACGTTCATCGGTCAGATGGCGTAGGTGCAGCTCAGCCCCATAGAAGTGAATGGGGCTGAGCTGCGATACCAAGCATAGCCACTATCAAACGGACGGCGCTGTGCTTGGTGAGCAGGGAGAAGGCCGCGGCGCTACTGTGAGCAGAGATCCCGGGTGTCGGACCCCCACTGATCAGATACTGATGACCTATCCTGAGAATAGGTCATCATTCTCAAAATCTCGGAAAACCCCTTTAAAATATTCACCTGTTAAATCCCCTATTTAAGAAAAGAGGCTCCAGAATTGTAATTTCATGGAGTATACAGTAAAACAGACACGTCAGGAGCGGTGACAGGTCCTCTTTAAAGTGTATTTCTAAAATTACATTTATTCACCTTTGAAATGGAAATCTGCTATCTCGTTATTTTATCTGCTTTATTCGATTAAAAAATAAAAAAACTGCTGCAGTTATCAAGTACAGCTTTACTAAATGTCCTCCATGGAGGTAAAAATCTGCGTCATTTTGTTAATGTCATAGATTCGGTAATTCTTCTCCTGGACATTTTGTTCCCGCTTGGATTATGTGACATCTGCCGGTGTCAGTTTTAACATTCTCATTTTTCCTTATTGGAAAAACTCGCTGCAGCTCCTCGTATCTCCCCTAATGTGATGGTCTTAAGATTTAAAGGAGATCTCCTAAAACCAGCAGTAGATGTTAAACACAGAATAATGAAGGAATAAATAAAGATTCAGATTTTTCTCCTCATTCTTTTGGATCCCTTCCCAGTGAATGTAAAACTGCACCATGTGAACAAAGCCATATGTGTAAGTCTGAAATCTGAAGAGAAACTGTTGTGAGGTGGGTTGGTGTTCTCCAAGTCATCCGTAGAGAAAACAAGTTAGTTTAGGAGGGCCGAAAATATTTAAAGGGACTGACTCATCTCATACATTGGTGGCATATCAGTAGGATAACCAACCAATGTCTGATAGGTGCAGGTCCTACCTTTGGAACCTGTACCTACCTCCATCCAGATGGGATTTTTTTTTTCAAAAGGTTCAGAATGACCTACCTACATCTTAGTTGGTAAAATTGGGGCATTTGAGCCCCGCCCCTGGAAAAACCCCAGCCTAGCCCAGGAACACCCACTTATGGAAAAGGTTTACATTGGCCCTGTCCATTTTCAGCCCAGCACAGCCTGGATTTGCCAGGACTGTCTCTGAAAATCAGGGAAAGTCCTGCTAAATTCGGGACAGTTGGCAACGATGCAAATCCTTCTTGGGTCCCTGTTGGTCTCTACTTCCTGGTCCCTCTCGACAAAAAGGAAATAGCTGTTTAGCCAATCACCAACCCTGCAGCCAGTGATTGGCTGAGCAGACGTTTCCTGTGTGTGTTGATAAGGACCAGCAAGTGGGGAGTTGGATAGCGTTATAACAGTAAGGGGGGGGGGTAGGGCTGGTCAGGTGAGTAGCACCTCTTTATTTATTTTTTTTATGGCATTCTGACTCCTTAAAAAATAAAATTACCCACCAGACAACCCCTTTAATCAAAGATCATATTAAATGGTATAAACTAGCTTTATCAAGATTCACAAATTTTAATGAAAATTTAAAGGGATATTCCACCAGGACCCATCCTTCTGGTCAGTCATCAATATTAGATCCGTGCTGATCAGCTGTTGGCAGAAGCTGGCACTAACTTTTACTTTCTAAAATATTTATGTTATTTTTTCCTTTTTTTTTTTACATTTTGCGGCAGTTTTTCTGTTTGTGAGCCTGTCTGGGTTGCTCATACATAAAGTGTAACTTTCCTTGGCTATTGAGATCTCATACTTCTCCAATATCCCATGTGCCTCCCTTATGTAACAGAACGCTCGGTGAAGACCAGTTCATTTTTTTTTTTACATTTATTATGATATTGGGGCTTTATCCGTCAGCAGCTGCACTGAACGGTCAGATAAGCTTTTCTATCAGATAGTGAGGGACGTGTCAACTGTCCTCAAGGGCACCGATAATCCTGAGTTACTATGTGGACTTGTCACAAGAATATAGCTGTATGTACCTGGTATAACCCTATACAGACTTTTTTGCAGTGTCCGTGAACAAAATTAGAAGTGTCCGTAATTTTTTTGGAGGTTGGTAGGACTTCAGCAGGTCACTTCGTAATTCTCAGCATTTTAGACTTCAAAGTAAACTATAGTAATGTGTTCAGTATTAGTATCTGATCTATGTACATGTTTTACTTATAATTTTTATAATTTATTATAGTTTTCCAATTTGTCCATAAAATTTTTTGACTGTGATTTTTGGATAAATTGTCCAGAAAAAAAAATAAAGGTTGGCAACCTTGGATGAGACAACCCCTTTAAACCTCTTTCACATGTCAGTTAATCACAAACCTGTGGTCTCCATGGACCGCTCACGCATCCATTGACCTCAGTGTGTGTATTCACACATCAGTGGTCTTCCACGGACTGTAGGTCCATGGTGGCACCACGGAAGCATGCCTTTGTCCATGATTACGGATCTCTCACAACCATTATAATCTAAGGCATTGTGTTGTGTCCATGGTTTTCAAGAGATGGTCTGGAAACAAATTTTCAGCCTAGCAGTGTCTGTGGAATCAGATGACCCATGGAGGGCAAAAAAACTGACACACGAACCAAACATGGATCCTTCACGGACATCTTCACGAATACACCACTGATCATCTTCTCACTGATGTCATCACGGACGTGTGAATGAGGCCTTAGAGGGAAAGGGTGTGTGGGCTTTCTGGAAGGGCATGAAGTAAAATGTGACAATATGAGTCAAATTTTTGATGCAAAGTAAGCCAACCAATAGGTGATGTACTGTCCGATGTACCATCCAGTCTGAGCCACTATGGTGATTTTGCTGCATTCTAAATATTAGACCGGATGAGTAAATCTGTCCCATTTTATGTTTATTATTTTAAATACTTTTATATTTTTGAAAACTTTCCTGCCACGTTGGAAGCTAATGGACATAAACTAGTAGAGATGGTAGAGATGGACGGATGAAGTCCCTTCCCCAAAGATATGGTGCCAGGCAAGATGCTTACAGAGCCTTATCTGTAGGTACAGTGTTAATTCATCAAAAATAACGGAAAAAAAGACAAAAAAAGTGCAATCTAATTCACAAAAACATGTTTCATATTTCCAATAGATCTCAATCTAACATCTAGAACTGTTTTTTTTTACAGAATGCACCAAAAAAGGCAGGTGCAAAAAGTCACAAAAAGAGTAAACGTGCAGAAAAACATCACTAAAAAACTACATGTGGCAGCCCCAGGAAAGCATTTTCAGACAAAACATTCGGCGTAATAAACTTTTCTGCGTCGCAGGGATAGTAACATACGAAAAAAGACATCTGTCCATCCAGTTCGGCCTGTTTTCCTACAAGTTGATCCAGAGGAAGGCAAAAAAAAACCCTGTGAGGTAGAAGCCAATTTTCCCCACTTTAGGGAAAAAAAAATTCCTTCCCGACTCCAATCCATTGCAGATTCCATGGATAATATCAGACAAAAGAGTCCTACACGCAGGACAATTTTGTCCGGTAAAATTCCAGCCTCCCTAACGAAAATCCAGTGGAGCCTAATATAGTCAATGTGGTCTGTGTCAGCTATGTGCCATCAAAACAGACCTGTGGATGTTCTGTGTGAACATGACCTAATATTCATAATGCATTGAATTCCCTACAAAGGCTAATTGAGGCTGGTTACAAAAATGGATGCAGATTTGAAGCAGTTTTGAAGATATTTTGAAGCTGAAAAAAACAAAGCTGAGATGGAGCAGATTTCAAGAGAAATCAGTCTCTGATTGGGTCTGTTCCTGCTCCTGCAGCATGTTTTGCTAGGTAAATGCCTGAAAAATATATTCCAACTAGCAAATAAGTGTAAAAACAAAAAAAGTGCAAAAGCCAACCTCTAAAATGCTCCAGTGAAGTGACATTCCACTTGTGGGAGAGTTTTTGAAAACAGTGGTATAAAAATATTGGTCCGTATGGACTATGGTGCACATTTCCCCATGACAAACTGTACATATTTACATATTACAGGTTTCCTGATTTATACATTTGTCTTAATAGTGCAGTGACCCAGTGGTTCACTGCTAAGATGTCCAAAACTACTAAGATTGCTAATGTATGCTAACTATGCACATTCAGTAGTACAAATGCTTAATGTGGCTTTTTTATGCACTTGTATCTCAATAGGCCGTGTATGGGAAGGGAGTTAACTGGCAGACTTTAGGTGGTGAGTTTGCTGCTGGAGAGAAGCTGTGTATGGTTGTCGCCAGTGGCGTAGCTACCGGGGGGGGCAGGGGGGGCGACGGCTCCGGGCCCAGTGACTCAGGGGGGCCCAGCAAGGATGACCTTACCTACTATCAGGCGAATACAAGTGAGCGCTTCCATTGACCTCAATGTGTGTATTCACACATCAGCGTCAGGTCATAGTGTGCGCGGGCCAGGGAAGAGAGCGGAGCGCGGATCGGAGGGCAGCCGCAGCGCAGAACAGGTAAGTAAGGTTTTTTATTTTAATCCTATGTGGCTGGGTGGGCTGATCTGAGGTCTTATGGGGGAACAATACGCTGATCTGAGGTCTGATAGGGGCACAGTAGGCTGATATGAGGTCTGATGGGGGCACAGTCTGCTGATCTGAGGTCTGATGGCACAATACGCTGATCTGAGGTCTGATGGGGGCACAATACGCTGATCTGAGGTCTGATGGAGGCACAATACGCTGATCTGAGGTCTGATGGGAGCACATTAAGCTGATCTGAGGTCTGATGGGGGCACAATACGCTGATGTGAGGTCTGATGGGGGCACAGTAGGCTGATGTGAGGTCTGATGGCACAATACGCTGATCTGAGGTCTGATGGGGGCACAATACGCTGATCTGAGGTCTGATGGAGGCACAATACGCTGATCTGAGGTCTGATGGAGGCACAATACGCTGATCTGAGGTCTGATGGGGGCACAATACGCTGATGTGAGGTCTGATGGGGGCACAGTAGGCTGATGTGAGGTCTGATGGGGGCACAGTAGGCTGATGTGAGGTCTGATGGGGGCTCAATACGCTGATCTGAGGTCTGATGGGGACACAGTACGCTGATGTGAGGTCTGATGGGGGCTCAATACGCTGATCTGAGGTCTGATGGGGACACAGTACGCTGATCTGAGGTCTGATGGGGGCACAAAACGCTGATCTGAGGTCTGATGGGAGCACAATATGCTGATCTGAGGTCTGATGGGAGCACATTAAGCTGATCTGAGGTCTGATGGGGGCACAATACGCTGATGTGAGGTCTGATGGGGGCACAGTAGGCTGATGTGAGGTCTGATGGGGGCACAGTAGGCTGATGTGAGGTCTGATGGGGGCACAGTAGGCTGATGTGAGGTCTGATGGGGGCACAGTAGGCTGATGTGAGGTCTGATGGGGGCACAGTAGGCTAATCCGAGGTCTGATGGGGGCACAATACGCTGATCTGAGATCTGATGGGGCACAATACGCTGATCTGAGGTCTGATGGGGCACAATAAGTTGGTCTGAGGTCTGATGGGGGCACAATACGCTGATCTGAGGTCTGATGGGGGCACAATACGCTGATCTGAGGTCTGATGGGGGCATAGTAGGCTGATCTGAGGTCTGATGGGGCACAATACGCTGATCTGAGGTCTGATGGGGGCACATTCTGCTGATCTGAGGTCTGATGGGGGCACAATATGCTGATCTGAGGTCTGATGGGGCACAATACGCTGATCTGAGGTCTGATGGGGGCACAGTAGGCTGATCTGAGGTCTGATGGGGGCACATTCTGTTGATCTGAGGTCTGATGGGGGCACAATACGCTGATCTGAGGTCTGATGGGGGCACAGTAGGCTGATGTGAGGACTAATGGGGGCACATTCTGCTGATCTGAGGTCTGATGGGGTACAATACGCTGATCTGAGGTCTGATGGGGCACAATACGCTGATGTGAGGTCTGATGGGGGCACAGTAGGCTGATGTGAGGTCTAATGGGGGCACAATCTGGGGTCTGATGGGGCACAATACGCTGATCTGAGGTCTGATGGGGGCACAGTAGGCTGATGTGAGGTCTGATGGGGGCATATTCTGCTGATCTGAGGTCTGATGGGGCACAATACGCTGATCTGATGTGTGATGGGGGCACAGTACGCTGATCTGAGGTCTGATGGGGGCAGGGGACTGTTAGTTTACTGATGTAAAAACTGGGGACAGGTTTCCTTTAACATAGGAGTCCCGTTGTTTTTTAATCCTATTACTCCTATATTTTACTGCATTATATGGAAGAGTATTTAGACTAGGGTATGTAGAAAGTCTATTGTACTGTACTTAACAGCATAGATGATCTAGCAGTTTATATAGTCATCTTTCTAATACAATATTATAACCACAACTAGTAGTATGTGCCTGTGAAGTTGTAAACGTGCGTTTGGGAAGCCAAGTGGGGGGCCCACTCAAGTATGTTTCGCCCCCCCTGTGCTGAACCTCTAGCTACGCCTCTGGTTGTCACTGATGTTTTAGGCATATGTAGCAGACACCAGTGTGTGAGCAGCATCCTGTGCATGTGTAGCTGTAATAGAAGTGAAGAAGAATCCTCATCCAGAGAAACACCATCCCTGTGAGTGTGAGTGAAAAGCAACTGTGCTAAGAGCCAACCTCTAAAGAAGAGAAGAATTGAACCTCTACAAAAGGTTGAGGACCATTAAAAGGGACAGTGCATGGACAAGAAAGCCAGTGAAGGTAACACATGTTTATGGCTATAGACTTCATTGCACGTGGTTCGGTTTACATTGTTTCAGGTAAGGACCAGCCATCTTTTCTAGGACTGCATCCGCAGTTGGACATTGTAGTACATGTAACTGAGAGAAAATTGTACGCCTTTGGTCATTTGGGGAGATTGTATTGTTTGCTGGAGAAAGAGACTCAGGGGGGACTGTTATCATTTCCACTCCCTATACGCAGCCTTTGGGGAATGTTCTACTCTGTGATATATCTGAGCACTTTGCCCATTATCAGTCCTTGTACTGTGCCACCCATCATCCACTCAGTATAAGGCCCCATTCAGACGACCGTGTTTCACGGCCGTATACGGGCCGTGAAAGCCCGGCCTGTGCTGCCCTAGAGGACGGGAGCGCACGGCGTCATTGGTTGCTATAACGCCGTGCGCTTCCTGAGGCCGCCGCCGTACAGTGAAACACGGTCGTCTGCATGGGGCCTAACAAAGATTATATTTTGCTTTAACCAAGCCTGGTCATTTGTCTGGCTATCTGACCCAGCCCCTTGTTCTCTTGCCTTGCACCCTGCTGCTCATCTAACACAAGGGCACCCCATCCACCACCAGGCAGTAGCCCACAAATCCAGGGTGTGTCCTGAGGGGAAGAAAGGTTTACCCCTCCCAACTGCATGTCTGCATGTCGGCATTCTGTAATAGGTAAATGAGCAATCAGCTAGGTCTTAATCTACCAGAAGAAGACCGGGAAAAACACTGCAGAAAACGCAATATAAAAGCATCACAAAGAATGCTTTTTATTCTTTTATAAAATGTTTTTCATTCTCACTGAATGGACAAAAAGGTCATTCATGTAATGCAGTTTTAGTCCACCAGGTGGGGCTACTGGTTTATCTAACTACCACATGTGACATCTGAATCTGTCCACTGTTCTACTAGACATAAACTGTCAAAGATATTCTCTCTTCAAACTTTCTTTAAATTGGGGCATAATCTAGAATTAACATGGGGGCGCTGCACCTATTGATTAGGCTATTCTCTGTATGATAATAATTACGTTCCTTTCACCAGATTGGCTCATGTGTAAGACTCTGGTAAGTATAAATCCTGTTTTTAGGCAAAAGAATATCCCATGCAGCTGGATTCTTGAATGGAAATTTCTTCTTTATTATGAAATTCCAAAAAGAGCAAAGTCCATATAAAACAACGCGTTTCGGGGTATCTTAGGACGCCTTCATCAGGTTTATGGATATTATTGCACCTAAAAACAGGATTTATACTTACCTGAACTATTCCAGGAGGGTCCGGGCTTCTCTCCGTTTGGATTACATTCCTGTGGCAGCATACCCAGCGACTGGTCTTCGATATATGATTACAAGTCTTCAATAGGGTTGTGCCTATATTAACACAACCTGATAAGGTGAGCCTCTCTAATCCCTTATTTTTATTATATTTATCTGAACGTACTACCCTATTGTGTGCTCTCTTTTACCACTACCAGGTGACGCCCACATACTCATGCCATGTGTAAGAGTCTGACACCTTTACAAGAAAGTAGTCATGCAGCCCGCTACATTATCTCTCTTGACCAATCACCCACCCAGCCATTAATGCCATTGAACAATGTAAACCTCAAAAAGAGTCCTGATTTAAAGGGACATGTCAAATTTTTTAAATCACATATTAACCTATATATGATTATTCTATGTAATTTTTTTTAATAAAAATGGGTGGATGGGTTTTCTGGATATACTTTTTTGAATTCACTCAATATATACTACTTCCTGTCCTGGCTCTTTAACTTACTCTTTGTTTGGACATTTAGCACAGTAGACAATCTCCTCAACTCTCTCAGTCAGACCATCACTGTGGCCAGAGACCTCTGTAGTGACTCATTTAGAGCAGGAAACAACATTTCTCAGTGCAATGCTCTTCTGTGGACAACTTTATCTAGGTCTATCAAGAGAACAATAGAGCTGTCACAGCGTCATCCCAATGCTACACCTACTATTATCAAGAAAATTAACCCACAGATAACATCAGTGATCGACAGCTATCTCTCACTGATACATCGAAGACTGTCAATCACTGAGAAGGACCGCCCACTGGAATCCTCAGCATAGAAAGAGCATGGATGTCAATGGCTAAAATGCAAGTTAGGACTTCTTCATACAAAGTTTTGGCCAAAAAACTCTGCCTGAATTTATTAGCGTTTTTGTAGGTTTTTTAAAGGCGTTTTTAGTGTGTTTTAGCACCTGGTATGTTTAATGGCATTTTCTGTATACCTAGCAATTTTTTAAATTTTATTTTAAAGGAAATCGTGAGTTTCCCTGTAATGTCACTTCCTGAGCAGTATGGCCCAGAAAAAAAAAGAAAATCACCATTAAAAAACTGCACATGTTTTTTTTGAAGCTGCAAATAAACCAATGGAGGTCTATAAAGAAAAATACCAGGTAATGAGGGGAGGAAAACGTCAGATCTATTGCATGCTGTGATTTGAAAAAAAGGAATTGACCCAAAAATGTACCTCAGGGCCCAGCAAAACTTAGTATGGGCCCGCTGCACGTACTTTCCCAGTGTACATACGTAAATCACTCTCAGGCAGGGGAGTAACAATCACAGTATTCCATGCCTGACCAATGTTATTCAGGCTCCGCCCACTCATACGAGAATTTTAGTAGTAGGGCAGTACTGGGACTTCATAGATGCCTGACTAAGTGGATGGAGCGCTGCTGTGATGAGGGCTCTGACAGGGTCCAGCATGAAGTACAATGACAGTGCTGGCCCCGTTACCGTGTGTGAAGACTGAGGGAAAATGACTGTGGTCACTATAGGGAGATTTCTGGGGGCAGTGGGGGATGAACATTACTGGGGGTACTATAAGGATATTACTGGGTGCAGTAGGGGACATTACTGGGTGATGTATAGGGATATTACTGGGGGATATATAGGGACATTACTGTGTCTGCTTTAGGGACATTACTGGGGCCAGTGGGAGATTATTATTGGGGGTACTATAAGGATATTACTGGAGGAAGTGGAAGGATATTACTGGTTGCAGTGGGAGACATTACTGTGGGCGACACTAAGGGAAGATTCCTGGGGTAGTGGGAGGATATTACTGGGGGGAACTGTGGGGTCATTATTATAACCAGAGACACAATAGGGGCATTAATATTACTGGAGGCACAATAGGAGATATGATTACTGGGTGCACTGTGGGAGCATTATTATAACAAGGCACCACAGGGGTTATTTTTATTACCGGGGTCACTAAGGGTGCATTTTTATTACTGAGTTACAATAGGGTCAATATTATTACTAGGGGCACTATATGGCCATTATTATTAGATGATTCAAATATATAACTCTCATTTTTGAATACCATATTTCTTAATGTATTTACACCAGAAAAATGCAAAAACACATTGATAAATCTCCTGCTTCTCTTTTATTACAAAACTGTCTGTCTGTAACCACCACTAGGGGGAGCTCAGTGAATAGGAATTAATAGAACTGCAGTGGAAGCTGTAATATCTTTGCATTGAGCTCCCCCTAGTGGCACCTGCATGAAAATACTGTGGAAGAGAAGAACAAGTTCTATGCCTAACCCCCACTCCTTGTCTGCCTCTATTGCAGGTATGCCACTGCCTCAAGGGTGAAAAACACTACTACAAAAAAAATCAGTTTTTTCCTGAGTTTAATATTTCCCACAGACTTCCATGTACCTTCTGGAGCTGACATTTTTTGCCTGCAAAAAACAAAAAACGCAAAAGCCCTCATAAATGCCAGGAAAAAGCTGTGTGACCCCAGCCTGATGTTGAATGAATATATATCACTCTGCTCAGCTCCTTCTGCGCTATACTATGCTGTCTGCAGATTACACTGCATGTACAATGTGACAGGTTCCCTTTAAGAAAAGAAAGTTTATAGTATGACTTACGAAGCATTGTGCCTTCCATCAGATTGTGTCTTATCACCGCCACTCGCCTGTGAATGTGCATGTTTAAGGAAATAGGCTCCCGGCATTCAAATTAGTTTACATGTACAGGAAAAGGTCTACTCCCTATCTACAATTGCCTATTCATATCGATACCCTCACAAGTGGTGCCTGAAACGTAATGTTAGTGCCTGAGAAAGGATTCAGGAAGGAGTCTAGATCTGGATACAGATGACTACAGATAGTCATAAGCAGTTAGCAAAAACAAATAGTAATGGCCTAGTGATTAGAGCCTGAAGTCAACAGAACTTCACTGCCCTGCAGGAAAAAGTAAACTGCATTGTGTGTTTTTCTCTTTAAAAAAAAAAAAAAAAAAAAAGCTCTGTGAGTAGTGAGAATGTAAGGTTTTGATCTATTGAAGAGCTTAAAGGGAATCTGCCAGCAGTTTTGATCATGCTAAACTGATGACCGCAGTAGTAAGGGGCTGGGGAGTACAGGAATCTGCCAGCAGTTCTGATCAGGCTAAACTGATGACACCACTAGTAAGGGACTGGGGAGAACAGGACAGACATACCGTTGTAGGGCTTTTTTATTCTGCCAGGTTCTGCTCCTGCAAGTGCCCTAAAGTAGGAGCTTCACTGTGAAGTGCTCTCTGCATTAAGCTACCTCACAGCCCCTGCTCTGTGCTCTCACTGAGCGTTGTAGTGCTCTACTGATGATGCAGCTGTCAGAGCGTAGAGGAGGGGCTATGAAGTAACTTAATGCAGAGAGCATGTCACAGTGAAGCTCCTCCTCCTGAGCACTAGCAGGAGCAGAGCCTGGCAGAATAAAACATTATGTTCACACTAATCCTGACAATAAAAAGAGTTTTGTTTTATTTTACTCTGCCAGATTCTGCTCTTGCAAATGCCCTGCATTAAGCTACCTCACAGCCCCTCCTCTCTGCTCTCACTGAGCCCTGTAGTGCTCTACTGATTGGAGGCTGTAGCTGTCACTCAGAGGGGAGGGGCTATAAAGTAACTCAATGCAGAGAGCACTTCACAGTGAAGCTCCTCCTCCTGAACATTTGCATGAGCACAGTCTGACAGAATAAAACTTCATATTCACACTAATCCTGATAATAATGGCTCCACAAATGGTACGTTTGTACTGCACTCCCAAGCCCCTACGTAGTGATGTCAGCAGTATAGCATGGTCTAAACTGCTGACAGATTCCTTTTAAAATGCTCTACATTTCAATGAAAAACATCCTTATGAAAATTAGACATCCACAGATTTCCTATTCTGCACCCTAGAAACTGGCTTGTAAATTGTTAGTTAATCATCATCCAGATATATACCAGGGGTACAGCATTATTCACACGTCCGTGACAGGATGGTCAGTGGTTTATCTGTGAAGATGTCTGTGAAGGATCTGTGTTTGGTCCCTGTGTCCATTTTTTTTACCCTCCGTGCATATTCCACGGACACTGTTAGGATGAAAATTAGCTTCCAGAGCACGATCCGTGAAAACACAGATGACATCCATGTTGCGTCCGTGGTTTTCACAGACCTATGGACTATAATGACTATACTAATCACAGACCAAATAGGACATGCTTCTGTGGGTGTCACCAAGGACCCACAGTTCGTGGAAAGCCACTGATGTGTGAATGCACACATAAAAGTCAATCGATACGTGAGCGTTCTGTGGAGACCACGTCCGTAATTTACTGACATGTGAAAGAGGCCTTAGATAGCTGTCGGTCTGATTGAACACTTGATAGGTCAAAAACTGTCTCTCTCAATTCAACACATATGCGTGCTCGGTTCAGGTGAGTGTCCATATGTTCTCAGTAGGAAAAGGGGAGTAAGTTGATGACAGACTCCTCTTATCTCCCTTCAATACATTCAACATGTCCAACACTTCTTTCTACCAACATCTGCCTTTGGTGGATATTTATGATTCCACCATACACATTATGGTCGTCTGGTGCAGTGATGGCTGACCTCCGGCACTCCAGCTGTGGTGAAACTATGACTCCCAGCATGCTCCATTCATTTCTATGGAGTTCTGAGAACAGCCAAGCAAATGTACCTCTTGGGAGTCATAGTTTTACCACAGATGGAGTGCCGGAGGTCAGCCATCAAAGATCTAGTGTATATGCTCACCTATAGATTCAATTGTCAAGGAAGTACTAGAGTGAAATGTTCAGCAATTCTATATTTTATCATAAATGGAAAATTATGTCCTTGGATCTATCATCACAATAACGTGTTCTACATCTTCATGGAATTTGTATGTCCCACTGTGTTTGCATGGGTTTTCTCCTGCTCTTTCCAAAAAACTTACGGTATATGAAATTGGTGTGTGTATCCAAGGTGGAAGAATTAGACTGAGGTCAAGGACTGAATTCTGACAATTTTAGCACTAAAGTAATAAATCAGCAACCGAAATGAAATAAAAATGACATATGGGGGCAGTTTAACTCATGTGGGGGAGATTTTTTAAACCTGGTTTAAAGGAAAACTGGCTTAGTTGACCAACAGCCAAGGAGAGTCCACCTTTCATTTTCCAAAGAAGCTCTAAAAATGAAAGCTTGGCTTCTATAGGCAACTAAGCCAATTTTCCTTTACACCAATTTTAATAAATCTCCTCCATACAGAAGGTGTAATCTCAGACCTTCTTGAAAAGTGAAAATTTATCACAGTGGCTGAGTCTGGATGGCACATCTTTCGGCTCTCTAGTCTAAGGCTTCACCCCCTATTTGTTGGGTTAATTTACCTAAAAAATGTGCCAAATTTTGGTTGCACTTTGGGACAATGATGTCTCATGTAAACCACGCCCTTTTCCCCAAAACCAGGGAAAACCTGTCTTCAGCTGCTGAGGATAGATGAAGAGAGCTGATCACAGTGGAAAGATACAGGGCTTGGTTAAGTGTATCTGCCCTTCGTTTCAGTGATCGGTGGGGGTTAGCACCTTCACCTCAATTATATTTTATATATTAATGGCATTTTCAATTTTAAATCTATATCAACGTAACTGGTCTCCACCCAAACATTGACCATATACTGGGACGTGGTTGGTCGGCACTCCTGTGTCTAATAAATAGTTGGTGCTCTGTGGTAAAACAATTGCACGTTATCTGGAAGAAACCACGGCACTCAAATAAATGGTATTTAGTCTATTTTTGAAATTTATTCAATCCATCCATTTTCATATTAATGACATCACTGGGCAACGTTTCGGTCATACCTGACCTTGATCACGGCCTGATGTTGAGTATGTATTCATTTGGTCGGCATCCTCCTTCTTCCGGATGGCGCCAACCGGAAGAAGGAGAATGCCGACCAAATGAATACATACTCAACATCAGGCCGTGATCAAGGTCAGGTATGACCGAAACGTTGGCCCAGTGATGTCATTAATATGAAAATGGATGGATTGAATACATTTCAAAAATAGACTAAATACCATTTATTTGAGTGCCGTGGTTTCTTCCAGATAACAAACATTGACCATGGTGGAGCTCCTTTTGGTTCTGCTCACAATGCCGGGTTTGTTTTTTCTGAGGTTCTGGTATTTTTTATAAGGAGGACAGTAGAACCTCAACAGAAACCAGACAGAGTTCAATATAAGCCAATGGGGTTCATCAGAATTCATTGGGATCCATTCAATGACAGTGTACCTATCATGGCTCTGAATAGAAGTCACAGCATTGATGTGAGCAGAGCCTTAGAAAATAATTTTATATCAAATAGAATTTTTGTGTTTCTCATGATAAATCCTTTTATGCTCGTTTGAAGAATGCAAAATAATTTACTTACTGCAATAATTTCAAGTACTTCAACTTTGCTAATTTCACCATTCCTGTCGACATCGAACAAAGAAAATGCCCATTCCAGCTTGAGGCTGGTTTTTCCAGAAGAGGTGAGGTGAAGAGCAATGATGTATTCCCGGAAGTCCAGCGTGCCATCTTCATTTGTGTCGAAACTGCGGAAAACATGACTTGCGTAGGTTTTGGGATCAGAGTTTGGAAAAAAATTGGCGTAGATTTTCTCGAAGTCTGGGCGAGTAATCTTGCCATCTGGACATTGCTTCTTAAAAGTTTCGTACCACTTACAAAGTTCCTCCTCTGAATACCTTGTATTTGACTTTAAATCATCGAGAACTTCTTTAGACAGCGCTCCGCTTTTACTGTTCCCCATGCTGTAGGCTTTGGGGAACCAATTTTCTCGTGGTCACAGGCAATTGTTTGGTTAAATGCTGACTTCAAAACCAGTGTTACGTCCGCGGACCTGATTTCAAGTAAAGATGTTCTGAGTGAGGGCTCCATCTTTTATAGACTCTTAAGTTAATTACTTCATCAGACAACAGAAGGCCAGCCCACTCCTCCCTACCTTACTTGAGTGTATGAGTAAAGGGCTTAGTGATGCACGTCTCTCTTTAATGTAGGGGGATTTCAGTCCTGAGCAGATTTAGCCATGTCTTTTATTTCCACCAGATGCTCCTTGTCCATCTTGACATTAACGTATGAAGAGCACCAACTGGGAAATAAGAACATTGATGTTTTCAAATACGCCAGGCAACTTAATTATGACAGAAAATTCTGTCTTTAAGCTAGACCTTTGTCTGAAGTCAAATGTAAGAACATGTATCTATATCCCATTAAACTTTTTGACTCAAATTTGATTGGTAAGAACAAAAGTGAAAACCTGAAGCTGGCCATACACTTCAGGTAGGTGTTGGATGACCGCATGTTTGGCCAACAGCTTATTCTCCCTATTCCACCCCTTTCCTCACGTGCACTCTCAGGTAGGTTGTGCATATGTTCTCAGTACGGAAGCGGTGGCTTATCTCCAGTAAAAACAAAAGGATCAAGCATGTTAAAATCCAAGAATCAGAACAATCCCATACACATTAACCCCTAGATGACAAGGACTGTGTATGTAACATAGACTATAAGGCTTAAAAAAGACATTTGTCCACCCAGTTCATCCTGTTATCCTGCAAGTTGATCCAGAGGAAGGTAGAAAACCTCATGAGGTGGAAGTCAATTTTCCTCATTTTAGGGGGAAATAAATTCCCGACTCCAACCAGGCAGTCAATCTCTCCATAAATCTAGCAGCTATAACCTGTAATATTATTACCCTCCAGAAATACATCCAGGCCCTTCCTGAACTCTTTTAGTGAACTTACCACCACTACCTCCTCAGGCAAAGAGTTCCATAGTCTCACTGCTCTTACCGTAAAGAATCTTCTTCTATGTTTGTGTACAAACCTTCTTTCCTCCAGACGCAGAGGATGTCCCCTCATCACAGTCACAGTCCTGGGGATAAATAGATGATGGGAGAGATCTCTGTACTGACCTCTGATTTATTTATACATTGTTATTAGATCTCCCCTCGTCTTCTTTTCTAAAGTAAATAACCCTAATTTTGATAATCTTTCTGGGTACTGTAGTCCACCCATTCCAGTTATTACTTTAGTTGCCCTCCTCTGAACCCTCTCCAGCTCTGCTATGTCTGCCTTGTTCACAGGAGCCCAGAACTGTACACAGTACTCCATGTGTGGTCTGACTAGTGATGTGTAAAGTGGCAGGACTATGTTCTCATCACGGGCATCTATGCCTCTTTTGGTGCTGTGCTCATCGTATATTTAAAGATGGTAGACTGGAGCAGGCTCCATAGATGCTGGGTACTTTTTTCAAAGTTTTTATTTTTTTAAATATTAAAACACACGAAAAGCTATATAAATGTGGTACCACTGTAATCATACTGATCCATAGAATGAAGGTAAAAGGTCAGTTCTACCGCAAAGGGAACATCGTAAAAATGAAAACCATAAAACTTTGGTGGAATTGTGTTTATTTTTGTTTTCCAGTTCCACCCCATTTGAAATTTTTTTACCAGCTTGTATTGTTTTACTCCACAAAAACCAAGCCCTCATACGTCTATGTATTTGGAAAAAAAAAAGTTATGGCTTCGGGAAGGCAGGTAGTAAAAAATGAAAATGCATAAATGGAAAATCACTTGGTCCTTAAGGGGTTAAATGGTTGACTGGTCCCACTGATATCGGACGGCGTTAGCACATGGTCACAACCTTGTTCAAGGACAGATACGACTTCTCTTTTGGCTTTCAAAACTGCATCGGGAAACCTGACTGTGTGACTGCACCCGAACGATGGATATTATTGCCTCCTTTGTCTTGCTACATATGGCACAACCTTTCTTCCATGTACCCTCTTTCTTTTGTAGCATAATTTGGCTTTTGATTTCTGCTTCTCTCCCCCTGGTGTTGGATTCCTTGCTTCTGATCTTCCTCACTAGTGTTGGGCGAAGCGCCCTTCGAATCATAGATCCAAAGTCGCTTCGTTCAAAACTTGTTTGAACACTGTCTACGTACAGCATTCAAATGTATGGTCTATGCCAAGGTGAAATTCATTAAAGGGGGCTCGTCCCCGCCTGCCATTGGCTGCTCCCCCCCAACACCGGATGTTTTCATCCGTGTACAGGGAGAAGCAGCGGCGGCGGCGCCGGGACCAGGAGAGCCGAAAGGGAGCGGGGTAAGTATATTCCCTCTGAGGGGCCCAGCACATATATGATATTGCATAACCCCCTTAAAGTGTAACTGTCATTCTTTTTTTAATTTTTGTAATGTATAGGGGCAGTGATATTGACCATTTTTGTAATATACTTTAATTACTGAAATCGCACGTTTCTATTAGAAAAATAGCTCTAAAGTGGCCCATTTTGAGCCTTTGAACAATTCTCCTCTTCTGTTTACATAACTGTGGAGACTTACTCAATACTGACTGTGTTATGTAAAGAGAAGACAGAGGAGCGTTGTTAAGGCTCAAAATGAGTTATTTTTCTAATGGAAATGTACAATTTCAGTAATTAAATTATATTACAAAAATGTTCAGTATCACCGCCCCTACACATTACAAAAATAAAATAAAATTAAATAAAATAATGACAGTTACACTTTAAGTCTGAAAACCTCACGAGACTTCAGTGAAGAACTCCGACATTGGATTCTATAACTTGAAAACCATTTTAAAGCTGCAACCCGAAGTCAGCTTTGATACCAGTCGGTACCAAAGCTGTCCAGATTGTGGTTTTGAAATGGTTTTCACGTTAGGGTTACCCAAACGCTGGTAGTAAGGTTACTGCTATGGCTGTGTCTAGATTCTAGCTCTTGGCTTCCTTGATTGTGTTTGAATCTGTCCACTTCAGACACCAGTCATCCAGGGTCGGATCCTCTGGTGGGTCCAGGCAACCTTATCTTAACATGATCCCAGAGAAAAAAAAAATCAAAAACATTTGGCTTCCTTTAGAGCTAATCAATCACCACTGAGGTCTAGTACTTTGATTCAAAGCCTGTTAAACTTTATTGATGGTATACGGGTTGGGCCTCAGGAATAATTTCCCCTGGTGGGCCCCAGAAATCCCAATCCGACAGGTACTGCGAGTGACTTCTACCTCCCTCATATTGTTATTTTAGGATACTAATGTCCTACACTTCCGATCAACAAAATCAAGATTACTTTTTAGGTCTTTTATACTGTCTATTTTTTTTTTTTTGCATAAACTCAAAAACTTCAAAATGACCACAAAAAAACTAAAAGAAAGATAAAAAAAAACAGATAGTGTCTTCCAAAGATCATGTAATGTGAAGAAGCTGAAAGAAGGATTACGTGACGCAGTGGCATTATTAGCTGTGTTCTGGAACTAAACAGGAAATCCACCCACGCTTCAGCTTATAAGGTTTTGACCCTAGTAGTAACACTGAAAATTTCAGCGAATACTTTGTCGCAGTCTTTTCTGTAAAATGACACTTTGGCTGTTTTCACAGATAGTTTTTTTTTCTGGTGTTTTTCTGCATTTTTTGTGGTATTTTTTACAGTGAAAACTCCATCTCCACAGGGTTCCTTCAGGGTCTATGGGAAATATGAAACGCGGGACACACAAGCGTTTTATTTTGCTACTGAGGTTTTTGTTCATTAGGTGGCGTTTTTTGTCTCTCTGGCTTTTTTCCAAAAACACAGCATGGTGGAGCTCTTGGAATTTTTTCAGATGATATGACATCTACTCTATAGGAGAAAAAAAGCTACTAAAAATACACTGCAAACATACAGCGAGATATCTGTCAAATGTGTTACAGCAGTTTTTTTGGCCTCTGCTACACTAAATTTGGCAAAATTTGCCTGTGCCACAAGTGGAGTGAGAATTTTGTTGTGCTTTTCTTGTGGATCACATTTTCATCTCATTTATCATTTGAGACTTTTAAAAAAAAAGTTGCATCTCCACACCCCGCATCCCCCAAGCACACTTTCACTGAACTACATTGCACTAGCACCAAGTTTATTATTACAGTGCGCCATTTTTATAAATTTGGTACGCATAGCAACTCAGACTAACCTGAAATGCAATGATAAATATTTCACACTGTTTGCAACAAACACATGAAAAAACACCAAAAACAGCTGGAAATTGTGTGACATTTTTTCTGTGTGTAAGGACCCTTCCAGGAAAAATACTTCTTAGACTACATTCACACGTTGTTTTGGTCCACATCCGAGCAGCACTCCGTTGCTCCGTTCCGAGGCTCCACAAAAAGAATAGAACATGTCCTATTCTTGTCCGTTTTGTGGACAAGAATAGGCATTTCTATAATGAGCCACCCGTTCCGCAAACTGAGGAACGTACACTGGTGGCATCCGTGTTTTGCGGATCTGCAATTTGTGAACCGCACAACACGGCACTGTCATGTGAATGTAGCCTTTGGCTGTTTTCATATTTTGCAGTGTCTGTCGCTTGCTTTTCTGTTGACATTTTTACTGTTTAATTATTGAAAAGTCTACATACATGTTTTTGTGGCATTTTGGTCTTTTTTTTCAAAACACAGCAGGCCGTAATAACTAATCCTATAGAAAGTTTGGACACACCTGCACCAGCTTTATCACAGGGGCTCAGGCTGGATGATAAAAGTGGTGCGGAGATAGACACTTATCTCTGACCTTATACCAACTTGTAGACCACGCCTCGTTCTAAAAAGCTACTCCTCATTTTAAGCAAGTCAGAAAAAAGAGTAGAAACTGTAGTTGTGCCAAATTGTGCCTATTTGCACCAACTTTTTGACAGATTCTTGGCACTGACACATTATTAAATCTGGGCCAGTGTGCTCCGAATATTTTTAAAGGAGTTGAACAACCCCACAAAGGTATACTCCAAATGTAAAAGATAAAACTAATACAAATGTTGAAAAATAAGTGTATATGAAGGATTTTTTTTTTTTTTTCAGAGGGCCAGAAATGAGTCGGTCAGCATTTTGTATTTGTAGTTTTCTTTGAAGCTATTTTGCCCCTAAAGTGTGTTATACCACCTGCTATTAAAAATGCCAACATACACAAAAAAGGGAGGTAAAATGGCAGACTCAATCATTGCTGTGATTTGAAATATGCACCAAAAACACCTCTAAAAACACCTGTTTGTCTTAAGTTTAATATTTTCATAAATGGCATAAAAAAAACAAGTATGACACCAGCCTAGTACTGATAAAGTAAGGTGAGGCCTCAGCAGTTTTCTTCCCATTTCTGTAGAGCACATATAATACTCATTTGTGGTGGACATACTCCAGGCAGTTGGCAGTCTGGGCATCCTTTGTAAAATGCAATTACAAAAAGTCCTGCTTTAAGCTTTAATTTGCGCTACCACATGCTAATCTTCTTGTCACTGTATTGATTCTGTCCACTAAAGAGAGGAAATTAATGGTCACTCCTCATCCATGGGCGGCTCAGTAACGGTGAGGAGTTCACTTCTCCTGCAGTAACCGGTTTATAGCCTTAAGCTGTACTGACTAAGCCTTCACCACAGCACCACATGCACTATGATTGTCATGTGAGATCTTTAGGTGGCTGGGGCGTCGTGATGTGTCCCTCCTCGGCGATCTTCTAATACCTGTGGTGTAAGCGAGGGACAACATCGGAGCTAGCCGAGAGCGTCTGCATGATGTTGTCCTAGCTGTCTTCTGTACGTTCTCGCGGAGACGTGATGGTACCTCAGTGCTTCTAGCGTGGTCGTGGGACTCATGATGTTCCGTCCTCAAGTCTCAGACTGTGCTTGAGGGGCCGAGTGTCTCCTAGTCAGTTGTCGTAGGGGGGGACTATGATCCCTCTGCTTTATGTCCTGTGGTTGACCTCTCATGATGTGTGCCTCCTCAGCTGATCTTCCTAGTACTTGTGGTTGTAAGTTGAGAGCAGGACCTCGTCATGTGTCCTGTTGACCTCAGTTGATCTGAGTCCTAGTATCCTGTGGTCATAGTGGGGCACGGACCATGTGTGATGTGTCTCTGCTCAGCTAATATTTTTAGTACCTGTGGTCATAGGGAATGGGGACCTCATTATGTGCTGCTCCTCAGCAGATCTTCCTAGTACCTGTGGTTGTAGGGAGTGGGGACCTCTTGATGTGTCTCTCCTCAGCTGATCTTCTTAGTAACTGTAGATTCCAATATATTGTACATCTGAATACATAAGATATGGAAAAAATACTGACCTTTTTTTCCATAGAAAATCTTCCATTTACTAGCATTGAGCTCTGCGGCTCAGTGGTTAGCATATTTTCCTTTGATGCAAAAGCTGTGTTCTTGGTTTGAGTCCTGGCAGAGAGTAGTAAAATACATAAATACATAAGGGTGTCCCAAAAGGGAAAAAAATAAGTTAAAAAAAAAAACTATGAACTACTGTTGCCAAATAAAACCCTGTGTTAAGTCACACCCCCATTTTTTCATTGTAAACTTGTCCGGTATCATTGTGTTTGGAAAGGTAGCAACCCTGGGTAGGCTCCATCTGATTTATGACAGGGCACACAACTCCTGGGATAAGTTGTAGGAAGATGTCCATCTTTCAGAACACTCACTGTTCCTGAGAACAGGATTATTTTAGTTCAGTTCTCC
This sequence comes from Rhinella marina, assembly GCA_900303285.1. Taxonomy (NCBI): domain Eukaryota; kingdom Metazoa; phylum Chordata; class Amphibia; order Anura; family Bufonidae; genus Rhinella; species Rhinella marina. The sequence goes on along the minus strand of ONZH01009326.1, from coordinate 527,383 downwards.
ATAAAAGAGCAGGCCATATCTGTGAAGTCTTGGGAATTATGAAAACCACCATGTGGAAGCACTTAACAGGAGCTCAGCTTCGCAGCAGCTCCATTGTTCCTGTTTATTCCTGAGAATAGTACATTTCTGTTTCCAGCCTGTAGATGTTGTTGATATTCTGTGTATGGCCTCCAGGGGTCCTACTACTTGCATATTGTATACCCCAGAAATGCCTCAAACTGGGCAGGAACGACCATTCATGAACAGGGCTTCACATTTTTGTCCCAGCACCACCCGCATTTGCAGGAACTGTCTCTGAAAATTAGGGATAGGACCTTCAAATTCGGGATCGGTGGCAACTATTATATTTGTACCATTGTAAAACTGGAACTTTCAGACACTGTCCCGGAAAATTTGCGATGTCCCGGGCCAAAAATAGGTGGGGTTAACGCAAACCCCACCCATAAGTGGGTGTTCCCAGATGGGGTTGGGCCAGGGGTGTGGCTTTTCTCGAATGCGGACCCATTCACTTGAATAAGTTTGCAATCCAGAAGATGCAGTGCGGAACGGAGGCACTGAACCCCATGGAAGCACACGGACTGCTTCTGTGAGTTTTCTGTGCATGCCTCTGCACCACAAAAAAGAAGTGCATACAGATGTGGATTGTGGACCTCATTCAAGCGAGTTCCCACGATCAGTTCCAATGCCTTGTGGACCGCAAATTTGTGGTCTGCAGCCCGGGCCCGGTCAGCACACGTGTGCATGAGCCCTAAGTCTACTATATTCCTGTGTATCAGCACTGACCAAAGCAGACAGAGGAAATCGAGCTGCCAGTGATTAGTAAAATATATTTTAGACATTTGTGGAGGCATAGGCTGGGGTAGGAATAGAAGAGGCAGGCTGAGAAGCCTGTCTCCACATCTTCAGCCTTCAGTACACTGAAGACGGAATGTCCTTAGCAATGTTCAGTAATAAGGTTGCTACGGATTAAAAAATACAATTACAGTTATATTTTCAGATGACCAAATAATTTGAAAAGACAGTATTCTGTTACATAGTGAATCATCGGCAAGAAATCTTACTTCCTATGACTTTGACTGCATTCTGCGTCTTATCTTGTTGCCTAATGGATCTGACTTGTATATCCTTTTGTGGGTTTATCATGTTAGTGCTCTTTGCCAGTCTGTCCTGAGATATGCAAAGAAGCTTTACTTGGATTTATAGTAGAGGGCAGTTCCATTAGCGTAGGCTGTAAATGAAGTAAGAGATGCTTAGCAATGACAGAGGTCTTCCAAGGGCTTATAACTAGAGAAATCAGGTCAGACTGCAGTGGCTGATAGGATAGCGAGGGCAGCACAGACTTGACAAGTATCCTGCAGACTGCTTGTAATTTCGAAAGTGACAATTAGTTGTCTGCATAATTGCATGTTATGTATTTAACCCCTTCATCATCATCATCATCATCACACACATACATCATGAGAAGTGCCATGATACCGCATGTGTGTGATTTGGGGCTCTTAAGAACATGACTTGTCCACCTAAGCCAATCCCTACTGTGACTTGGATCAGAGATAAAGCTGATCGCAGCTATTTAACCTCTTCAACACCTCAGCTAAGATAAATTCGTTTTTAGTATATATATATATATATATATATGTACACTCACCGGCCACTTTATTAGGTACACCATGCTAGTAACGGGTTGGACCCCCTTTTGCCTTCAGACCTGCCTCAATTCTTCGTGGCATAGATTCAACAAGGTGCTGGAAGCATTCCTCAGAGATTTTGGTCCATATTGACATGATGGCATCACACAGTTGCCGCAGATTTGTCGGCTGCACATCCATGATGCGAATCTCCCGTTCCACCACATCCCAAAGATGCTCTATTGGATTGAGATCTGGTGACTGTGGAGGCCATTTGAGTACAGTGAACTCATTGTCATGTTCAAGAAACCAGTCTGAGATGATTCCAGCTTTATGACATGGCGCATTATCCTGCTGAAAGTAGCCATCAGATGTTGGGTACATTGTGGTCATAAAGGGATGGACATGGTCAGCAACAATACTCAGGTAGGCTGTGGCATTGCAACGATGCTCAATTGGTACCAAGGGGCCCAAAGAGTGCCAAGAAAATATTCCCCACACCATGACACCACCACCACCAGCTTGAACCGTTGATACAAGGCAGGATGGATCCATGATTTCATGTTGTTGACGCCAAATTCTGACCCTACCATCCGAATGTCGCAGCAGAAATCGAGACTCATCAGACCAGGCAACGTTTTTCCAATCTTCTACTGTCCAATTTCGATGAGCTTGTGCAAATTGTAGCCTCAGTTTCCTGTTCTTAGCTGAAAGGAGTGGCACCCGGTGTGGTCTTCTGCTGCTGTAGCCCATCTGCCTCAAAGTTCGACGAACTGTGCGTTCAGAGATGCTCTTCTGCCTACCTTGGTTGTAACGGGTGGCTATTTGAGTCACTGTTGCCTTTCTATCAGCTCGAACCAGTCTGCCCATTCTCCTCTGACCTCTGGCATCAACAAGGCATTTCCGCCCACAGAACTGCCGCTCACTGGATGTTTTTTCTTTTTCGGACCATTCTCTGTAAACCCTAGAGATGGTTGTGCGTGAAAATCCCAGTAGATCAGCAGTTTCTGAAATACTCAGACCAGCCCTTCTGGCACCAACAACCATGCCACGTTCAAAGGCACTCAAATCACCTTTCTTCCCCATACTGATGCTCGGTTTGAACTGCAGGAGATTGTCTTGACCATGTCTACATGCCTAAATGCACTGAGTTGCCGCCGTGTGATTGGCTGATTAGAAATTAAGTGTTAACGAGCAGTTGGACAGGTGTACCTAATAAAGTGGCCGGTAAGTGTATATATATATATATATATATATATATATATATATATATATATCAGTTTTTAAAAATGTCCAGTGTTCATCCATCTAATGGCTCATTCAGACGGCCGTATTCTGTCCCCAAAACTGATCCGTTTTTTCATCAGATTAGATACAGACCTATTCATTTCTATGGGGCCCTTTTCTTCTGTTCTACGGCTCTGCAAAACATGCCCTATACTTGTCAGTGAAAATCAGGATGTGGCTCTATGGGTCAGCAAAATGCGGAATGCAATATGTTTTTTGCGTACATGCTGAACTGTCCGCAAAAAAAACGTATCCGCATTTTTTGCAGACAGCATACGGCCATCTGAATAAGCCCTTACTGTACTGTTGACTTTGTTCCTACACCTAAACCTTTTCTTTTTGATTGCCATTAGCAATGGGTTTCTCAGAGTTGTCTAACCATGTTAGGATTAAAGGGGTACTTCTTTAGGGGTTGTAGCAGTGTGCTGCTACTTGTAGTCCTTGTTTGCTTTTGCATCCCATAGCTGGATTCTAGATTGCCCTGAAATTTGTAGGCCAAAAGCCCAAAAGAGGCAAGACTGTTAGTGTAGGTCCTGTCTAGGGACGAGCGAATCGGCTTCGGACGAAAAGTCCGAAGTCGATTCACATAAAATTTCGTTCTATTACTGTACAGAGCAGGAGTTCCCATGAGCCAAAGTTATTACTTCACGAAGTCTCGCGAGACGTCAGGTACTTCATAAATTCATTTTTACTGTAAAAAACAATTTCCCAAACTCGGGTTAGGTTCTTCCAAGGTACCACTTGAAACAGAACCCGAGTTCGAGAAATTTTTTTTACATGGTTTTTATGTTTCATCCTAGTCCTGTCTGATATAAGCTACCTTGTTTTTAGCAGAGGCGCCCAACATATTCTTGATCAAAAACATGTGCAAAGAGCTTCTAAGTTTCATATAGTAACTGTAGCAGTGATGCCGTTTACATTTAGTCATGTTTTGCAATATTTGCATGTGTATTTGTGTATAAAGCAGTGTCAGGGTGCACCTAGCCTTTCTGCTGCCTGAGGCGAAAACTGAAACGGCGTCCCCCCCCCGTCCCCATGCCAGTTTCTTAACCTAACCCCTTTGCCACAATGAAAGCGCTCATTGCCCATGGCCCTTCTACTGCCCCCCTCTTGTCCCTTCCTGATGCTGCCTGAGGTGATCGCCTCACCTGGCCTCATTGGTGGTGCATCCCTGCTTGTAGTCCTTGTTTGCTTTTGCATTGCAGCCATGTACATGCCATGTGCACCTGTCCTTCCTTTATATATAGTTTTAAGGTGCTGGTCTTTCTTTTGCAAGATTAAAGGGGTATTCATGGCTGAGTTTGGAATACTCATAATACTCAGCTGTCAGGGTGGTCAGACTTACAGAAACAGTGTACCATGGTCCGCTCGGCTGTTTTCGACAACGGCATATATTCCGGGATTATCCCATAAATCAGCCAAGTACATTACTAAGGGATACAAAAAAATGTAGTTGAAAACTAGCCTCGTTGAGGAGACAAGTTCTTGACCTTGTGACTGCAGCCAGTTTTGCACTGGTTACACTTGGGTGTGGTGTCTAAGGGATCCACGGTTTTCACCCTTAAAGGGGTATTCCTGATGTTAGATAGGGAATAACCATTAGATCGGGGGGGGGGTTCCTACCACTGGGACCTCCACTAATCATGAGAATGTGGGCCCCATATTCCCTGCAGCTGCCCTGAAATGAATGGAGTTGCCGGTGGCACATGTGCGTGGGCACTCTCTTCATTTCTGACAGTTCTGGAGCTTTGTACTCGGCTATTTTCAGAACTCCTATAGAAATGAATGGAGTAGCTACACGCATGTGCGACTGGCTGCTCCATTCATTTCAGAGGAGGGGGTATGAATGGGGTATAGGGCCCCCATTCTCGTGATTGGTTATCTCCTATCCACAGAATAAGGGTCCATTCACACGTCCGTATGAATGGTTCCGCATCCGTTTTGCAGAACCGGTGCTGACCCATTCATTTTCAATGGGGCCGCAAAAGATGCGGACAGCTCACTGTGTGTTGTCCGCATCCGCACTTCCGTTCCGCGGCCCCGCAAAAAAATAGAACATGTCCTATTCTTGTTCGCAGCCACGGACAAGATAAGGCATTTCTATAGTGCCGGCACATGGCAGGTGAGCTTGTTTTGAGGATCTGCAATACACATGCAGACGTGTGAATGGACGCTAACTTGAAACAACCAGAATTCCCTTCTAACTCCTGTAAGAGGGCTTGGATTTCAGGCGCCTGCCCCAGGATAGTCACCAGTTGACAGCTGGATGCTCTAACGGTGGTGGGACAATAGAGAAGTCAAGAATGTACGAAAAGATTGTCACCAGGATTACAACTACAGGTACCAGGCAGAGAAACCAAGGATGAGGCAGAAGCAGTGTCAGGCACAAAGCCGAGGTCCAAGCCAGAAATTGGACAATAGGTACCGGGCATAAAAATCATAGGATGTGGCAGGACAAAGCCAAAGTCAAGGTAAGGGGAAAGAGCAGCTAAATAAGTTTTAAAATTGTGTACACTTTCTGTTAAGGTCATTGTAATATAGGGGATACATAGTTTATTGTCTCAGGGGATAAGGCAAGAAGATGCAATGTGGGCTTTTGCTGGCGTTTTATAGTGTGTATATGTATACAGTGCCTTGAAAAAGTTTTCATACTCCTTGAACCTTTCCACATTTTTTTACGTTACACCCACAAACTTAAATGTATTTTATTGGGATTTTATCTGATAGACCTACACAAAGTAGCAAGTATGTGTGAAGTGGAAAGAAAAGGATACATGGTTTTCAAAATTTTTAATAAATAAAACTCTGAAAAGTTTGGTGTGCATTTGTATTCAGCCCCCTGTGTGGCAGAAAACTAAGGCCCCATTCACACGTCCGCAAATGGTGTCTGCATCCGTTCTGCAATTTTGCGGAACGAGTGCGGACCCATTCTCTTTTCGATGGAGCCGCAAAAGATGCGGACTGCACTTCCATTCCGCGGCTCCCGAAAAAAATAGAACATGTCCTATTCTTGTCCGAATACACAGACAAGAAAAGGCATTTCTATTATGTGCGGTCTGCAAATTGCGGATCCGCAAAACACGGACACCGGACACACGGGCGTGTGAATGGAGCCTAACACTGCACATCACCCTGAACACACCATCCTGCATCCTGCTGTGGGGAGGATTTTCTACAGCAGGGACGGGGAAGCTGGTCAGAGTTGATGGGAAGATGGATGGAGCCAAATACAGGACCATTCTGGAGGGAAACCTGGTAAAAGACATGGGACTGAGACAGAGTTTCCCCTTCCAGCAGGACAACAACCCTCAAGATTCAGCCAAAACTTCAACTAAATGGTTTAGATGAAAGCATAGCCATGTGTTAGAATGGCCCAGTCACAGTCCAGACCGAAATCCCATTGAGAATCTGTAGCAAGTAGCACTTGAAAATTGCTGTTCACAGACGTTCTCCATCCAATCTGACTGAGCTTGAGCTAGTTTGCAAAGAAGAATGGGCAAAAATGTCAGTCTCTAGATGGGCAAAGCTGATAGAGACAGACCCCGAAAGACCTGCAGCTGTAATTGCAGCGGAAGGTGGTCCTACAAAGTACTGACTCAAGGGGGCTGAAGACAAATGCATGCAAAATTTTGAAAACCATGTATCATTTTCTTCTCATGTCGCACATACTTGCTACTTTGTGTTGGTCTATCATATAAAATCTCAATAAGATACATTTAAGTTTGTGGGTTTAACATAAGATAAAATGTGGAAAACTTTAAGGGGTATGAATACTTTTGCAAGGCACAGTAAGGGTGGTAAAGTGGTTGCCATTAGCAGACGCAGCCCTGGCACACACAATGCTGGTAGTTAATGACAGGGTCACCCACTTCTCGTTAGCACACTATTTATTTTTTCTCTCCTTCCCGATGACTGCTCCTTTTGTCAGCTTCTGTTGGTAAGGAAAAGTGGAGCAGCTCAAATAGCTGCAAGAGGAACTGCCCGAACTGTGCGTTATCATTTCAATCTTAAAGCCTGGACTCTAATTGAAATGGGAGGGAACTGGAGGTGAGTGATACCCATATAACAAAAAAAAAAAAAAAAAAACTTGGTGGAAGTTTTAAAGCTGAGAGAAAATACACAGGGGACAGAGATCCTGCAGCAGAGGATCAGGGAACAGGCTGCCAAACTAGAAAGTCAAGTAGCTCTTTACTATGAAATCGAGGACAAGTGAACCTGTCGTACAAATGTGAACACGGCTTCTGGAGCACCCCCCTCGCGTCAACCTAATTTATTAGTAGAATTTGAGAATTTTTGGTTTATTACTCAGAAGGAGGATTCAGTTCTAAGAAAAGAAGAGATAGAAAGGTAAGGAAACCGTGTGATATACAGTATCTGATATGATTTATTGACTACACGCCGAACTTTGAAATTAGATTGTTGTATCCACCTGCAGATTTTAGGTAAAGTCCATTGAGACTAGTACTGGGGACGATAATGGGGGACATTAACTAAGCAGGTTGCACCAGAATTAGGCCCCATTCACACGACCGTATGTATTCCGTGATCCGTATAAAAACGGAACGGAAGACATACGGAAAGTCTTTCGTAGTGTTCCGCAATTTTGCGGACCCATTGACTTTAATGGGGCTACGGACGTGATTTGGCGGCCAAGTATAGGACATGTTTTTGTTTTTTTTTTGTGGGGGAACTTCCGTGAGATACGGGAGGCGGAATGCACACGGTGTACATTCCGCATTTTTTTTTCTCCTATGGAAAAATGAATGGGTCCGTATGGTTTCGCATCTTATCCGCAAAAATGCGGATAAGATGCGTAAAATGTACATACGGTCATGTGAATGGGGCCTTATGGCGTAAAATGCGCCAAAAAGAATGGCGTTTTGATTTGCACCAAATATATCAACAGTTTTCTCCAGAACTTTCACCATACAGAATGCGTCACACTATGAAAATGAGCCATAAATGTCAAAGTGGGCGGGGCTATCAAATTGGCGCCTATTACGCCTCATTTATTATCCTCTTATCGGCAGAAATGGCTCAAATAGTTGCGGACTATTAAGCTGTGGTTAATTGTTAGATGCGGTGGTGTTTTGTGTCAAAAGTCGCATTTATGGCTTTAAGATGCAACTTTTTGTCGCATTTACGAAAAGAAAACCAACTTGTCGTGGGAACAAGTGATAGGTAAGTATTAAAACCGGACGCGTTTTTTTTTCTTCTAATATAAATGAGAGAAACAACAGCAGTGAAGTGACATCCGACAAAACAAAAACGTTCTGAGTGTGAGACAAAAGTCACAATTTACCACTGTAAGGGCTCATGCACATGAACGTATTTTATTTCCGTGTCCGTTCCATTTTTTTGTGTATGCAGAACCATTCATTTCAATGGGTCCGCAAAAAAAACGGAAGGTGCCCTGTGTGCATTCTGTTTCTGTAAGTCCATATTTCCGTTCGCATTATGGACAAGGACAGGACTGTTCTATTAAAGGCCAGCTGTTCCGTTACGCAAAATACAGAATGCACATGAATGTCATGCGTATTTTTTGCGGATCCGTTTTTGGCAGACAGCAAAATACATACGGTCGTGTGCATCACCACTTTTGATTTGTAATGTTAGTATTTTTGTGGCGCAAATTATGCCATTATTGGTAATCGTCCTCCAATGACTATCTTTATGGGCAGGTGTACCTAGATTTGTAGACCAAAAACTAAGGGCTCATGCACACAAATGTATTTTCTTTCCGTGTCTGTTCCGTTTTTTTTTTTGCGGCCCGTATGTGGAACCACTCATTTCAATGGGTCCGCAAAAAACATTTCCGTATGTCCGTTTTTCTATTCTGCAAAAAAATAGAACATGTCCGCACTACGGACAAGGCTAGGACTGTTCTATTAGGGGCCAGTTGTTCCGTTCCGCAAAATACGGAATGCACACGGACATCATCCGTATTATTTGCGGATCCGTTTTTTCTAGACTGCAAAAGACATACGGTTGTGTACATGAGGCCTAAGGGCTCATGCACAGAAACGTATTTTCTTTCCATGTCTGTTCCATTTTTTTTGTGGACCGTATGCGAAACCATTCATTTCAATGGGTCCGCAAAAAAAAAGGACGTACTCCGTGTGTATTCCGTTTCCGTATGTCCGTTCCGCAAAGTAATAGAACATGTCCTATTATTGTCCACATTACTGACAAGGATAGTTCTGTTCTATTAGGGGCCAGCTGTTCTGTTCTGCAAAATACGGAATGCACAAGGACATCATCCGTATTTTTTGCAGATCTGTTTTTTACGGACCACAAAATACATAAGTTTGTGTCCATGAGGCCTAAAAGTGGTCAGACATACACAGTCAATCACTGTAGGGTGAATGATAATTTGGCTGATAGGTAGCTCTCCCGACTCCCTCATACGCATACTTGTTCGGTTTGGCTGAGCGTGTACGTGTTTTCAGTGGGGAGATAGGAGAGAGTTGCTGCCGACACTTCTGGCGGTGACTTATCTCCTGGGAGAACAAAAGGGTGAAGCAAAAATATAAATAAATCAGCTCACCGGATCCTTCTCTCCCCCGACATCATGTAGCCTCCCATACAAACTTGATTGTCAGGTGAACTCACTGCACACTAATATGTATGGGGTCTTTAGAGCTCATGCATGAAAATACAGATCAAACACAGAGGGAGACATTTATCAATAATGGCGTCATTTGTGCCAAAAAAATACTAACATTGCAAACCAAGAGTGGTGATTTGTTTCACAAGGCGCACGCCACTTTTAAAATGTGACTTTTTTATTATAAACTTAATTATTCGCCTATTTCTCTTGATTTGCAACATGCACGAAAATGGTACTTTTTAAACAGAAATGCGTGATTTCAGCCATTCCCCTGCCAGACCACACTTGTGACTTTTGAAACATATTTACGACTTTTGAAACATTTTTGTTGAATGTCCAATTCATGACAGAATCCTGTTGTTTTGCTCATTTATATTAGATAAAAATAAATGCATCCGGTTTTAATACTTACCTGTCACTTGTTTCCACGACGAGTTGGTTTTCTTCTCATAAATTCGACTTTTTGACAAAAAGTTGCACCTTTCTGCCATAAATCGACTTTTTACGCAAAACACCACCGCATTAGCTGGATTAATTGTCCGCAATCATTTGAGCCATTTCTGGCGATAAGAGGGTGATAAATAATGTCTAATATGTGCCAATTTTATAGCCCCACCCACTTTGACATTTATATCTCATTTCTGGCGTGAAGCATTTTTTATGGTGAAAATTCTGGAGAAAACAGTCAATATATTTGGCGCAACTCAAAACGCCATTCTTTTTGATGCATTTTACCCCATAATTCTGGTGCAACATGCTTAGTAAATGTCCCCCATGAATGTTTTTTTTTACAGCGTGTTTCCTTTTGTTTTGTTCCATAGTGTATCTATTTTGAGTTATCATTTTTCATCCCTATTTGTTACTTTTTTTTCTGTTTTTGGAATGTCGCAGCAAGTCGGACAATAAAAAAAAAAGAAATGTGCACGTGTGAACTGTCAATAACGGACCATGCTTTTTTTAACTTAAAAAAACTGTATAAAAAAAAGTGCCTATAAATAATAAAAGTGAATTAAACCATTGCCATTTAGATGTATTGGCACGGCAAATAAAAAAGAATGGAAGTAAAACGGTTCCGTTATAAGTGATTGTAAATAGGCCTTAAAGGGGTTATCAAACCCCTATAATGACCCCCCCCAATGCCCGGTCACATCATATAGGTTATACTTACCCCCTTCCTTGGCACTTGCATCGCTCCTGCTCCCAGCGACTGGGGTTCAGCCAATAGCAGGCCACGATGGGCATGAGCCTCCCTAGCATCGCTGGTGACGCTAGGGAGATGCTGCAGTGGCCGTGCAGGGAGCAGGAACGATGCGGGTTCTGGGGAGCGGGGTAAGTATAACCTATATGAGGTGCCCAGGTGCCTCCTTTGCTGGCTGGATTCATTTTTCCATCACATTATACACTGCACGTTTCCATGGTTACAACCACCCTGCAATCCAGCATCGGTGGTCATGCTTGCACACTATAGAAATAAGTGCCAGCCTCTCTGGTGGACGGGACTGTAGGAGTGCACATCGGCCGGTGCGTTTTTATCGTGGAACTGAAAGGGGACATACTTATACATCTGTGATCAAAGGGGACATACTTATACATCTGTGATCAAAGGGGACATACTTATACATCTGTGATCAAAGCTTTTGATGGCGGATTTCAAATTCTAGGGGGACAGCAATGGCCTCATACGGTTAGTTCTTGAAGTTGATGTATTTGTAAGCAGAAAAATGGGCAAGTGTGAGGCTATGTCCACATCTATACTTCCCTCCACAGGTCCGGAGGGGGAAGGGGGGGGGTAACAAAAAAAAGTGTTAAACACTGGACAACTGCTTCAAGGAATAGATGACGTATAGGTTACTTTTAAATTTGTGTTGGCATTTTTTATTGGTAATGGAAAAAAGTTTATGTTCTTGGTTAGGGCTCATGCACACGACCCTATATAGTTTCAGGTCTGCAAAAAAACAGATCTGCAAAAAATACGTATGACGTCTGTGTGCATTCCGTATTTTGTGGAACAGAACAGCTGGCCCCTAATAGAACAGTCCTATCCTTGTCTGTAATGCGGACAATGATAGGACATGTTCTATTTACGGAATGGAAACACGGACATACGAAAACAGAATGCACATGGAGTAACTTCCATTTTTTTGTGGACCCATTGAAATGAATGTTTCCACATACGCTCCGCCAAAAAAAACGGAATGGACACGGAAAGAAAATACGTTCAAGTGCATGAGCCCTTTAAAATATATCAGTAATGCCTCATTCACACATCCGTGTCCGTGCTCCAATCTGTGAGCAGGTGGTCAGTGAGGCATCCGTGAAACTGTCCGTGAAGGATCCGTGTTAGGTCCATGGGTCCGTGTTTTGCCATCCGTGTGGCATCCGTGTTTCACTGACACTGAACAGCTGAAAAATAATTTTCAAAGCATCTCTTCTTAATGATCCGTGAAACACGGATGCAACACGGATGACATCCGTGAGGGATCCGTAGTTTTCACGAACTCATTGACTATAATGGGCGTGAGGGATCCGGGTACACGGATCAAGATAGGACATGCATCCGTGCTAAAAACACGAACCCACGGACCGTGCTGAAACACTGATGTCTGAGCAGACACATTCAAATGAATGGGGACGTGTGCTGTCCGTGGAGGACACGTACAGGACACGTCCGTGAATCACTGACGTGTGAATGAGGCATAAGAGTGTATTCACACGGCTGTGTCCGACCTGCAAAACATGGACACTGGCCGTATGCACCCCATCATGTACTTCAAAGGGTCTGCAATCCGCGTGTTGCAGATAGATAGGACATGTCTTATTTTTTTTCGGTGCAGCCACACGGACCCAGAAGTACATGGAAGCAAACTGCACCCTTAGGGCTCATGCACATGAACATATTTTCTTTCCGTGTCCGTTCTGTTTTTCTATTTTGCGGACTGTATACGGAACCATTCTTTTCAATGGGTCTGCAAAAAAAAAAACAAAAAAAAAAAACGGAAGTTACTCTGTGTGCATTCTGTTTCCGTATTTCCGTTCTGCAAAAAAATAGAACAATTCCTATTATTACAGACAAAGATAGGACTATTCTATCAGTGGTCAGCTGTTCCATTATGCAAAATACAGAATGCACACAGACGTTATCCGTATTTTGTGCAGACAGCAAAATACATATGGTCATGTGCATGAGTCCTTAGGCTGCGTTCACATGAGAACTAACATGCCAATAGACATGCCAAAAGAGTTTGCCTTTGGCATACCTTGGCCAATATATGTCTGGATACTGTTTCCAGTGTTTTAAATCATGCTGTTGACTAAGCTTGTCACCGTCAATGGCCGCATCACTGGCCGTTCTGGAGCTAGGTGCGGGTCCCAGACGCGGATACGCCATAAATATCTAATATGGAAATACCCATTTTATTTTCTGATTACTATTAGAGATGAGCGAACGTGCTCGTAACAAGCACTGTAGCGCTCGGCTCCCCTGCGCTCGCATGGGCGCAGGCAGCCGCTTCCGTCGGGTGAGGAGGACGGAAGCGGATGCCTGCGCCCATGTGAGCGCAGGGGAGCCGAGCGCTACAGTGTTCGTTACGAGCACGTTCGCTCATCTCTAATTACTATGGAGAAATGTCTTACTACGAGGTGGATTAAGTGCTCTTTTCCACAAAGTTTTGGCCCTGGCATTTTTTTCTTGGGCTAAAAAAGATGCAAGACTCGATCAGCGTTTTTGCCCATGTCGTGTTTTAGAACTTTTTTTTTGCATTCCTGGTGTTTTTCAGAGAAAAGTGTAATGTCACATCTCTAGAGCTGCATGGGAAAAAAAAGCATTGGTAAAAAAAAAAAAAGCCATTAAAAATATTACATATACATTTTTTGTAGCTGGAAAAAACAAAACAAAAACGTAGGCTACATTCACACGTCCGTATTTGTGCACATCCTGGAAAACGGTCAGTTTTTTGCGGATCTGTTGTTCCGCAAAAAGCTCCGTTTTTCCAGGACATCCGTTCCGTTTTTCTGTAAAAAACGGAAAGGATGTATCCATATGTCATCCGTTTTTTGCGGATCCGCAAAAAACGGAAGGATGAATAACATCTTTTTTTTTCACCCCTCCTGGAACGGAATCCGCAAAACACATGATACTGTCCTCTCCGTTCTGGGCCACTCCATTCTGGCCCTGGGAATGGCAACCATCTTATTTAGCTGTATCTGGCGCTACTATAGGAAAAAAAGAAAGGAAAAGATGAAAGAGGATGCCTTTCCGCATGTCTTTCGCATTTTTTGCGGATCCATAGACTTTCATTGTGCTACGGACCGCAATTCGGGAGAAAAGTAGGACAGGAGGATTTCTGTTTGCGGATCCGCGGAATGAAACAGATTAACGGATGCGGACAACATACGGTGCAATGTCCGCAGATTATCAGGACCCATTGAAATGAATGGATCCGCAAAAAACGTCCGCAATTGCGGAACGGATGCGGATAGATTGCAGATGTTTTAAACGGACGTGTGAATGTAGCCTAAAACAATAGAGATGTATGCGAGTAAATCCCCAGACAATATGCAAGATAATGCCAGACCCAGGGCATGCTGTGATTTGAAAAAAATGCCACTGACCCAAAATATACTGTTTCTTCTGTATTTAATATTTCTCATAGATTTGTTTCTAAAAATGCCTCAAAAACAAAAAAGTAAAGAAAAAAATGCACTGAAAACTGCAAAAGCCCTCAAAAATGCCAGAAAATGTTAGGTGCAACACCAGCCTCATGGAATGTCCACATATAGTACATATCCTGCAGATTTTCTGAAGCAGAATTTTGTGGAAAAAACTGCATTTTACAGTACCCACAAAGCGAACCAGATGTTACTTAATCTTAGGGCCCATGCACATGAACGTATTTTCTTTCCGTATTTTCTGTATGCGGAACCTTTCATTTCAATGGGTTCACAAAAAAAAAGGAAGTTACTCCGTGTGCATTCCGTTTCCGTATGTCCGTATTTCTGTTCCGCAAAAAAAAATAGAAAAATATGTCCTATTATTGTTGTCCGCATTACGAACATGGATAGGACTGTTCCATTAGAGGTCAGCCATTCCGTTCCGCAAATGACGGAATGTACACGGACGTTATCCGTATTTTTTGCGGACCGCTAAATACATACGGTCGTGTGCATGAGGCCTTACTCACATGCTGCAGAAAACAATCAGCAGTGGAAATTGACCTCCAGTGAATAGTTTAAATCTGCAGCCTGACAATTTATGTTGCGGGTTTTCACATTTGCAATACAAAGAGTGATATCAGCGGCAACAACAAAAAATGAACATTTGGTACGTTTTTTTTTCCTGCTGTGGATTTCCAGTAGAAATTCTACAGATTTTCTAATTCAGAAAATCTGCAGCATTTTAGCCATGTGTGAACATACCCTAAGGCTTAATTCACACGTCCGTATGTGTTTTCCGTTCCATATATAAAAAAAAAAACGGATGACATTTTTTCCGTTTTATTTGCAAATCCATTGTAAGGCTTCATTCACACGACCGTATTTTGTTTCCGTGTCCGTTCCGTTTTTTTGCGGACCGTATGCGGAACCATTCATTTCAATGGGTCCGCAAAAAAAACGGAAGGTACTCCGTATGCATTCCGTTTCCGTATGTCCGTATTTCCGTTCCGCAAAAAAGATAGACCATGTCCTATTCTTGTCCGTTTTGCTGACAAGGATAGGCATTGTTACAATGGATCCGCAAAAAAAACGGAAACACGGATGCCATACGGAACGTAATCCGTTTTTTTTTGCGAATCCGCAATTTGCGAACCGCAAAACACATACGGTCGTGTGAATGAAGCCTAACAATGCCTTTCCTTGTCAGCAAAACGGACAAGAATAGGACATGTTCTATCTTTTTTGCGGAACGGAAATACGGACATACGGAAATGCAATGCATACGGAGTACCTTCCGTTTTTTTTGCGGACCCATTGAAACGGAACGGACACGGAAACAAAATACTGTTTTGTAATGTTTTGTCTCTTTTAATTACATCTATTCATGTCTCACAGGTGACACAATGGTGTCAGCCGCCTTACCCCAAGAGATATCCGTGGAGCTAGATGAAAATCAAGTGGAGTTTCACACCTACGGGGATAAACGATCTGAAAAGAGCACTAATGACCCCCATTTGATCAGCACGATGACTGGAGGGATGGAAAACTCCTGCCACAGCTGCTTGCTGGGATTTGGAATAGTCACCCTGATAATCGGCATATCGATGGCAATCCTTTACTATGCAAGCAAAACACATGATACTGTCCTCTCCGTTCTGGGCCACTCCATTCTGGCCCTGGGAATGGCAACCATCTTATTTAGCTGTATCTGGCGCTACTATAGGAAAAAAAGAAAGGAAAAGATGAAAGAGGACTTGGCCGAATTATTTTACGAGAATCAGCAGAAGAAATATCGCATATAAAAAAGGTTTATACGTTTTTTAAATATGATTTATGGCTGCCGAGTATGCGTTTTACGATAGTGGAGGCACATAGCTTTATATATATTTGTTCATTCGTGTAAAATGATTTTTTTTGTAAATCAGACTGTTAAAGGATTTATAGATATCTAATCTGTGGGGTCTGGCCCTGGAACCCCCATGATCAGCTGTCTGAAGAGGCTGCGGTACTCCAATGAGCACTGCAGCCTCCTCACAGCTCACCAAGCACAGCGCCATACATTGTATAGTGGCTGAACTTGGTATTGCAGCCCAGCCCCATTCACTTGAATGCCAGATGTACAGTCTACCAGAAGCAAAGGACACTGATCAAACTCTGCACATTTTGTTTTCTTATGAATTTCATATGGGTTTGAGATCAAAGTTTTTTTTTCATCTTCTTAAAATTTCCATATATGCTGCAGCCAATTCATTTAGTAGTCAGGAGGGAAGCTACTGTAATCCAGAACACAATAGATTAGGGCTCATGCACACACGGGAAACATCTGTGTGGATTCCGCAGACGTATCCAGACCCATTCAACTTAAATTCCGTCCGTGATCCGGCTGCGGAAGCACGGAGAAAAAACCCACGGAAGCACTGGGCCGTGGGGTTCCGTGCATCCGTTCCACGCCGCACCTTCTGGATTGCGGAACCCATTCAAGTAAATGTATGCGGTGATGTGTGCATGAGTGGGTCTTCGATATTGATGACCTATCCTCAATATAAGATCCATAGGTGTCTTACCCTCCCATCAATCAGCTTTTTTAGGCTGCTACTGGTACCAGAAACCATACAGTGGACCGAACCAGAAGGTCCAGAAGGTCTCATCCCTTGTGTAGTGGCTGTGCAAGGGTGCCACAACTCAACGTACCTTTTTCTGAGGTGGCGGAAAAAGGGTGTTGGTGTGTGGCGTGGGTGGGACACCCGACCCGACCCGTCTCAAAATGACCT
The DNA here is from genome assembly GCA_900303285.1 of Rhinella marina. Classification (NCBI taxonomy): domain Eukaryota; kingdom Metazoa; phylum Chordata; class Amphibia; order Anura; family Bufonidae; genus Rhinella; species Rhinella marina. Next base: position 510,434 of record ONZH01009326.1, on the reverse strand, counting down.
AAATCTATGCCAGCATGGGAGCTGGTGTACATTTAAAGGCTATGTACACCTTTTGGGGGCAGTTTTTTAAATTATTGCATTATGCATATTTTGAGCTAAAAAAATTTTTTTTTCAGTTGGTCTTTATTAACAATATGGAATCCTTTTTGTGTTTAGAGCTGACATCCTCTACTAACTGCCTGTGGATTTTTTTGTCAATTCCGTCATCTGAGCAGCAGATGGACTTCTAAACACTCATTAAAGCTCAATCCTTATCTTACTGATAAGAATGAGGCTTAATTAAGTGTTTATGACCTCTCGGTAGTTTATGAATAAGGTTTATTAGATGAGGGGCACAAAGTGAAAGTACAGTTCACAGACTTAGAAAAACTGTTAACCCTTTGTGACTGAACAGCTCAATACTTTTAATAAAGGCCAATTGAAAATATGATTTTTAGCCAAAAATAAGTTAAATGCAATCATAAAAAAAAAATGACTCCAAAGCTGTACATAGCCTTTAAGCAAGTTGCACAGCCATAAATGGCGCCTCTACATAACTTAGACGCATCAAGCGCCAGCAGACACAGACTAAGACTGGAGTCAAAATCGCCAGTCTTAGTAAATGTACCCTTAAGGGCTTATGCACAGGAACATATTTTGTTTTTGTGTCCATTTTTTTGCGGCCCCATTGAAGTGAATGGTTACACATACGGGCCACAAAAAAGACAAAATGACTCAGTGCGCATTCTGTCTCTCTATGTCCATTCTGCTAAATTTCCTATTATTGTCCGCATTACAGACAAGGATAGGACCATTCTATTAGGGGCTGGCTGTTCCGCAAAATACGGCATGTACATGGACGTCATCTGTATTTTTTGCGGATCCGTGTTTTTCAAAACGCAAAATACATACGGTCATGTGCATGAGCCTTAGGTCTTCTCAACCACTCCTGGTTTTGGCATAAAAAAATGCATCACAAAACCTGCATGTGGGAACCCAGCCCTATCTGTATATGGGAGGCCCACTTTCCAATTAAATCTACTAAAATTTACTAATGTAAATTGTATGTCATGTAATTGTAAAATGTGTTTACTGTGTATTTATACAATACAATCCACAAAATAAAATCCTTCTGATCCAATCATTAGCAGAGCTTTAATTTTCAATAACGGGAACCATTTTCTTTTCTCACCCTAACTAAATGTTTCATTGGACAAAATATGTTGCCACTTGAAGGCGTCTGTACATTGAATTTTTTTTCATACAGTACTTTGTTCATTAAATGGTCAGTACATTATTATTCATAGTGCTATGTATCATTTCAAATAAAGCAGACAACCACAATATGTTAAGAGGTAGTCCTAGATCAGCAGCATAAAAAATATAAAACACAAGCAAGAAAAGTAAAAATTGATACGGCTTAGGGCTCATGCCCACGAACGTAAGCACTCTGTAGCCGTGCTGCGGACCGCAAATAGGATGTGAACACATTGACTTGAATGGGTCTGCGATCCACAAGATACGATAAAAAAATAGGACATGCCTTATCTTTTTCGGCACAGAGGCACAGGCCCGAAAGCCCACAGAAGTGCTTCATATTGTTTCCATGGGCTTCCGATCCGACATGTCCTATCTTTTACCGTATCTTGTGGATTCAAGTCAAGGCGTCCGCATCCGCAACATGCAGTGCACACCGCAGTTTGGAATACGGGCACGGAGCCCTTACATTTGTATCTTTCATGTGAAAGTAAATAAAGTCTTGGGTGCGCCATGGGCGGGAGACCGCTCTATTTGGTGCACCTGCCTTGCACTGACTCATCGCTACCTGCTATAAAATCCCAAGGAGCGTCAAGCATACAAGAAGGAGGAGCCAAGGCAGCGGTTACTGGTCCATACGGAGCAGCCTCGAGCATAGTACACCAAAACCTTTTGAAGCTGATTCTGAAGGTGACAGCCTCCCTTTAAGTCTGTCCTTGATGACCATATCAACCAATCAGAGCTCAGCTTTTATTTTTTCAGAGCAGGCTAGGAAATAAAAACATGAGCTGTCATTTGGCACACTTTTGGTGAGTGCCGAATGCTTTAGCATATGGCCATGTGAGACATACACACCTAATATGACCTACAGCAGAGGCCACCGTGATAAGAGAGCTTGTCCCTGGGGAAGGAGTTTTGCTAAGAACTGGAAGGATTTCATCCAGCCAAACCGCTGTGAAATGTAACGGGTGATCAACTTGTCAGTGTGATAGAAAGCCAAGCCAATAAGTCTTCTGACTGTGTCAAATCCATGAACTAGGCTGGGTATTTAAAGGCTATGTAGACCTTTGGAGGCAATTTTATGTTTATGATTGCATTGTACTCATTTTTGGCTAAAAATCATATTATCAATTGGCCTTTATCAAAAATATTGAACTATTCTGTCACAAAGGGTTAACTGTTTTGCTAGCTGTGTGTCTGGTACTTTCACTTGTAATAACCCTTATCTCTAAACTACTAAGAGGTCATAAACACTTATTTAAGCCACATTCTTATCAGTAAGATAAGAACTGAGCTATAATGAATGTTTATAATGTCAGAGAGCAGAGATAAGGAGTCCGTCTGCTCCTCAGATGATGGAAAAGGGAGAAAATCCACAGACTGCTACTACAGCATCTCAGCTCTGTGCAGAAAAAAGGATTCCATATTTTTTAATAAAAATATGGAATCCTTTTTTCTGTACAGAGCTGAGATGCTGTAGTAGCAGACCAATTGAAAAAAAAAAAAAATTTAGCTCAAAATAAGTACAATGCAATAATAAAAAAACATGCCCCCAAAGGTCTACATAGCCTTTAAGACTGCTGCTTTCTGATTGACTTGACTGTGAATCAGTTTGTATCAGTGCTTTATACTGTGTGACTTCCTACTTTTCTGGTGAACTGACTATTGGCTTGTTTTTGAATTTTATCTATGGCTGCTGTTCCTGCCTATATCGACATTACTGGTAATTGATCCTGGCCTGCCTCTGGATTAAAGGGGTTCTCCAAGTTAAATTTATTGATGACCTATCCTCAGGATAGGTCATCAATATCAGATCGGCAGGGGTCTGACACCCGGCACCCCCGCCGATCAGCTGCTGTACCAGCTGTTGTACCGCCCCATTCATTTCCATAGGAAGAATCGCTTCCATAGATTTGTATGGGAGCGATCCTTCCCATTGAAATGAATGGGGCAGTTAGGTGTAATTACACCTACTCACCACTACTCCTGTTACGGCCGGCATGTAAACAGTGAAGAGGAGGCAGCGCTGGTAGGGCGCACGGCTCCTCTTCAAGCAGCTGATTGGCGGGGGTGCCGGGTGTCAGACCCCCGCCGATCTGATATTGATGACCTATCCTGAGGATAGGTCATCAATAACTTTAACTTGGAGAACCCCTTTAACCTCTCCAGACTGTGTCTATCTCTCCTGATTTTGACCCTGTTTACTGACTTCTCTTTATACCACTTTGGTGATTCTGGAAGGTGTGCCAATAGTATGCCCACACCAGTTTTCTGTTACCAACTATGCAAACATAACCTGTGTCTCTAGCAGTAAGGTCCATCAGCCTTGTGGTGGGCTCTGGTGAAGAACCTGGGGTAGCCTTAACTTCATTTTGTCTGGAGTGGTTTTGGAAGGCTGGTACTAATTTTAGGGTTCACTGACTGTGGCTTAGACAGTGACTTTAGTACTTCCTAACAGGCATGCTACAGAACTGAGGTATGTTAAGGAGCATGGAAGTTAAAAAAGAAGATCCTGAGCTTTCGGTAGCTAGATGACGGCCAAAACAGCCCCAACTGAAAAGCAGAGCCATGAGAGGAGTGGAAATGGCCTTGTAGCCCTGATTTTGCATGTGACAATCGCCACCAGCATTGGCTGCAATATTCTGTTCTACCCTGAATCCAAGAACCGCCTGTTCAGGCAGGCTTAGCTCCACTAAGTACTATAAAGAGTTTAATGGTCAAAAAGGGCATACTGAAGTCCAAGTTACTAGTAAGAAGCATGGAATGTATCATCATTGCAAGTGATATTAAAGAAGAACTCCCGCAAAAAAATTTAATTCCATGTCCTGCTAGAAATATACATGATGTAATCTGTAGTGAATGTCATTTTCTTACCAGTGTCTGTATTTTTGACTTATATAATCCTGAAGTTTCTTATCTGTGTCATGTGACTAGGAATTAGACCCACCAACTCACACAGAGACTTGTGTGGACAGGAAGTCTAATTCTCTATGTATTCCTATGGGAGCCTCACTTTCAGTCTCATAGGAATGAATAGAGCAGTGACTGGCTTCCTGTCCTGGGTCAGTTGGAGGTCAGGGAGTTGGTCACATGACCCAGCTACAATAAGAAGAGAGGTTATTACTCACAATTACATTCTCTGATAAGAAGTTGACATTCACTATAGATTACATCATGCATCTAACAGGTCAGAGAATAAAAAATTTTGCGGGAGTTCTTCTTTAAGAGTCCTGATGCGTCAAGCCAATTAAAAAAAACACTCACTACTTTACAAACTTGTGTTTATTGTAAGAGTTTTGAAGTTTATCAAACCAACTTTATATTATTGGAGTCATATGGGATAGGAAACAGTTTTTATGCACACAAAAAAATGGTACGTCGTACTGCTTATTTCATTTCTATAATATCACCCTTCAATTTAAATTATTGAGGGTGCACTCAAACACCTCACCCACAACATCTAATGTCTCATGCAGGGCCGCCATCAGGACTGTACCGCAAGGTTGCATAAAGGGGCCTCCTCCCAACCACCACCATCCGCCCTCACCTGCAGGAATGCTGTAATGGGGCCCACATAATTTTATTTTGGTGAAAGAAACAGGTCCCATTATGTTGCAGGACCTGTTACTTTTTCCAAAGTAGACTTTATGGGCCCCAAGTGAAGATAGACTTTGTCACCTCCTCTCAGCAATGTGACATGCCATAAGTGATGAGAAGGAGGAGATTCCTGACAAGCGAGCCATGGCAGCAGGCTATATGAAGACTGGTGATGCAGAGAGTCTGCTTGCCTTTGACCTCCAATGATACAGTGTTTGCCCTGACGCACCAACGCTGTGCCATGGCCTAATTTATCTCCATGCATTCTTTCTCCTGCTTCATACACCAGCAGAGACTGTAGGAGCGACTTTAAGAAGGTACTGAAGCTGCTGCCTTTCATCCATCAGTGTTATAGACAGCAGCTACAGTATATTATAATATTATTTTATGTCCACCCCTTACTTCACAAAGTCCATGCACTTGCCCCTGTGTGTCCACCCTTGCCCCTTACCCCTATCTACCTACTTTCTATCATTCACCCTAAACAGTGCTCCTGATAAATTATGACTGCCCAGTGATCCCCCATCAGTGCCAGTTTCAATTTTTTCAGGGCCTTATTCCACATAGAGCCCTGCCACCTAGTGTCTCCCTCCTGTCCCTGCCCAATTACTGTCTCCCGCTTCCCCTTCACATTGTCCCTACCAGGTATCGTCTCACTCTTGACCCCATTCTCATCCCCCACAGGAACCCTACAAACTTACTGTCTCCCCTGACCCTCCACAGGGTCTATGCCAGGCTGTTTAACCCACCACCTTTCTTTAACTTTTCCCCTCTCCTCCACAGAGCCTTAAAGAGGTTTTCCAAGATTTGGAGACTGAGGACCTATCTTCAGTATCTGATCAGTGGGGGGCTGACACCCAGGACCCCCGTCAATCAGCTGTTTGATGAGGCACTGGCGCTCACACCGGTGCTTGGTAACGCACTTAACCACCATACAATGTACAGCACTGTGCTTGGTAAGCTGCAAAAATACCACATGAGCGGCAGTGCTTTCTGAAACAGCTGATCGGCAGGGGTCCCGGGTGTCCGACCCCCACCATTCAGATACTGAGGATAGGGCATCAGTATCAAAATCTCTGAAAACCTCATTCCATGCTACGTTCTGTTTCTTCTCACTTATCTCACCCCTTGTGTTCATCATATGCCTGTCACTTTCTGTGCCTCCAACCAGATTATCCCCAATGGAGCCCCTTTACTATGTATACCTCATCCGTTACCCTCAGAGCCCCTGCCAACATGTCTCCACTGCCTTTCCAGATTCCTTGGTTGTATGGGGCACAGAAATTTCTGAAGGCAGCCCTAATCTTGTGGCTTTAGTCAGTATGTCTGCCCCTTCACTGTCTTGGCCCAAAACTCTTCACCAAGAATTAAGACTTTAGCTTCAGAACAAAGACCACATGGTATTTAGAAGGGACGGCTATGCTCTGTGATGATTGATCCAGGACTTTAATCTAAAGTCAGGAAGGAACTGTTCTGAATGGAGAGATCTGTTTGCCTTCCTTTTGTTGAAAACAAAGTTGTAATGATTTGAACTTGATAAGCATGAATCTTTTTTATCTTGTATTTCCGGGAGTCTCTGCTTTGTCAACCGAGTTAAAAAAAAATAAAGACTGTAAATTTCCTTTATGTGTATTGTAAATGGCCAAGATGCATCAAAGGTGGACATAGATCTACAAATGTTGTATCTTTATTTAGTTTCTTACTAACCCCTTAAAGATGCAAGTACTTTAGGTCTTAGGATACCAATTTTTTCATTGTTGTGTTTTGGGAGTCATAACTTCACACATAACTTGCACATCTAGAGGATGACATTTTTGCCCATTCTTCATTGAAAAATAGCTCAAGCTCAGTCAGATTAGATGGAGAGCGTCTCTGGAAAAGTAATTTTCAAGTCTTGCCACAGATTCTCAATGGGATTTAGGTCTGGACTGTGACTGGGCCATTCTAACACATGGATATGCTTTGCTCTAAACCATTTCATTGTTACTTTGGCTGGATCTTTAGGGTCGTTGTCCATCCATCTTCCCATCAACTCTGACCAGCTTTCCTGTCCAAGCAAATTTAACTAACCCCTTGATGAAATCACCATATACTGTATTTTCCGCTCCATAAGATGCACTTTTTTTCCACAAAAGTGGATGAAAAATGAAGTGAATACTAGTGAGCGCTTCCATTATAAAAGTGCTCATTAGTACAAAGAAGGACAAGAGACAGAGCTAAGAAGATACAGCGCTCCTGGTGTTGGCTGTATTCATCTCTCCTTGGTCTTCTTCAGGTGTCACACTTTACTGTCCTGACTGCATACAGCGTCAGGATGTAGTGCGTTCACTATGATGCTGTGTGATGTCAGGTCACAGTGCAGCGAAGTGCCCGGAGAGGACCAGGGAGCGGTGAGTGTAGGAAGTGCAGCTGTGGAGGCGCCATCCAGAGCAGAAGTAAGTTCATTTATTTATGTTATATCTGATGTGGTTCTGATCTGAGGTTTAATAAGGGTCTGATCTGAATTCTGATGGGGAGGTCTGATCTGAGATATATTAATGAATGGAACGGGAATGTAAGGTCTGATGAAGAATGGGGGTCTGATCTGATATCTAATGAGGAATGGGGTCGGATCTGAGGTCTGATGAGGATTGGGGGTCTGATCTAAGGTCTGATAAAGATTGGGGGTCTGATCTGAGGTCTAAAGAGGATGTAGGGTCAGATGAAAAATTTTTTTTTCTTATCTTCCTTCTTTAAATCCTAGGTGTGTCTTATCATTGGGGTGTCCTATGGTTCAGTGCATCTTATGGAGCGAAAAATACAGCAAAACTGCAGATGTCACATATGCATAGTATATGATTGTGGGTTTTTTCCCCAGAAACATCCCACTCTTCTTGAAGGGATGCGCCTAGTATTGGAGCTAAGCCACATTGAAGTTAAGGGATGAGCAACAGTACCATGCACGACACAAAGTTTTCTACTCTTTCACCCCCTATAAATGTATTCAAATCCTGGTAGACTAAACTAAATTCCCAAAACCCATACATGAACGTCTTTCACATCGATTTCCTCCACCACATGAATAAACTAAGTTTATTCGGAAAATAATTTAATGAGAATTTCCTAAGAATACTCAAACATTGAGTGGATAATTTCCTATCTCGCAGAATATTCTCATAGGATTTTCTCAGTATCAAATGTCTTGAGGAGGCTGTTACAGGCTCGGATACATTCTCGGGTTGTAAACCCGTCACATGGGTTTCTGCAGTAGTGTTCTCAATAATATTTCGTAAGCATGTGTTTTAGTTCAGCGCTGATTCTATATTTATTATCTTTTTATTACATTCAGATGGACTAGCAACGACTCCTATCAGCACATAAATCTGACAACCAAGAAGATGAAGCTGAAGATCCCAGTCCCTATGAAATGATTTCATTTTTTAAGATGTAGAAGTGGTCTTGAGCTCATATCACAGTTGAAATCATGTTCACACCATGTATGAATACTGCTTTAAGCGATATATTAACTTTTTGAGGTACAATTGCTCCCCTTATGCCAAAAACTGGCATCAAAAAGTTGCAAAAAACTGATGTCAAAAGTGTGCTGCACGTCATGTTTGCCTAAAATTTTGTGACTTCTTGGTGGTTTAGACCCATTCTTCCCACTATTCCAAAAAGTGGACGGAGTGGGTGGTACTGGGGTGGCCATTGCTGGCCCACCACATGGAACTGTCATATATTATACCGGAAGTCTACACCAGCTCCCCGGCTAGCATATATCTCTCTTTTGGCGCAAGGAACTGCACAGATGGGCCACATTTGTGGACAGATTAAGACCGTTGTGTCATAAGTTTGCCTTAATAATGTCTCCCTTTATCTTATTTAATTCCTCAAACCTTCTTGATTTCAGCTCATTTCTCACATTTTCCTGAGTATATGTTGGGTTATAGATAATGCAATTTTACTACATGTATTTGTGTTTTCAAATGCCTTGACTACTTAAAGGGTTTGTGCCATGAAACATATTTTACATTTTTCAAACCAGCACCTGGATCTGAATACTTTTGTAATTGCAAGTTTTTAAAAAATTTGCATAGCCACTGAGTTATTCAATAAAATGTACCTGGATAGCGCCACCTGCTGTTTGTTCTTTTCCTTATTTCTTGTCCACCTCACAGAGGTGGTCGCACGCGCTTGATTTAAATCTTCTTAAAAACTGTCACTAGCCATATCCTCTGTTAGAAGGTGTTTCAGTTACATGGAAAGAGCTACGGCAAAAAAGACATGGCCGCTGAGCTGCTAGCTTGAAGAGAATCGAGCAAAATAATGTGAGTAATGTCCAGATTTATGGTTCCATGCAAGGTACAGGGCTGGTTCTAACTTTGTTAGAAAGAGACTGCCCTGTGCTATATGATGTCTAATTTTTCACTTTTTAAATCAATTATGGCATAAGTTGTTCAAAGAGTAACCCTAACATAGTTTATAACCCTCATTTTATAAAACTTTTTGATACATCATAGTAACATGTCAGAGGTTCAGATCAGTGGGAGTCCAGGTTCTGAGATCTCAACCGGCTCCCTCCCAGCTTCTCTATACACATACACATTCAGCTCGGGCAAAGATGTAGATGTATTCTATGCGGAGAGCTGAGAATGTCACTGCCAGACACTTCTTGAGGCAACTTATCTCCTGGGAGAACAAAAGGATAGGGTGAAAATATTAATTTTCCCCAATTCTTGTTTCCCGATGTCCCTGTAGAGTCTGGAGCTCCTGATATAGGTTCGGACAACAAAAGACTTATGTGTATGGCCAGCTTTAGGGCTCATGCACTCTAACGTATTTTCTTTCTGTGTCCGCGTTTGTTTATTTTTGTGGACCGATTCCGCATGTGGAATCATTCATTTCAATGGGTTCACAAAAAAAACGGAAGTTACTCCGTGTGCATTCCGTTTCCGTGTGTCCGTATTTCTATTCCGTAAAAAAATAGAACGTGCTATTATTGTCCACATTACGGACAATAAGGACTGATCTATTCGGGTCCAGCTGTTCCGTTCCGCAAAATACGGAATGCACACGGACGTCAACTGTATTTTTTGTGGATCCGTTTTTTGCGGAGCGCAAAATACATACGGTCCTGTACATGAGCCCTTAGAACTCGGTGAGAACCTCAGACTTCCTGCACGGAGAAGAGCGGTAGATTGATAGCATAAGAAATGCTACTAGTAGAAGGTTTCATAGTAATGTGGCATTCAATGGAACATGCTATTTTTGTGGGGGGTTTTAGTGAGATTCACACATAGTTCATGAAAATCCTATATTTTGCAAAAATAAATAGTATTTTATCATTAAGACATATAAAACTTAATAGTCAACATGCGGACGTTTCAAATTTTAAAAACTTCGGCCCATTTTCCTCTGCTGTCTGCTTACAGAATTTCAGTGGTAATGCACTAGGTTACAAAGACCTAAAAGAAAATAATGTCACTTAAGGCGCATGTTAATATTGCACATCTTGCACATATTGTGCAGGCGGGGGGTCACAGCACTCTACCACTGATGATGGCGAGGGTGGGTGCGCGTCTTACTGAGGCCCAGTCTCCACCAGGGGCCAGTAGATAGTCCATAAAACATCAATACAGACAGCACTTTTTGCCGGCATGGTTGTGTGACACACAGCCGGCATGACCGCACGCATTACACTTAGCCTGATGAAGGGCAGTCTGTAAGCCCGAAACGTCGCTTATCTATGTTCGGCTGAAAAATAAAAATTCATGCTGCAAACCGCAATCGGAGTGCTGTCTGTATTGATGTTTTATGCACATCTTCCACATAAACTTGGCAGGAGGTCTTGAGTGATCAAGGATCTATAGGCGTTACTCCAATACCATAGCATATAAAGAGCAGGGGCTCTACTTACAGGGGTTTTCCCATCACTAGGATATGCCCCCATTGTCTGATAGGTGTGGGTCCCAGAGATCTCGTAAATGGAGTTTCGGAAGTCACTGAGCAGGGGTGCACCTAGCCTTTCTGCTGCCTGAGACAAAAACTGAAATGGCGCCCCTCCCTCCCCAATGCCAATTTTTTAATCTAACCCCTTCCCTTCAGCCCATGGCCCTTCGGCTGCCCCTCTCTTGCCCCTACCTGGTGCTGCCTGAGGCGATCACTTCACCTGGCCTCATTGGTGGTGCACCCCTGTCACTGAGGGCACACCGCCCTCCATTTATTTCTATGGGGCTGCCAAAAATAGCCAAGTGCTGGCTCGGCTATTTCTGTCAACCCCATACAAATGAATGGGAGCCAGCGCTTGACTATTTTCGGCATCCCAATAGAAATGAATGGAGGGCCGCTGCGCATGCACTATAGCCAATCCGCCCATGATTGCTGTGTGGGCAACTGGATGGGTGGGAAAGGGTGTTTTAAGTGAGAGATAGTTGCTGGCGAAAGCTTTGGATGTTAATGTATATTTGCTATGCTATTGTTCTCTTTTGTGTTTCATTTACAGATGTATAATGTACGGCGTAACTTATATTTTTCTGCACTTACAATTCTGGAGCTGTAAATCTCCATGTCAATGTCTTTTTTATATATATGCTGTACAAAAAAGCTCAATAAAATGTTTTGGAAAAAAAAAACTTGGCAGGAGGTGTTCATGTTTTCAATGAACAGCAGAACATTTCTGAGCCCCTTTGTTATGCCAGTCTTGGATAAGCTTATCAGCTGTGGGTCGGTGGTAATACTCAGAGGTCACTGTATTGTTATACTGGCCCCGGCTATGGTAAAGAAATATACTGCAAAACCTCATACAGGATGTCTACAGCAATGCAGGGCGGATAGTTATACAAAAGGAGGGGTCCTTCCTGCTGACAGAATCCACCTGCTTGAAATATTTCATGAATGAAACTAACAAGAAGGGGAGAAGGCAAAACTGGAGCCAAAATATCTGCACTTTTACAGTTTTTAGTGTTTTTTTTTTTTTTCTGTGAAAACACCAGCTCCAGATGTTTGATGAAGGTCCAGGCAGGGATCAGCAATAGAGATGAACGAACGCGCTCGTTACGAGCACTGTAGCGCTTGGCTCCCCTGCAAACAAATGCCCGCAGGCATAGCGGATCCGTCCCCATTGACTTACATGCAGCTGAGGACGGATCCGCTATGCCTGCGGGCATTGCGCAGGGGAGCCGAGCGCTACAGTGCTCGTAACGAGCATGTTCGCTCATCTCTAATCAGCAACCTTCTGCACTTCAGCTGTTCTGAAACTACAACTCCCAGAATCCTCCTTTCACTTCTCCATAGTAACATAGTTTACAAGGCCGAAAAAAGTCCTCTGTCCATCCAGTTCGGCCTGTTTTCCTATAAGTTGATCCAGAGGAAGGCAAAAACCCCTGTGCGGTAGAAGCCAATTTTCCCCACTTTAGGGAAAAAAATTCCTTCCCGACTCCAATCAGGCATCAGAATAACTCCCTGGATCAACGACCCCTCTCTAGTAACTATAACCTGTAATATTATTACCCTCCAGAAATACATCCAGGCCCCTCTTGAACTCTTTTAGTGAACTTACCATCACCACCTCCTCAGGCAGAGAGTTCCATAGTCTCACTGCTCTTACCGTAAAGAATCCTCTTCTATGTTTGTGTACAAACCTTCTTTCCTCCAGGCGCAGAGGATGTCCCCTCGTCACAGTCACAGTCCTGGGGATAAATAGATGATGGGAGAGATCTCTGTACTGACCTCTCATATATTTATACATAGTTATTAGATCTCCCCTCAGTCGTCTTTTTTCTAAAGTAAATAACCCTAATTTTGATAATCTTTCTGGGTACTGTAGTCCACCCATTCCAGTTATTACTTTAGTTGCCCTCCTCTGAACCCTCTCCAGCTCTGCTATGTCTGCCTTGTTCACAGGAGCCCAGAACTGTACACAGTACTCCATGTGTGGTCTGCGGGAGTTATAAGAACAGCCATGTAAGTGTGCATGCTGGGAGTTGTAGTTTCACAGCAGCTGGCATGCCGAAGGTTGCTGATCCCTGGTCTATAGTAAATATCAATTGCAATACACACAAGTGTTGTTTTAGCTACTGGCGTCATTGTTAATTAGGTGTCATTTTTTTGGCTTTCTGACATTTAAAAAAAAAATGCAGAATGTCATAGCTTTTGTCTATTTTTTTTTCTTTTTTAACATTTCCTTCTCAATAGAGGAAAAAAGCCAAAAAATTAATAAAATTTTTAAATGCATACATTATGGTTTTTTATGTTAAAAAAAAGCCAAGGCAAATTCATATGTGTCCCTTTGGCCTCATGCACACGACCATATGAAAAAACAGATCAGCAAAAACGGATCCACAAAAAATACGGATGACATCCGTGTGCATTCCGTATTTTGCAGAACGGAACAGCTGGCCCCTAACAGAACAGTCCTACCCTTGTCCATAAGGCGGGCAATAATAGGACATGGTCTATCTTTTTTGCGGAACGGAAATACGGACATATGGAAACGGAATGCACACGGAGTACCTTCCGTTTTTTGTTTTTTTTTTGCGGACCCATTGAAATGAATGGTTCCGCATACGGTCTGCAAAAAAACGTAACGGACATGGAAAAAAAAAAACAAGTTCGTGTGCATGAGCCCCTTAGTGGGCCCAGAGCGCACCAGTGACAGTGAGGGAGAAAAGGAGATGAAACCCAGCAGTGGCGAGGAATGTAAGGCCTAACAACGTGTGGGGTTTTAGCCAAACGTCCCACGAACTGGGCAAACCCCTTTAAGTATATTAACAAGATATCTAACTTGCTATTTTAGCAGATTTAAGCCTTATTCACTCGTCCGTGTCCGTGCTCAAATCCGTGAGCAGGTGGTCAGTGAGGCATCCGTGAAGGATCCGTGTTGGGTCCGTGGGTCCGTGTTTTGCCATCCATGTTTCACTGACACTGAACAGCTGAAAAATAATTTTCAAAGCATCTCTTCTTACTGATTCGTGAAACACGGATGCAACATGGATGACATCCGTGAGGGATCCGTGGTTTTCACTGACTCATTGACTATAATGGGCGTGAGGGTACACGGATCAAGATAGGACATGCATCCGTGCTAAAAACACGGACCCACGGACCGTGCTGAAACACTGATGTCTGAACACACACATTAAAATGAATGGAGACGTGTGCTGTCCGTGGAGAACACTGACGTGTGAATGAGGCTTTAAATATGATTTTCATTCTACTGGCCAACCACTTTAATAATATCTTTCTTTAGTAAAACAAAAAAATAAAATAAAAAAATTCAGACAGAACAAGGGCCTTTTTGGTGTGTTGAGCCAGGAACTGAGGAGCAGTGGGAACCAGAACAGCATTGCAACACCAGTGGTGGGAAACCAGTGGAGGTGAGTAATGCCTCTTTTATGCCCCTTTCACACGAGCGGGAGACTCGCATGTCTCCTGCAACGCATCTCCAGGGCTGGACTCGGCACTGACTGGGATCTCATATAATGCTCTGCGATCCCTGTCAGTGCCGAGTCCAGCCCTGTAGATGCGTTGCGGGAGACATGCGAGTCTCCCACTCGTGTGAAAGGGGCATTATATTTTCAACCCTTTCTTTTTTACGTAGCTCCCGGAAAAACTGCTTTTAACACATGTTCACGTCAGAAGTTTCCATAACTGAGCATCCATTACATGCATCTAACTGGGGGTTGTCTCTGCAGCATGTGCATGGATTTTTTACAAACTCCTGGAAACATATAGAACAGTTGCAGAATTTCAACAAGAAAATCTGCTCCAAGTGAACATACCCTAGTGCAGCAGATTTTTACTTGATTACATTTCAGAACTGAGAAATTAATTTAAAAAAAAAAGATACTGTTCACATTAGAAGGCTACACATGTAATCTGGAACAGAGCTTTGTTTCCGCTATATATATATAACCATTGGGCTATGTGCAGACATTTTTACATAGTTCAAATGTAAAAGCATTTATCCATTAGCAAGACGTAAGTTTATTTAGTCTTTTACCCAGCATTCCACTTCCTGTCGGGAAGGAGAAGAGGAAAAGCAGATGTTGTCTCGTTCCTCCAGCCTATTGTGATTTTTGCACAAACTTCTGTAGATGAATCTCCTTGTGAATCTGCCAACACACCCTGCCAGACTAATGGCCATCAATGTTGTTGTAGAGCAAGAAAGACACAACATGTTGTCTACTGCACAACCCCCAACATCTGAAATAGAAGTACAACCCCCCCATGAAGTCTTCATAATAATACGTATCAGTCTTTAAAGTCTCCAGAAAGGCCTAGGGATCATATACCCACACCAACGTGCATGCTAGAGATTTCCACACTACTGTCCCCTACCTCTGAACAGATGAGGCCACCATGTGCCATTCACTCGACGCTTTAAAGGGCATCTGTCAGCAGTTTTGTACCTATGACACTGGCTGACCTGTTACATGTGCACTTGGCAGCTGAAGACATCTGTGTTGGTCCCATGTTCATATGTGTCCACATTGCTGAGAAAAATTATGCTTTATTATATGCAAATGAGTCTCTAGGAGCAACAGGGGCGTTACCATTACACCTAGAGGCTCTGTGCTTTCTCTGAAAATGCCGCACATATGAACATGGGACACACACAGATGTCTTCAGCTGCCAAGTGCACATGTAACAGATCAGCCAGTGTCATAGGTACAAATCTGCTGACAGATGCCCTTTAAAGATGCAGTTTCTTTTGGCGATCAGATAGGCAGCATATTTTCCATTGTTCTGCCTCACTTCATTCCGGGAGCATAACTTTATGTTTAGTGTGTCTAATATATAAAGCTGAGTGTATGTGTGTGTGTATGTCCACTAAAGGAATCCGCATCGTTGCAGTTACAATCACGAAATTTGGCACACAGGTACATCAGGTGTCCGGGGAGGTTTTAGGCCGGGTCCCAACTCTCTAGGACGTACTGTTCCTGAGATATTCCCAAAAAATGCATTAGCCAATAGATGCCTGGTCACATGACCCTTATCAGCCAATAGAAGCTCGCAGGCTCTTAGTCTCCACATACACACAGTTTTACAACAAGTTTCCATAACAACCCAGCCATTTTTCTTCACTGCTGTAGGTCAGCTTTAAAGGGGCAGTGCGCTTTGGGTGACACTGTTAAAGAAGCGGGGTAGAGTGACCACTCAGACCACCCTCAAAAGACGGACTTTTAAACCTTGCCCCAGCTCTGATTAGGCCACTCCCTTGGTCCCACCAGGCCACGCCTGATGACTTTCTCCCTGCAGCTCACATTCAGACAGCACAGTTCTGCTGTGTGAGCGTAAACTGTTCAAAAGGACATCCTTGTGTCCGTCCAGGTCCTGCACCGGACAAAGGACAGGAAGTCTGAAAGCCAGACTGTACAGCCTAAAACTGGACCTCTGGCCACTCTAGAGCGGAGTGCTGTGGAGGTCACAGTTAAGGGGACGGTCTGCTATGGAGGTCAGTGTTATGAGACAGAGTGCTGTAGAGGTCACTGTTAAGAAGGCTGGTTATTGTGGCAATTCTGGTAAGGAGATGGGGTACTGTGGAGCTTACTTATAAATGGGCAGTCACTGTTAAAGGGACGAGCGCTGTGGAGGTCACTGTTAAGAGGGCAGGGTACTGTGGAAGTCATTGTTAAGAGGGAGGGCACTGTGGAGATCATTGTTAAAGGGGCGGATGCTGTGGAGGTTACTGTTAAAGGGGTTGGCCACTTTCTGACTACTTGTGCCTAATGTGTATATAGCAATAGCTAATATAGCCATTGTTGATATTCTGTGTCTTTTGTTATGTTTCATAAGCCATGTCTCCTTGTTAGCTAAATCATTTGTGCTGTCAACACAGAGGTCCTGTCCATAAGATGGCCGCTGATGAAGGGTCATGTGACTAGGCAAATAAACTCCATGCGGTGTTTTTTCAAACATACTGCACCTGCATTAAGTTCCCACCATTTCAAGAGCAGGTACAGTGTATTTGAAAAGAGGAGACATCACATGAAGATGATCTGCCTTGTCACATGACTCCAGCAGCAGCCATTTTATGGACAAGATCTCCGTGTGGGCAGCACAAAAGACTTGGCAAACAAGGAGGCATGGCTTATGAAATATATAAAATGGCATAGAATAATCAACAGAGACTATATTAGTAAGTGCCATATAATCATCTTACAACCACATTGGTGAACAGTAAACAGAAAGTGGCCAACTCCTTTAAGGGGACGGGAAACTGTGGAGGTCACTATTAAAGGGGCAATCGCTGTGCGGGTCACTGTTAAGGGAGCTGGATGCTGTGGCAGTCACTTTTAAAGGGGCGGGTGCTGTGGAGATCTCTGCGCTTGTCAGCTTTATAAAACAGCCGGCTCCTGTCATGTATTGAAAGGGCTCCATACACATGCATGAGACACAATGCATTAAAGGGTTACTATATAATTTTGTGGGAATAGGATTCAGAATAAGGTTTTTTTTTTCCTGCTCTTTCTATGCTTAGGAGTGGGCGGTTCTATTAGTGATTGACAGCTATGTACACACACAGTCATACAAGGCTGTCCATCACCGAATAGGACCGCCCGCAGGACTCCTAAGCCCAAGATGAGCAGAAATTTAAAGGAATGAAATACAAGTTTTACCAAACCAAAATAATACCTCCACGTATAACTACTGCAAAGAACAATGTCACCAATATACTGTTCCACATTGGCGCTCTGCAGAATAGGTTCACCCAGTTTCACAGGTGTTTTCTTCTCTGACTGTTGTTCACCTTCTTTTTCTTCATTTTGCTCCCCAGACCTCCATGATGACTTCCCCTGGCCTTTAGTGTCTCCCACAGTAATAGTGCCCTTTTTGTGCCCCCACACAGTAACAGAACCTACTTTGCGCACCCCTTGGTGCCCTTTTAGTGTCTTCATAGTAATGGTGCCCCAGTATCCTTTCCCCCCACAGTAATAGTACTTCTTCAGTGCCCATCACCAATAACTAGAGCCACCCCCAACACCATAATGATACCACCTTATGCCCCTACACAGTAATAGAACCCTTCTAAATTTGCCCTGTACAATGCCTCTTAAACAGTACTGGTGACCCCAAATACATAAGGAAAATACAAAAACACTTAGCGCCATTCCCACATTGATAGTCTCAAGGTACAAGCCTCTTCTTGACTGTGGAATGCCATTAGTGGCGTGCGTCTCCTATGCCGCGCCTCTAATGTGACCTGTAGCCTACAAGACTGTATAGCAGGGCATTGAACCCAGATGGCAGGCGCTAAGGAATGGGTATAGATGTAGCCAGCGTTACCTTGACCAGGATGGTTACTTTAAAGCAATTTGTTGTTATTACTGTAACGTGAGCCAGTCAAGGTAATGTTTGCTACATCTGTAGTCTCTCCCTTGGGATCCATCAATGAGATCTTAGTAGTCAGACCATCACCAAGCAAACTGTTGCAGCTACTGGTCCTGGAGGTCATGTGACTGGTCACGAGTGCCAGGATTGTGGTATTAGGAGGCTGCCCCCGGATCTACCTAGACCCAGCACAGCCCGAACAGATTGATAATTGCTGATGTGCAGCCCAAGTTAACATTGGAAAAGTCCCCCAATGATCATTTCTGACCTTTTAGGTACTGTAAAAAAAAAAAAACAAATCAAATAAAAAATTTAAAATAGCCTACCCTAAAAAATATTTGCTGGGCCGATTGTAGTATTTCGGTTTGCCAGAATTCAATTACCTAAAATTGAATATGTAATACATAAAAAAGTTATAAAAGTAGCCAATTGTGAATGCAAATTTTTTTTTTAAATCTATTTTATTTTATTACTTTATTCTTTTTTATTTTATATACTATATTATTACTGAAAAAAACATCTAAAATGTTTACTGTTCTTTTCAAACTATAAGCCTTAAAGGGGTTCTCCAGGAATTAAGAAAATGAAAATACTTAAATATTACTTCATTATAAAAATATTCCCAAATACCTTTCATTAGTTATAATGGCTCGTTTTGTCTGGGGAGCAATCATCAGGGGAAACAAAATGGCCGCCGTCCTATTAGTACACACAAAACCTGTCCTAATCACACAGGAAGACAAGTTACTTCACAGCACTGAGGTAAAGAGCTGCCTCATCCTCCTCTCTGCTCTGCTTGTCAGGGATTATGATCCTGACTACAGTTTAATATGATATTTCGCTGAATCTTTGTGGGAATGGAGTTCATGAGGCAACATGAAGCACAGAGAGGACGGACAGGACAGACTGTGGTAATGGAGACTGCATACAAGAGCTGCTGCTCATTAGTCACATCTGCTCATGGACTCCATTCCTACACAGATTCAGCTAAAGATCTGATCAGCTGTATTCAGGATCATGATTCCTGAAAAGAGCAGGGAGGAGGATGAGGCAGCTCTTTACCTCAGTGTTGTGAAGTAACTTGTCCTGCTGTGTGATTAGGACAGGTTTTGTGTGTACTAATAGGACGGCGGCCATTTTATTTCTCCTAATGATTGCTCCCCAGACTAAACGAGGCATTATTACTAATGAAAGGTATTTGGGAATATATTTATAATGAAGTAATATTTAAAGGGTTATTCTCATTTTAGACAATGGGGGCATATCGCTAGGATATGCCCCCATTGTCTTATAGGTGCGGGTCCCACCGCTGGGACCCGCACCTATCTCCAGAACGGAGCCCCCGAAATGAATGAGGGCGCACTGCGCATGCGCAGCCGCCCTCCATTCATTTCTATGGGGCCGCCGTAAATAGCCGAGCGCTGGTTCGGCTACTTCCGTCGGCTCCATAGAAATGAATGGGAGCGCACCGCGCATGCACGGCCCGGCTCCCATTCATTTCTATGAGCGGCGCGGGGAGCTGCGCCTGGTGGTGGCCGGACCCCCGGAAACCTGGGGTCCTCCAGGCGCAGCGCTCCCCGCTCCGTTCTGGAGATAGGTGCGGGTCCCAGCGGTGGGACCCACACCTATAAGACAATGGGGGCATATCCTAGCGATATGCCCCCATTGTCTAAGATGAGAATACCCCTTTAAGTATTTTTATTTTCTTAATTCCTGGAGAACCCCTTTAAATTCTGAAAAAAAGCATAAATTATGTGTATAAAAAATATTTTGATTCTAAAAAAAAATGCAAAGAAAAAGTAACATCATTAGTCCAACAAATGAAAACGTTTTTTAGCTGTTAAACTCAGGCCTCTTTCATACATGTCCATGATGACATCTGTGACAAGATGGTCAGTGGTTCATCTGTCTGCGTGTCAGTTTTTTGCCCTCTGTATTCCACGGACACTGCTAGGCTGAAAATTAATTTCCAGACCATCCCCTACCAATGATCCGTCAAAACCATGGACCAAACAGAGATGATGCCTGTGTTGTGTGTGTGGTTTTTATGGACCCATAGACTATAATATGCATGAGGAATCCATAATCATGGACAAAATAGGGCATTTCTGTGCAATTTTTGTGGAGATTTTTAAGCCTAAACCAATAGTGGATGCTGCAGGATGGGAAAGTATGTCATCTCTCTATATATTTCTCCTTCCTTTTGAGCCCACATCTGGTTTAGGCTAAAAAAAAACAAACTGCAGCATTTTTTAAAGCTGTGTTACACCACCCTTTAGAGAATCTATTTGGCATAAAGTCTGTGGACCTGATTTATCATACCTTCACTCCAGAATTCTGGCATCAAAAAGTTGCAAAATAGGGCTTTTGTGACTTTTTTACACACTCAGTTGCGCAAATTTTTTATTTTTTTAAAAAAGTTGCAAATTAGGCTCCATTCACACGTCCATATTTTTGCACATCCTGGAAAACGGTCAGTTTTTTGCGGATCCGTTGTTCCGCAAAAAAAACCTCAGTTTTTCCAGGACATCCGTTCCGTTTTTCCGTGAAAAACGGAAAGGATGTATCCATATGTCAAAAAACGGAAGGATGAACAACATCTTTTTTTTTCACCCCTCCTGGAACGGAATCCGCAAATACGGATGACATGCGGATGCCTTTCCGCATGTCTTGCGCATTTTTGCGGATCCATTGACTTGCATTGGGCAACGGACCGCAAAATCAGGATAGAAGTAGGACAGGAGGATTTCTTTATGCGGACAGTCGGAACGGACACACGGATGCGGACAGCACACGGTCTACTGTCCGCATTTTTCCAGGACCCATTGAAATGAATGGATCCGCATCCTATCCGCATAAACGGTCCGCAAATTGCGGATCGGATGCGAACGAATTTCACGGACGTGTGAATGAGGCCTTAGAGAATCTATTTGGCATAAAGTCTGTGGACCTGATTTATCATACCTTCACTCCAGAATTCTGGCATCAAAAAGTCGCAAAATAGGGCTTTTGTCACTTTTTACACTCACTTGCGCAAATTTTTTTTTTCAAAAAAGTTGCAAATTAGGCTCCATTCACACGTCAGTATTTTTGCACATCCTGGAAAACGGTCAGTTTTTTGCGGATCCGTTGTTCCGCAAAAAAAACTTCCAGGACATCCGTTCCGCCGTTCCGTTTTTCCATGAAAAACGGAAATGATGTATCCATATGTCATCCGTTTTTGGCGGATCGGCCAAAAAAACGGAAGGATGAATAAAATCTTTTTTTTTCACCCCTCCTGGAACGGAATCCGCAAATATGGATGACATGCGGATGCCTTTCCGCATGTCTTCCGCATTTACGGATGTCCCATAGACTTGTATTGGGCCTACGGACCGCAAAATCGGAGGAAAAGTAGGACAGGAGGATTTCTGTTTGGGGGACCCATTGAAATGAATGGATCCGCATACTATCCGCATAATTGTCCGCAATTGCGGAAACGGATGTGGACAGGATGCGGACACATTAGACGGACGTGTGAATGGGGCCTAAGTCGCAATTTCGCTCCAGGAGGAGGGTGGAGTAGGAAAAGTGGGGTAGCTTTTCTAGACAGAAGTGTTAGGTTTAACCCCTTAGTGACCAGCCTGTTTTTGGCCTTAGTGACCAAGCGTTTTTTTTTCTTTTTTCATCGTCGCGTTCCAAGAGCTATAACTTTTTCATTTTTCCGTCTATATAGATGTATGAGGGCTTATTTTTTACGGGAGAAGTTGTAGTTTTTAATGGTGCCATTTTGGGGTACAGATAACTTTCTGATTAACTTTGATTAACTCTTTCTGGGAGGGAAATGGGAAAAATTGCAATACCACCACTGCGTTTTTACATTATAAATTTTACGGCGATCATTTTTCGGTATAAATTACAACATATATTTATTCTCTGGATCAATACGATTACAATGATACCAAATACATATATTTTTTTTTGCGTTTTACTACTTTTTTGCAATAAAATCCTTTTTTTAAAAGAAAAAAAAAGTTTTTGCATTGCTGATTCCCAAGAACAATTTTTTATTTTATTTTTCTTTCTATGGAGTTGTGTCAGGGCTTCATTTTTGCGGGACAACTTGTACTTTTCATTGGTATCCTTTTTGAGTAAATGACGCTTTTTGATCGCTTGTTATAACGTTTTTTTGGTGGCAACTAAGAATAAATTAGCAATTGTCTTTTTTTTTTTTTTCATTTTTTTTAAAATTGTGTTTACCGTAGGGGTTAATTTTTGTGATATTTATGTAGTACGGGTCGTTACGGACGTGGCGATACCAAACATATGGGGGAGATTTTTTTTTTGCAATTTTTTTCATTGAAAAGCTTATTTTCAATGGAAAAAAAGAGTAATTTTTTTTTTTATGGGATTTTTTTTAATAGAATAATGTGGTTTTTTTTTTTACTTTTTTTACCACTTAATAGTCCCACAAAAGGACTATAACAAACAGTATTCTGATTGCCTTTAAAATGCAATGCATTATCCCTATAGTGCATTGCATTTTAATGGCAATGCTATTCATACTTTGACCAGCAGGCTGTGCCAGAGAGGCGCAGCCTGCTGGTAATCTACTCAAGGCTGGTCTGGGGCCTAGATCAGACCCCTGCCAGCCTTCCCACACATCGGCACCCTGCGATCGCTTTTGCAGGGTGCCGATGGGAGACAGAGGGAGACCGCTCCCTCTGTCAGCACATTACATGCGGCGGGCGCCATTGCCCACGGCATGTAAAGTGTTAAACAGCCCGGAACGGCACTCCTGCCGGTCCGGGCTGTTAGAGCAGGGCTGCGGCTTTCATGTGAGAGCCGTTCCCGTGCTCCCCGCTGCACGGGAGACCCGTGCAGCGCTTAGACTGGGCCGCCGTGAAAAAGCGGCGGCCCAGCCTAAGGCCCCTTAGTGACCGCCGTAAAAAGGCGTATGGGTGGTCACTAAGGGGTTAAAGAGGCTCTGTCACTAGGTTTTAACCTATGTATTTAAATACATAGGTTAAAACCCCTTAACTTGTACAGTTAGAACATACCTGTATTGCAGAGTACAGCGCAGCGGTTGTGCTGAAAAAAGACCTTTAAACTTTATGTTAATGAGCCTTCGGAGCACCGGGGGGCGGGCTCTTTCTTCCTGAGCACCGCTTCTTCACCGAGGCTCTCCCCGATGCCGACGTCCACGCCCCTCTGAAAATTGATTGACAGCGGGGGGCGGTGAAGAAGCGGTGCTCAGGAAGAAAGAGCCCGCCCCCCGGTGCTCCGAAGGCTCATTAACATAAAGTTTAAAGGTCTTTTTTCAGCACAACCGCTGCGCTGTACTCTGCAATACAGGTATGTTCTAACTGTACAAGTTAAGGGGTTTTAACCTATGTATTTAAATACATAGGTTAAAACCTAGTGACAGAGCCGCTTTAAGGATAAGCCAAATTTTTCAGACAACCTGTGAGATTTGATAAATGTGGCACAAAATACTCCAACACAGACTGAAGCAAAACTGACTTCATATATTCCTCTCATGATAAATTCCCACTTGTGTGTGTAGCTGCACTTATATATCACAATCTGCAAAAAAAACCCTTCCCTTTTTAATTAGGATAGAGTGCCATCTAATGGTGTCCTGCTGGAAGTACAGGGCCACGTATGAGCCGAAGCAGGGAAATCACCTTTTACAAAATCCGTCAGTATTCTGGCTCTGGATTATGCATGGATTCTGGATTATATACAATCAGTATTGTCATCAGTATTGCTTCAGGATTTCATCAGCATTTACATGCGTATTCTTTCCTCCCTCCGCTCCCATAGACTATAATGTGTATGTTTGGAAACAAATACATACAAAGCACGGAAATGCTGCAGATTTCAAATACTGACAGAAATGATATGCTCCATGTGAATAGCCCTAACATTAGCAGCGGATTCCTTACATAAAATCCGGGCCGTATACGGATAGGAAATACGCCCGTGTGAAGGTGGTCAATAACAGATGTTACAGCTGCTGGTAGGAAACAGAGCCGGGAACTAAACACAGACACATCCAAAGTCGCTTTGTTCAAAACTTCGGATTTAGGGCTCATTCAGATAGCCGTATGAATGGGTTCGCATCCGTTCCACAATTCTGCAGAACGGGTGTGGACCCATTCATTTCAATGGGCCCGCAAAAGATGCTGACAGCGCACCGTGTGCTGCCCGCATCCGTGGTTCCGTTCTGCGGCAAAGATAGAACATGTCCTATTCTTGGACAAGAATAGGCATTTTCTATTATGGTTGCGGCCATGTGCGGTCCGCAAATTGCGGAAGGCACATGGCCGGTATCCGTGTTTTGCGGATCTGCAAGGCACTATGGCCGTCTGAATGGGCCCTAATACTGTATGGAGATCAGCATTAGAATGTATGGGCTCCGATGACCCGAAGTAAGTTAAAACCACTTCAAAACTTGAAACCGAACTCGGCTTCGGTTCTGAGGTACCAGTGAGAACCAATGCAGAGTTCAGTTTCAAGTTTTAAAGTGGTTTTCCACTGTAAAAAACAACTACCGTAGTTATTCAACTTAGGCTTCATTCACACGACCGTATGTGTTTTGCGGTCCGCAAATTGCGGATCCGCAAAAAAAAAACGGATGACGTTCCGTATGGCATCCGTGTTTCCGTTTTTTTGCGGATCCATTGTAACAATGCCTATCCTTGTCAGCAAAACGGACAAGAATAGGACATGTTCTATCTTTTTTGCGGAACGGAAATACGGACATACGGAAACGGAATGCACACGGAGTACCTTCCATTTTTTTTGCGGACCCATCGAAATGAATGGTTCCGCATACGGTCCACAAAAAAAACGGAACGGACATGGAAACAAAATACAGTCGTGTGAATGAAGCCTAAGTTACGTGCGACTTCGGGAATAACGAACTTCGGCTCATCGGAGCCCATACATTCTTATACTGCACGGAGATGAATCTCTGAACAGTATTAATCCTGTATTAGTTGTACTGGTAGCAGTGTAATAGAAAGTATGACTACTGCATCATAAAAATGCTGCAAATCCACAGCAAAGCTGATCCATAATCATGGTCATGCTGTGGTTTAAAGGGGTTATGCCATGACTGATGTAATAAAATAAAAATCAGACATCATATAGTACATGACAATCTCTTCCTAACAAAGCTAGAACCAGCCCTGTACCTCACATGGATCCAGAGATCTCCACACTCCAAATGGGAAAAAAACGGAATTTGTAAGACGGAATCCAAATGGAAACCTTTAGAGGCATTCCGTTTTAAACCGTCATAGCAGAGGTCTATGGGCAGCATAACGGATCCGTCTGTTTTCCAGAACATATGGCTGGTGGAAGTTGAAGCTTTAAAGGAGTTGTCTAATATCAGCCAATGGCATTTATCATGTAGAGAAAGTTAATACAAGCCACTTACTAATGTATTATTATTGTCCATATTGCCTCCTTTGCTGGCTGGATTCATTTTCCATCACATTATACACTGCTGGTATCTAGGGGTTATGGCCACCCTGTAAGCCAGCAGCGGTATAGAAAAAAGCATCACGGGAGGGAGCATAGGCCGGCGCTTTTTCCTATAGTGTACAAGCACAACCATGGTGGCCGTAACCATGGAAACGAGCAGTAGTTTAGTACATGCCTTATATCTATTAACTTTGTCTGCAAGATAAATGGCAGTTTAAAGCGGTTTTCTGAGACTTATATACTGATGACCTGTTCCCTGGACAGGTCATCAGTATTTGATTGGTGGGGGTCCACACCCAAGACCCCCGCTGATCAACTGTTTGAGAAAGAGAAGGCTGTGGAGCTCACAGTAGCCTTCTCTTAGATTTTCGTAGGCCAGTGACGACACGTTCATCTGTCATGTGGCCTAGGAGAAGGTCATTCCCATAGAAGTGAATAGGGCTGAGTGCTATACAATGTATGGCGCTGTGCTATGTAAGCTTCCAGAAAGCCGTGGCGCTACTGTGGTCAGCGAGGGTCCCCCACTAATCTGATACTTATAAACTATGATGACCTTGGAAAACCAATTTAAACTGAGCATGTTCGATTAGCTCAGTGATACGAACAGAAAAAAAAAAATAAGGAAGAGAACAAACAGCAGGTGGCGCTATACAAACAGATTTCACTGAATAACTCAGTGGCCATAATACATTTTTAATTATATGGAATTACAAAAGTATTCAGATCCAGGCGCTGGTTTGAAAACTGTAGAATGTGTTTCGTGGGACAACCCCTTTAAGGCTACGTTTACATCTCCATCTTATTCCGGTAGTCTGTTTCGGCAGAGGAGAAGACGGAATGACCATATCTGGCATAGCGGGACAATAAAGCTATCCACAGTTGAGGATTACACATGGTTTTTCTGAGCAGATTCTCGTGTGGAAAGAACATAGCGTATTACCAGCAAAGTGTATGACATTAGACAAATCTCATTTACACTTAGATTTTTCATTCCGTGCGAAAACTGACCTGCGATGCAAATTTTGAAATCCACAACAGCTCAATTCTCTGTGTGGCTCTTCTGTGCAGATTTCACCCTTTTCAGAGCAAAGGTGAGACCTGCGGCAAAACCGCATCAAATCAGCACCGAAAACAGCAAGTAACAGATGCGGTTTTTAGTGCGGAATTTCTGCACGTCAGACCACACCTGCGCAGGTAGCTTAAGACCCCTTTCACACGAGCGAGTTTTCAGCGCGGGTGTAATGCGTGACATTAATGCATAGCACCCGCACTGAATCCTGACCCATTCATGTTTTCACGCATCAGTTCTGCGTTGCATGAAAAACACAGCATGTTCTATATTCTGCGTTTTTCACGCAGCCCTGGCTCCCTAGAAGTGAATGGGGCTTCAGTGAAAAACGCATTGTATCCTGAAGTAAGTGCGGATACAATGTGTGATTCACTGATGGTTGCTAAGAGATGTTGTTTGTAAATGTATGTGGATCCATTCACCTCATTCCGTTCTGTTGCACCTGCAAAAATGTAGAACATGTCCTATTCTTGTCCGTTTTACGGACAAGGGCTGGACGTTCCGCTCTGCAAAACACATTGCCGGTATCCGTGTTTTGCGGGTCCTCAATTTGTGGACCACAAAAACGTCAACGGCCATGTGCAATGAGCCCTAAGGCATAAGGCTGGGTTCATTAGTGACTGATTAGCTGTGGATTTGATCAGGGCTGTGGAGTCGGTAAGCCAAAGCCCCGACTCCATCTCCGACTCCTCAATTTTCCCCGACTCCCAATCCGACTCCCTCATACATGGCACATGTTTAAGTGATAACTTTAAACAAACTTTGCATAAATCAATAGTACAAATATGTCATGACAAAAAGTCTGTAATATATGTTTTACTAGATATCTTTACTCTGAACTTTCAGTATCAGGCTTCTCTGAGTACAGCTCACTAAGGGCCTGATGTATGAACACTGTCTAGGTCTAAGACTTTCTTTGTTGCCCATAGCAACCAATCAGAGCTCCCCTTTCATTTCTCCAGAGCACTATATGAAATGAAAGGGGAGCTCAGATTGGTTTCTATGGGCAACAAAGGAACTTCAACACCTAGACAGTTTTCATACATAAGGCACTAGGTGTTTTGCATCAGCAGCATATAGAAACCATGAGAGCAGCTAACCTCTCCAAACATGAGCTCAGAGGAAAAGCAAACTAAAACATAAAGCAGACAGAGAGAACATGCACTGGACAAGTGATTTATGCACAGTTTATTGAAAGTTTAACTATGCCTTAAAGGGGTTTTTTCAGCACATTGGTTCACTGGCTGACAGGCAGTTTGCACTCACTCTGTCTCCTCAGACCGTGAGGGATCTCCAGCAGTTATTAGCATATATTAACTTATGACAGAGCAGGAGGTTGTGATCTCTAACACAATTACAGGTAAAGCCGTCCTTCTCAGTCTTCAACACATTTTGCTTACTGAGGTCACTCCTGCTCTCAGGAAATCATATAACAGTCTTTCTGGTCTGCAGATTACCATAGAAACCTGTGTACAGTGAGAAACCTGCTGAACTGTCTATAGTGACTAAAGTAAAATCTACTGACCACTGTATTTAGAAAATGTCTTCTTTTAACTGTCCCTTTATGTAGAAAGCTAATCTTTATAACTAGTGAGAAAACCCCTTTAATCCTGTTTTCTCCAGCAGATCTGAGATGAGTGCAGCCATTTCTTCCCAGTGCCTTTTTCCTCTGATCTGTAGCACAGGAGTTTCACTTCTGAGCATCTACATAAAGGGCAGCACACAGTCATCTCAACAAAGCCTAGATCCTTAGTTCAGGAATAGAACAGACATTTATAGGACATTTCATTAAGTTCCCAAATTCTTATGAAAATATATTCAGCACATACTGCATTGAACTAAATGTACTAATGTATTATATATTTTAGTAGTCGGAGTTGGTCCATTTTATACCGACTCCAACTCCACCAAATTGGTCACCGACTCCGACTCCACGACTCCGACTGTGACTCCACAGCCCTGGATTTGATGTTGCGGATTTTTGAGCGGGAAATCTGCGGTGTTATACAGTATCAGCAAAGTGAATGAGCCTTCTGCAATTCTCGTTCACATGCGACAGAAGAAGTCCGCAGCAGAAATTGACCTGTGGTGCGGATTTTAAACTTGCAGGATGTCAATTTATACTGCGGATTTCATTGCAAATTTCACCCTTTGCCATACAAAGAATGAAACTACGTCTGATCTGCAGCTTTTCTGCAACACAATATGCAGCGTGTGAACACACTCTTTAGTGTGTTTTTTTCTGCTGCAGAAAATCCACACCTAATCAGTCACTTGTGAACCCAGCTTTAGGACTTAGGGTACAGCCACGCAGTCAGGTTTCCTGGTTCAGTAACGGAAGTCAAAATCAGGAGTGGATCATAAAAGGAGTATAAAGGACCGATACGACTTTTTCTTTATTCACTACTGGATTTGACTTTCAAAAGCTGACTGTGTAAAACCGAAATAAAATTACCAAAAATATACATATAAGGTACAGCCCCGTCTGTAACAACCTGTAAAAAAAACTAAAAAAAAAAAAAAGATAGAAACTCAAATCTACAGTTTTAGGTGCAAGTTATAGTAAATCCGGCGGGCTGCGTAAAGTCCCGCCACCTCACGCTAATCCCCATCTCTTTTTTGGTCACTTCAGAAAAGCCTAAAAAGTCACAAATTATGGCACAAATATGGGATGCACCATAATGTGCAACTTTTGTTATGCCCCAATCTTGGCATAAAGGGCTTAGTAAATGTCCCTAATAAGGTTTCTATACTTTTTTCCAACATGCTTGAAAAAGAGGTGTGGCTTAGAGGAAAGTCGGTAGAGCTTCACTGCTAGGTGCCGGGCCTAAGATGTACATTTTGCAAAAAAAATTTGTGCAAGTGTAGTACCGCAGAGGGAGCACTACCATTCTTACACCTAGCTACTGTCTCTAATGGCTTGCAGAGTATGTCATTGCTTTATTTAATTCCAGGTCCTCTGATACTGTACCTTAAGGCCCCTTTCACACGTGCGAGATTTCCGCGCGGGTGCAATGCGTGATGCGAACGCATTGCACCCGCACTGAATCCTGACCCATTCATTTTAATGTGGCTTTTCACATGAGCGTTTTTTTTTCACGCATCAGTTCTGCGTTGCGTGAAAAACGCAGCATGTTCTATATTCTGCGTTTTTCACGCAGAATTGGCCCCATTGAAGTGAATGGGTCTGCGTGAAAATCGCATTGCATCCGCACACAAGTGCGGGTGCAATGCGGTTTTAACGCATGGTTGCTAAGAGATGTTGTTTGTAAACATTCAGTTTTTTCGCACGCGCGTGATAAAGGCATCAAAAGGCTTCGCACCCGCGCGGAAAAAACTGAAAGAACATACGCAATCGCAGTCAAAACTGACTGCAATTGCGTGCGGATTTGGTGCGGATGCGTGCGGATTTTCCTGAACGCATCCGGACCAAATCCGGACACGCTCGTGTGAAAGGGGCCTAAAGGGAACCTGTCATCTCTGAATCACCGCCTGAACTAGAGTAAGCGGTGTATAGTGTAAGTGATGCTGAATCTGAATATGTAAGTTTTATCTTCATAATCACTTCCATTCTGACTCTGTGCTCCCACAAACCTGCAGTAAAATGCACTCACTGGACTCCAGTGCTCACTCACATAATGGAGAGGACTCAAAGAAGAGTCCAGTGAGTGCATTTTACTGCAGGTTTGTGGGAGCACAGCGTCAGAATGGAAGTGAGTATGAAGATAAAACTTACATATTCGGATTCATTATCACTTACACTATACACCGCTTACTCTAGTTCAGGGGGTGTTTCGGAGATGACAGGTTCCCTTTAATAATTTTGTTATGCAACTGTTATTACATATAATGTCCTTGTTGCCCAGCAGGTGACACTGTATCTGGCAGAGAGTACCTTTTGATAGAATGGAATTTACCATTCCATTTCCCCCATTTTGGGCTGAAGTGGGTGAGTCCTGTTTCCTACCAAGGGAGGGGTTGGAAGAAGCTATAGTGGAGTTGAGAGTGGAGGAATTTAGAAGTGGAGTTGAGAGTTGGAGCAAGAGAGTTAAGTAGCATGGTGTGCTGAGAGAGCGTTTCCCTTCACTAGTGCAGGAGCTTTGAGAAAGTAGCTCAGACAACTGCCTATTAGGCCTTTACCTTATTAGAAGCAAAATAGAGCCAAAGACAAAAATGGTCAAAGGATACCTCACAGAAAATCCTCAAATCCAAGTATGCAAACCTTGTGATGTGGCATCATCCCCAAGAAGACTGGAGGCTATAATCACTGCCAAAGGGACTTCAACTAAGTCCTGAGTAGTTCTCATGTCAAGGTAAGATTTTTCCTTTTTAATAAATTAGCAAAAATGGTACCACTGGAAACTAAAGATCATCCTGCAAAAAATGAGCCCTCATGCAGCGCCATGGAAATATGAAAAAGTTACAGGGGTTAATATAAGGTGATGCAAAGAAAAAATTATTTATTTCCCCAAAGTTTTTATTATTTTTTAAGTATGAAAACACAAGAAAAACTATATACCATATTTTTTTGTTTATAAAACGCATCTCTTTAACAAAATGGGGGACGGATCCGTTTTCTATTGTGTCTGATTGTGTCAGAGTTAACCGAATCTCTCCCCATTGACTTGCATAGTGAGTCATGACGAATCCGTCTTGCTCCGCATCCCATGACGGAAAGAAAGCTGTATGGGAACACAACCAAACGGAACGGAATCCCTTTTTGGAGCACTCCATTTTGCTCAGTTACGTTTTGTCCCCATAGACAATGAATGGGGACAAAATGGAAGCATTTTTCTCCGGTATTGAGATCCCATGACGGAACTCAATACCGGAAAATAGAAACGCTAGTGTGAAAGTAGCCTTAGACTAAAACACACCCTGTTCTCACACACCATCACACTCACTCAATTAAATCTGTATATACAGTTGAAACCAGACGTTTACATACACTATATAAAAGGACACATATGCATGTTTTTTCTCAATATCTGACATGAAATCAGAATAAACCTTTCCTGTTTTTTGGTCAATTAGGATTACCATAAGTATTATTATTTGCCAAATGCCAGAATAGTGAGAGAGAGAATGTTTTAAGGCATTTTTATTACTTTCTGCAAAGTCAAAAGTTTACATACATTTCATTAATATTTGGTACCATTGCCCTTAAACTGTAAGACTTGGGGTCAGATGTTTTGGATATCCTTCCACAAGCTTCTCACAATAGTTGGTCAGAATTTGGGCCAATTCCTCCTGACAGAACTGGTGTAACTGAGCCATGTTTGCTGGTCGCCTTGCTCGCACCTGCCTCTTCAGCTTTGCCCATAAATTTTCAATAGGATTGAGATCAAGGCTTTGTGATGGTTACTCCAAAACATTGACTTTGTTATCCTAAAGTAACCAGTTTGGCAGTATGCTTCGGGTCATTGTCCATTTGGAAGACCCATTTCCGCCTAAGTTTTAACTTCCTGGGTGATATCTTGAGATGTTGCTTCAGTATTTCCACGTAATCTTCTTTCCTCATGATGCCATCTATTTTGTGAAGTGCACCAGTCTCTGGTGCAGCAAAACAACCCTACAACATGATGCTGCCACCCCGTGTTTCACAGTTGGGATGGTGTTCTTAGGCTTACAAGCTTCTCCCTTTTTCCTCCAAACATAACGATGGTCATTATGGCCAAAAAGTTCAATTTTAGTTTAGTCAGTCCACAGGACATGTCTCCAAAAATGTAGGTCTTTGTTCCTGTGTGCATTTGCAAACATTAATCTGGCTTTTTTATGTTTCTTTTGGAGTAATGGCTTCTTCTTGGCAGAGTGGCCTTTCAGTCCATGTTGATACAGTAGTTGTTTCATTGTGGATATTGACACAATCTTACCAGCTTTCGCCATCATCTTCACAAGGTCTTTTGCTTTTGTTCTTGGGTTGATATGCACATGTCGGACCAAAGCAGGTTCATCTCTGGGACACAGAACCCGTCTCCTTCCTTAGCAATATGATGGCTGGACATTCCCATCTTGTTTGTACTTGCGTATAATTGTTTGTACAGATGAACGAGGCACCTTCAGGTATCTTGAAACTGCACCCAAGGTTGAGCCAGACTCGTGCAAGTCCACAATTCTCTTCCTGATATCTTGGCTGATTTCTTTAGACTTTCCTATGATGCTACACAGAGAAGCAGCGTGTTTCAGGTGTGTATTTATATACATCCACAGGGGTGTCTCTAATAACTCAGATGTTACCAACAAACCTAACAGAAGCTTCCGAACACATGACATCATCATATGGGCAGTCCAGAATTTGGCAATAATAATCTTAGTGTATGTAAACTTTTGACATTGCAGAAAATAAGAAAAATGCCTTAAAACATTTTCTCTCTCATTATTCTGGCATTTGGCAAATAATAATAATTATGGTAATCCTAATTGACCAAAAACAGGAAAGGTTTATTCTGATTTCATGTCAGATATTGAGAAAAACATGTATAGGTGTCTTTTTATATAGTGTATGTAAACTTCTGGTTTCAACTGTACCATAACCTTCCTTACTGTTAATTTTTAACCTACCCACTGAAAGTTTATCCTACCATCCTCCCGACACCTCTAGCCACAACCTAAAAAAATAGACAGACAATACACAAGCTTTACCAAAAGCCAGGAGTACAGGCTGACTTTCTATCCATAAGACAGGTATAGTCAGTATAACTTGCAATGTGACATACAAGACCGGTTCTGATTGAAAATAGCTTTTATTATAGCCTAACCATCAAACTGAAACATACAGAGTACTGTGACACAGTCCAGGCCGTGAGGAAGCACCCAATAAATACTCACTCATACATGGCACACAGCACAATATACAGTACAGGCTAACCTACACTATACATCACACTGCATGCTATACTAACGTTCCTATATATACCAACACGGACCATATCCAGCAACAAGCTACAGACAGTGATAGGCCTTTTGGCTAAGATCAAGTGTAGTATCTGTTCTTATCAGTCTGCCTTGACTCAACGACTCAGGTCCTTTGGGTACCCCCTACATTCGGCCTTTGGACATCAGCAATTAATTTTGTTAAGATCACTACTGCTATTGGGTGTAGGGCTATTCCACTAGGAATGAGAGAGCTCCGGCCTCCAACCACCTCTCGGCCTCCTGCTTGTCTGTCCTGGTGTACGACGTTAGACAGTGGTTACTTGGATCTCGACTGCCAAAGAAGACGATGGAAGATCTTCAGTGATCATCAAGGAGGATCTTAAGGACAAGAAACTGCCGAGGAACCCCGACGATAAGAACCAGCGATTTCAGGGAACCCCAGCGAAGAGGAAGAAGCTTGACGAGGAGGACTGGGGAAGGATCTGCACAGCTCTGTCCCTGCAGCCTTTTGAAGACCCCCAAAGACTGCCCCAAGACGAAATTCAACCTCTGTGGATTGCCCCAAAAGGGAAAAAAAACCTGGGCTTCGGTGGTGGCAAAAACTCCAGCCAGAAAAAACCCAATCTGGGACAGGGCCCCCAGAAGGCAAAGCAGGACCATAGGAAACAGTAGGGTAAAAAAATCTCTGACCCCGCTCCAACTTATACATTCACCCCCTCTTCTCCACACACACACTGAGGAAACCCAGTATTCACCACCCAATGACTCAGTGAACAGCACATTAGCACACACTGCCCACACACACCGAGAAAGCCAATTGTTCACATGCCAGCACCTCGGTGACTCATACAGCACGCACTACTGAAGAACTTAGCACAACACTGCCCGAGACCTCAGTGGCATTATCCCACACACACCTCCACCCTAACCCAGAGCACCGAAGCCACAGCAGCGACAGCTGGCCCCTCCTCAGCTGTGGTGGACATATCTTCTTTGGAGGAGTTTCCTAATCTTACCGCTGCAGGTACACCTCAGAGGAAAAGGAAAGGGAGAGACAGCCCCAAGACCGATCTTTCATCAAAGAAGAAACTCATACTGGAAGGGGGCGAAGAAGACGAGCCTGGAAAACAGGGTACAGGAGCTGGTCGACAATTTATACACAGACAACGACCAAGTGGACTCTGAACATGTGTGCAAGTGATCCAGGAGGTGCTTCCCAGCCCGCTGGGTCCCTAAGAAACCCTAAGTGGTAACTAAGCTGTATCGTTCATGCTAACCTTTCTCCACCTCCATGACGGCTAACCTTAAAGGGAACCTGTCACCTCCTATAGAGTAAATAAACTGTCAGCAGTACCTTAATTTAGGGACCAGTGTGATGCTGATGAATATCTTCATATGGAGAAGTGATTCCTCTAACTGTAAAA
Organism: Rhinella marina; assembly: GCA_900303285.1. Taxonomy (NCBI): domain Eukaryota; kingdom Metazoa; phylum Chordata; class Amphibia; order Anura; family Bufonidae; genus Rhinella; species Rhinella marina. The sequence goes on along the minus strand of ONZH01009326.1, from coordinate 475,448 downwards.
AATCCATCTTTTAATCCTGTTGAGCGCGCTGTCTAGCGTCAGCTTGAAGTCAAGGGGGCAGCGGCCTCCTTGCTTCAAGTCAAGCAAACCACTCCCCTCTTGTTGTTGAATGACAGGTTTGCCGTTGGGCCGGGGATCGCACAAGTCTCGCGCATGCGCGATTAGTTCCAGCTCGATCCCGGCTCCGGCTGTTCAGTTTGCAGGCGCTTTTCTCTATACAGCATACGCAGCCAGAGGTCACGCTCACCCAGAGGATACGAACGCCCAAGCGTATGGCCAGGTGGTAGGACGCTTTCAGTGACCCCTTGCGTGCGGGGGCGGCTGGCGCGCTCTGGCAAGCGCGCTCGCTTGCTACTGCGGCGCATTCGCTGTATAGAGAAAAGCGCCGGCAAACTGAACAGCCGGAGCCGGGATCGCGCAGGAACAAATCGCGCACCGCGCATGCGCAAGACTTGCGCGATCCCCGGCCCAATGGCAAACCTGTCATTCAACAACAAGAGGGGAGTGGTTTCCTTGACTTGAAGTAAGGAGGCCGCTGCCCCCTTGACTTCAAGCTGACGCAAGACAGCGCACTCAACAGGATTAAAAGATGGATTTTTTACAGTTAGAGGAATTACTTCTCCATATGAAGATATTCATCAGCATCACACTGGTCCCTAAATGAAGGTACTACTGACAGTTTATTTACTCTATAGGAGGTGACAGGTTCCCTTTAACCTTTTTTCCAATAATGTGAAGAGTACTAGGGACAGGTTTGGATGGCAGATGGCAGTGCTCACTTCTCTAGCCTCTCAGGCTCCTGATGTTTTCATGTTGCAGGAACGAGCTCTGCCCGCTGCAAAGACGTACACCCATCTTGGCAGGCAGTGGTCTCACGGCCCTTCCTACTGGACTGGGGTGGGTGGGAGGTGACTGTAAGTCCGCTGGGGTTGCCATCCTTGTCAGGGGGAATGTTTTTAAACTTGACTCCATCCAAGAGTTTGTCTGTGGCAGATGGCTCATGGGCGGGTGAGCCGGTTAGGTTCATCAATGTGTATGCATCCCCTGGCAGGAGTGCGTGACTGGGATTTTCCAGGCCCTAAGACCGCAGCTCGTCACCACCAGGGCCATAGTCATGACTACTGGACAAGCGCAGCTCCAGCACCTCAGGCAAGCTAGATGTGCTCTTCCAAACTGCTCATTGAGATGAAAGATGTTGTGTGGGCTCCATGGGGAGAGGCTCAGAGAATTACACATGGAGTTGACCTGATGGCTCACATCGTTCTCGGATTGACTTTATGTCTATCTCTATGGTCCCCAGTGTCTTCTCAGATCACAAAGCCATCCACTCCCAGTACGTCCTTCGTAATGGGTTCCCAACCGTCCCTGGAAGTTGAATGGCGCCCTGTTGAAACGAAAGGAAATACTGGCGAAGGTTAGGGAGGCCTACGAGTCCTGGCGGGATGACAAGAGCTTGTTTGAGTGGACTAGTGACTGGTGGGAGTACAGTACGTTAAACTCTGTTTTACTGTTTCTTTCAGGCTAAGGGTCGACAGCAGGCATGTGAGAGGAACAGGGACTTCAGAGAGCTGCAGAAACAGTTGCGGTCAATGCAAGACCTTCACCACTGTGGCTGGGACATGAGGGTGGACCGGGAAGAGACCAAGAAGAGCCTGAAAAGGTTCTCCACCTTGGAATGTAAGATTATTCGCCTGGATTCCTCCTCAATGGTGGATGAGAGGTGTTCTTTTTCAGAAAACTCCATGCCGGCCACATGCCCTTGAATGTACTTCAAGACAGGATGGGCAGAATGCGATCAGGGAAGAAGCAAGTGATGCGAGTTGTCACAGACTATCATATATATGTTAACCCCTTCCCGCTATATGACGAGTATACACGTCATGGAGCACTGCTATTTGGCGCTCCATGACGAGTATACCCGTCATTACATTAAACTGTCACCATGTCTGCTGACATGGTGACAGCGCTGAGACCCCGGCTGTTACTTACAGCCAGGGGTCTCAGCTTACCAGCCCGGGACCAATGGGGGCGGTCCCGGGCTAGCAATCGCTGTGATTGGCTAGTCTGTACAGACTAGCCAATCACAGCGATCCTGCTGCTTTTTATTTTAAAATAAATAAATAAATAAATTGATCTTCTATATATATATATCCCCCCCCCACACACCCCAGATCGCTATTTTCAGATGGCCACGGGGGGGTGGGGGGGTGTAATGTGCGGCGGCAGCGCCGTCGCAATGATATTTCGGTATGGCCGAGCGGAGCAGAGTATCAGCATACAGCTGATACTCTGCTTCAAACTGCTGACATCGGTGCTGGCACCGATGTCAGCAGTTTAACCCCTTCCATGCCACGGTCCGTAGGGACCGCGGCATGGAAAGGGTTAACAGGGGGAGGGAGCACCCTCCCATCGGGCGCTGCGGTGCGCTGGCAGCGCCGATGGTGTGGGCTGAAGAGAGGGAGGAAGCTCCCTCCCCCTTCCATCGGGACGCTGCTGTGCTCTGGCAGCGTCCCAATGGTTACCATGGCAACCAGACGCTTTCAGAAGCGTCTGCTTGCCATGGTGTAATCAAACCTGTTCAGGCTCCTGCTAAAGGCAGGAGCCTGAGAAGGCTTAGACTGAGTGACAATACACTACAGTACACTATATAGTGTACTGTAGTGTATTATAGAACAATCAGATCCACTGGTTCTTCAAGAACCAAGTGGGTCTGAGTCTAAAAAAAAAGTGTAAAAAAAAGTGTAACAAAATAAAAAAAAAAGTTAAAAAAAAGTTAAAAAAATCCTATTTTTCCCCCAATACTTAAATTTGAAATTAGTAAAAAAAGAAAAAAAATATCCCAATCATGTTAGGTATCGCCACGTTCGTAATAACCTGCTCTACAAAAATATCACATGTCCCGACCCCTCAGGTGAACACGGTAAAATAAATAAAATAAAAACAGTGTAAAAAAAGCCATTTTTGTCACTTTATATCACAAAAAGTACAATCACAAGCGATCTAAAAGGCGTATGCCCCTCAAAATAGTACCAATCTAACTGTCACCTCTTCCCGCAAAAAATGAGCCCCTACCTGAGACAATTGCCCAAAAAATAAAAAAACTACAGCTCTCAGAAAAGGGACAGACTAAAACATGATTTTTTTTGTTTCAAAAATGATATTATTGTGTAAAACTTAAATAAATAAAGAAAACTATACATGTTAGGTATCGCCACGTCCGTAAAAACCTGCTCTATAAAAATAGCACATGATCTAACCTGTCAGATGAACACTGTACAAAAAAAAAAAAATGAGCCAGAACAGGCATTTTTGGATACCTTGCCTAACAAAAAGTGTAATATAAAGCGATCAAAAATCATATGTACCCCAAAATAGTATCAATAACACTGTCACCTTATCCCTTAGTTTCCAAAATACAGGCACTGTTTGGTTGTTTCTACTGTAGGGGTGCATCAGGGGGGCCTCAAATGGGACATGGAGTCTGAAAACCAGTCCAGCAAAATTTGCCCTCCAAAAACCATCTTGCGCACCTTTCCTTCTGCGCCCTGCTATGTGCCCATACTGCAGTTTACTACCACATGTGGGGTGTTTCTGTAAATCGCAGAATCAGGGTAATAGTTTTTGAGTTTTGTTTGGCTATTAACCCTTGATGTGTTACAGGAAAAAATGGATAAAAATGGAAAATCTGCCAAAAAAAGTGAAATTTTGAAATGTCATCTCCATTTTCCTTTAAATCTTGTGGAATACATAAAGGGTTAACAAAGTTAGTAAAATTCGTTTTGAAAACCTTGAGGGGTGTAGTTTCTAAAATGGGGTCATTTATGGTGGTTTCTATTATGATAGTCCCACAAAGTGACTTCAGAACTGAACTGTTGCTTCAAAAAAATGGTTTTGGAAAATTTCTTAAAAATTTTAAGAATTACTTCTAAAATTCTAAGCCTTCTAACGTCCCCAAAAAATAAAATTACATCTACAAAATGATGGCAACATAAAGTAGACATATGGGACATGTAAAGTAATAACTATTTTGTGAGGGATCACGATCTGCCTTAAAAGCATAGAAATTCAAAGTTTGAAAATTACAAATTTTTCCAAATTTTCCGATTTATATTGACTCAAATTTACCATTGTCGTGGAGTACAATGTGTCACAAGAAAACAATCTCAGAACGGCTTGGATAAGTAAAAGTGTGTCAAAGCTATTACCGCATAAAGTGACACATGTCATATTTCCAAAATTTGGCCCAGACATTAAGGTGAAAAATGGCTATGTCATGAAGGGGTTAAAAAAAAGAAACGATAACCATAACATTCCATATACTTGTTTGTTGTTTTCATGTATATCTAACGTATAGGTTGAACGTACAGCAAAAGAGTGAGATGTGAATAGCACTTTACTAGCTAAAGATTCCTGCACTGTGTAGATGACATTTATTTAAACCCTCATGTACTTAGCAGGTACTGTACACGGTTGATCTTCTGCACACAGATCTGCGCAGCAAATCCATGAGTAGTGCATACTTCATAGCGGGTTTACATGTGGCAGATTTGCCGTCGCATCATTTCTGCTACCAGTGTTGTACAGGACCAGCTAAGGGGATGTGATGTTAAAAAAAAAAAAATCTGATAAAAAACGAGTCAGCTGCGTTATAGAGTCAAAATCTGAAGCAGGGCAATATACACGGCGGATCTCCACCGCTGATTTCGTACTTTGCAATGAAAAGGGTGAAATCCACTGTCATTTCCGTAGGAAAAAACTTAAAGGGAGTCTTTTACCTCATTTTCACCTATATAACTAACAGCAGTGCCCCACAGAAGATTGCAGACACATCCCAGACATCCCTGTGTGCACTGTGTGTCTGTATTACATGTCACATCCCAGACATACCTGTGTGCACTGTGTGTCTGTATTACATGTCACATCCCAGACATACCTGTGTGCACTGTGTGTCTGTATTACATGTCACATCCCAGACATACCTGTGTGCACTGTGTGTCTGTATTACATGTCACATCCCAGACATACCTGTGTGCACTGTGTCTGTATTACATGTCATATCCCAGACATACCTGTGTGCACTGTGTGTGTATTACATGTCACATCCCAGACATACCTGTGTGCACTGTGTGTCTGTATTACATGTCACATCCCAGACATACCTGTGTGCACTGTGTGTCTGTATTACATGTCACATCCCAGACATACCTATGTGCACTGTGTGTGTGTATTACATGTCACATCCCAGACATACCTGTGTGCACTGTGTGTGTATTACATGTCACATCCCAGACATACCTATGTGCACTGTGTGTGTGTATTACATGTCACATCCCAGACATACCTGTGTGCACTGTGTGTATTACATGTCACATCCCAGACATACCTGTGTGCACTGTGTGTGTCTGTATTACATGTCACATCCCAGACATACCTGTGTGCACTGTGTGTGTCTGTATTACATGTCACATCCCAGACATACCTATGTGCACTGTGTGTGTGTATTACATGTCACATCCCAGACATACCTGTGTGCACTGTGTGTATTACATGTCACATCCCAGACATACCTGTGTGCACTGTGTGTGTGTATTACATGTCACATCCCAGACATACCTGTGTGCACTGTGTGTCTGTATTACATGTCACATCCCAGACATATCTGTGTGCACTGTGTGTGTATTACATGTCACATCCCAGACATACCTGTGTGCACTGTGTGTGTATTACATGTCACATCCCAGACATACCTGTGTGCACTGTGTGTGTATTACATGTCACATCCCAGACATACCTGTGTGCACTGTGTGTGTGTATTACATGTCACATCCCAGACATACCTGTGTGCACTGTGTGTCTGTATTACATGTCACATCCCAGACATACCTGTGTGCACTGTGTGTATTACATGTCACATCCCAGACATACCTATGTGCACTGTGTCTGTATTACATGTCACATCCCAGACATACCTGTGTGCACTGTGTGTGTATTACATGTCACATCCCAGACATACCTGTGTGCACTGTGTGTGTGTATTACATGTCACATCCCAGACATACCTGTGTACACTGTGTGTGTATTACATGTCACATCCCAGACATACCTGTGTGCACTGTGTGTCTGTATTACGTGTCACATCCCAGACATACCTGTGTGCACTGTGTGTCTGTATTACATGTCACATCCCAGACATATCTGTGTGCACTGTGTGTGTATTACATGTCACATCCCAGACATACCTGTGTGCACTGTGTGTCTGTATTACGTGTCACATCCCAGACATACCTGTGTGCATTGTGTGTCTGTATTACATGTCACATCCCAGACATACCTGTGTGCACTGTGTGTCTGTATTACATGTCACATCCCAGACATACCTGTGTGCACTGTGTGTATTACATGTCACATCCCAGACATACCTGTGTGCACTGTGTGTGTATTACATGTCACATCCCAGACATACCTGTGTGCACTGTGTGTCTGTATTACATGTCACATCCCAGACATACCTGTGTGCACTGTGCGTGTATTACATGTCACATCCCAGACATACCTGTGTGCACTGTGTGTGTGTATTACATGTCACATCCCAGACATACCTGTGTGCACTGTGTGTGTATTACATGTCACATCCCAGACATACCTGTGTGCACTGTGTGTCTGTATTACATGTCACATCCCAGACATACCTATGTGCACTGTGTGTGTATTACATGTCACATCCCAGACATACCTGTGTGCACTGTGTGTGTATTACATGTCACATCCCAGACATACCTGTGTGCACTGTGTGTCTGTATTACATGTCACATCCCAGACATACCTGTGTTCACTGTGTGTCTGTATTACATGTCACATCCCAGACATATCTGTGTGCACTGTGTCTGTATTACATGTCAATCCCAGACATACCTGTGTGCACTGTGTGTGTATTACATGTCACATCCCAGACATACCTGTGTGCACTGTGTGTCTGTATTACATGTCACATCTCAGACATACCTATGTGCACTGTGTGTCTGTATTACATGTCACATCTCAGACATACCTGTGTGCACTGTGTGTGTATTACATGTCACATCCCAGACATACCTGTGTGCACTGTGTGTGTATTACATGTCACATCCCAGACATACCTGTGTGCACTGTGTGTATACATGTACATCCCAGACATACATGTCATATCCCAGACATACCTGTGTGCACTGTGTGTGTGTATATGTCACATCCCAGACATACCTGTGTGCACTGTGTGTGTATTACATGTCATATCCCAGACATACCTGTGTGCACTGTGTGTCTGTATTACATGTCACATCCCAGACATACCTGTGTGCACTGTGTGTGTGTATATGTCACATCCCAGACATACCTGTGTGCACTGTGTGTGTATTACATGTCATATCCCAGACATACCTGTGTGCACTGTGTGTCTGTATTACATGTCACATCCCAGACATACCTGTGTGCACTGTGTGTCTGTATTACATGTCATATCCCAGACATACCTGTGTGCACTGTGTGTCTGTATTACATGTCATATCCCAGACATACCTGTGTGCACTGTGTCTGTATTACATGTCACATCCCAGACATACCTATGTGCACTGTGTGTGTGTATTACATGTCACATCCCAGACATACCTGTGTGCACTGTGTGTCTGTATTACATGTCACATCCCAGACATACCTATGTGCACTTTGTGTCTGTATTACATGTCACATCCCAGACATACCTGTGTGCACTGTGTGTATTATATGTCACATCCCAGACATACCTGTGTGCACTGTGTCTGTATTACATGTCACATCCCAGACATACCTGTGTGCACTGTGTGTGTATTACATGTCACATCCCAGACATACCTGTGTGCACTGTGTGTCTGTATTACATGTCACATCCCAGACATACCTGTGTGCACTGTGTGTGTATTACATGTCACATCCCAGACATACCTGTGTGCACTGTGTGTCTGTATTACATGTCACATCCCAGACATACCTGTGTGCACTGTGTGTCTGTATTACATGTCACATCCCAGACATACCTGTGTGCACTGTGTGTGTATTACATGTCACATCCCAGACATACCTGTGTGCACTGTGTGTGTATTACATGTCACATCCCAGACATACCTATGTGCACTGTGTGTGTGTATTACATGTCACATCCCAGACATACCTGTGTGCACTGTGTGTCTGTATTACATGTCACATCTCAGACATACCTATGTGCACTGTGTGTGTGTATTACATGTCACATCCCAGACATACCTGTGTGCACTGTGTGTCTGTATTACATGTCACATCCCAGACATATTGGTGGGTGCAGGACTCCGGTCTGGCCACCTCCAAGCCCACTCCCTATAGAAATGAATGGGAGCGCACTGCGCATGCACGGCCCCTGTTCCCATTCATGTTCCCACGTTATTTTCGCCGGCCCCATAGAAAATTAATGGAGGGCGGCTGCGCAAACACTATGTGCCCTCCTTCACTTTTGGGGCTCTGTTTTGGATATAGGTGCGGGTCCCAGCGGTGGGACCTGCACCTATAAGACAATGGGGGCATATCCCTTCATCTATGATGAGACAACCCCCTTAAGACCCTGTGTTAAGCCACTTGTGTGCTATTTTTTGTTAGGAAAGGTGGTAACCGTAGCTGTAACCAGTTCTCTACACCAGTTTCGATAAAATCTCCTGGGTATACCAATAGGTATGTATATTAAGGCCCTAGACCTGTGATGGCTGACCTCCAGCTGTAGTAAAACTACTACCCCCCAAGATGTACACTTCCTTGGCTGTTCTCAGAACTCCATAGACATGAAAGGAGCATGCTAGGAGTTGTAGTTTCACCACAGCTGGAGTGTTGTAGATTAGTCATCACTGCTGCTGAATACCATCAGCACATCCACTATAATTAACGCTCGTGACGTCACTCTCTCGGAAGTGGTAATTGGAGCAGTCGCCGATATCTCTGTCACTGCCCATTGTCTCCCTGCCCCTTGCCTCGCTCAAGCCGTTACCAACAGCAAGAACGCCCCAGTCACCTCAGCGTCAGTTTGCGATATTCAAACGCACCAATCCGCCTCCGCCTTGTTCCCGTCTCCCGCGTCACTCTTACATCCCTTCCTTTCATTGGAAGCCGTACCCGTCAATCACGCAGGGAGCGCGGCAACGGCTCAAAATTCGTTTGTGCGCGCTCCTATAGGTCGGCGCGCGTGACGTCGCCGCGCTCTGATAGGCGGGGGGAGAACCAGTGGAGGTGGGCGTGTCCAGAAAGAAGCGAAGGTTATATGAAGGGGTGTCGGAGGGCCGAGAAGGCTTAGTGCCGGGGGGTGCCTAAGCTAGGAAAGGAGGCCTGGGTGTCGGGAGACCGGGCGAGCAAGTGAAAGGGGAGGGTACAGTAACGGCAACGCACGAGAAAGAACGTCGACGACGCTACGTAGAAACTAGGCCCGGACTTGGCAACAGCGTCACAGCCTTTCCCTCGTCGCCAGCTGATACCCAGGCCTACCTTTCCTAGTTATCCATTGCCTGTACACATCGGAGGCGAGTCTGGTGGCTTCTGGGCAGCCAGGATCGTTCTGCGGCATGGTGAGTCTGTGGTCGGGCTGCTGGGGCCTGAGGGACAGTGTGTGGCAAGTCTTCATCTTCCATTGTGTCATCCTCATGGACCAGAGCCTGATGTGGTGTCACCTAGTGACCTGAGTGGTCTTTGTGTCCTCAGTGTCAGGTAAGTGGCCGGCAGGGTCTGAGAGCATCAGGTAGGTGATTGGTTGGGTCTGAGTGTGCCATGGTATGTGGCCGACAGGGTCTTGTAGTGCGAGGTAGGTGGCCGGCAAGGTCTGGTAACGTCAGGTAGGTGGCTGAAGGGCTTTGAGAGTGTGAAGTAGGTGGCCGAAGGGTCTGAGAGTGTGAAGTAGGTGGCCGAAGGGTCTGAGAGTGTGAAGTAGGTGGCCGAAGGGTCTGAGAGTGTGAAGTAGGTGGCCGAAGGGTCTGAGAGTGTGAAGTAGGTGGCCGAAGGGTCTGAGAGTGTGAAGTAGGTGGCCGAAGGGTCTGAGAGTGTGAAGTAGGTGGCCGAAGGGTCTGAGAGTGTGAAGTAGGTGGCCGAAGGGTCTGAGAGTGTGAAGTAGGTGGCCGAAGGGTCTGAGAGTGTGAAGTAGGTGGCCGAAGGGTCTGAGAGTGTGAAGTAGGTGGCCGAAGGGTCTGAGAGTGTGAAGTAGGTGGCCGAAGGGTCTGAGAGTGTGAAGTAGGTGGCCGAAGGGTCTGAGAGTGTGAAGTAGGTGGCCGAAGGGTCTGAGAGTGTGAAGTAGGTGGCCGAAGGGTCTGAGAGTGTGAAGTAGGTGGCCGAAGGGTCTGAGAGTGTGAAGTAGGTGGCCGAAGGGTCTGAGAGTGTGAAGTAGGTGGCCGAAGGGTCTGAGAGTGTGAAGTAGGTGGCCGAAGGGTCTGAGTGTGAAGTAGGTGGCCGAAGGGTCTGAGAGTGTGAAGTAGGTGGCCGAAGGGTCTGAGAGTGTGAAGTAGGTGGCCGAAGGGTCTGAGAGTGTGAAGTAGGTGGCCGAAGGGTCTGAGAGTGTGAAGTAGGTGGCCGAAGGGTCTGAGAGTGTGAAGTAGGTGGCCGAAGGGTCTGAGAGTGTGAAGTAGGTGGCCGAAGGGTCTGAGAGTGTGAAGTAGGTGGCCGAAGGGTCTGAGAGTGTGAAGTAGGTGGCCGAAGGGTCTGAGAGTGTGAAGTAGGTGGCCGAGGGTCTGAGAGTGTGAAGTAGATGGCCGAAGGGTCTGAGAGTGTGAAGTAGGTGGCTGTCAGGGTCTGAGTGTGTCAGGTAGGAGGCCAAAGAGGTCTGAGTGTGTCAGGTAGGAGGCCAAAGAGGTCTGAGTGTGTCAGGTAGGAGGCCAAAGAGGTCTGAGTGTGTCAGGTAGGAGGCCAAAGAGGTCTGAGTGTGTCAGGTAGGAGGCCAAAGAGGTCTGAGTGTGTCAGGTAGGAGGCCAAAGAGGTCTGAGTGTGTCAGGTAGGAGGCCAAAGAGGTCTGAGTGTGTCAGGTAGGAGGCCAAAGAGGTCTGAGTGTGTCAGGTAGGAGGCCAAAGAGGTCTGAGTGTGTCAGGTAGGAGGCCAAAGAGGTCTGAGTGTGTCAGGTAGGTGGCCAAAGAGACCTGATGAAGTCAAGTAGGTGGCTGATGGGGCCCGAGAGCGTCAGGTAGGTGGCCGGCGGGGTCTCGGAAGGGTCTAGGACCAGCATGTGGACCATGGGGGTTGATCATTCCCATAACCTCCCTGCGTATGATCACACATGGCGTTTCTAGCAGATCATTTCTAGATCTGACGTTTGTACCAGGCAGCGTTAAGATTTCAGCTCCGTCCCCACGTGTGGCTGATACATGGCACATTGTGCATCTGGATTTGTGTAAAAGCCTCAGTACCAGAACACTAAATGAGTTTTTTAACCTCTTCAGTGTGGTTGGTCCTGCGGTGGTGATCATAGGCAGGTGTGCTGGGTGTCGGACCACTGCCGGTCAGGTGCTGATGACCTATCCACAGGATAGACCATCAGTATTAAACCCTCGGACTAAAAATTCCTCCACTATTCTGGTACTGAGGACAATCCACTATGTCAGCCGGAGGTGGATATTTTGTAATGTCGGACAGAGCTGAAATCTAAATACAGCCCGGTACATCAGGGTCCGGCCACGTGGGGGCTCTGCAGAAATGGTCCCCTTTAGGTATGTGCCCAGATGACATATAGTTTACGACTTTTCCATAGGTAATGTATTACTGTATTGGTTTAGCGGAGGCAAATTTATAAAACGTCATCCACACCCTGCGGAGAAAATCGGTGCGGAAATTGACCTGTGGTGCGGAGCGCTCTCCCTGTCACAGTTCAGGGGGTGTCCTTTCTGCTGCAGCTCTCCCTATCACAACTCAGGGAATGTATCGTTTCTGTTGTATCTCTCATATACCGCTTGGGGGGGTGGCCTGTCAGGTGCAGCTCCCTCCCTATCACAGCTCAGGAGGCGCATCCTTTCTGTTGCAGCTTTGTCATAGCTCAGGGAGTGTGTCCTTTCTGCTACAGCTCTCCTTATCACAGCTCAGGGAATGTATCCTTTCTGTTACAGCTTTGTCATAGCTCAGGGAGTGTGTCCTTTCTGCTACAGCTCTCCCTATCACAGCTCAGGGAATGTATCCTTTGTTACAGCTCTGTCATAGCTCAGGGAGTGTGTCCTTTCTGCTACAGCTCTCCCTATCACAGCTCAGGGAATGTATCTTTTGTTACAGCTCTGTCATAGCTCAGGGAGTGTGTCCTTTCTGCTACAGCTCTCCTTATCACAGCTCGGGGAATGTATCCTTTCTGCTGCCGTTCTCAACTACCGCTCAAGGGGATGGTCCTTTCTGCTTCAGCTCTCTCCCAGTAACACTCAATTTCAATGGCACATAAGGTAGTTGGAAGATGGAACAGAGCATGTGTGTCCACCTCAGAAAAGTGGACAGGAAGCTAAGAAAAACAAACAGCAGGTGGCGCTATACAGATACATTTTATTGAAGAACTCGGTGGTTATAATGTATTTTTAATTAGATGTGGTTACAGAATTTTTCAGATCCAGGTGCCGTTTCCTGTACGTCCGTAGATCACCGTTCGTGGTTAGCGCGGTATATTACCACATTACGGTTTTACGTTTACTTTTTCCACATGACTTTAATATCTTCTCTTGTGCTTTGTTTGCAGAATTCAAACGTTGAGAACTTGCCCCCACATATAATTCGCCAGGTTTACAAAGAGGTCTCTACGCTGACGTCTGACCCTCCAGAAGGCATAAAGATCATCCCCAATGAAGAGGACATAACGGATGTACAAGTCAGCATCGAAGGGCCAGGTGGGTGTCCGGCACCGACGAGCCTCCAAAGCAGGCACAATGTCAGGCCTGGGGTGGCGGCTCTTCCTCGTGCCCTGTGCGGCCTGGCCTCAGGGTAGACCAATAGCAGACTGGCCGTGGTCCGAAACCTTGCACCCCTGACAATCGGCGCTGCTCATTCAGTGGGTGTTTTCCCGCCAATAATACTTTTTCTCTTTTATCTACAGGATACGGCTACATTCACACGATCGTATGAACGAGTCCGCATCCCTTCCGCACTCATTCATTTCAGTGGGGCCACAAAAAAATCCCTAGTTCCGTTCTGCGGCCCCGCAAAAAAAAAAAATAGAGCATGTCCTATTCTTGTCAGCAAATTGTGCAACGCACGCGTGCCAGTGTCCATGTTTTGCGCATTCGCAAAACACTGCGGTCGTGTGAATGTAGCTTTAGGGATAAGCATCTGGTTTGTAGGGTCAGCCTTGTTGGGACCTCCACCGGTCACAGGAATACGTCCCCCTGTTTGAGTGGAGCAGCAGTTGTGCATATCTGCAGGGCGCTATGCTTGAATATTTCCAGCACTCTGCATTGTTCCTCTGTTATTCCTGCAGGAAATATATGAATGTACAGTCAGCACTATTTGTACAGTGTTGGACACCCCCCTCCTAATTAGTAGCACCTGCTTGCCAGACTATTGGTAACTTCTAGCTTTTCATTCCAATATCTGCAGTACTCACCTGTCCTTAAAAGGGTTCTCCATGATTTAAAATTTGGCAGGAAAAGGGGCTGTGTTAAATAATTTTTTAAAATTTTCTGTAACCCTGTTCCCCACTTGGTCTGCCAGTCACATGCCATTCATTGTTCTCGTGACTACAGCAGCCAATTACTGGCCTCATCGATCAGGTGTTGATTGATGCCCGCGCGGCTGCTGTGATCACCGGGACCAAGGGGTTGTCTCATCATGGACAATGGGGGCATATCGCTAGGATTCGCCCAATTGTCTTATAGGTGCTGGGACCAGCACCTATATCGAGAATGGAGCCCTGAAAGTGAAGGAGGGCACACCGGCATGCACAGCCGTCTTTCATTCATTTTCTATGGGGCTGGCGAAAATAGCCGAGCACTGGCTTGGCCATTTCCGTCGGCTCCATAGAAATCAATGGGAGCGGGGGCTACCCGTGTGTGGTGCGCTACCATTCATTTCTACGGGGAGCCGGCTTGGTGGCTGGACCGGGGTCCTCCAGCCACCACCCTGCGGGGCTCCGTTGTGCATATAGGTGTGGGTCCCTGCGGTGGGATCCGCATCTATAAGACAATGGAGGCATATCCTAGCGATGATGAGACAACCCCTTTAAGATGTCTAAGATGAAGGCCTAGCACTGAGCAGTGACACGTTTAACATTCTCACAATACATTCCACCAAGAACATCATGATGTGGGGTACAGGGGGCTGCGGCAAGGGACACTGCTTCTAGGGGAGCTACATGGAGGAGGAGCATAGGACTTGGGCACAAGCTGCTGGGTTCTGGGAGTTGTAGTTTTCAACGTCAAGCTGAAACCAAGCACTGTGCAGAAAATTCACAAATGGCGCACACCAAATTCACTGATGTGTTTTTTTTTTCCCTCTGAAGCTTACTGTGCATGCTATTTGTACTGAAAATCTTTAAAGGGGTATTCTCATCTTAGACAATGGGGGCATATCGCTAGGATATGCCCCCATTGGCTTATAGGTGCGGGTCCCACCATCCGGCCACCACCAGGCGTGCTGAATGGGAGCGCATTCATTTCTATGGAGCCGACGGAAGTAGCCAAGCCAGCGCTCAGCTATTTTCGGCGGCCCCATAGAAATTAATGGAGAGCGCATGCGCAGTGCGCCCTCATTCAGTTCGGGGGCTCCGTTCTGGATATAGGTGCGGGTCCCAGAGGTGACCCGCACCTATAAGACAATGGGGGCATATCCTAGCGATATGCCCCCATTGTCTGAAATGAGAATAACCCTTTAATCTTTGATCCCTTTGTCTCACTTCAGCAAATGACATTTATCATGTGGAGTAAGTGAAAAGGGTTTTCCGAGGTTAATTGTCAGTATCTGATCAGTGAGGGTACAACACCTAGGACCCCTGCTGATCAGTTGGTTTGAGAAGGCAGCGGTGCTCCTGTGAGCTCCACTGCCTTCTCAAGTCACCAAGCACAGCGCCGTCCATTGTATAGTGGTTGTGCTTGGTATTGCACTCAGCCCCATTCACTTGAATGAGGCTGAGCTGCTTCTAGGCCACGTGACCGATGAAAGTGACGACACTGGCCTAGGAAAAGCTAAGAGAATAGGTCATCAGTAAAAAAAAAAACCTCAAAACCCCTTTATTACAAGGCACTTACTAATGTATTGTGATTGTCCATATTGCTTCCTTTGCTGGCTAGATTCATTTTTCCATCACATTATACACTGCTCGTTTCCATGGCTACGACCACCCTGCAATCCAGTAGTGGTGGTCGTGCTTGCAAACTATAGGCAAAAGCACCAGCCTATGTGTGTTCCCACAGTCGTGGCCACCAGAGAGGCTGGCACTTTTTCCTATATTGCGCAAGCACGACCACCACTACTGGATTGCAGGGTGGTCGTAGCCATGGAAATGAGCAGTGTATAATGTGATGGAAAAATGAATCCAGCCAGCAAAGGAAGCAATATGGATAATAATACATTAGTAAGTGCCTTGTATTAACTTTCTCTACATGATAAATACCATTTTCTGAAGTGAGAGGACCCCTTTAAAGCGGTTTTTAGTCTTTCGATATTGATGGTCTAGCCTCACTTGTTTTTACTGTGGTGCTTCTTTTTTTAGCAATACAAAATTAATTTGCTGTTTGACAGAACGCGCCATGTTTACGTGGTCAGTGATTGTAGTGATAATGTATGATCTATTATCTTCATTTAGTTTATGTTCAATCCAGGATTAATTAAAAATTGCCCGTGCTACCATTGGGGATCAGTATCACATTCCAGCTTGTGGTGAGTTCACGTCACCGCTAGTAATTGCCATTCTGCTCCATTATATGAGCAGAATGAGGGCCCGTTCACTTCTATGGCTGGTTCGCAATCTTGCCGAGCCGCAGCTCCGCAAGAACAAGAATAGGCATCTTCTAAGGGGTGCTGGCGATGTGTGTTCTGCAAATTGCGGAGAACACACCGTTCGGTATCCGTGATTTTGCTGACCCGCAATATCACAGCCGTCTGAACGGCCCCTAACAGAAGAGCTGGATCCAGCACCCAACTGACAGAGCTGAGCAGATGCATCGTGTTACAGTGGAGTCTGTTCAGTTTCTGATCCTATCTTTTCACTCTATAAGTAAAGTTTTTTTTTTTTTTTGGTCTTTTTGATCTGCAGCAAAGGTTCAGAGCGGAGCCTCCTGCGCAGACGTGAAGAAGCCCTGGCCTTGTTCGCCCGCTCACTGCTGACCCGTCTCTAACAACCCATAACACATTTCTGGTTTTCTGTTTGCAGAAGGGACTCCATACGCAGGAGGGATTTTCAGAATGAAGTTAATCTTGGGCAAAGATTTTCCGGCTGCCCCTCCCAAAGGATACTTCCTTACCAAAATATTTCATCCGAATGTCAGCAACAATGGAGAAATCTGCGTTAATGTTTTAAAGAAGGACTGGAAAGCTGAACTTGGCATCAGACACGTGTTACTGGTGAGTGTAATGGGACTGTGCGAGTCTACTGAACCAAACTTACATTAATCCTAGGGTCCTATGGCCAGAAGCAGGTTCAGGGATTGTGACTAGTCTTCAGCAAATCGATCTTTGGATCATAACCTAGGTCGATCTGGTCAACGACTTTTTAAAAATGGCTTTTCCCATCATAGACAATGGGGGCATATCGCTAGGATATGCCCCCATTGTCTGATAGGTGCCGGTCCCACCTCTGGATCCCGCACCTACGAGGAGAATGGAGCGGGGAGAGCTGTGGCTGGAGAGTCCCGGATCTCTGGGGGTCCGTCGCCCACCAAGCGCTGCTCCTATAGTAGTTAATGGGAGCTCACCAGGCACGCATGATCCCTGCTCCCATTCATTTCTATGGGGCAGATGGAAATAGCCGAGCCAGCGCATGGCTTTTTTTGGCGGCCCCCTCAAAATGAATGGATTGCTCAATGTGAATTCATGTGGCATGAATGCTCTTGGCATACCACTAGCCAAGAGACGCCTATGGGCATACGCCAGGACCATAACATTTAGGCTGAACATCATGTCATATGAACAGTGTCTTCGGTTGTGGCTGCTAAGTGACTTTGGTCGGAGCAGCAGATAGTCGCTGTGCAGCCCTGATGGTATCAGATGTTGGAAGTAGAAGATGCCATATTGTAACCTGCAAGTTACTGCAACGTGACACTCACAAGAAATCTAACACCTTGAACGAGCCGCATTGCAAGGCTGCAGTGCTACACAGTGATCTTTGATTTTGGCAAAGCTTGAGCCTAATGCTGACGCACATGCCGACCTCTGGGAGTTTGAAGGCTATGGACACCCTTGGGGGTAATTTTTTCTATTAGGCTACTTTCACACTTGCGTTTGCAGGATCCGTTTGTAAGATCCGTCCAGGCTCTCAAACGGATCCGTCATGATAATACAACCGTCTGCATCCGTTCTGAACGGATCCATTTGTATTATCTTTTACATAGCAAAGACAGATCCGTTCTGAACTCTATTGAAAGTCAATGGAGGACCGATCCGTTTTCTATTGTGTCAGACAAAACGGATCCGTCCCCATTGACTTACATTGTGAGTCATGACGGATCCGTTCGCATCAGTTTTTTTCATGCGGACACTAAAACGCAGCAAGCAGCGTTTGTGTCCGCCTCAAAAACGGAATGGAGACTGAACTGAAGAAAAACTGATGCATTCTGAATGGATCCTTTCCCATTCAGAATGCATTAGGACAAAACTGATCAGTTCAGGACTGTTTGTGAGAGCCTGTGACGGATCTCAAAAACGGATCCTGCTGACGCAAGTGTGAAAGTAGCCTCATATTGCACTTATTTTGAGCTAAAAAAAAAATCATTTTTTCAATGGGTCTTTATTAGAAATATGGAGTCCTTTTTGTGTACAGAGCTGAGATGCTCTACTAGCTGCCTGTGGCTTTTCCGTCATTTGGGGAGCAGATGGGCTCCTTATCTCTGCTCTCTGACCTTATAAACACTCATTATAGCTCAGTTCTTATCTTACTGATAAGAACGTGGCTTAAATAAGTGTTTATGACAAGGGTTATTAAATGACTGGCCCAAAGTGAAAGTACCAGTCACACAGCTGGAAAAACTGTTAACTTTGTGACAGAACGGCTCAATATTTTTAATAAAGGCCAATTGAAAACATAATTTTTAGCCAAAAATGAGTACAATGCAACCATGAAAATATGCCCCCATTGTCCAAGATGGGAAAACCCCTTTAATATTGCTGGCTGATCCTCAGGATTGGTCATCAGTATCTAATCAATAGACCCCACTGATTCACTATATGAAGAGCCCGCTGTGTTTAGGTGAACTCTGCTGCACAGTGCCATACATTGTATAGTGGCTGTGCCTGGTATTGCAACCAGGACCTGTCACTTGAATGGGGGGGTGGGAATGGGAAGTTATAGTTCAGCTTCTGCACCAGTGGAGAAAACTCTTGTTGTTCCCATTCTTATCTTACGGTTTTCTTTTCTCATAGACCATAAAGTGTTTGTTAATCCATCCAAACCCCGAATCGGCGCTGAACGAGGAGGCTGGACGCCTGTTACTGGAGAACTATGAAGAGTATGCATCCCGAGCAAGACTTATGACTGAAATTCATGCCCAGGGCTCATCTTTAAGGGGCAAGGACGCAACGGACCCCTGCTCGTCTGCATCAGCCGGGGTGGTGGTTGGGGATGGGCCCATGGCCAAGAAACATGCTGGAGATCGTGACAAGAAACTGGCAGCAAAAAAGAAAACAGACAAAAAGCGAGCGTTGAGGCGACTTTAAGTGGAGGAGGGGCTGAGGTGACGAGTGAACTTTTAAACCAGGTAGGGAAGGGACCGTGCAAGAAAGTCTGGGGACGTAATAAATCCATATCCTGTCTTTTTTTTTTTTTTTTTCCCCGTTCTTTCTTTTGTTTTTTAAAGCCTGCTTTTGTTAGTTTTTTTCCAATCTAAGTTATTTAAATTATAAGTCTATTAAAATACATTTTTTCGTAAAGAAATCTGTTTTGGTTGGAAGTCTTTTTGTTGGAAATGTTCCATATTAAAACAAACAAAAAAACTTTAGGTCAATGGGTTGTGTGTCTGAAGTTATCCTCTATCCACAGGACAGGGGAATTTATTAGATTGTGGGGTCTGACCCTTAGGATCATTTTCCAGGATGACCTGGGGATAGGTCATCAGTATCTGATCGGTGGGGGTCCGACACCCGGGATCCCTGCCGATCAGCTGTTTGAGAAGGTACTGGCGCTCCTGTGAGCACCGCTACCTTCTCTTAGCTCACCAAGAGCATTGCCATACACTGTATAGTGGTTGTGCTTAGTATCGTGCTCAGCCCCATTCACTTCTATGGAACTGAGCTGCTCCTAGGCCACGTAACTGATGAAGGTGACGTCACTGGCCTAGGAAAAGCTAAGAGAAGGCAGCGGCGCTCACGCGAGTGCCGGTGGCTTCTCAAACAGATGATCAGCGGGGGTCCCAGGTGACGGACCCCCACCAATCACATACTGATGACCTATCCTTCGGACAGGTCCTCAGTAGTACAATCCCAGAAAACCCCTTTAAGGCTACATTCACACGTCCGTTTAAAACATGCGCAATCTATCTGCATCCGTTCCGCAATTGCGGACGGTATTTGCGAATATTTTGCGGATCCATTCATTTCAATGGGTCCTGATAATCTGCGGACATTGCACCGTATGTTGTCCGCATCCGTTAATCTGTTCCATTCCGTTTTGCGGATCCGCAAACAGAAATCCTCCTGTCCTACTTTTCTCCCGAATTGCGGTCCGTAGCACAATGAAAGTCTATGGATCCGCAAAAAATGCGGAAGACATGCGGAAAGGCATCTGCATGTCATCCGTATTTGCGGATTCCGTTCCAGGAGGGGTGAAAAAAAAGATGTTGTTCATCCTTCCGTTTTTTGCGGATCCGCAAAAAACATATGACATAAGGATACATCCTTTCCGTTTTTTACGGAAAAACGGAATGGATGTCCTGGGAAAACGGAGCTTTTTGCGGAACAATGGATCTGCAAAAAACTGACCGTTTTCCAGGATGTGCACACATACGGACATGTGAATGAAGCCTAAGGGGAATGCATCACCAAATTTTTTTCTGGCTGATTGTAGATTTTTTTTCTCTACCGTACATGATTATGGGGGTGGCCATCTTGCCTGAGCTTAGAGATATGCTTTACAGCAGCCACCATGGGCCATAGACATAATGGACTGAAGGAGACCTCCATTGATTTCTATGGGAGAGTTTTTCAGGCCTGCTCTGTGACCCATACAGAGGTCAGGAGGGAGCAGATGAGCTTTCATATCACCTATTGTGAACGGTGGAACCAATGCTAGCTACACATAGGTGATATCTGTGATTGTAATCCTGATTGTACTGATAAGCAGATAACTACAGCAAAATGATCTGTACAGACCAAGAAGTGGTGCCTATTAGGCTTAGTGGCCAGTGCAAAGACTGCCGGATTTTAGTTTTTTTAATGGATATTTGGGCTGGAATATTAAAAATAACCACCAAAATTCTTTAAACTCCTTCACAAGTTATCACGTACATGTTAACGTGTAAGTGGTTGTATGGAGCCGGCTGCTGTGCCGAACCAACGCCATACGTGGAGGGTGCCTGCTGTATAATACAGCTGGCATCCGGCTGCAATGACTGGGAACTGCGACAATGTTGAACCCGGTCACTTAACCACTCAGATGCCGCACTCAATAGCAATCGCTGCATCTGTGGAGTTAGGCAGAGAGGGGTTACCATAACAGCCTGCTGAAGGTTCACAGGCTTGTCATTGTAATCTGCCTGCAAAGCTGTGCATGAGGCACCGCTTCATAGGCAGGTAGTGAAAAACGCAGACCATAATAGTTCTCTATTATGGTTTATGGGATGAGATCAGAAGAGCCCAGGTTCTAGCTCCCTAAGGGGGCTGAAAGTTATGTAAAAGTTGTTTATTTAAGAACCCCCCCCCCTTCTCCAATTCCAGATAAAAATAAAAAGCTATCGCAGCGTCTGAACTATTAAAATATAAAAATGTTTCCTGTGCGGTGAATGCCGTAATAGAAGAAAAAATTTAAAACTTACACTTCACCATTTATAGCCACGTTGTCACCACCCAAAAAAAAAAAAAATTGAGCAGTGATCAAAAAGTTGTATTTACTCTAAAAAATGGTACCAATAAAACTACAGTTCCGCAAAAAGCAAGCCTTCTCTTCATACAGCTCTACAGACAGAAATATATTAAAATGTTACGGCTGCCAGAAAATGGCGACGCAAAGACAATTTGGATTTTCTTCAAAAGCTTTTATTTAAGTAGTGAAACAAAATTAAACACTATACAAATTTGATGTTGCCGGAATCGCATTGAGGCGCAGAATAAGTAATAAGTAAAATCACGTCATTTTTAGCGCACTTGTTTTCCAATACAAGACCTGGTAAATCAAAGGGGTTCTGCAGCTTCTTACTGATCTATCCTCCAGATCAGATTGGTGGGGGGTCCCAGACCTGAGCGCCGCTGCCTTCTCAGACAGCTGATTGGTGGGGGTCCTGGGTAAAAAAAAGCTACAGAACCCCTTTAAATAGAGCAATTAGAAAGTACAACTTGTGCTGCAAAAAATAAACTCCTCGCTGTGAGCAGTAAACTTAAAAAAAAAAAAAGTTATAGAAAAAAACAAAAATGGGCTTTGTCTTGAAAAATGTTTTAAAGGGGTTTTCTGGGATTTTACTACTGATGACCTATCCTCTATCAGTATCTGATCAGTGGAGGTCTGACCCCCGGGACCCCCGCCGATCAGCTGTTTGAGAAGGTACCGGCGCTCCTGTGAGTGCTGCTACCTTCTCCCCGTGCCGTACATTGTATAGTGGTTGTGCTTGGTATTGCACTGAGCCCCATTCACTTGAATGTAGCTGAGCTGCTCCTAGGCCACGTGGCTGATGAACGTGACGGAAAAGCTAAGAGAAGGCCACGGCGCTCCCAGAAGTGCCAGTGCCTTCTCAAACAGCTGATCGGTGGGGGTCCTGGGTGTCGGACCCCCACCGACCAGATACTGAGGATAGGGCATCAGTAGTAAAATCCCAGAAAACCCCTTTAACATAAAAATATGATGTGAACAATAGGTCATTTTCTGATGACGCATTCCCCTTAGGGCTCATTCAGACGGCCGTATGCTTTCCACGGTCTTGTGGACCCATAGACTTCAATGGGGCCATGTCCTGATTTTCACTGACAAGTATAGGACATGTTTTATTTGTTTTGCAAATTTGTAGAACGGAAGAAAAGGGCCCCAGAGAAGTGAATCTGTGCGCATGTAATCCGGAAAAAAACAGATCTACATCTTTGCAGACAACATACGGCCATCTGAATGAGCCCTTAAAGAAGAACTCCTGCAAAAAATTTTATTCTCTGACCTGTTAGAAAGGTGCATGATATAATCTGTAGTGATTGTCATTTTCTTATCAGTGACTGTTTGTGAGTAAAAACCTCTCTTCTTATTGTAGCTGGGTCATGTGACCAACTCCCTGACCTCCAACTGACCCAGGACAGGAAGCCAGTAACTGCTCTATTCATTCCTGTGGGAGCCTCACTTTCAGTCTCATAGGAATACATAGAGAATTAGACTTCCTGTCCACACATACGTCTGTGTGAGTTGGTGGGTCTAATTGCTGGTCACATGACACAGATAAGAAACTTCAGGGTGATATAAGTCAAAAATTCAGACACTGGCAAGAAAATGACATTCACTACAGATTACATCATGTACATTTCTAGCAGGACATGGAATAAAATTTTTGTCGGGAGTTCTTCTTTAAGTGGTGGCATGTTCTTGAGATCTGAGGCTCCAATTTACAATTTAAAAGCTTCTTTCCTGGCTGATTAACCCCTTAGATGCTGCTGTCAATGCTAACCGCCGCATTTAAAGGGGTTGTCCGAATTAAGAAAAATATATAGCACTGTAAACAGGGCTGGGGAGTCAGTAAGCGAAAGCTCAGACTCCTCAATTTCCCATAACTCCGACTCCCCCTCTGACTACCTCATACATGGCGCATGTTTAAGCGATAACTTTAACCACTTCCCGTCCGCCCATTGACTATAAATGTTCGGGAAGTGGTTAAGTATCTCTGGACATTTCTGAACGTCCATTCAGAGATAGCAGCTGCATAGTTGGGGGTACCTGCTGTCAGTGACAGCAGTGTACCCCAAAGAGAATGCAGGGACCGTTCCCAGGGGTCCCTGCCTTCTAGACCGTTGTATACACAGCACTCACCGAGCTATGTGCGCTTCCTGTTCCGGCTGGGAGAGTGCAGGAGCTGCCGGGTCTTTCACAGCCTCCAGTTACAGGAGAAATCAATAGTGTAAAAATAAATAAATAGTTAAATGTACCCCTGAGATCTTGTATCACCTTTTGGGGGACACAAAGTGTAAAATAAGAGTATTTTTTTTTTTTTTTAAAAACACATATAAAAGAACTTTTTTTCCCCAAATATGTCATTTAAAAAAATTTACAAATAAAAATAAATAAAATAGACATATTTGGTATCACCGCGTCCGCAACGACCGCCTCTATAAAAATATCACATGATCTACCCTATCAAGTGAACCACATAAAAAAAAAAAAACTAATAAAAATTATGCCAAAGCAGCTTTTTTTGTCGCCTCACCTGCCAAAAAACATATCAATCAAAAAGTCTTATGTATCCCAAAATGGTAGTAATAAAAACGTCACCTCATCCCGCAAAAAATGAGCCCCCACACAAGATCATGGCCAGAAAAATTTTAAAAATATGGCTCTTATTGTGTAAAACGTAAAAAAAATAAAATAAAACAGACATATTTGGTATTGTTGCGTCCTTAACAACTGGCTCTAAAAAATATTACATGATCTACCCTATCAAGTGAACGGTGTAAAAAAAAAAAAAATAACCTCCCAAAAATTAGATTAAAAAGTGCTCAGAAAGCCGGATGTACCCCAAAATGGTGCCAATAAAAAGCACAGCTTGTCCCGCAAAAAATAAGCCCTGACGCAGCTCAGTCCACAAAAAAAATTAAAAAGTTATCGCTCTTAAAAACCATGACAGAAAATTCCATGTTAGAAAATGCAGATGCTGCATTGACCACATGTGGGGTGTTTCTGCAAACTGCAGAATCGCGGTAATAGAGTTTTGTTGTTAACCCTTGATGTGTTACAGGAAAAAAAGGTTTAAAATGGAAAATCAGCAAAAATGTGAAATTTTGAAATTTCACATCTATTTTGCTTTAATTCCTGTGGAATACTTAAAGGGTTAACAACATTTCTAAAACCAGTTTTGAATAGATTGAGGGGTGTAGTTTCTAAAATGGGGTCATTTATGGGTGGTTTCTATTATGTAAGCCTCACAAAGTGACTTCAGAACTGGTCCTTAAAAAGTTGATTTTGCAAATTTTCAAAAATTGCGTCTAAAATTCTAAACCTACTGTCCTAAAAAAAATAAAATGACGCTATCAAAATGATGCCAACATAAAGTAGACATATGGGGGATGTCAATTAATGAGTAGTTTATGGGGCATCACTATCTGTCTTAAAAGCAGAGAGATTCAAATTTAGAAAACAGTAAATTTTTTCAAATTTTCGTTAACTTTTGGATTTTTTTTATAAATAAAACTAAAACATATTGGCTCAAATTTACCATTAACATGAAGTTGTGTCACGAGAAAACAATTTCAGAATCGCTTGGATAAGTAAAAACGTTCGAAAGTTATTACCACATGAAGTGACACATGTCAGATTTGCAAAATTAGGCCTGGTCAGAAAGGGTATAAGTGGCCCAGATCTGAAGTGGTTAAACAAATTTTGTATAAATCAATAGTACAGATATGTCATGACAAAAAAACAGTTTGTAATCTGTTTTACTAGATATCTTTACTTTCATTACACTTAGACTTTCTTTTTTGCCCATAGCAACCAATCAGAGCTCCCCTTTCATTTCTCCAGAGCACTATATGAAATGAAAGGGGAGCTCTGATTGGTTTCTATGGGACAGTTTTCATACATAAGGCCCGAGGTGTTTTCCATCATACTGCATCACAGTCTAGAAAGTGACACTACTAGCAGTGCTGATAACAAAGGCTTGGCAATGGCTTCAGTGCTCAGACTAAAAAAAATATCAAGGAGCCATTGGCTCCTAACCTGAAAAATTTAGGAGCCAAATTAAGTTTTTGGTCGCTAAATTTAAAATGCATATAATTATGGTATAATAAAAGACGTGTCTTACCCAGTGTAGTTGCCAATATGTCTCTTCTTTTAATTTGTTCTTCTAACTCCATTGATCTTAAGGCTCACCATACTTCATTACACTCCCTCACTGTTCCCCCATTAAAGCCCCCACCTACTCTCACCCCCATGGCTACTGTAGTGTTCAATAAAAAAAAATAAAAAAACTGGGACGCTTAGGAGCATGAGGTTTCCTAGGCTACAGCCCACACAGTCAAAGGGGTTGTGCACTAATTTCTCAGACATACAGATTCACGTTTGTGATCATGCTTTCTTGATCCCTAGGCGCTGGGTCCTGCCTCATTCGCTTCCAGGCCTCCGCTGCTTGTCTTGGGTTTCACCATGAAAACTTTTATCTTGATGCCACTGCAGCCAATTACTGGTCACAGTGGAGATCTGCTCCCCTTGTATCACATGACCATTTAACATAATGCAAGGGAAGCAGTAATTATTTATTGGCTGTAACGGTGTCAAACAGGACGTTTTCATGAAGGTACTCAAGACAAGCAACGGAGGCTGGGGAGCAAACGAGCACTGGGGATCAGGTAAGTATGATCACCAACAAAGGTCCTGCCAGTCTCACAAGTTAGTGTATACAAACCCTTTAAGGAGTTATTTTTTTAAGGGGGTTTCAAACCAGCATTCTTCTATATGTGACACAGAATGGGTTTAAATAAACTATCCCCACTGCAATCCTTAAAAGGCCAATCACTTAAGAGAGTCTCCACTATTGTGGACTGCAAATAGTCTGCAATGCGCTGGCACTGGCCGTGTGCACTCCGTTTGCAGAGGCAAACCCATTGACTTCTTGATGGTTCTGCGATCTGCAACATAGGGCCAAAGATAGAACATGCTCTATCTTTTTGCATCGCAGAGGCACGGACCCCATATCTCACGGACACGCTTCCAATCCGCGCCTCTGCTCCACAAAAACCATTTACAGTCCACAATGTGGACACTGAACCATTACACTAATGTGAATGAGCCCTTACTTACATAAAGTACCCCCCCATGAACTGTGCCTGCTGATGCTGTACTGCTTACTACATAGTGTCACAGTATACAATAAGCAGCAGAGCAGACAGCATGCACCGTTCATAAGGGGGGGGGGGGGGGGAGAGATATGGTGGCACTGGCATACTATTATCCAAGATGTGTACCTGTTGCAATGCACATCCAGAGACATTGTGCTTATGCTCTGTTAAATATGATGTTAATCAAAAGCAGATGTTTTTGTTAAATCTGAAAAATAAGCACTTTCATGAGGCCACTTTCAACAATAAGCAGCACACATGACCAGTTCATGGGGGGGCACACTATTGTGCCATTGCCACCATACCCCCCCCCCCTCCCCTTATGAACTGTGCCTGCGTGCTGCTTATAATGGATACTGCCCTCATGAAATTACTCAAGGTCTCTTCATGCACATTCCAATAGGGGTGCATGTTCTGGGTAATAGACAGGGTCCCCCAACCCATAAACTTTTAATTTAAAGTTGCAGTGCACTGCTGCTGTGCTCACTTACTGTGCACTCCACTATAGCTTGCTGTGTGGCAGAGCAGCAGACAGGGCAGATCTTTACATGGAGCATGAAGGTTGAGCCCCTCTCTCTGCAGGACAGGTGAGCGTGACTGGTTTCTGGGGATGAGACTCTCCCCCAGTCACAGTCAGATCAGGCAACAGCGGGGACGAGCGGCAGCAGAAGCAGTTCCGCGGTGCGTCTGCTAAAGTTTGCCTTCTGTGTGCGCTGCAGACTGGGCACTCTAGGCTGAGTGAGGACTGTGACGGCGGGCAGGGCAATGAGGGAGAGGGAAAGGGTGTGCACAGGAAGCGGGGAACCCAAAGACGGGGCCCAAGCACCAGGCAGGAACTTGGGAAGGCTTTATTTAGTATAATTAGGGGGTGGGTCTTCCATCCACAGCCACGCCCATAGCAGGGGACGCAGGAACCCAAGCCACGCCCAACCTCTATGCCGGGTGGTGTGAGGGGCGGATCTTCACCCAGCAGACGTTGGCAGCGTGCGTCTGCTGAATGAAAGGCTTTTCTTCTTAAAGAGGACCTTTCATGACTTTAAAAAAATGAATCTGCACTATCTACCTGATAGTGCGTCCCCCACTGATGCCAGCAGCGTGGTTTTCTTAGCAAATTGTCCCCCGGTGGCTTCACACGGGCCCCCCGTTCTTCGGTCCGGCTTTATGCTAATTAGAAGGCATCGGAACAGGGAGGAGGAGACTCCCTGTTCCTCAATGGGCGTTGCTTCTGCCCTGCTGTGAGCGCTGTCCAATCAGAGCGGACCGCTCACAGCAGGGCCGAAGGAGTTCAAACATGCTGTGAGCAGTCCGCTCTAATTGGACAGCACTCACAGCAGGGCAGAAGCAACGCCCATTGAGGAACAGGGAGTCTCCTCCTCCCTGTTCCGATGCCTTCTAATTAGCATAAAGCCGGACCGAAGAACGGGGGGCCCGTGTGAAGCCACCGGGGGACAATTTGCTAAGAAAACCACGCTGCTGGCATCAGTGGGGGACGCACTATCAGGTAGATAGTGCAGATTCATTTTTTTAAAGTCATGAAAGGTCCTCTTTAAAGAGAAGTAGAGCAGCGGAAGGTCTAGGCGCAAATGGCGACGACTACAAAGTCTTGTTGCCATTTTGCAATTCTAAGTCGCCATCTGGAGCACTGGGCTTCTACACCTATAGTACCGTTTCACATGTGTGTTTCTGTATTTCTGACTCTGAGATGTTAGAAAACAGTTTTCCCCCTTATATTCTGTGTATAGTATAAAGAAGCCATCAGAGCAGCTAACCTCTCCAAACATGAGCTCAGAGGAAGCATACAGAGAGAACATGCGCTGGACAATTGATTTATGCACAATTTATTGAAAGTTTAGATATACTAAGATGTACTTGCCTTAAAGGGGTTTTCTCAGCAGGTTGATTCACTGGCTGAAAGGCAGTTTGCACTCACTCTGTCTCCTCAGGCTGTGGGTGGGTCTCCAGCAGTTATTAGCATATATTAACTTACTCTGACAGAGCAGGAGACTGTGATCTCTAACACAATTACAGGTAAAGCTTCTCAGTCCTCACAACACTTGGACCTTTTGCTTACTGCAGGTAATCACTCAGAGCTCAGTCCCATCATTCCGTGGGGGTGAGGTCACTGCTGCTCTCAACCAATCAGATAACAGTCTGAGGTTTTCCTCATGAATATTTGTGCCCTTCCCCCTGCTCTGCAAAGGGGGTGAATAGAAGTGCTGCCCTGAGTGACATGTCTGTCTGCTGGGATACTCAGCAGCATGTAATATGTGTAGGACTACAAGTCCCAGCTGTACAATCACACAGCAGAACTCCTCCAGTCTGTCAGCTCCTGTGCCTGGCATTTGTCTCCTCACTGCCTGCAGCTACTTCAGCAAAGCCTCCAGCCGTCTCTGCTGCAGAAAGGGTTAAGCTTTCCTGAAGTATCCAGTGGGAGGGAGACACAGGGTAGAGAGCAGCAGGAGGCGTGGCCAGCACAGTGGCCTTTCATGTACAGACACATCTGCTCTCTCAGGCTTGTGCACGAAACATCATCAAAGCAGGGAGAGAAGCTGACATCACAGGTCATGTGACCCTCAGTGAAATCTGAGAAAGGGGCCAATGCAGATTAAGTAAGGGCATTGTTACTGTGATAAGGGGACATCCTTCTATACACAAACATAGAAGAGGATTCTTTACGGTAAGAGCAGTGAGACTATGGAACTCTCTGCCTGAGGAGGTGGTGATGGTGGTAAGCTCACTAAAAGAGTCCAAGAGAGGCCTGGATGTATTTCTGGAGGGTAATAATATTACAGGTTATAGTTACTAGAGAGGGGCCGTTCATCCAGGGAGTTATTCTGATGCCTGATTGTAGTCGAGAAGGAATTTTTTCCCTTAAAGTGGGGAAAATTGGCTTCTACCTCACAGGGTTTTTTTTTTGCCTTCCTCTGGATCAACTTGTAGGAAATCAGGCCGAACTGGATAGACATATGTCTTTATTGGGCCTTATAAACTATGTTACTATGTATGTTGCTATGTAAAGCCTTTACATTTGCCTAGTTAAAAACATACAAAGTAAAAAAAAAAAAACCTTGGACAACCCCTTTAAGGACTTAACAGAGGCAGGGTGTTCCCTCTCACTCCATTGGCTCCTTGCAATTTGACCACAGGGTATCAATGAGTGCAAAAGGCATTTTAAAGGGCTTGGGGCCTGCCAGCAATGGAAGTCCCATAGAAATGAATGAGTCTGTGCACAGTCCACAAAAAAGTGGATCGTACACAGATTCAAAATACTGTTGTGTGCATGAGGCATGAGCGTTTTTGCTGGATCCGGCAGGGCTGGTGCATTCTGTTCTGTTCAGTTACGTTTTGTTCCCATTGACAATGAATGGTGACAAAATGGAAGCGTCATCAATATCAGATCAGCGGGGGTTGTATGATGAGGCGGCGTGTGCAGAGCGCACATGCCGTCGCCCTTCTCTCTTCCTGCTCTCCACTGTATGTCTATGGGACAGCAGCACCTGACAGGAAGAGAGAAAGCAGATGGCACGTGTGCGCCGTCTCCTCAAACAGCTGATCGGCAGGGGTGCCGGGTGTCAGACCCCCACCAATCTGATATTGATGACCTATCTTGAGAATAGGTCATCAATATGAAAAAGCCCGGAGAACCTCTTTAACAAGAGGGAGCTGCAGCCTGTACAGACGTTTGGTCGTACCTGCACACGATGTAGATTTTGTGCGGTTTTTCGCACAGATTTACTTGCAGAAAAGCATAATACGGTACCAGCAAAGTGTATGAGTAGACAAATCTCATGTACACTTTACGTCTTTCTTCCGTGTGGAAATTGACCTGAGGTGCAGATTTTGAAATCTGCAACGGGTCAATTGTGTGGATTTAATCCTTATCAATTGAAGGAAGAGTTCTGCAGCAAAACCGCTTCAAATCTGAATCAAAAACTGCAAGTACCACATGAAATGCGCACGAAAAATCGAGCGGATTTTCTGTTTTGAAATCTGCACTTGTGTGCAGGTACCCTGCTTCTCATTTTTCATGTGGTCGTTCAGGATGGCGACACCTGGAGATTTCCCAGATGAGTAACTAGGAATTGACAACAGCTTGTATGCCCAAAGGCCAGAGTTTTCGAAGTCCAATCTGTTATGCCTAGTGAAGGTACTGTACGTACGCTACACCATATGGCTGTTTTGCAGATTTGACCTAATGATGCACCTCCCCAAGAAGATGCCACTGCTCATGTGGAATGAGCTTTCATTTTTCAGGAATTTATAGGATATTTTTATATGATATGATTAACCTAAATGGGTTTTATTTTTTTTATGTATTTGTTTATATAATAAGAAAGCATACAATACACTAATATACTTATATTTAAAATTCTGCATATATACTTTTATCAGACAGTTGACCCCTATATGCAATAGAATGGTATAGCCCATGTATCAGTCCTGTTTAATATACCCATGGGCTAACTGAAACATTGCATCAGTCATGTGACACGCATGACATCATATAATCCCTGACCTTCAGTAAGCAGCAGTTTTACATGACACACGTGCTGGGTCAGAACAATGAACACATAAATGTCATAAGTAAATAAGACTAGTCGTGGAGTAGCTACATTACTGTGTGCATTTAAATGGCGGCCTGTCTGTAGGTGATGTAAAGTGGCTGCATGTTTCTAGGTGATGTCATGTTAATAAAGTTTAGTGTGAAAAAAACCGCTACACACAGATCTGCTTCGACACTGACACATGATGTTGAGATACTGCTGCAGGTAGCAATACTGTATGTACTGTATATGTTTTGCTCCTCAATACACTACTATTCACCTCTTAGATCCCTGGGCAGTTAAAGGGGTAGTCCCATGACTAATGTAATAAATGAAAATCAGACACCATGTAATACATGACCATCTCTTTCTAACAATGCTAGAACCAGCCCTGTACCTCACGTGGATCCAGAGATCTCCACATTCTTTGCTCTTCTAGATATATATCAAGCGGACACCTCAGGGGGCGTGTCTTTTCTGCTGCAACACAGGAGGCGTGTCCATTCTTTCCCTATCACAGCTCAGGAGGCAGTTGAAGGATGAAACTGAGCATGTGCGACCATCTCAGTGAGCCGAACAAAGAAATAAGAAAAATGACTTACAGCAGCTGGCGCTCTATGGATACATTTTACTGAATAACTCAGTGGCTATGCTAAATTTTTAACATTACATGCAATTACAAAAGTATTCAGATCCAGGAGCTGTTTTGAAAATTGTAGAGTATTTTTCGTAGGGCAACCCCTTTAACTGAAAGTGGGTCATATGGTGGCTCACATGACTGACATGACTACTGTATGGATATAATAAAGGTCTGTGAGCTAAATTTTAAATAGATGTGTATTAGGAAATTGGTCAACATTAGAGATGAGCGAGCATACTCGTCCGAGCTTGGTGCTCGTTCGAGTATTACGGTACTCGTAAGTACTCGCAGCTCGGACGAGTATCTCGCCATACTCGAGGAAATGGCAACTTCCGCATCGTGCTTTTTTGGCGCCTATAAACACAGCCAATCACAAGCCAGGAGACTCTACAGTACACCCAGCATCACGTGGGGCCCTTACATGTCGATAGCAGGGGTGGCTGGCCTGATCAGGTGACCCTGGAATATACTAGTGACTGGCCGCGGCGCTCGGCTCAGATGCCGTCTGGATGTCGTTAGGGATAGAGCTGCTGCCTTTCAGGGACAGTGTTAGGGCCTGAATTTAGTTGTCTGTTAGGCAGGAATCACCCACAAAGAACCCAACAGCCCTTCTAAGGGCTAGAAGAATTTTTCTTTTTGTCTCCTGGCTTGGCTGGCTGGCTGGCACTAGTAGTGCAGCTATCGCCATATCTATTTTATTGTTCTATCTCAGTGATACAAATCCATTGCACACAGCAGTGTGTAACCTTTCTGTGTGTCACAGTTCAGTACACTAGCTCCCATCCGTATATACTGTCCAGGTGACACTTTCTGTACGTCACAGAATACAACCAAGTCATTTGCTACCAATATCATCTACTGCTTGATCCAGAAAACTCTCTGTGTGACATTTGTCTGGGTCGCAGACTAAATAGCCACCGTTAACAGGGTGTCAGTCAGTCCTACCATAGTTCCTGCACGTCACGTTCCCAAAAAAACAAAATATAAAAAAAAAAAATTAGTTTTTCAGTTGTTTTAGCTCAGTGATACAAATCCATTTTACTCAGCTGTGTGTAACCTTTCTGTGTGTCACAGTTCAGCACATTCGCTCCCATCCGTATATACTGTCCAGGTGACACTTTCTGTACGTCACACAATACAACCAAGTCATTTGCTACCAATATCATCTACCGCTTGATCCAGAAAACTCTCTGTGCGACATTTGTCTGGGTCGCAGACTAAATAGCCACCGTTAACAGGGTGTCAGTCAGTTCTACCATAGTTCCTGCACGTCACGTTCCCAAAAAAACAAAATATAAAAAAAAAAATATTTTTTCAGTTGTTTTAGCTCAGTGATACAAATCCATTTTACTCAGCTGTGTGTAACCTTTCTGTGTGTCACAGTTCAGCACACTCGCTCCCATCCGTATATACTGTCCAGGTGACACTTTCTGTACGTCACTTAATTCTACCAGACTGAACAAGTTTGTGGGTTTCAGTACACCAGGCCCGTTTAATTTTTTTTTTTATCATACACTTATATACAAACAATGTTGAACCCCAGGGCTAAGGGTCGAGGACGAGGGCGTGGGCGTGGGCATTCAATTACTGCAGGGGGCAGAGGCCGTGGTCCTGGGCAGGGTGAGACAGTATCTGCTGATGAGGGAGCTGTGGAACGCCGCAGAGTTACACTCCCTAGCTTCATGTCTCAACTTACAGGGACACGTGGTAGAGGACTGTTGAAACCACAACAGTGCGAACAGCTGATCTCGTGGATTGCGGACAATGCTTCAAGTAATTTGTCCACCAGTCAGTCTTCCACGCAGTCCACCCACGTTACCCAAGGGAGCACTCCTATGGCTCCTCCACCT
Source organism: Rhinella marina (assembly GCA_900303285.1). Taxonomy (NCBI): domain Eukaryota; kingdom Metazoa; phylum Chordata; class Amphibia; order Anura; family Bufonidae; genus Rhinella; species Rhinella marina. Next base: position 442,071 of record ONZH01009326.1, on the reverse strand, counting down.
CAACCTCCTTCCCCCCAGTCTGCCCCCTCCCAGGAAAATTTGGAATGCGATCCGGCATACTCTCAGGAACTGTTTTCTGGACCCTTCCCAGAGTCACAAACCACTTCTCAGGTTGCTGCTGACCTCATTCCCGATGCCCAAGTTTTCCAACTGTCGCAGTCTGTGGGTGATGATGATGACAATGTTGAGTTAGTGGAAGAAGTTTGTAAAGAGGTGTCAGACGATGAGGAGACACGGTTGTCAGACAGTGGTGAAGTTGTTGTTAGGGGAGGAATTCCGAGGGGGGAGCAGACTGAGGAATCGGAGGATGATGAGGTGACTGACCCAAGCTGGGTTGATATGCCGAGTGAAGACAGTGCTTCTGAGGCGGAGGTGAGTGCTGCACCAGAACAGGTTGTAAGAGGCAGTGGTGTGGCCAGAGGGAGAAGCAGGGCCAGAGCTGGTGCATCAGCAGCAACTGTTTCACGTAGTGAAGCTCCCGTGGTGAGGCATAGATGTTCGCAAGTCTGGAGGTTCTTTAAAGAAAGTGAGGATGACCGACGGACTGTGGTGTGCAACCTGTGCCACACCAGGATCAGCAGGGGTACCACCACTACTAGCCTAACCACCACCAGCATGCGCAGGCATATGAGTGCTAAACACCCCACTCAATGGAACCAATGCCGTTCACCACCTCCTGCGGGTCCCACCACTGCTCCTTCCCCTGTGTCACTCGCTGCCTCTGCTAGTCAACCCCCTGCGTCACTCGCTGCCTCTGCTAGTCAACCCCCTGCCCAGGACCCCGGCACGAGCGCCTCGCGCCGGAAAACCACACCTTCGCCTCCACGATCCTCCACAGTGTCCACCAACGTGTCCCAGCGCTGCGTTCAGCTGTCTTTACAGCAGACACTGGAGCGCAAGAGGAAATACAGTTCCACCCACCCACATGCCCAAGCCCTCAACGTCCACATCTCCAAATTGCTGAGCCTGGAGATGCTGCTCTATAGGCTGGTAGAGACCGAGGCCTTTCAAAATCTCATGGCGGTGGCTGCCCCTCGGTATTCTGTCCCCAGCCGCCACTATTTTTCCCGATGTGCCGTCCCAGCCCTACACCAGCACGTGTCACAGAACATCATCCGTGCCCTGACCAACGCTGTTTCTGAGAAGGTCCACCTAACCACGTACACGTGGACAAGTGCTGCCGGGCAGGGACACTATATCTCACTGACGGCACATTGGGTTAACTTGGTGGAGGCTGGGACCGAGACTGACCCTGGGGCCGCTCATGTACTGCCCACACCGAGGATTGCGGGGCCTACCTCGGTCACGGTCTCTCAGACGTACTATGCCTCCTCCTCCGACCCCTCCTCCTCCTCCACCGAATTACCATCCGTGGGCACGGCGCCTTCAGTCGGTAGCTCTAGGCACAGCAGCAGTGCCGTGGGTAAGCGCCAGCAGGCGGTGCTCAAACTGCTGAGCTTAGGTGACAAAAGGCACACCGCCCAAGAGCTGTTACAGGGCATCACGGCGCAGACCGATGTGTGGCTGGCACCGGGCGTAACCTGGTGGCGGCTCTGCAACTCGGCAGACTGACACATGTGCCATGCCTGGCCCACATGTTCAACCTAATTGTTCAACGGTTCCTCAAGACATACCCCAATCTGTCTGATTTGCTCACCAAGGTGCGCCGCATCTGTGCGCATTTCTGCAAGTCGAGCACAGATGCTGCCACTCTCAGGGCAGCGCAGCGCCGCCTACAACTGCCCGCTCACCGACTATTGTGCGACGTGCCCACGAGATGGAATTCCACATTAAACATGTTATCCAGAGTTTACCAGCAGCGCAGAGCGATTGTAGACTGCCAGATGTCATCTTCCACCAGAACTGGTTGTCAGGGCTCTCAGATTCCTCAAGTCTACAATGAGGAGTGGACGTGGATGTCTGATATCTGCCAGGTGTTGAGCAACTTTGAGGAGTCCACACAGATGGTCAGCGGCGATGCCGCCATTATCAGCCTCACCATCCCGCTGCTTTGCCTGTTGAAAAACTCACTGCTCAGCATCAAGTCGGATGCTTTGCGCTTGTCACAAGAGACGGTGGAGGAAGATACGTCGCTTGATAGCCAGAGCACCCTCCGGTCTGTTTCTCAGCGCGTATCGGAGGAGGGGGATGAGGAAGAGGAGGAGAATGTCGGCGAGACAGTAGAGGGTACCAGTGCTCAGTCCTTAACTCTTGAGCGTGTATGGGCTGAAGAGGAGGAGGAGGAGGAAATGGAGAGTCAGGCCAGTGAGGAGAGGGAATTCTTGCATGTTGGGACTCTGGCGCACATGGCAGACTTCATGTTAGGCTGCCTATCCCGTGACCCTCGCGTTAGAAGAATTTTTTCAAACACCGATTACTGGGTGTTCACTTTCCTGGACCCACGGTACAAGCAGAACCTTTCCACTCTCATCCCTGCAGAGGAAAGGAGTATGAGAGTGAATAGATATCAACAGGCCCTGGTGCACAAGCTGAAACAATTCTTCCCATCTGACGCCGCTAGCAGCAGAGGGTGTGGTTCTGTGGGCCAAGTAGCGGGGGAGAGGAGGCGAGCAGGCAGCTTGTCCAGCACTGGCAGGGGAACGCTCTCCAAGGCCTTTGCCACTTTTATGTCACCCCAGCAAGACACTGTCACCTGTCCCCAGTCTAGGCAGAGTAGGGGGGAGCTGTACAGAAAGATGGTGAGGGAGTACCTAGCTGACCATACCAACGTCCGTAGCGATCACTCTGCTCCATACAACTACTGGGTTTCAAAGCTGGACACGTGGCCTGAACTGGCGCTGTACGCCTTGGAGGTGCTGGCCTGCCCTGCCGCTAGCGTGCTGTCAGAGCGAGTATTCAGTGCAGCTGGTGGCGTCATCACCGATAAGCGCACACGCCTGTCAACTGACAGCGCTGACAGGCTGACGCTTATTAAAATGAACAAAGCCTGGATTTCACCGGAATTCAAATCTCCTCCGGGGGAAAGCAGCTAAAGATTTAAATAAATACATAAATTGCAGCCGCACACCGCTACCAGATAAAGCACAAAATGCCACAGTGATAGAATATTCCAAAGCTCATGCTATGCTTGTTTAGTAAATTAGAGACTCTTGGCAAATACATTTTGTACAAAATTATCTGAGCCCATTCACCACAATCGTCAAGGTGGTCTCTGCAGAATGGGAACCTAACGCTTTGTCCTACCTGTCACGTGCCAGTCTTGGCTTCCATATAATCAGGGGGTGTTTTGTTCCACATGCATGTAATGTCCACTTGCCTTTTGCCATTTCTGGTACTACAAAGGCCTCCCCTAGTTCAGGAGTGCAGACACTAACATGCATGCCGAATCACTCGGCTTTATAGTTGCACTGATTAAAAACCACCTGTGGGGCAAATGGGCTGGTCAGGAGTGCATGACCAAATGGAGTAGCCATACCTCCAGTACAAACTTACAAAGAAAAAAAGGAGATTTCAGTCAGCACATCCCAGAGTGCAGGTGCTGGTTGCTATGGCTAAATACATGTCAAAGGAAAATACATAAATTGCAGCAGCACACCGCTACCAGATAAAGCACAAAATGCCACAGTGATAGAATATTCCAAAGCTCATGCTATGCTTGTTTAATAAATTAGAGACTCTTGGCAAATACATTTTGTACAAAATTATCTGAGCCCATTCACCACAATCTCTAATTTATTAAACAAGCATAGCATGAGCTTTGGAATATTCTATCACTGTGGCATTTTGTGCTTTATCTGGTAGCGGTGTGCGGCTGCAATTTATGTATTTTCCTTTGACATGTATTTAGCCATAGCAACCAGCACCTGCACTCTGGGATGTGCTGACTGAAATTTCTTTTTTTTTTCTTTAAAGATTTAAATAACTTATGTATCCGATTCCTCTTCTCTACTCCTCTTCTCTACTCCTCCTCCTCCTCCATATCGTCTTTGCCTAACGCTGACCCAAAAAACGCCATTTTTTAGAGGTCCAACTGGGACTCTTTTAGCACAATTTTTCAGGAGGGCCCCCTACAGGCCCTCTATTCAAACAATTTTTCCAGAGGTCCACCTACAGGCCCTCTATTCAAACAATTTTTCCAGAGGTCCACCTACAGGCCCTCTCTTCAAACAATTTTTCAGGAGGGCCCCCTACAGGCCCTCTATTCAAACAATTTTTCCAGAGGTCCACCTACAGGCCCTCTATTCAAACAATTTTTCCAGAGGTCCACCTACAGGCCCTCTCTTCAAACAATTTTTCGGGAGGGCCCCCTACAGGCCCTCTCTCCAATTCCAGTTCTAAGTTTTATTTGCGCAAACTGCATACATTTTTATTTTTGGGATAGGTGTGAAAAATACTATTACTTGCGAATCTATATTGCCCAACATTGGATACGGTAGCAAGTAGAAGACCAAACACATGCTGCTCACAGGGTTCCGCAAATTCCTGGTCCACCCGCAAATTCCTTGTCCACAATGTCAAGGAGGACGAGGTTCTGTGGATGAGCAACAAGTCCTTCTGTACTATAATCGCCGACAAAGTCTCCATCTAAGAACACACAGACCATTGTGGAGAGAGCGGCACAGCTCGCCATCAAAGTGAGGAACCCCTAAGCCAGACTGCGCAGAGAAGATAACGAATACATATCTCTATGGTTATTTTTGCTAAATAAAAGTTAAATAAACCCCCCAAAAAATTCATCTGTTCCTGTGCCTGATCCACCCAAGTTGAATCTGTCCCATCATGAGAAAGTCCCCCCCAAGGAGTCCCCCCTGTAACTTGCTTCCCATACAACTACCTCACCCCCCGACACCTGTGTCTCGCCATTGTCCACCACCTCCTCAGACAACACTGGTAAATCACCACTGTCAGCACACGGAAACAGCAAAAGGTCTTGCGAATTGGGGCAGAGAATGTTCTGGGCTAGCACATCAGAGAAGGGGTGACTATGGGGTTCCAGGGAGTACGTGACCACATGCAATCTCCATCTAAAAAGTCATGCCACACTTGATCAATCTCATAATTTACGACTGTACCGGTTGATGCTAAATTTTTAAGTTGGGGTCCTGTGTCGTCATTCTAAATACATCCGGCTGTTGTCACCACCACACACGCTAGCCCAGGGGGCACTCCTCTGGCTCTTCCAGCGAAACCTCCTTCCCCCCACCTACAGGCCCTCTCTCCATACTATTTACCCAGATAGGGGACGTATTAGATATTGTACTGATGTTTTTTGTTTTTCTTCTTTTAATTGCCTCCTGACCTGTGATAGGCAGAGCATGGACACGTCCCCTTAGCTGCAGTGGGAAAGACACTCCCCTGGCCAGAGCAAGCTCTTTTTCCGTTTTCCGTGGTCGAAAAATCCATGAAATATAAGGTCCCTATCCCAAGATAGGGGACGTATACGGTATTAAACTGAGAAGAATCGATACCATACCAGTTGATGCAACAGTTTTTACAAATCCATTCTGGCTGTTGTCAACACCACACACACTAGCCCAGGGGGAACTCCTCTGGCTCTTCCAGCGAAACCTCCTTCCCCCCCACCTACAGGCCCTCTCTCCAAACAATTTACCCGGGTAGGGGGACATATTAGATATTGTACTGATTCTGAATTGCCTCCTGCGATAGACGGGAATTGAACCCAGATCAACTGCTTGAGAAGTAGCTATGCTCACCACTATACCACCAGCAGGCACAGCAACTGATGCTTCCCTAACATGTGATGGGTATTTGCCTCGCCTTTTTTGGTCTGGGTGAGCACAATTGCCATGAGGGTAACCACCAGGCTGTTGCCTGAGAATTTGGGGTAATGGTGGGATTAGGCAGCCTCAGAGGCATCCATGCATGCTGCCCCTGCTGTTTCCTGTCCATTTCCGTGGTGTTTCCATCATTTTCTGAGGTTTCCAGGTTTTCACCCAGCCTGCCCTAGGCAGAGCCTTGGTCCCCCGCAAAAATGCTCGAGTCTCCCATTGACTTCAATGGGGTTCGTTATTCGAAACGAGCACCCGAGCATTGGGAAAAGTTCGACTCGAATAACGAGCACCCGAGCATTTTAGTGCTCGCTCATCTCTAGTCAACATCCTATTCTCTAACCAAATAAATGTAACCCTTAAAACCAGAATACCTCTTTAATGGAATGAATCCAAGTTGCTGATGGACATTTAGGGGACCTCAACCTTTTATTCTTGCTGGAAAACTGAAGAAGGTTAGCATAAATTCTAAAGTTCTTGGTCATCTGTAAGTTATGTGAGAAATTAAAAAACGCAGTTTTGAAGGATAGATTTTTGAACCACTGGATTCTGTTGATGTGAAAGGGTTGCTTTGCAAGTCCACAAAGCACTAAATTTAAAGGAGTTGTCTGGTTTCAGACTTCAGTTCTCCCAACCGAGCTCTATTTATCTGGCTGAAACATTAATGTCACGTTGAAAACACGTGACCACTGCAGCCTGTAACTGACCGATCGATAAGGCTTCATTCACGCGTCCATATGTGTTTTCCGTTCCGTATATTGCGGATCCGCCAAAAAAAAACAGATGATGTTCCATATGTCATCCGTGTTTCCGTTTTTTTTTTGCGGATCCATTGTAACAATGCCTATCCTTGTCAGCAAAACGGACAAGAATAGGACACGTTCTATCTTTTTTGCGGAACGGAAATACGGACATACGGAAACAGAATGCACACAGAGTACCTTCTGGGTTTTTTTTGCGGACCCATTGAAATCCGGTCCACAAAAAAAACGGAATGGACACGGAAACAAAATACAGACATGTGAATGAAGATAAGATGCGGAACCATACGGACCCATTCATTTTTCCATAGGAGAAAAAAAAATGCGGAATGCACACCGCATTCCGCATCCATATATTACGGAAGTTCTCCCGCAAAAAAAAATGAAACATGTCCTATACTTGGCCGCAAAACACGTCCGTAGCCCCATTAAAAGTCAATGGGTCCGCAAAAATGCGGAACACTACGGAAGACATTCCTTATGTCTTCCGTTCCGTTTTTATACGGACACGGAGTACATACGGTCGTGTGAATGGGGCCTTAGAGTTTTGATTGTAGACCTTAAAGGGGTAGTCTGATTATATAAAGTTATCCTCTATGCCCAAGATAGTGGATAACGTTATAGAACTGGAGTACCCTTTAATTTATTGGCTGCTGTCAAATCTTTTGATTCATCTGTGGTCAGCAACACTAGTACGAACAAAAATTATTTGCTTATAGAGGTTGTCCAGGATATGAAGAACATGGCTTCTTTCTTCTAGAATTCGCGCCACATCTAGTAACAGAGTAACATAGTTTGTAAGGCCGAAAAAAGTCCTCTGTCCATCCAGTTCGGCCTGTTATCCAGAGTTGATCCAGAGGAAGGCAAAAAAACCCTGTGAGGTAGAAGCCAATTTTCCTCACTTTAGGAGAAAAAAATTCCTTCCGGACTCCAATCAGGCATCAGAATAACTCCCTGGATCAACGACCCCTCTCTAGTAACTATAACCTGTAATATTATTACCTCCAGAAATACATCTAGGCCCCTCCTGAACTCTTTTAGTGAACTTACCATCACCACCTCCTCAGGCAGAGAGTTCCATAGTCTCACTGCTCTTACCGTAAAGAGTCCTCTTCTATGTTTATGTACAAACCTTCTTTCCTCCAGACACAGAGGATGTCCCCTCGTCACAGTCACAGTCCTGGGGATAAACAGATGATGGGAGAGATCTCTGTACTGACCTCTGATATATTTATACATAGTTATTAGATCTCCCCTCAGTCTTTCTTCTATAGTGAATAACCCTAATTTTGATAATCTTTCTGGGTACTGTAGTCCACCCATTCCAGTTATTACTTTAGTTGCCCTCCTCTGAACCCTCTCCAGCTCTGCTATGTCTGCCTTGTTCACAGGAGCCCAGAACTGTACACAGTACTCCATGTGTGGTCTGACTAGTGATTTGTAAAGTGGCAGGACTATGTTCTCATCACAGGCATCTATGCCTCTTTTGATGCAACCCATTATCTTATTGGCCTTGGCAGCAGTTGCCTGACACCCATCCATGGTATTACAGCTCTGCTACGCTGAAGTGAATGGGGCTCAAATGCAATACCGCACACAATATAAAGACAGGAGTGGCACTGTTTTTGGAAGAAAGCAGCCATGTCAGGGATCTCAAAGTTCTGGTATTGAGACCCATGACCCATTCTAGATCTGGTTGAAGAAAGTCTAGGATCTGATGTAGTGGTGTTCAGTGGTCTGGAATGATTGGAAACTCTACCACACCACGAACAGATTTTTTTTTCCTACAGATTATGAGATATCTCAGCAAAGTATTATTTTTCCTGCTGGCTTGAAGGGTAGCAATTGAAACTGAAGAGGGTTCATTGCAGGACCCCACTGATGGATGTTTTATCTGTGTGGAAGCATTGATTGAGCTGATAGAACAAGTTCCTGGAGTACATAAAGCCAACTTCATCTGGGCCAAAAAGGAACTATCAAGATTACTGTGCGGAAGAGAGATGAGCAAATTTCCTGAAATTAGGTTCCAATTCGATCAATTTGGAGTGAGATTTGATTCAGTCCGAATAGATGTGACCCGAATCGAAAGTGCCCCAATTGCCATGTAAAGTCATGTATGACTCTCTGAGATCTCCTTAGGATTGTATGAGACTACTCAACCTGTTTAATGTGAAGTGAGGTTTCAGCAGTAATGGTCCAGAGGCAGGGGCAGAAAGCCTTATCAGACCTCGCAGCACTAGGGAATGCTGAGGGGTTCATCATGTCAGTGACTGCCATCACAGTGTCCGTCCCCTTAAAGGCTATGTACACCTTTGGGGGTATTTTTGTTTTAATTATTGCATTGTACTCATTTTGAGCTAAAGATCCTTTTTTCAATTGGTCTTTATTAAAAATATGGAGTCTTTTTTTCTGTACAGAGCTGAGATGCTCTAGCAGCAGCCTTTGGATTTTCCTTCTTTTTCCGTCAGTTACGGAGTTGATGGACTCCTTATCTCTGCTCTCTGACATTATAAACTCTCATTATAGCTCAGTTCTTATCTTACTGATAAGAATGTGGCTTAAATAAGTGTTTATGACCTCTCAGTAGTTTAGAGATAAGGGTTATTAGATGACCGGCACAAAGTGAAAGTACCAGTCACACAGCTAGAAAAACAGTTAACCCTTTGTGACAAAACGGCTCAATATTTTTAATAAAGGCCAATTGAAAATATGATTTTTAGCCAAAAACGAGTAAAATGCAAAAATTGCCTTTAAATCAGTGGATAAGCCTTAGTGAGGGCAGCATGGTGTGGGTGACAGGTTCCCTTTTAAAACAAGCCATTGCTTCTTCTGATACCACAGTTGGTGTATAAACACCGGCAGACATCTATGCCCAAAAAGGGAACATTTTGGACATTTTTTTTTATTTTAAAAAGCATTAAAAATCCAAAAGTGAAGTGTGTTTTTTTTAAAAAAGCTGTTTGTTAGCACCCACTACCACCCATAGATATATATGTCAGTCACTTTTTCATTACTAATGTCATGGTGTGGGGCACCATTAGCTACCATGGCCGTTCCCATCTGGTATTCGTGAAGGGAACACTGACCAGCCTTCAGTATGTGCAGGCCATCGTGGAACCATTCCTACATCTGCTCACACTACATAATGTGCTCTTCAGGATAATCAGCAGCTCATCTGGCCAGCTTGAATGCCAGATGTCTCCCACATCGAGAACGTCTGTAACTACATGGGTCAACAACCACCTTGGCTGAACAACACGTCCAAGTAGAAAGAGCTTGGAATGACATACCATAGGAGGATATCCAGCATCTGTATGAGCGAGTGGCAACCTGTATCACAGCAAGGGGAGATGCCACTGAGTAATGTGACCCTGCCTCATCATATACCCTGCTGAAGAACCCAAAATAAAGGGGGCACCACCTTGGTTGTGTGATCATTGACCAAGCACCACTAGTAGATTGTACTTTGTCAGTCTCAGCTCACATTAAGTTTTCCCGGTGTTCTTCATTCATTTTCTGTTAGTGTATGGGCCTATGAGCAATGAAGCTATGTGGTTCATCACCTAAGATATCAGTATGTATAAAACCACAAACCATAAATGGTAGAAGGGCTAACAATCATTGCTCAGTGCTAGAAATGTACCAACATGTCCACAACAGAGAGAGGCAAGAGAGTTCCCTACATTTTAGTAGAGAAGATTGTTTCATCTGCCGACAAGCACAAGTAGCTCCCACAGCTTAGTTAACCACCATCCAGACACAGGTGGCACCTTCATTACACCCACTGTCTCTGGTTGGACCATTTGAAAGCACTTAAAAGAAGTACATTTGGTGTTTCTGCGGATATTATGTGTGCCACCATTGACAGGCTTAGGGCTCATGCCCACTGCTGTTTTTGCAGTATGTGGGCACCGGCCATGTGCATCCCGCATCAGAGATGTGGACCTATTCAGTTGAATGGACAATCCTGACGGTTAGTGCGGAACAGAGAGATGGTTTCTCTGCACCACAAAAAAATAGAATATGTTCTATTTTTTTTGTGGTGCGGATGGATCAAAGACCCATTCAACAGCCATTCAAGGTGCGGACGGATCAAAGACCCATTCAACCTTGTTCTAATACTGTACGGTACGGGACCTCTGTACAGTATTAGAATGTATTTGGCTCAGATGCGCCGAAGTTATTACTTCACGAAGTCTCGCGAGACTTTGCGGAATAACTTCATAAATTCATTTCTACGGTAAAAAAACATTTTCCGAACTCGGGTTCGGTTCCAAGGCCAGTGTCTTTTGTTGATCTGCAATTTATGGACCGCAAAACAGTTGCGGACGTGTGAATGGACCCTTAGAACGAAGTTTTATGCGAATCGACTGTAATTATGTACAGAGGTATTCTCTTTTAGAAGCATGGTTTCTAGAGGAGAACATCTCTGTACAAGTGCTGCCCAACTGAGCGTGCGCGGCTGTGCACCTAGACTGTGCTGTGATGCACATGCTCAGTGCCTGTGTGCATGTGCCCTACCTACATGGAGCTTTTATGTAATACAGTCTTTCATCCTACAGCTGCAGCCCTGAGGAACACTGTACTTTGCATGCAGCTGGAAGTGCTCCTGTGGACTGCAGCTGTCATGTCAAAGCTAGCTTTGGAAAATCCCACTACAGAAATTCTCCATGTAACCAATGTGAAGCAACAAGTGGATCATCGCCTGGCCGTACTCAAGATGTTTGACTCAAGTCAAGATGCTCATCTTTATCCACAGTAAGAACGCAGACATAGCCCAATGAACCGAGAAGAGTCCTTCATGAAGGTAAAATGCTTTTAATGTGATTGATTACAGCAAACAGTATTATTTGACGTGGGATTGTTTTTTTTAAGACAACATGGCTCATTTTCAAGAATAAGCGAAAAGAATCAAATTTTAAAAAAACGTGATTAGAAGCAGAAATTTTGAAAAAAGTGTAAATTCTCTTAACCTTTTTGTTGACATAGTGGCAAAAATTTTCTACGTTTTGTGATGTCCCAGTTGGAATTACTAAATTGCTTTTGATCAAAACCAATAATCTATATGTTACTGGTAAGGATATTATAGTACATGCTGTTTTTTTTGTGCCCACATTTTTTTTCTGGATGTGAACTGTGTCTTGCACTTGCAACAAAAAGGTTAAAAGTTTGGTGTCTGCAGTCCATTGTACAGTATCATGCAACGTTCACGCGTTTGGACTCGATCTTGCAGAATATTACTGTACTGCTGGTCTGTTCGTGGAATCGAATGTCGCCTTTTGGTGAATTTTGGGATGGTCGAAACGCAAACTTTTGTCTATTGATATCGCTGTCAGACAATGGCATTGAGGGGAAGCACAACAAGTTCTAGAGTACCTTGATATAGTTGCATGCAAGCGTGAAAAAAAAATAGACCCTTACTTTAAACATCAGACGCTTACGATGGAGGCTTTAACTTCTGAAGGATCTGTGTTAAACGGCTTGCTCAAAAAAAAAAACAGAATGTCACAATTTCATTCTCTTATTACCGGTTGGGAAAAAATAACAGAGGAAAACCAAATCAATAAAATAAAAATAAAAAAAAAAGAATCTTCTAAATCTGTGCTATGCTTTTTGTAAAAAAAAATCCAAAATATTTTTTACAAAATTATTTTCTATATGCATCATTAAAATGAAGGTAACTACATTTTTTATTTTCACACAGATATATATATATATTTATATGTATTTGACATTCCAAACATGTTTTGAAAGAATGAAAAAAAAAAAGTTTAAAAAAAAAACATAGGGACAAAAAAAGAACACTTTATACATTGAGGAGTGGCACCCCACACAATCTTCTATGCAGGTGCCGATTGGCAGCAAAAAGGTTTGTGTAGCATTTATTAGCCCTTACAAGATTTACAGAGGTCTGCCCACTATAGGCAGGCTCCAACACACGCACACACAACACGTAGGAAGAAGAAGAAAAAAAAAAGCTTCTGCAACATACTGGTAAGAAAATGTAATGTCGATGTGTAGGCAATGAAGATAGTATGTAGTGCACGGGTTATATAAAGCAATAGTTCATGTTCTATCCCCATTCGCTGGTAAAAGGCTCTCAAATATACCATGGGTTTAGATTTTTTGAAAGATTAACTGAAAGCTTCAAGGCTATGTACACCTTTCGGACATTTTTTATTATTGTATTGTACTTATTTTGAGCTAAAAATCATTTTTTCAATTACTCTTTATTAAAAAATATGGAGCCCTTTTTTGTGTACAGAGCTGAGATGCTGCCTGTGGATTTTCTGTCTTTTCTGTCATCTGGGGAACTGACGGGCTCCTTATCTCTGCTCTCTGACGTTATAAACACTCATTATAGCTCAGCTCTTATTTTACTGATAAGAATGGGGGTTAAATAAGTGTTTAACCTCTCAGTAGTTTAGAGATAATGGGTTATTAGTTGACCGTCACAAAGTGAACGTACCAGTCATACAGCTAGAAAAACAGTTAACCATTCCGACAGAATGGCTCAATATTTTTAATAAAGGCCAATTGAAAATGTTTTTTTAGCCAAAAATGAGTAAAATTCAATCATGAACAAAAATTGCCTCCAAAGTTGTACATATCATCTGTCAACAGTTTTGTACCTATGAAACAGGCTGACCTGTGGCATGTGCGCTTGGCAGCTGAAGGCATCTGTTTTGGTCCCATGTTCATTTGTGCCCACATGGCTGGGGAAAATGATTTTAATATATGCAAATGAGCCTCTAGGAGCAACGTTGGCGTTACCGTTACACCTAGAGGCTCTGCTCTCTGCAACTGCTGTGTCCTCTCCACTTTGATTGACAGGGCCAGGTGTGATGATGTTTACACTGGCTGGCTCTGTAAATTAAAGTGGAGAGGGTGCGGCAGTTACAGAAAGAGATGATCCTCTAGGTGTAAAGGCAACGCCCCCATTGCTCCTAGAGGCTAATTTTTATATATTAAAACATCATTTTTCTCAGCAGTGCGGGCACATATGTACATGGGACCAACACAGATGTCTTCAGCTGTCAAGTGCACATGTAACAGGTCAGCCAGTTTCATAGGTACAAATCTGCTGACTGATGCCCTTTAAAGAGGACCAGTCTCCTCCTGACATGTCTGTTTTATCGACTACTTGGATTCCCCATGTAATAACAATTCTGGAGCATCTATTCTTATGACTCTTTGATGTACCAATCTTTTTTTTTATTCCTGTTAGAAGTTATGAATAAATTACCAGCAGTTTGCAATGAAGATCCAGAAGGGTTTTACCAGTTGGACACCCCCCAACTGATAACACCCAGCTGGACCTTCGCTGTAAACTGCTAGCAATTCATTCACAACTTCAAGCAGGAATAATAAAGGAGTGGCCCAACATAGAGTCATGCTCCAGAATTGTTATTACATGGGGAGGTAGTTACTAAAGCAGACATGTCAGAAGTGGGGATGGGTCCTCTTTACAGTCAGTTTGCAATCTGTAATGTAAAAATGAGGTGTAATATATACTTGAATAAGGAAAAGTAATGGAGCATTTAACAAATGGGTTATTAATAGTGTAACTAATACTCAAGTACTGATCGTGGATCAATAAATCTTTGCTATCCAGCTATAGAAGAATGCATTATACATATATTATTCTAGATTTTCTGGAAGCACACTGAGTTTTTACGGTTCAGTAAGTGTATGTAGTGCAAAATAAAGTTACCTAAACCAGCCTATACAGCTAATTGTGACTGGGAGGTAACAGAAGAAGGCTCCTTCTACATGGGTAATAAAATCTGTGAACCCGTTGTTTAGCTGAGTTATGCCGGTTAGCGTAAGTGCATCTACTGCGTGTGTGCGTAGCAATATCACAAACACCTCCGGGAGAAAACAGAACACAGCCTATAAAGTATAAAACATAACCACCCAGAGGTTTCTAAGTAATAAGACCATCTCCACCAGGGTACACCCACAACAATATGAGGCATAAGAAGCCAGAAACCATCTGTATTATAAAATGAAGTATAAGTTCAAAATACAGTAGCAGAAGGGGTTATCAGGAAATGTGACTAGCCGTCGTAGAAAGATTAGGCTTCGTACCAATATACTTCATTGGCAAATCTGTATGACAATTACTGCTCAAAATTCTAAGTATAAAAAACCCTCCCTATATCTACAAGAGAAATTCTCCATTACCGATCACAAAAGACATTGATTCCCCAAGTCCATGTTAGATATTAGGTATTATTCAGGCTCAGTTTAGGACAGGCCAGGTATCTGCTGCTGAGCGGGATTCAACCTGACGCTGTGACTTTTCCTAAATGTTAAAAAAACTTACAAATACCTATTCATCATTTCACATTTGGTAGACTTGAGTGAAAAGTAGTGTAAATATATTCTCACACATGTTAAGATAAGGTTTACGAAATGCAAAAAAAAAAACAAACATAAAAAGGTTCCTCAAAAATCAAAGTCTTATGTAGGACCATAGACAAAACATGTACAGTATGAGGTATACCAAAACCAGTATTGAAAATTACATTTAAAGCGAGCCAGGACATTGAAAATGCAGTCTAATCTATAGGTATAGAGCAGGACGCACTATGCAGATTGATATTAATATTTTAGGGAAAAGATTCAATATAACTTAGAATTTATTCATTTAAAGCTCTGCTCATCCTGGGCTTAGGAATCCAGTGGTCCTAATAAGAGATTGACAGCCTTTCCTGTATGCATGCAGAGATAGCTGTCAATCACTGAGCAGGGCCTAAGCCTGGAAAGAGCAGAGATATAAAGGAAGAAATCACTAGTTCTACCGATCTGCTCAGCCCATTTTGGTCTAAAACCTGTTACCTGCAGATTGAACGCCATTTTTCTCATGCTAGACTATACTATAAGTTCTAAATAGTTACTGGCTAAATGAATGGTTAAAAGAGTTTTTCAAGATTTTTTTTTACTGGATGACCTATCCTCTTGATAGGTCATTAGTATCTGATCGATGGGGGTCCGTTACCCGGGAGCCCTCGCTGATCAGCTGTTTTGAGAAGGCAGCATCACTCCTGTGAGCTACACTACCTTCCTGCAGCTTCTGTACAATGCACTGTGTACAATGTACGGCACTGTGCTTGGTATCACGACCATCCCCATTTACATGAATGGGGCTGAGCTGCTCCTAGGCCATGTGAACGATGAATGTGACCTCACTGGCCTAGGAAAAGCTGAAAAAAGGCTGCAGCACTCCCAGGAGATCAATGGGGATCCTGGGTGTCGGACCCCCACGATCAGATACTGATAACCTGGGTTCTCCAGGATAGGTCATCAATATCTGATCGTTGTGGGTCCGACTTCCAGTAATTCTATGTTTGAAAGGGTCGTGGCGCTCCAGTGCCTGCTTACAGCATGCCAAGCACAGAGGCGTTTATTGTATGGTGGCTTTGCTTGGTATTGCATTGTATTCACTTTAATGGGTGAGCAGCAAATAGGCCATGTGACTGATGAACATGATGTCACTGAACTAGGGAAGAGTCTTCAACGCTTGTTGGAGCACCACAGCCTCTTCTAACAACCATATTCAGACCCCCACTGATAAGATATTGATGACCTATCAATATTTGCACTGTACTGCTGTACAATAGATGGTAATGATGCGGTCCTGCCTACGATATGCCATCATGGCTGAGACACTCACCAATATTTAGCATGTGCAAGGTCCAGAGCATAATGTGTAGTGAGGTCCCCCAGGTAGCCCTACAAGTGAAGGCAACCAGTCCTGCTCACATTCTAGGACAGGTTGCTGGCTGCCATTTTAAATAATTCCCGGAGAACCCTTTTAAAGAGGAAGGCAAAATCAGTTTAGCCACCCCTGACCAATTTTTCAGGTTCTAAGATCCAGTTTTAGAGAAAAAAAAAACAAAAAACGTTGCTAGAAAGTTTGTGTGTTAAGATGGCCGTACATATTCAAGAGCTTTCCGCCGACAGCTGTTCCTTCCAATCTGATAGGGAAGTATATTGCTGACAGACACCTCAGGTGGCGGATTATCTCCCTAGACAATCGGACATGTTGGATAGGGCATGTTGATATTCTACTTGCTCTATATCCCCCCCCCCTTCCCTCCCGAACATAGACCAAATGAACATTGACCAAACATCAAAAACATACTTGATGGTTGGCTGGTCCCACCCAGATTGGTGGGTTTGACTGACCATAGTTTTGATGTGTCTGTGCCGCTGTAGAAGTAAGCAGCCATGCTTTTCCATTTGTCCATAAGTTGACAGTTTTTACTTCTGCAATCACTGTATTTAAAGTGTCCCTGTACTGTGGAGAAAAAAAAACGCTGAGACCCCCTCCCCACCGATTACTAGAACGAGAAGAGAGGAGCTCTCACATAAAGCACTCTCCTTGCTGCAGTGGACAGGCTCAATAGAAAGTCTTTGGACCTGTCTCGATTCCGTCTCCTGCAGTAACAAGAGACATCGCTCTATGTGATTGCTCCCTTCTCCTTATTCTAGTGATCGGTGGAGGTCTCAGCACTGGGACCCCCACCGCTATGACAAATAAAAAGTTTAATCAGAGTACATGGACACTTTATACTCAAGTCCTCACATTTTGAATTGTTTAAATCCATACAATGTATGCCTCAGAATAAATGGTTTACACAATTTTCACATTTTATACCGGAATTTACTTTTTTTGTTGTTTTAAACAATGTGAAATCAAGTGGGTTTTAAATACAGTGGATGCTGAAGAAAAGAAACTATTTCACCTTATGGATCCCAGCTCAGAGAAGGACTCCGAGCACCATCAGCAACGACCCAACCAAACTTGCACTTCAATGGAGCAGTGAGCTGATTCCACTCAACCGCTCGAAAAACGTAGCAATCATTTCAATAAAAATACCTCCACAATTACAGTATGTACAGATTAATCTCATTCTGGGGTATTCATAAATCCTCCTGCCTCTCCTGCCCCTCAGAGGGGCTGCTTTGTATATGTGCATACACCTGTCCGTCACTGCAGAGAGGTGGGGGGGAGGCGTGGAGAGCGCATTCTTCATTAATACGCTGGACTCCTAAACTATGTGCCCGTCTATTCTTTTAACGCTCCTAGTAACCAAACCGCACAACATTTCATTTCTTTTTTTTGCCATTTTATGTGTAATATGTTGCCTTCACCTGAGGCACAGATATGCTTTAAAGGCTTAAAAGAGCAGATACAAAGAGGATTTCGGGGGTGTCGCATGTCACTAATGGAGTGTCAGAACATATGGCAGCACTGCCACCCACTGGCTGTTCTGCCATCTTGTTCAGAGGAATTAAAGGGGTTGTCTTGTTTCCTATATTGGTGGTCTATCCTCAGGACAGGTTATCTATATCAGATCGGCCCGCGGTTCGACTCCCGGCACCACCGATGATCAGCTGTTTGAAGAGAACGTAGCTCTTGTATAACTTTCTTTTCACTCTTTATCTGGTTACCGTTGACATTGCAGTGAAGAGCAGGTATAATTGCTGCTCCTCCGTCCCCTTCACTTTCATGGGAAGGAGCAGACTGAGTGTAACTTCTCCTTCTCATTGAAGTGAATGGGGATAGGTCATCAAAACAGGAAATGCGACAACCCCTTTAACTTCACAGGGGGCTGTACACATTAACTGCTGTTGGACTTCTTAAAGGAAACCTGTCACCTGGAATTATTTGCAGGCAGTAGATTACAGAGCTGAGCAAACTGATATATAGCATTGGGGGGAATTTAGCATAAGGCTACATTCACACGACCATATCCATTTTGTGGTCCATAAATCGGGGATGCACTAAATATGGATGAGGCAAATGTGCTTCCTGAATTTTGCATGGGCCACATTGTTTGCAAAACAGGTGGAGAAATTTTCAGATTGCTTTATTAAAGAAGAACTCCCGACAAAAATTTTATTCCATGTCCTGCTAGAAATGTACATGATATAATCTGTAGTGAAAATCATTTTCTTACCAGTGTCTCAATTTTTGACTTGCATCATCCTGAAGTTTCGTATCTGTGTCATGTGACCAGCAATTAGACCCACCAACTCACACAGAGACTTATGTGTGGACAGGAAGTCTAATTCTCTATGTATTCCTATGAGACTGAAAGTGAGCCTCCCATAGGAATGAATAGAGCAGTTACTGGCTTCCTGTCCTGGGTCAGTTGGAGGTCAGGGAGTTGGTCACATGACCCAGCTACAATAAGAAGAGAGGTTTTTACTCACAGAAACAGTCACTGATAAGAAAATGACATTCACTACAGATTATATCATGCACCTTTCTTACAGGTCAGAGAATAAAATTTTTTGCGGGAGTTCTTCTTTAATGGAAGATGAATTACAGTGAAAACTGATATATATATAATTTTTTTAGGGTTAGGCAAACCGATGACAACGGAAGAGTGAACATGTTTTCGGTACAAAAAAGGGCACCTATCGAACATGGCCTAAAATGACCCGGTTTCACTTGGTAATGAGTTTCTAGAAGATGGGATGTCTGTAGCCATATTGGGAAATCAATATGCATTTATTGCTGTTACTGTATACTTGGGCGTTGCTGCTTTATGACTGTAAACATGGGACGAATGTGTTTCGTTTTTTTACAACAGTCTATTGGTAAGGGATACTGCTGGTGGGACTGGATGTGTCTACTGGATGTAGCTACCCAGCAGGAGACCCTGTATTCCGGCATTGCCGGAATCTTGAACGTCTCCATCCGGAGACACGCATCGGTTTTCTTCTGACCCATTCTCGGCATATTTGCCAGGTTATGGCCTGATCTCCGTCAGTCCCCATTATAGTTAATGGGGTCGGGTGTAGACATTCAAGCTTCCAGGCAATGTGGGAATGCAAAGAGATCCGTCAGGGAACAGCCTATTCTGAAACTAGCCTAAGCTTGATAGTTGGTTGCTGTGAGAATCATTTTAATCAAACTGTAGGGATTAGCGAGAATTTTCTTTGAAGGAGTCAGAAGTACACACAGTATGTTCGCTCCCAAAATATTGTATTTTACAAATGCATCTAAAGCAAAAAAGAAAAACGTTCAATGGTGGCATCGGCACAGTACGTTCATCAGTTCTCGGACTGGGCTCCAATTATTGGAAAGTAACCTAAGCGTGTCTTGCTGCAATTTAATTGGTAATGGGATTGTGATAATTTTTATAAATACTTAAAAATTCCCATCCTATGAGATCATTTCACGACAACGGAGTATTATGTATAGATGATCAAGCATGTATAGATATAGTTATGTGCCCCGGCATCGCTGTGTCTCCTGTTTCTGAGAACAGGGTAGCAATCCATTAGGAGAGCTTTTATGAAAGACTGGGACCAGTATACCCAGTCCATCCATACATTATATGGTTGACAAATGATGCTCCTACATGTCTTGTAGGACTAGCTCAGCGGAATGTAATGATATCGTCCACTTAGCGATCCCTTGCTTCATTCTGGAGAAAAAGTACTTTTAACTGTTATGCAAATGAGCAGTTTAGTGCACTGAAGATGGAACAAAGAAACTCCATGCACCCTTGCTCCTCCCACTTCCTCTACCAGCCCATCCCTCTCCTTTAGGTTCCTGTAGAGTGTTCTCCTCTCGCCCTGTCAGTCAAAATGAGAGGCCTTAAACACTGTTTCAGGCAGGTCCATTAATGATCACCTACCTATAATTCTCATTTTTTTCATTATCTTTCATAGTAGGTCATGGCAGGCATGTAATACGGCATTTTCCCTACAGTGGCCATTCTGCAGATTTCTGAAGCCAAATCCATTGCAATCAGCTAATCACTGGCCCATCTTCAATTTGATTTAGAAGAAACTTGGCTGAGCTTGGGGGGGGGGGGACATCTTGTAAAAGCCTTCAAAAGCTGACTGAAAACTCATTTGTGTCATAATTCTCCTGCCCCCTTTCCCCAAGGGTACAGGTGTTCTCAATGGGGAGAGGGGAATAAGCCACTGTCGGACACCTCTAGTGGTGGCTATATTCTTCTTCTGAAAGAAAGGATTGAACATGTTGAATCCTTTTTTTTTCCTCTTACATCTGCTGAATCGTCCGTCCAAATAATATACATTACATGGTCTTTTGGGAAGACACTACACAACCCGTGGCCGAAGGTAAGCATTCGTACCTGCTTCCTGCCACTGGGTTCCAGCTCCTTTGCTCCCACACCATAGCTGCAACGCTCTGCTCCCCATGTGTCAACATCCAGTTTGACGACCGCTGCAGCCAGTCACTGGTAGTGACAGACCCTCCTCGCGTGTCGTGATACATTGATATGACATAAGAGGATCGCGTCACTGTTGTGGCCAGTGATTGGCTGCAGCGGCCATCAAACTGGATGATGACATGGCGGGAGCAGAGTGCTGCAGTGGCATTGGGGGGGCGAAGGAGCCAGAACCCAATGGCAAAGAGCAGGAAAGTAGGTTTCCCTCTGCAGGTCCAGCCATGGGGGGGGGGGATGTCTGTCTAAACCCCTTTAAAACTCCAGCAATTTAACTAAATAGTTAATAGCAATTAATTTACCTACTTGAATGAATTTATTAAGACTATTATGAAGAATTTTTTTTCTTAAAAATGTATTTTAGTGGTTTTTTAAATCACCTAATGTGTCAATAAATATAAGTGACCTATCTGGACAGATCTCTCCATCGTGCTTCTCCGAGTGTTAGCCATACTTTACTCTTTAGGAGCTTATTACCCATCTGTGTGCTGACTACATTTGTGACTTTTTTGCTGCCATTTTAGCTTGTCGTGATAGCATCGTTTTTCTTAGTATTCTAATGACTATAGATGGGCGGTTAAAGAGGTTTTCCCGTCTCAGACAATGTAGGCATATCGCATATCGTAGGTCCCACCTACAGCGAGAATGGAGCGGGGAAATGAACTGATGGCGCACTGTGGATGTGCAGTCGTCCTCCATTCATTTCTATGGGGTTGCTGAAAATAGGCGAGCGCTGGCTTGGCTATTTTCATCTGCCCCATAAAAATGAATGGGAGTGGTGGTTGCGCATGCGCAGTGTTCTCCCATTCACTTCTATAGGAGCAGCGCTTGGTGGTGGATGGACCCTGGGAAATCCGGGGTTCTCCAGCCATAGCGCTCCCCGCTCCATTTTTGTTGTAGGTGCGGGTCCCACCTCTGAGGCATTTGGGGGCATATCCTAGCAATATGACCCCATTGTCTGAGATGGGACAACCCCTTTAAATGGGGTAGACGAATTTTGTTCCATTCAAGGAGTTCCTTAGGTCATGCTGCATGCTGTAGGTTTATGGAAGTGAACATATACTGAAAGTTTTGACTCTAACAAGCATATTCTTGTAGATCAGCATGATAGAAGGGCAACATGCACGGTTTGTGGCTACATCCAAGTATTTTCCTTGTGGGGCCAACTAAACTAAATGTTTCTGTATAATTAGACTTTGTGTAGGCACATTGCGGGGGAATTTAAACTGGAGTGAGTGACGTAAAAATGCGTAAAGTCACACATCTTTGTCAAAGTAAGTCCAAAAAGTCGTGAAACCCCTATTTTGAGACTTTTTAAAGCCCTGATTCTGGAGTGCAGGGCGTGATAAATTCCCCCTGTTTTAGTATATTCTGCTATGTATTCTTACAAGCACTTAAAGGAAATCTGTCACTGTGTAAGATTTTGCCGAGATGCAAAAAAGGATCAGGTGGGCAGAGTTGTGGCCAGATTTTGACATTGCAAAGGACGGGGTGAACATAATGGCTCAAGGGGCGGCACTGGGAACTCGTCTATAGCAGGGTTTGGGCTCTTGCAAGAGGCGGGCCTAGACTCCTACAACTGATAACCCCACTCCGATGGACACTTTGCAACTTAATTTACATATCAATCAAACTACTTTTTCTGACGTTTGCAACCTGCGCTTTCGGTACAGTTGTGATGATGGTGCAATGAGTAGAGTGCATTGCCATTTGTTAAAGACACCTGAACAAAGTGACATATTCCCTCTAACATTTTGGCTCTGTGTGCTCACTTTCCATGCTCATGTTTTGCCAGTAGGTAAAGGTGGCCATACACCTTCGTTCACTGTTGACTGAAAGAGCAGCTTTTCCTCCCACTTTGAAGTGTGTGTGTTCACAATGGGCAAAGGGGACTAACCTGCTGCCAGACACTTCTGCTGATGACTTATATCCCTGAGAGCAAAGGATGGGGTATGTTGTAGTTCAGCATGCCCATTCCTTCTTTTCCCCGATATCTGGTGAATGAACGTCAGACAAATATCTAATACACATGAGTCAATCAGCCCTGCCGAAATTGGCAGGTTTGGCCAATGTTAGTCTAATGTGTATGGCCACCTTTAGTCACATTAGAAGCTCGAAGAAGTAAACTGTTTTCTCACAACATGTTCTATCAAAGGTCATCGACGTTGTAAAATCTTCCCAAAGTTTCAAGGAACATTAAACACAGAAAATGCACAGAATATAAAAAGAAATCCCAGCAATTCCTCCCTTCATCTTCTCATTTCCTCTGATCCTACTTGATCTCATATTACACTGTCCTTTGTAGGGCTGTAGGACAACTGACAGGAGCAACAGCCTCCTTACTGTGCCGTGTCTACAGTAGAGCAAAAAGATAATTACCAAACCACATCTCTTAGCCTTTCCCCAGCTGAAAATAAAACAGAGCAACAGAAGATTAACCCCCGCGTTAACCCCCTCTGTCGTCTTTCTACAAGACATGCAGAAAATGCGGCAGACTGACAAACAATGGAGGCAAGATGATCTCCCGTTTACTTACAACCTTTATTTCTTGGTTTAAGGTGGCCATACACATAGGTCTTAAAGTTTATCAAAATGGACGGTTGAAATTTTATAGCAAGCGATTGTTTTTAGAGATGAGCGATTCGAATCTCACAAAGTGGAATTTGATCCAAATTTCAGGATAAATTCAATTCGCCTTAAAGCCAAATTTCTTCCTGCTTCGTGTTAGCGAATCGATTTAACCTGAAATAGTGTAAAAAACAAAAGAATTCATACTTACCTCCTCCATTTGCTCACAACAGGCCGCCGGCCGGCATCTTTATTGAAGATCTCGACCAA
Source organism: Rhinella marina (assembly GCA_900303285.1). Lineage (NCBI taxonomy): Eukaryota > Metazoa > Chordata > Amphibia > Anura > Bufonidae > Rhinella > Rhinella marina. The sequence continues at coordinate 418,500 of ONZH01009326.1, read as the reverse complement.
AATCCCGTGCATGGTGACATAATCTCGCACTACGCCAGATCTTCAAGCAAGATGGCGGTGGCCGGCCTGTTGCAAGCAAATGGAGGCGTTAAATTTGATTAAAATGTTTTTTTATGTTAATTTTACACTGTTTTTACTCTCAGATGCCGTGATCATGTATGAACGCGGCATCTGAGAGGAACAATTATGGGGAGCGGCGCTATCACAGCTCCTTGTCATTGCACCTGCTACTTACAAGAAAATGGGCTTCGTGACAAAGTAATTCGTCACTAATCAAATTTTTTTGTAAAATTCGGCGAATCAGCCGAATCGAAATTTTCAAAAATTAGCTCATCTCTAATTGTTTTAGCCAACAGATGACAGATCATTATCGTTTTAAAACAAGATGGCCGTATTTAATATTTTTGTCCCATAATCGGACGAAAGATCTTTAGATCAATAAAGATCACTTGTGAATGAAAGACCTTTCCTTGAAAGAACATTCCCATAATGACCTTTCGTCCATCACCCTTTTTTACTCAAAATATATGGGAACTTTGAATGACCAGTATGGACTAAAATGTGTATGGCCATGTCTGGAAGAAGAACAGTCACCAGAAGATTGGTTGTCCAACCATCAACACAATTCTGACTAATGTGTATGGCCAGCTTTAATGTTCCTTTAAATGTAGATGACCCAGGCCATTGTTTGGTTTACTTTTGTGCAACAGGTCGTAAAGATCAATATTTCAACTTCTACAACAATAGCGTGGAACTTACAGTTATCCAAGTTACAAAAAGGAGGTATATAGGAACCCTCCTCGTAGCAAAAAAGCACTCAACGATGCTATTGGCAATGCTAAAAAAGATTTTCAGCTCACTGGAAAAATAAAGACAATTCCTGTGATAATCTAGGGAAGATTTTTTTTCTAAAGCATCCTAAATAGGTGATGAACGGTTTTCAAAGTACAAAGTCCTTTGTCTATGATCATGCTACACATAAGATTCTCGCCTTCACCAGTCAATGGAGTTTGGTCATGAGGCCACCATTAGATAACAGTAGGGTATATGTTATTATACTGTACATGGATTCGGTATTTCAGTAATGGTTTTAGCAGCAAGATGTGACTTGTGCATGGGACACTTCCATTTAAATGAATGTCGACCAGAACAGTTAGTGAATCCCCAATAAATCACGCGAATAACCGTTTTCGGCAAATAGGATATTACAGCTTGTTTGACATCTTGAATTGGTACTATGGCAAAAAAAAAGAATTGTCACACATGGCATATCTATAAGTTTGTAGCTGGCAGAATACACAAATCTGGAACTGGTATAATCGTACTGCCTGAGGGGAGATATTATTGAAACAGTTAAGGCCATTTGCGTTTGAGAGAACTCCATGGAAGTGTATAAAGTGGGAAAGGGGAGAACTTTACAGGTCAGGTTGCCAGCAATGTCAGTGATGGCGTGGAGATAAAAAGTTAAGAAAGAAGTCTGAAATAGCGTGACGTCATTGAGGTAAAAAATATAATAATAAAATAAAGATTTCTTTATGGCACGATCCTTTTTTTTTTTTTTTAATAAAATGACCAAATCATGTGACGCGTTGATACCACAATGTAAGGAACCGGATGGCTTTCTTTCGATGCAGGATTTTTTTTTTTGTTTGTTTTTTAATAATAGACGATGCAGCTATTGAACAAATCAAACTTATATAGTTCAGGAGGGTGGAAACGTTGTTCTTGTAGACCTAAGCAAGCTTTTTCAGTGTAGTTCTTAACTTTTATTGAAGGCAAAAGCAACAAAATTGGACAGAGTTCATGGTAGCTGCTTACATTGTGAAAAAAAAAAAAGTATTAGCGTTGGACTGATTAACCGGCACAGTTTGTGCTGTACGGAACCGCCTGCAATAACAGTTATACTGGGTTGTATATGACTGAGTTCCTTCTTTTGCGAAAGTGATGTAGTCAAGTTTGGAAATCAAGCATATATCCATAAAAGTCTTAGTAGTGCTACTCTGAGACATCACCGTGGTCATCCTATGTAGAAACGATACTGTGCAACCGTTTTTGTTTTTTTCCTCTTGGGTGGGGCCAAATATTTTTGACCCGACCCTTTAACAAACGCAGATGCCAGTTATAGTCATCTCAATGAGACATCTTTTTACTGGCCAATAAAAAAAAGTTGAGACTTTCTTCTCCTTTTCTAAACCCATTCCTCAAGTCTTTCCTTGAGCTTTCGAAGTAACATCTAGCCAAATAAGGTGCTGTGTTTTCATCTTGCTTTCATTTTTTAACACCATCACCCTTGACATCCTTTAATGCCAATGACTGTTCCATCAACTTGGCGGTGGAGGCAGCTTCATACGATAAAGCGATTAAATAAAACCTTAGAAAAAAAAAAGACCTGCTCTTCCCATTACTCCAGGAAACTGGAGCGCTCTTCTCAACGTTTTAAGAGCTGATTACAAAGTAAGCAATAAGAAAATTGTAAGGAAGCCACATAACAAAATCATCTGCCTTGTTACCTAATATAGAAAAAGGAAACAGTAAAAATAAGCAGCCTAGACTGTAACCTCATTCTTGCTCCCGGTACGCAGATGTTGGCTGGGGAGAGGGCCAGGAATAAACTGGAGCTGTTCGATGGTGTTTTGACGCTTAGTAGCAAAGGCTTGCCGCCGATTGGCAGTGTGGTTAGCCATATCCCATGTCGTCTTGGGAGAATTGGAAGAAGTTGGGTGCGAATTCATTTTGATCATGTGGTGACGGTCTAGCATTGGCGTGCTGACACAAACATTGGTGTGAGAAAGGGCTTTCTGGTGCCCAAGACGCATTTCATGGAACGGTGTTGGCCCACGATGGTGGATTCTTTCAGGAGACAGAAGATGCTCCTGTGAGTGCAAGACCTCTCGAGAAAGAAGACGTTCTTGAGAGATGAGGCGATCTCTGGGGATGGTATAATCATGATGAGAAGGATAGTGATTGTCTGAAAGGATGTGCTCCTGGGACATGACACGTCTTGGTGCCTGCGATTTTTCCATGTAGCCGTCACGTTCGTAGTTCATCTTCATGACATGGAGGGGGAGAGTGCCACGCGTTAATTCTGCTAGGTGTTTCCGCTTTAAGTAAAAGTCATCCATGTCTTTCTCTGCTTCAGGAAAATAATGCAAAAAAATATAAAGTTAGACATATAAACTTAGAATTTCCTGTAGAATATCTCAGGCATTTCAATTGATTGATTACTTGGAGAAAAGACCATCAGCTTAATATACATTTCTAATATTAAAGGTGTTTTCTCGTCTAATCCTTGGAACGAAGCTGGAAAAACAGATCCCTTCAAAGTGTAGTAGCCATGCTGGCTTCTTGCACTTCAGCTCCCATTCATTTTGTATATTTTTGGCGGCATATCCCTGTTAACAAAGGGCGATGTGCTGCCAACAAACTTCTAGAACGAGTGTACTGTACGTATGAACATTTGTTCCCAATAATTGCCCCAATCCTCGGCCACTGTTAAAGGGCCCTCATGTCTACTCTTGTCTACCACAGAAACCAGGTTTCAATATCTTGTACTGGAGGAAGATAACGCTCTTCAAACTGCGGTGTGGAAATTGTTTTTTGCCAAATCCGACTATATGGCCAAATGTTTGTTCGGCCAACATCTAGTCCCAATCTATTTCCTGCTCATAGGATGGGATGGTTTATATGTTCAATGGGGAGAGGGAAATAAGCTACTGTCTAACACCTTTGATGATGGCTTCTCTCTCTTGAGAACAAAGGCCTGAGCTTTACTTCCCTGACAGATCCTGCTCTCCCGTTCTTCCCACTAGGCTATATTTAACCGGTTGCAATGGTGGCATCATGTCAACCCCTGAGACTAGTTACCGGCCGCAACGATCACATGTTGTCAACGTGATGTCACCTTTGTAGACAGTAAAAATAGTCGACGGGAAGAACCGAACTGTTGGATCTGTCAGGGAAGTAATACTCAATTCTTTACTTCAGGTGAATTTCCTCCTGAAACTGGACAACCTCTTTATAACACTTTTATGCGCCTTCATATTTTTTTTATTGTTTTACTGTTTTGCACACATTTCTATTTAATCTGTTGACTAAATCAAACAACTTCCATTACAGACGTACCAAGTAACGAGTCAGAAAAACAAATTAGTAAGGCTGGTGGGTTTTGGTGCTTTTTTTTTTTTTGCTGACATTTTTTGCCACTCCTTCCAGTTCCAGAAGTTACATGAAAGTCTATGGGAAATATTAAGCCCAGGACATACAGGCATTTTGTTGTATTGTTTTTTCACAACTGGGGTCCGTTTTTTGTGTCAATGGCTTTTTTTTTTTTCAAATCATGGGATGCTCTGGTTCTGAGATTTTCCCCTCATTTCTGGATGTATTTCTTACATAGACCGCCACTGTTTTTTTTTTTTTTTGAACCTTTAAAAAACCCATGTGTAGCGATTAGGGAAACCTACCTTTTCAGGGTTGGGTTTGGCGTTCAACCCCTGCTAGAATCCCGTTCTATGGATTTTGTTCTCACCGATTCTAACGGGATTCTATGACCCAATGCTAAAGGGAAGCCTTTAAGAGGCATTCTGTTTAGCATTTCGTCATAATAGCATTATTCCCTTTAGCATTGGGTCATAGATTCCCGTTAGATTCCGTGAGAACAGAATCCATAATGGGATTCTAACAGGGGTCGAACGCCGAACCCAACCCTGAAAAGGTCAGGTTCACTTACCCATGTGTAATGTTTGTTGCTGTTTTTAATGGCTTTTTGCAGGTTTTTTTTAAATTTACCAATGCTTTTTTCTGGAACCGCTCTACAGAGGTAGTGACATCACAGGGGGCACATACTGTTTTAAAAAAAATTCCAGGAATTCAAAAAAATGCCAATAATAAACATCAGGTGGTGAAATTATATGGGCAAAAACACCTAATATAAGGGCAGAAACACCATTATATGGGCAAAAACACCTAAAAACATGCTAAAAAACACAATGATCAATTCATGTTGAACAAATTCTTAATGTGCTAAAATGAAGTAAAGTCTAGTTGAAGACATACCTAGCCTCTTGAGAGAAGAATATCTGCTGATGTCAGACTTAATGGCAGATTCATAAGAAGGTGGTAAATGAGAGAGGTTATGAAAGGAACGAGAGAAGGACATGGTATTATATTTGGTGGAAGAAGTTGGAAGTTGAATATTGTTAATCCGGTAGTCTAGAAAAAAGAGCAGATACATCAATGTAAGGAGCACAAAGGTTCAGAAGTTAGAAGAAAAGGCTGATGTTAGAAAAACATGTATAATATAAACCTTACACTCCCACCTACAGTAAATGTCTTTATATTGTGGTCGTTAAAGGGATCATCCCAAGATCAACACTTCCTACACCTATACCCAATTGTGGGACCCCCAACAATCACAAGAACTGTGAGTCCAGTGTCACCAGCAATGGCAGACTACAAGGGGCCCGTGGTTCCTGGTGTGCCCATTTAAGCCCGAAATGCCCATCATATTCCTTTGAGCCCCTAGGCCAAAATATCTGGGGCTGGGGTACCAGATGTTTTTCCCAGTGCGCTGAGTTCGAATACTGCGGCAGGGTACAGGTGCCAATGTCTCCTTTGACCACATTTCTTTCTCATAGGCCACAGGTCTCTAAGCCTTGAAACGTATGAGGCAGTAGAGCGGTGTAGGCAGTCACATTGCAATGACATCATCTCAACTGTGCAAGGCCCCGCTTTTGTGATGGGAGATATGTCCTATATGAGAATACCCCTTTTAGGGTGGAATACTATAGGGATAGGGTTCAGTGGGAAATTATAACCAGGGACAAAAATATTGTGCCATATGGCTAATAGCCTCTACTGTAGGTAAGAATAAACTGATTATGAATCCACTATATTCACGAGGAGAGCAACTCGCTAAGAAATTACAGATAAGATAAGACATTTTTTAAAAAAGTAGTAAGGTTTCATATTATCCAGAGTGCCATATATATTTTATTTATATATTTATATATAATTTTTTTAAAATTACGGTAAATGTACAGTTACAAAGCATTATTTCACAAATATGGGTCATGTTGATATAGCCTCTTAAATAAAAAGGTATCGCAATTAAACCAATTAAATTCCAAAAATTTCTAAACCGTATTAGCCATTAAGAGCATCACCATGGTCAATCCTATTAAACCAGGCATACTCCCTGATAGGGTTGATCATGGGGAATAAATTGAGCAAACGGATGTTCCATTACAGCATAGTTATTTATTTTATTTTGATGCAAATTAGATGATCAGAACACCAAAGGGCTGGCATAGCCCCCTGTAGCACCACTGCACTTTCTCCTCTCCCCCGTTGCCTTTCCCCCTCATGACCTGATTGGACGTCAATCTCCTCCTGGAAGATACTCGGCTTAGCTGATCTAAAAGCGAAGTAGAGAGTCTTCTCTTCCGGGAGGAGACTGATGTCATCGGCAACTGAGCAATGCAGATCTCAGGGCCAAAGCCCCTTCTCTTAGCTCTGAAATCTGCACTGCGCAAGCGCCTATGCCGCCATTGTCACTTGCACAGTGCAGACCTCAGCGGGGAGAGCCCCTGTCTTGCCCGCACAAAAGCGAGATTTCAAGGCCAGGCATCAAAACAGTGAGGATGTCTAGCCTTGTCAATCAGGCCATGAGTGGAGGCCAGCCCCTTAGTGCTCAGATCACCTAATTTGCATAATTCCAAATCACACACAACCATCGAAAAATGTTTTTCTTGTACAAGCTCAACATTTTAATGTTGCTCTGACTTCTACCGTTTCACATTGGTTCTTTGGAAATAAATTAAAATTACAGCCAAGAGAGAGTGTTTCCTTGATTGACACTTGGTGAAGCATTCGCCTCCCTTCCTTCGGTATCATCAGAAAATACTCCATTATGTCACATACTACAGACTCTCCATCTTCCACTTGCTGTGTGAGATGGTTGTCTCCTATGGGGCAGACACAGACAGCAGACGGCCCCTTGCTCTCAAACAGCTTATTATAGATTACTTTGTAATGTTTCACTAACAATCCACTAATAGCTAAAAATCTAATTCATTAGCTCAGTCAGTTACTAGGTTCGGACTACAGTCAGGACCTCTGTCGGCACTTCTTTCAGATATAGTAACAAAAATGTAAAGGACAGCACCATATCACTAAGGAGAGCCTGGGTGCACCTACGCCAAAGAGAGATGGTCTTCAATTCTATTAGTCAATCCAAGAAGCATAACAGGCAACAGAATCCACCATCCATTAGTCTCCTTTATTGATCCATCAACATACAGGAAAAGGCAACGTTTCGATCCCTTACAATGGCTGGGCCTTCTTCAAGATTGAGGAAAACCCAACGGTGTAAGGGGTTGAAATGTTGTATTGCTGGATCAGTGAAGAAGTCTAATGGATGCAGGGACAGACTGGGAACTTAAGGTGGTCCGGGAAAAAGCAGGGTGGCACAAAATACAGTATTCAATTGTATCACAGTCCTGAGGACTTGAATCAGGAGGACACCTACAGCCACCAACCAGGTGAATAGGTTCCTGATGCTCCCAGCATTAATTAATGCTGAGAGCATCAGATTATTACGTACCTGGCCACTGGCGTAAGGAAGGCTTAGGTGGCCCCCTGGTCATCAGCCCACTGAGAAATTTCCCTGTAGGGTCTATGGCCAGTCCTCCTCTGAATGGATAATGGATGCTGTTGCCTGTTCTGATTCTTCTTCTGCCAGAAATGACGGGAAGAATAGCGCAGCATACGTCGCTATTCTTCCCATCAAAATGAGACCATGATGGACCCTAGACTGAACCCAATGTAATTCAAAGAGGTCCAGAGGATGAATTCCTTGAGGACGGTGTGAACAGGTTCTCATACCAGAAAGCAACTTTTAATATGACAGCGCCTCTCCAACCTTCTGGGCCTCTGTGCAGCTGCATAGGTTGATATGCAGATATGGTAGGTCTGCCCGTGCTCTCCTATACTAAGGTAGCCCACTTTGTTTTGTTAGTCCTTCATGCTGAGAAGGTTCTTTTCAGTCAATGCAGTCTGATGTGTGGTATCTGAGAGGCAATGTATCTGCAGGATCAGCTCTGGAACATACTCTCTGTGCTGTGGAGCCTAAGAGTTTCTTCTACTGATAGAACCTGACTACATAGGAGACTTTGTAGTCAGGATCCTATACTCCATTATTAAATTCATTTAAGAGTGAAATAAGACTAAGAGATCATTCAGACCAGTGATTATCATGTCTGTGTGCAGTCCTGGTTTAGAACATTAGAACAGCTCACAGACACATAGATATCAATGCGCCAATTCACACTTCCATTTTTATTTTCACGACCCTTCAGTCCGTTCAGCATTCTGAGTTCTGGTCCATTTTTACCATGAGGCTCGTCCATGCAAGTCAAAGGATGAAGAAAAGTGAAAAGGACCACGTGCGGTCTGTTTTACACTGATGGTTCCCAGGAGACACCGGATGGGTAGTCTTCAGTTTTTTTGGTGGATGTGAAAAACAAATGACACACTGATGCTGCACAGACGGGCAAAACATACATATGGATCTAAGTTGGAGACCATCTTGATTCAACATGGAAGAAAATCATCAGAGTTTTACACCGCTCGTCTGAATGAGCCCTTGGGGAAAAACAGGTAATTAACATATTAATTGCAAGGTGGTATATTTTAAAATTTTATGACTGCGGGCCTCAGTGTATGATTTGGGAAAAACTCTACAATAAAAAAGACATCATTAAAAAAATTCACGATGCTATTTTTTTGGCTATTCTGTAGGCTGTTTTAGAAAACCGGCAAGTGATGAGCAAGTACTAGACCATCCATTTTTACTATTCTTGATTAGAATACTTTTATATGTTTCTTAATATTCGCTAGAAGTCTCTGGAAACTAGAAGTGCAGTGCTGTCGCAACGGCTAAAGCAAAAATCATGGCAAAGCTGTATTTTAGTATATGCTGTTTTGTCCTAGATAGTAAAGTCAGAGATGTAAATCTTATGACATATTTGAAGCGGAAAACATCTATCTTTAAAGAGCACCTGTCAGCAGTATCAACCCAAATAAACCAGGCACAGTGCCTGGTAGGGTTGAGTCTGCTGATTATAATGTTACCTGTCTTGTGAAAATCGGATGCAGCTGTTCTGCACAACAAAAAACAAAACAGAAAACACTTTATGCAAATTAATAACTCAGTGCACTGATGGGTGGGACCTAGTCACTTGGTGCACGTCAACTCCTCAGCTTTTCACTGCGGACCACGCCCCCTTGGTACACTGAAGACCTCAGTTACAATAAGCACATATCTTTTTTCTTGGCTGATTTCCACAAGCCAGGTATCATTTTAATCAGCAGGATCAACCCTATCCACAGGTGCTCTTTAAGCAGACATGATTTTGACTGATAAATGTAAAACTTACCTAATGTGGCTGCATGCTTTGGGCTGTTAACAGTGAGGATGAAATTGTGATGCATATTATCTAGAAAAAAGATAAATATATGCATATTGACAATGTATTCAATTTGAATTAAATATTCTTAATGTTTGTGTGTGACATTTATAATTGCCATTATTTTATGTCCAGGCTTTTACCAATCTACTTTCATGATTCCACATGCACTTTTAATTAATAATAAATGAATTGTAATGAAGACAGGGGCAGATTTACTAAGACGGAGGTAGCATCCGACAGTCTTAAAGGGGTTGTCCACTTTTTTATATTGATGACCTGGTCTCTGGATAGGTAATCAATATCAGATCAGCAGGGGCAAACTACAGGCACCTCCACCGATCAGCTGTTTAAAGAACACACAGTGCTTGTACGAGCGCTGCCTTCTCTTCACTGTTTACCTGCTCGCTGTCCAATTCACATAATTGGGACTGCTCCTTCGTATTCAGTTGAATGGCAAGGAGCCGCCCTATCGAAGTGAATGGAAGGGAAGAGCGGCAGTAACACTGCTTGCCGCTGCAATTGCGAAGGCGAGCATGTAAATATTGAAGAAAAGGCAGCGCTTGTACAAGCACTGTAAGTTCTCTTCAAGCAACTTATTGGCGGCGGTTCGAAGTGTAGCCCCCCCCCCCCCCCGGCAATATGAGGACCCTGAGGATCATTGGAATAAGTCCATTGGAATAAGAATGCGCCACATTTATTAAGAGACTTGTTATTCACCTATTCCAACCACGGATCCCTCACGAATGAAACATGTAAGCTTTTTTTCACGGACATGACACTGACACGGAAATGTGAAGATTCAGACAATATTTGTGAATATTTAAAAAGTCGCAGTTGATAAATCTGGTTTAAATCAGCTCGACAGACTAACCGGGTCACTTTCCCACCCTTTTGTCAAAACTGGAGAGAGTGGTGTCAAAATTAAAAAATGTTGAAATTTTTTGGCAAATTAGCCCAAAAGTCATAATATCCTATTTTTAGAGAATTTTTGAAGCTCGAATTATGGAATACTGGGCTTGATAAATCCCCCCTATATTTGGGAACACAAAAACCCTGCAAAATGTACTTACTGTCAAAGTTCCTCACCTGCCCCTTAATTGCCTAAACTTAAGGGTCCTTAAATCCAGCGTAATATTTTGTCACATAGCCATGTTGACCGTTAAAGGGGTTGTCCCACGAAAAATATTCTACAGTTTTCAAACCAGCACCTCGATCTGAATACTTTTATAATTGCATGTCATTAAAAATTTTGTATAGCTACTGAGTTATTCAATAACATGTATCTGTATAGGACCACTTAATTTCTTATTTCTTTGACCTGCTCACTGAGCAGGCCGCACATGCTCAGTTTCAACTTTTAAATGTCTCCTGAGCTGTGATAGGGAGAGCATGGACACGCCTCCTGAGCTGCAGCAGAAAAGACACTCCCCCTGAGCTGTCAGCTTGTTATAAATCTAGCAGAGCAATGAATGGGGAGATCTCTGGATCCATGTGAGGTACAGGGCTGGTTCTAGCTGTGTTAGAAAGAGGTTGTCATGTACTATATGATGTCTGATTTTCATTTTTTACATTATTCGTGGGATAACCCCTTTAACTGTAAGCCACTATGGCTCTCCATTCATACAAATGCTATTGGGTGATGCGGCCATGAGAAGCAGGGACATATCTAGAGTAGGGTAATGGGTGCTCTGTGCCAAGTGGAGCACCAACAAGCCACTCTACATGGGCCACCATATTTAACTATTGGACTAGGGTAGCAAATTGAATCCTTACTCTGGCTGAAGGAAAACCAAACTACAACTTTAAGGCCCCATTTCAGACTCGCAGAGTGAGTATGTGGCAGCACCCGTCCTGACCTCCCAGCACTGACTGGGTCGCATAATGTCAGTGTTATCCAATACATTCCAGAACTCTAAGGGTTACATAGCAACATAAATCAATATAATGCTATGCGACCCCCGTCAGTGCTAGGAGGTCAGGATGGGGGCTGCCACACATACTCACGCTGCGAGTCCGATGCGTGGAACTCCCTCGTCTGAAAGGGGCCTAATGATGTCAATATGGGCACTACCTCAAAGTGGCCTGATTGTTCAGCAATGGGGGCTAGAATTGTATATTGATCAGGGGCCAGTTCATATTCAGGTGGTATTTTTACTAGGGATGAGCGATCTTCGGTTTTAAAAGCTCGGGTTGGGATTACCGCAGTTATGGATCCCGTGACCACAGACTATAACACAATTCAAGGACAGAAAGCATAACGGAATGCCTTAGAGGCAACCCGAACCCCAACGCGAACTTCTAAAATCGAAGTTACGCTTATCTCCAATCTTTACCATTCACTACCTACCTTATTCTGAACTTAGATTTGGTCAAAGGAGCAAAAAGGAATACACACTAACCTAAAATTAGTGAAATATATTTGTTGTTGGTTTTTGATCACGTGCAAATATATTCATGAGACAGCTATATTTTATAGACTAGTGTTTAAAAATTGCTGAGTACTCCACCAATGGCCACAAGGTGGCAGTGTTTACACATTGAAAAGAAATCGGGCGTGCAATTACTGCAACCAGTTACTAAAATGTATCAAATATCAGATCATTTTACATGTCTTTTGAATTTTTTATTATTTTCACAAGTTTCACATGACATTATCTACAAGGTTATGTGTCTATTCTCCAACAGTCATAACACATACAATGTGAAACCGACCTAAAAATCTGCACCAAAATCCTGAAGGAAATCCACATGTAGATTTTATTGTGGTTTGAGTCATAGAGATCACTAATTGCGTATAAATTCGTAAGCACACAGAGGAACTGTATGGCCCTACGGAAGGCTATGGAAACCCTAATGCAAGATTAATCCATAATACGTGTGTCCATGATACTTAAAGAAGAACTCCCGCAAAAAATTTTAGTCCATGTCCTGCTAGAAATGTACATGATGTAATCTGTAGTGAATGTCATTTTCTTACCAGTAGCTGAATTTTTGAGTTATATCATCCTGAAGTTTCTTATCTGTGTCATGTGACTAGGAATTAGACCCACCAACTCACACAGAGACTTATGTGTGGACAGGAAGTCTAATTTTCTCTGCATTCCTATGGGAGCCTCACTTTCAGTCTCATAGGAATGAATAGAGAAGTGACTGGCTTCCTGTCCTGGGTCAGTTGGAGGTCAGGGAGTTGGTCACCTGACCCAGCTACAATAAGAAGAGAGTGGAAACTCTCAATTTCTGCCTCTGATAAGAAAATGACAATCACTACAGATTATATCATGCACCTTTCTAACAGGTCAGAGAATAAAATTTTTTGCGGGAGTTCTTCTTTGAGGCTGTGAATGTTGTACACTTTACATTTGATATAAATCCTGTAAGGTTGGTACGTGAATGCAAGTACTGGGACAAAGGTGTGGAACGGCAGAGGGGACCAATCTCCGGTTGCGTTACAGGGGTCAGTATTAGGACCTCTTCTCATTTTAATGTGTATTAATGATCTTTATAAGTAGTTATAGTGCAGACTAGAAATTAGCGAATTTATTGAAATTTGTTTTGGGTCTGATTTTAATGAATCAGTCTGAATATTCAATTTGGGACCAAATCAGTTGTACCTGAATCAAAAGTGCTCCATCTGGCCTATAAATTGGTATATTACACTAGGATGTCCCCTAGGACTCATGTTTTTTTTTGCTCTTGTTTTTTTTTATTTTTTTTCTGCACTTTCTCTTTCTCTCCAATTTAATTTTTTTTAATGCAAATACAGCAATAGCAAATCATGTCAGAGTGACAGTAACATATGTAGCTATGGGTAAATGCATTTACCCTTTAACCCCTATACAGGGATCTGGACTTCGCTGCAGAAGAGCAACCAGACCACTACCTCTTGAGATAGTCCTGTTTTTTTTGGTGGCTGACCCATGGAGGTAGAGACAAGAATCAGGCAGTAAGCGTAGTGTGAAGACAGGCCGAGGTCGGGCAGGCAGCGTACGAACGTATCCAAGAAACTTGTCTGAAGTCAGGGCAGGTGGCAGTAGGGCAATCCGAGAAACAGACTAAGGTCAAGGCAGGCAGCTGTCTAGCTTTTCCCTAAACTGTTCCCTCACTTACGACTGAATTTTAAGTGGCAGGTGCCTCTTTGTGCAATTCGTCCAAAGTGAATTGCCAAAACTTCAAATTTGTTTGTAAGAAGAATTTTTTGAAATTCACGAAGAATCCAATTCGCATAGAATCAATTTGCTCATCTCTACTGCAGAGTAAAAGTGGCCATACACTTCAGACAGCGGTTAGCCAAACGATGTTCCTCCTGACCTCCCCATAAACATGCCTGCTTGGCTCAGTAATGAGGGAAGGCATCTGCTGCTAGATACCTCTGGTGGCAGCTTATCCCCTTTAACAGCTTAACGCCAAATGGTATTTGTGTGCAGGGTAATATGGAGTGGGTTAGAGAGCCAAGTCTGTTCCATAGGCAGCTGGTGTCAGCTGTATAATACAACTAATATGCAGCCACAATGACCAAGATCAGAGATAACTCCCATTCTGGTCAGATAGCCCCTCAGATGCCATGGTCAATAGCAGCATCCTGACAGTTAGACAGAGGGAGGAGACTCTCTCGGTCCTCCGATTGAATCCTGCACAAAAACACAGGGGTACGTGTGGCTGCTATGGCAGCCTGGGACTTTGTGAAGGCTCCCAGACCAGTCATAACAACCTGCCTTTTATGCCTGACTGCAGCAGGACTTAAAGGGAAAGTAGCAGAAATCCCATACAGTACAATAACACTGCATACTATTGCAGTCTATGGTGTCAAATAAGGGGACTACAAGTTAAAGTAGAAAAAATAGCAAACTATTAACCACCCCCCTTAAACATCATTGGAATTACCGTAGCATTAAATCCTGCCTGGTAAACACCATAACGGAAAAATATAAAAACGTCCAAATCAGTGTTTTTGGTCACCCTGCCCCTTCAAAATTTGAATAAAAATTGATCAAAAAGATATAAACTATATAAATTTGGTATCACCATAATTGTACTGACTTACAGAACAAGGTCGTAATGTCATTTTTAGTACACAGTTAAGGCCCTAAAAATCAAAGCCCTCAAAACATTACAAAGCCCTTATATGGCTATGTAAACTTAAAAGTAAAAATGTTATGGCTCTTACAAGGCAGGAAGGTAAAAAAGAAAGTGAAAATGAAAATTATCCCAGTCCTTAAGGGGTGTGAAATCCAGTATTCCTCTCCCTTCTTTCCCTTGACATCTGCCATTCAGAGACAGCCAGAATCCTCTAATACAGATTAGATGGTTGGCTGGTGCCACCAAAATTGGTGGGTTCAGCCAATGTTCAACTAATGTGCATAGTCACCCTAAATAAGTTTTCCAGGAGTTTGATACTGGTGGCCTATCCTTAGGATGGGTGATCAATATTTGATCGGTTGGGGGTCTGACACCCAGCACCCCCACCAATCAGCTGTTTGAAGAGGTCACGGCATCCCGATGAGCCTCCTCACAGCTAACCAAGCACAGCGCTGTATATTGTCTAGTGTCTGTGCTTGGTATTGCAGCCCAGGACCATTCATTTGAATCTCCAAATAGGCCCTGTGACTGATGAATATGATCATAACTCGTCTAGGAAGAGGCGCACCGCTCTGGCGGGCAAACAGCTGATCACTGGGGGTGACGTTAGTCGGACCCCCACCAATCTGATACTGGTGACCTATCCTGAGGCCATCAATATTAAACTCCAGGGGAAGTTTTAATATTTGCAGACAATATTGAGCTATGTCGAGTAATCAAACAGGAAAGATTAACATGAGGTTAGGAACACTGGATGTAGATGGATATTAAAGGGGTTATCCCTAATAATGCACCCCAAAATGCCCGGGTACAGGTCATACTTACCTTGCCCCCCAGCAACCGCATAGTTTCTGATGCTTGCACGGCCACTGCTCCATCTCTCGTCGCTTGGGTGGGGGTAGTTGCAGCCAACAGCAGGTGGTGATGGGATCGAGCCTCCCTAGCATCACCCGCTATGCTAAGGAGGCCTGTTCCCCTCGGCGGCCTGCTATTGGCTAAACGCATCCCCCATTTGCAAATGTTTTGATCTGCGCGACGGGGAGATACAGCGGCGGCCGTGCGGGCATCAGAAGCGACACGAGTGCCGGGGAGCGAGGTAAGTACAACCTGTGTGAGGGGCCCAGGCATTTTGGGGGGCATTATAGGGGTTGGATAACCCCTTTAAACATAACTTCAGTGCCAGGCAGCAGCACCCAAAGCAAATAAGATCAAGAATCATAAAAATGTAAAGGGAGATATGAATATTGAATTCAAAATCTATACCAAATAATAGAACACTTTTCAATAGGAGCCATTCTTATAATATGTGCATTTTTCGAGATTTATGAAAATATGAAGCTTCGCACCTTCTGTCAATTCCTTAACATACGGAAACAATTATGTGCTGCTCATTCATAGTTTTGTAAAACTTCGCACTATGAACACATTCTGCCGTTATTGTGTAAAATATGTCAGGGCAGAAGGATCTTTTACATCTAAACCGTCTGGTGTCACAACAATATACCGTATATGAATAGCTGGGAACTGACGAGTACCGTCGACACATCAAATAGGAGACTAGAAATCAGCCATAAGATTAAAACCACTGACTGGTGCACTGAGTGGCGCTGATTCAATATAAACTGAGTTTATATTGTGGATCAACCAACAACTATTGAAGGTGTATGGGCAAAAAAGATCTGATGCTCTCAGCATTAATTTATTTAGGCAGAATGTTGTGCTGCACTGTGGTATCTGAGGCCACTTTTAGTTTTTTTTAGGGCCACTTTAAAGAGGACCTTTCACCACTCCTGACATGCCTGTTTTAATAGCTTCATGCATTCCCCATGTAATAACAATTCTGGAGCATCTATTCTTATGTCTCTATGTTGTGCCATTCCTTTAGAAGTTATGAATGAATTGCTATTTGTCTTCAGTAAGGGAACAGAGGTGAGGTAACCAGTTGGGGATGTGTCCCTGCACAGTCTGAACATGACAGCACTGATTGGATAGAGTCAGTCTGTGCAGGTACACCCCCCCAACTGGTCATCTCCCCTCTGTTCCTTTACTGAAGGCAAATAGCAATTCATTCATAACTTCTAGTGGAAATAATAAAGGAATGGCACAACATAGAGACATAAGAATAGATGCTCCAGAATTGTTAGTACACGGGGAATGCATGGAGCTATTAAAACAGACATGTCAGGAGAGGTGAGAGGTGCACTTTAAGTTCCAAGTCCACCCCTGCCCCCGCCACATACAACCCAATACCAGATTAGGATGTCAGCATGAAAGCTTGCCCTTGGTGATCACGCTGGATGCCATGAAGGACAGCACATAAATAAAAGTTCTTCTGGCACAGGAACCATGCCATTAGTATGGTCCTTTATGTGGGGTGGACAGAAAGGGGTTACAATTTTTTGAACTTTCACCCTTCTTCTTCTTGCTAGTGCATTGGCTACTTTAGCTAATGTGATTGTTCCAAAAATTTGGCCCATAATGTTGCAACAAGTTTTAGACCTATTTACGAATAAAATGCACCAAAAAAAATCCACTGTACCTTACTCAACAAGGGGGTGTGGCTACGTAGGGGATGAGGGTGTGGCTTCACAGGAAGAGGGTACAGCTAAAATTGTGACTAATTTTGGTTCAAAATTTTGGCGCAAAGTAAGCCAACCACTAGTTGGTGTAACGTTAGACCAAATTTCTGATTACACTTTAAATAGAATTAGTAAATCTGCCCCATTGTGTTTTTGTGGTATATTGCTATATTAAGGTACAACCAGATGTATCCATGCTCCCCAAGCGTGGTATGGCTTTGCCGTGTGGCCGTACCCTTACCATACAGGAAAGATACTACAGGTTACTCACCATGGTTGCTCTTCGAAGACTTTACTGGGTTATAGAGGTTTTTTGGAGGACGTAACGGTCCATTATCATGTATTCCTGAACTCACGGCAACGCTGTTATTTCTCTCTCCGTGGCTCCCCTGGATGGATTGGTGGCGCAGAATGTCCACAAGAGCTCTGGAACAATGATATTAATAAAAAAATATCACAATAAATGTTACTTAATCACGTCTACTACCCTGAATCACCGACCTTAAAGAAGAAGTTGTATTGCGGTATGTACCGTATATATGTGTCCTGCAAACCTTTGTTTGAACCTTACAAAGGTCCCATCACCTTTGGCTCCAATTCACCAAAGTGTTTATGCCTGCAATGGCGAGTGTATATCCGATTGGCTTTGTTAACCAGTTAGATGCCACAGTCAGTAATAATAATGGCATCTATGCAATATAACAGAGTAAGGGGAGCTCATTGGCATCTCACATGATCATATGATCGGAGGCTGCCAATAGGCTTTTCATGAGAGCTGTGGTCTCACAAAGACCCCCAGTTCTGTCTAGCTAGTAGTTTCGCTGTCAGTTTTGGGCAAAAATGTTTTGGATACTATGTGCTATGTATTCCAAAGTATTAGGCCTAAAGCACACGACCGTATATATTTTGTGATCCACAAAAAACGAATCCACAAAAAATACGAATGACATCCGTGTGCATTCCATATTTTGCAGAAAGGAACAGCTGGCCCCTAACAGAACAGTCCTATCCTTGTCCGTAATGCGGATAATAATAGGACATGTTCTATCCTTTTGCGGAACGGAAATATGCACATACAGAAACATAATGCACACAGAAAGAAAATACGTTCGTGTGCATGAGCCTTAAATCACAGGTTCTTGTTCCCTAGGGGGACAATAAAAAGTTGAATAATGTTAATTATATGTAATACATTTTTAAAAAGATTCTCCCCCTAAAAAATATTTGATTAAAAAAAGTAAACATTAAGATATATGGAACCGTGGTAATCCTAATGACCTGTAAAAAAAGATAACACATTAAAAAAAAACATTTTCATTTTACCTTTTTAAAAAAATTACAAAAAATATCAAATATTAAATTATATTTAACCTAAAATGTAAAAGTTGAAAAAAATGCAACTAGAGATGAGTGAATCAATTCTAAGCTAATCGAATTAGATTCTAGCCAAATCCGCATCTTTTGCAATTTGGTTTTTGACAAATCTCTCAAAATGGCAGCTACCATTTTATAGATCAGAAGACAGGGAAGAAGGCATCTGCCACCAAGAAGGGACCACTTTTGGACTGTTTTTAGTGCAGTGTGTTATTAAACAAGCTGTTTATTACCACGGGCCACCATCTGTTTACCCATAGCTTTGTATGTCACTGTCACTTTAACGTCACTAATGCTGTTGTTAAGGAGCTTCAGATGGGTTGGATATGATCCTAAGAAACCTCAGGTTGTCATACATGGCTTTTCAGGCAAATCTGATCATTTTCAATTCTGGTCGAGTTTATTTGTACTTGGGTCAAATCTGAAGACTTCAAATGAATTTCAAGAAAATCACTCATCTCTAAATGCAACTTAGGGCTCGTTCACATCACCATTAGGGCTTCCGTTCAGTCTTTCCGTTATAACAGGGGTAGGGAACCTCCGGCTCTCCAGCTGTTGTGAAACTACAACTCCCAGCAAGCATACTCGCTCTGCTCTTCTAAGAACTCTCATAGAAATGAATGAAGCATGCTGGGAATTGTAGTTTCACAACAGCTGGAGAGCCGGAGGTTCCCTACCCCTGCGTTATAACATCGTTATAACGGAAAGAAACGGAATCCCTAGGACGGACATCAAAACGGACACCTTTAAGAGGCATTCCGTTTTGATCCGTCATAATAGAAGCCTATGGCCCTGCATAACGGATCCGTCTGGATGCCGTTATGCTGGACGGAAAACAAAGTCCTGTCGACAGGACTTTGTTTTCCGTCCAGCATAACGGCATCCAGACGGATCCGTTATGCAGGGCCATAGGCTTCTATTATGACGGATCAAAACGGAATGCCTCTTAAAGGTGTCCGTTTTGATGTCCGTCCTAGGGATTCCGTTTCTTTCCGTTATAACGATGTTATAACGGAAAGCCTGAACGGAAGCCCTAACGGTGATGTGAACGAGCCCTTACCCTGCAAAAAATAAGTTCCCATATGCCAAAATCAATGGAAAACTAAATAGGTAATGGGTCTCTGAACATGGCAGCACAAAAATTATATTTGTTTCATTAAATATGCTTTTAATCCGCTAAAGTATTAAATATAAAAATACTATATACAATTGGTATTGCCATAAATATACCAAATTAGAATAAAGATAATGTGCCATTTATACATCACAGTAAATGGTGTAAAAAATGCAAAAAAATAAAATAAAATAAATTAATTCCTTATACCCCAAAACGGTTTAAATAAAAATTACATCTTGTCCCACAAAAAAAAACAAGTAATCGTTGTTCAGTCATGAAGGCCTAAGATAGTCCATGTCCTTAAGGGGTTCTTCCACAGTTATTTTAGGGCTCACTCTATTTCAGATTAGCCTAAGTCTGCTTGGGCTGAGCTAAAACACCTATTGAGAAGGATCAAAGAGTCCAATATGAAAGAAGAACACCACACTCAGGGGTACAGAAGCTATAGTTCACCTAGAACCTGAGTGGGCCCAAACGTTTCTCTATCCATATGATGAGAACAGTAGTAAAGATTTTGCATTAAGGCCCAAGGTCTTTAAAGGGGTTATACCACAAATAATACTGTAGATACTCCATGAATAATGTTAGCATTGCTCCAACTGCTGTTTCTATTCAGCAGCCTTTCTATGTCCACCTAAGAAAATTTGCGGAGGTGGACACACATGCTCATTCTTCCCTCTGTGGAAGGGATCCCTGGTGTGGTGAGACAACTGCATCTTGAGCTTGAACATCAATGGAGATGCTGAGCAAGTGATAAGACAGTGAGGTAGCATTTTTGTAATTGCACTTGCTCAGCATCTCCTCTGACAAGCAGAGATGATACTGCAGCTTCAGAAGCAGCTGGTTCTTCCCACTAGGGATCCGTACTTACTGTATATCCCCGAAGGAGCAGAGAGAGAGAGAGAGACATAACTGAGCTGAGCATGTGTGTCCACCTTGGAAAATTTACTGAGGAGGACACAGAAAGGCTGCTTAATAAAAACAGCAGGTGGCACTGTATTAATATTAATCCTGGAATATCTTGGCATATAGGCATTCTTGCCTTTCTCTTTCTGTGGAAAGATCCCTGGTGTGGTGGGTCAGATGCTTCTAAAGCTCGAATGTCCTCTCCACCTCTCAAAAGTGATGTTGAACAAAATAAGACATTGAGATAGCTTTATGGTAATTGCATGTGCTCTGACAAGCAGAGAAGACACTACAGTTTGAGAAGCAGCTGGCTCACCATACCAGGGATTCCTACGCATACCCAAAGAATCAGATAGAGACATGAGGAAGCATGTGTGTCCATCTTGGCAAATTTACTGATAAGGACACAGAAAGGCTGTCCAATAGAAACAGCAGGTGGCGCTACATTAATATTAATCCTGGAATATCTGGGGATATAAGCATTTTGTAGGTGTTGCTTTTTATACTAGAGCTATTTTGACATCTGCTTAAAATTCAGCATTCGTACTGCTCTTGATGGTCTGTAGATTATTGGATCTCAATAACTTCAGTATTCATAATACAGTAATAGCATACTTGCCATTCGTCCTCAGGCACAAAATCAGAGGAATTTGTTCTGATCTTCACAGTTATGAGGATGTTCACGGTTAGTGGTAATCAGGAGCATAAAATCATACATATGTGTGGCCTCTATCATTGTACGGTATAAGAAGAATCTTCATTATGTGACAGCTTATAGGAACGGGCAGCGTTATTCATGGTTATTGGGGGAGGACTCTTTATTTGGGCCATTGAGCTGTTACAGTTATGCTGAATCACCTTGAAAAGCTGCATTAAAATTGTCACAAAATATTCAGCGTGCCGAATGTTCCTCCTTCCTTTATTTGAAAGGAGGTATAGCGATAGCATAATTCAAAACACTTACGGCATGTTTTACCCCCTAAAACATGTATGTTTCAGCATAAGATTTACATGGTTTCTTTAAAGAAAAATTGTTGTACATTTGCAAAATAAAAAATGTATTGAATAACTATGGAAGTATAAGAGTACATGCATACGGCAATTTAGCTTATGCAGATCTTTCCGTGCGGATTTCGCTATATTTCTGCACCTAAATCCACATTTATTTCTTAAAGAAAAACTCCCGACAAAAATTTTATTCCATGTCCTGCTAGAAATGTACATGATGTAATCTGTAGTGAATGTCATTTTCTTACCAGTGTCTAAAGTTTTGACTTATATCATCCTGAAGTTTCTTATCTGTGTCATGTGACCAGCAATTAGACCCACCAACTCACACATAGACTTATGTGTGGACAGGAAGTCTAATTCTCTATGTATTCCTATGAGACTGAAAGTGAGGCTCCCATAGGAATGAATAGAGCAGTTACTGGCTTCCTGTCCTGGGTCAGTTGGAGGTCAGGGAGTTGGTCACATGACCCAGCTTCAATAAGAAGAGAGGTTTTTACTCACAGAAACAGTCACTGATAAGAAAATGACATTCACTACAGATTATATCATGCACCTTTCTAACAGGTCAGAGAACAAAAATTTTTGCGGGAGTTCGTCTTTAAGTTTTTTTTGTTGTGGATTTGCCCCAGATCTCACTCTCTGCATTGCCAAGGGTGAAATCTGTGCTGACAATGTGCACAATCCACAATTGACATGCTGTGGATTTAAAAATCCGCACCACAGGTCAATCAATATGGTGAAAATTTCGGCACACAAAGTCGAAATTTTGAAAAAATCCTGTCTAGGCTACTTAGCTGATATCGTCTTACACTGCGGATTTTTCTGCATCAAAATCTTCTAGGAAACACCTCTAGCACACAGCTGTGCCCTCAGCATGCTGATGTCTAGCCCTGTCAATCAAGGAGAGGCGGAAGTCTGCAGAGCACAGGGGGTGTTATAAAAGCAGTGCTCTAAGGATTCAGTCCTGCCTCCTGGTGCTCCAAGTGCTCATCTGCATATGTATAAAAGCACAGACATCTTTGCAGCTGTAACATACAGACAAAGGAAAGGTATCATTTTAATCAGCATGATGAGCCCTACCAGAAAGTATGCCTGGTTTAGTTGGGTTGATCAGGCTGACATAGGCTTTTGAACCTCATGTTCAGCTGTCCACATGATCTGCAGCATTTCACTAGGAGGTAAAGCATATCTGGTTAAACATCTGTTTTATATTTAAAGGGACTTTCCATTACTTTTTTATTCTTCAGAAAATTTTCTGCGTTAAAAAGATGGATAGTAAAAACGTACCAATATATTTCCCATTATGATACCCCTCAGGCCTCTTTCACATGTCATTAAGTCATGGACGTGTGCTGTCCGTGTTCTCCATTGACAGCACATGTACCCATTATACACAATATGTTAATTCACTCATCAGTAATTTTCCACTGACCATCAGTGAAAAAAAAAACGACATGTGCACAACTTTGACCTGTGATGCAGATTAAACATGCCCATTGAAATCTACGGGTCCATGAAAGCCATTGACACAACACGGATGCCATTCATGTTCTGTCAGTGGGTTTCATGGACCATTAGTAGGAGATTCTCTGGAAGTTAATTTTCAGTCTACCAGTGTCCGTGGAATACACGGAGGGCAAATAAGGGACACATGGACTAAACACAGATATTTATGGACATCTTCATTGTCATGGATGTCATCACGAACGTGTGAAAGAGGCCTCAGACTGCATCCTATGTTATAGAGACAACAATTGCCATGTGTTTTGCTTGTCGTAGCTCATCCATGTAGTCACATAACATAATGAAGTGACCATGTCTTCCATGTATGCGTAGATCAGAGACGTTGGATGGTGCCTTGTGATTGTGTTAGATTATCTTACATTTTATTTGACATTTTTAGAAAAAAAAAAAACCTGGAAAGCCCCTTTAAAGACAATTCGTGAAGAGGATCAGGCAGAAGATTGCAACAAACAGGTGAAGTTAATGGAGCTCCGCCATAGGAAATACAAGTGGTCCTCAGCAGAGGAAAAAAACAGGATCCAAGACTATGAAACACAAAGACAGAAACAATATAGTGCCACTCACCGGTGCTTAAAATGTCCATTTATTTCAATAATCCATAAAATGAGGAAGCATGATGCTCAGAGCTCAAGGTGACGGTGGTGAGGACACTCTTCTCCTGACCTGCTGGTGGGTGCCGCTATATTGTTTCTGACTTCCTGTTTCATATTTCAGATAATACAACTAGTATTGAATGAATCGAAGTTAACAAAGTGGAATTTGATCCAAATTTCAGGAAAAATGTAATTTGCCATGAATCAGAATTTATTGGCTCTCTGTGCTAACGAATCAATGTTTCCTGAAACGGCGGTAAATACAAAAAAAATACATACTCACCTAATCTATTTGATCGTGGAGAGGCGTCACCACCATCAATTGGCGTGTTTTCTTCCATAAAGATGGCCGCAACGGCCTCTCCACGATCAAGGGGATTAGGTGAGTATGTACTTTTTTGTTTTAACCCTCTAATAGGCTGAATGTGTCTCTTAGATCAGCACAATCAGCATTGAACGTGGCATCTGAGGAGTGAAATGATGGTGGCGGCGTTATCGCCATTCCCTGTCATAGCGCCTGTTCCATACAACTAAATCATAACAAATCAAATTTCTCGTCGAAGTTCGGCGAAGCGGCCAAATCGAATTTTTGAAAACTTCGCTCATCATTAAATACGACCGTACTAGAAAAGTTGATGGAACGAGAAAGATCTTCTAGCTATTACAGTATGGCACCGTCTAACCGGTCCAGTTCTTACAGTGTCTTTCCAGTACATAAAACCATTTTCTATAGCCTCTGTTATGTACATATTGGTTGAATCCACATTTTTTTGATGATTTAACCTTCTTATGAATCTTTAGTTAAAGGGGTATTCCCATCCCACAAATGTAGTTTGTATAGTTAGATATAGCCATACCAATATTATTACTAATAGAATGTATTTATATAAAATGTACCGTTTAGAAGATTTTCCTATTTGTACATCCGTTGTCCCACACACATCAGTCAGGCCGTTGCCCCTAGTTACGGCCACCGCGGCCATGTAGTAGTGGTGGCCAGCTTGCTCCTTTTCAAACCCGCTCTGAAGTAACTGCTGTATTGTGTACGAACATTACATGAACATGCGGAGACACATCTTATGGTTGTAGCATTTTTGTCTGCGCTTCCAGAACGCAAAGAAACAGATCCTGTTCCAAGATCAATTCATCTCTATGGAGCAGGATCCGTTTATAAAGTCTGCGTTTTGGACGGATCCTGACCATTGTGTTTTGAACTGGTAGCGTCCAAAACGCAGATGTGAAAGTACCCAAGATGTGTCTCCTCATGCTCATGCCATGTGTGTTCACAATACAGCAGTTACCTCAGAGCGGGTTTGAGCAAGCTGACCACCACTACTACACGGCCGCGGTGGCCGTAACTAGGGGCAACGGCCTGACTGATGTGTGTGGGACACTGGATATATAAATAGGGGTGTATCACAGTATAGTCAGTATCATAGAAATAGACTTTGCTCCAGCAGAAACTTAAAAGGGGGGATCACAGAGCTGCTAGTGAGCACCAGCAGAAACTTAAATATATAAATATATATATATATATATATATATATATCTATATATATATATATAAATAGGCAAATCTTCTAAACGGTACATTTTATATAATTACATTCTATTAGTAATAATATTGGTATGGCTATATCTAACTATACAAACTACATTTGTGAGATGGGAATACCCCTTTAACCTTTTGACAGTATGTTTAGCTAGTTTAGGGGGAAGGTGACAATAGAGGACAGGCACATACGGCTGTGTCCTCCCTTACCTTTCCTCGAGGCTTCAGATATATTGAGATGAGTGATGTGAGATGACCAGCTCTGATAAAAACAAAGCTTAGGCTAGTTTCACATCTGTGGCTGTGCTCTCCTGCAACTGTTCTGGCAGAGTTCTCCAGATCTGACATTGCCGGATAGCGCCGCCTGCCCACTGGACTTCATTAACTTCAATGGGATCTGGTGGAGATCAAATGCGCCAGGATTTGGTTGTACAAAAAACGTTGCATGCAGTAGTTTCCGTCCAGTCGATTCCCAGCATTCTCTGCCAGAGTAACCTGCCGGACGGCACAGCCGCAGATGAGAAACTAGCCTTAGGTTAGGGGCCTGTTTACATTCATCCCTATACATTGATCACCAAAGGTATACGGCACTCAAGAGCTTTTATCCTGGGCCTATGATCGAAAATGGACACTCATAAGAACGTTTTTTCAGCCGATCAATGGCCTGTCTAAATACTTTACTGATCGGACATTCGTTGGTTGACTAATTGGCTATTTTGTGTAGGCATAAGGCAGTGTCTGATTGGCCCACCAGAGCACCAGAGGATCCTCCAGTGGGCCCAGGCTCTGATACCATAATGGGCTCCGAAGGTCTAGGATAAAGAAAAAACATTTGGAGCTGCCTTTGAGGTTAATCATTTGCTATTACGGTCTATACACAGAAGGTGGGCCCTTAGAATTATTTCCTCTGGTGGGCCCAAGGATCACCAGTCCGACGCTGGCATAAGGGCATTGGAAGATAGATTCCACTAAAAAGAGTGGACAAAAAAGTCCTGCATCCAGAACTTTTTTTTCCGTCCAAAAAAGTGGGCACCTAAACAGAAATCGAATGTTTGCCGGTTGACAGCAAATCTTCCTGTGTGAAGGGGGAATGTGCTGCCAACAGTACATGGGGAGAAATGATCGTATTAATCTCTCATCCCTCTTTTAGTTGGCATTGCCTGGTGTGAAGGCACTTTAATTGAGCACCTATTGACATGTTATATCGTTGATTAGCACTCATTTATGGCAGGGTATTGGCCCATGTGAACACACTTTTAACAAGCACAGACTGACATGCTATACCGCCAGACGGCACTCGTTAACAGGCAGAAATGTGCCCACATGAAAAGGACCTTAAGGATGCCTATCTAAATAGGTGTGTCCAAATGGTCAATTGATAAAGATCGGTCGGAATGGTCAGAAATTTGTGTGGGGAAGGGTGAGGGAGTTTTGATAATTTTGAAACTTTGGTCAAAATATTGTTCTTTGGACCTGTATTACTGCACACTATGTGGAACCTTCAACATACTTCTTTGACTTAAAGGGGTTGCCTCACTTCAGCAAATGCTAATGTATTGTGATTGTCCATAATGCCTCCTTTGCCGGCTTCATTCATTTTCCCATCACATTATACACTGCTCGTTTCCAGGGGTTACGACCACCCTGCAATCCAGCAGTGGTGGTCGTGCTTGCACTCTATAGAAAAAATAGCCAGCCTATGTGCGCTCCCATGGTCACGGCCACTGGAGAGACCAGTGCTTTTTATGACAGTGTGCATGCATGACCACCACTA
Source organism: Rhinella marina (assembly GCA_900303285.1). Taxonomy (NCBI): domain Eukaryota; kingdom Metazoa; phylum Chordata; class Amphibia; order Anura; family Bufonidae; genus Rhinella; species Rhinella marina. Next base: position 391,527 of record ONZH01009326.1, on the reverse strand, counting down.
TTGGATAGAGTTGTCGTAACCATGGAAATAAGCATGTATAATGTGATGGAAAAATGAATCCAGCCAGCAAAGGAAGCAATATGGATAATAACAATACATTAGTAAGAGCCCTGTATTAACTTTCTCTACATGATAAATTTCACTTTCTGAAGTGAGACAAGCCCTTTAATAAAGAGATTAAAGGGGTTGTCCGAGTTATTTTTTTGTCCTTTGTAGGTTTCTAAATAGTCAAATACAACAGCTTTTCCATACACTTTCTGCTTCTAAAGCTTCTGGTTTATCAGATTTCACTCAGGGTCACATGACCTGTGATGTCAGCTTATCTCCCTGTTAATCTTATATTCGTGCACAGAGCCTGTACACCAGATGTCACTGTGCTGGCCACGCCCCCCCCCTGCTCTGCCGCTGCTGCTATCTGCTCTCCCTGTTAGATAAAACATTGACCCCTTCAGCCAGAACACACTGAAGGCTTTACAACAGCAGCTACAGATGTAAAGAGACACAGGATCTGCCCTCCTCACCCTACAGACACAAAGCTGATACTGGAGCTGATCTGGAGGAGATGCAAAGTATTGTATTGTACAAGAACAGGTAGGGGGAAGACCCTGTGTGTATCAGCAGAGTATTCCAGCAGACATGTCACTCAGGCCAGCTCTTGTATTCACTGCCTTTGCATAGCAGGAAGGGGGAGGGGCAGAGATTGTTATTACTGCAGGTAAACAAAGGCCAGAAGAGAACCAGGGAAATTAGGAAATATTGATTTTTTTTTTTGCCTAAAACTTGCTTAACTTATTTATATATTGCTGCCCATCAGATTTACAGTACTATACATTTTTTTTTCATAACTCGGACAACCCCTTTAAAAAAAAGAAACATTGCCAGGCAGTGAACGAGCCCGGATCAACAATATACAAGTCAATCGGCACTCTTTGAATGTGGCTTGCAAATTGCCCAATGCAAAGTGAAAGGGAGATCAATGATTATTAATACGATCATTAATTTCCCATTCACTTTCACATATTGTCAACTGCAAATCCCAGTGGAAAAAACAAACAATTTTGGGTATCCCATTTTGCTCGTCTCGTCTGTCAAGCGATTGTGTGCAAGTTTTACATGAGCTAGTTATAACGTTGGTTTCTGATACTTAGCCTAAACCTCAACAGTGTAAAAGGATCCTAACTTTGTTGGGCATCTCACCTATACATCTCTAGATACTGCAAGCCAAGAAGAAAGGTAAGATAAGCTAGTTTCACACTACTGGTACAGCCTTCTGGCAAACTGTTCTGGCATAGAAAGCCAAGAATCGGCCGGACAACAACCACTGCGCGCAGAGATATATGTCCAGCCGATTCTCGGCATATTTGTCAAGTTGCTACCGGAACTCTGCCAGACCCTATTATAGTTAATGGGGGTGGCAGGCATTCGGGCAACATCTGGAAATACCGGATCCAGAAGGCTGTTTCCTGCCAGAACATCCATCCAGATCTATGAATGCTAATGTGAAGCTAGCCATAGGAGACACTTGTATGTAAAGTATATCTCGCCTACTCATCTCTAGATATTTCAAGCCAAGAAGAAAGGTAAGATAGGCTAGTTCCACACTACCGGTACAGCCTGGCAGACTGTACCGCCATAGAAAGCCGGGAATCGGCCAGACAAAAACCACTGCGCGCAGAGATATTTGTCCAGCCGATTCTCGGCATATTTGCTGCCGGATCTCCGCTGGACCCTTTTATGGTTAATCGTGGCTGGCGAACATTCGGCAACGGCAGGAAATGCTGCATCCAGCAGGCTGTTTCCGGTTCCAGATCTATGAACGCTAGTGTGAAGCTAGCCATAGGAGGCATCTGTTGGTAAAGTGTTTCTAAAAAATTCTACAGATTATTTTTTAAAATTACATTTACGTAGAAGATACTTCTTGGTGTTTCGTCAACCAACTCAGTTCTATGTCTGGTCAAGCTGATTTTTAATTACAGTTTAGAGGCCACATATGTGACTTTTATATCACTGCCTAATAAAAAACTTCAGCTCGTCGATACCTAACTCTGTGTTAACACAACTATCCCATTGGAGTAAATTCACATATGGCAGATATTATACTGCACGGTGTCTACCCATAATACGGAGCTACAAACCATAAAGCAACATTGGATTGACATTTTGTACTTAGTTGATGAAAACAATTCTACCGAACTCACCTGGGGACATTAATCTCTCTCCCCCGTGGGCGCCGGGATGCCTTGTTAAAGGCAACCTTGGCTCCGATGCCCACGGCTAGGGTGAAACTAATGACACCACAGATGACATAGACGGTGCTATTGGTCTGGTCTGCGTGTCCGTGATCGTTCAGCTTGCTGTTAGCACTGGTGGTAATAGGCTGGGTTGTGTGCGCCCAGAAAGGGCTGTTATAGTTTTTACAACTGTCTTGGTCCAAGCGCTTGTGACGATGCTCACAACAAAAGCGATAATGGCAGGTGCCACAGCAGTAACGATATGTACCTGTGGTACAGTTGAAGGTGGCATCGTATTGCCCCATCACATCATAGTATCCATAACACATGTCTGGTATGTTCTGGCTCAACGCCAAAGAGGAGGCATTCTGGGATGCCTGGGGGCGCTTCATGAGGGCAAGCAGCATCGGCAACGCTTGTGTTTGGTTCATCTGCTTCCGACTCTGGTCAGCGCCGAGGCTGAGAGCTGAGTGCACCCCAAGAGCATCTAAAGTAATACTGATTAACACTGTTAACAGATGATACATGGCAGATGAGAAGTTATGGCAATCTGTGGCAGTAACAAATATAGTTTTCTTTTGATGGATGGAAGAAGAGCCTTTGCTGTTCGGCTGCAGTGCTTTCGAAGTCTTCAAACGATGAATGATGGAGGACCATGTACATTGAACTCGCTTTCGACTTTTTAGTTTTCTTTAGTAAACTTTATAAAAAGCTGTCTTCATTACAAAAAATGGCTCTGAAGAAAACCTATAAGAGAAAAACCCAAAATTAGATATTACGACAAGATGGATTTTCTTGGGTTTCAACTTTTCATGCAATTTTGGGTGGAAAAACCCTTTTATATTGTTAAAACTTAAGTGAAACCAGTTGCCCACATTTTACATCTTGTCTTGAGTCAATTGATATTTCTGAGGTGAAATACAATAGGATGATGAAAGAAGTCTACTAATAAAATTCTTAATGGATGACCCCTTTCAAGAGCAAAAATAATTTTCCAAAGCGTAGAAGTTTGTGCCAGAAGTAAGAGGCACCTGCATATAGATTTGTTGTAGGTCCACCTGCAGTACCACAGACCTGGGGGTGTCTGGAATTGTAAATTGTTTTGTTCTGTTATGTTATGTATTTCATGTTACTTGGCTGTACATTCCAGTAGACGTGGGATGGATTGTAAAGGTTGGCAGGAACTGGGCTAACCACCCTATTCCTCCCCTCTTCCTATAAGTGGACTGGTCAGACTTCTTGCCAAGAGGTGGAGTTCCTGTCTAGCTACAGAGAAAATGAAGAGGAAGCACACACCAGAGCTCCTACTCCTGGGAATGACATTTGATTCTCCAGAGAGTTCATGAGGAGACATGAAGTACAGACAGGACAAACTATGGGCTGTGATAATGGAGACTGACTATAATAGCTGCTGCTCATTATCCACACCCTCCCCTATGTACTTCATGTCTCCTCATGAACTTCATTCTTACAGAGATAAAGCTGAAGATCTTATCAGCTGTATACTGACGAGCAGAGAGGAGGATGAGGCAGCTCTTTAGCTCAGTGTTGTGAAGTAACTTGTCCTTCTGTGTGATTAGGACAGGTTTTGTGTGCACTAATAGGACGGCGGCCATTTTATTTCTCCTAATCATTGCTCCCTAGACAAAACCAGCCATTATAACTAATGAAAGATATTTGGGAATATATTTATCATAAATTAATATTTTAGTATTTTCATTTTCTTAATTCCTGGAGAACCTCTTTAAGTTACAGCAGGCTGGAGTTGAAATTTTAAAAAGTTACAAAACAAGCCGGACAACCCCTTTAACTACGAATACATGGTAATATGTGTCTTTAAAAAAAAAACTGTGCGTAGAGCTGTGACTATGATGTACCGAGAACTGAACCAATGTGAGAAAACAGAACGTAGAGGAAAAGCATGGGTGCAAAGGTGTGAATTGAAATGCAAATGAGAAAGTGCACAAGGCTGAGTATTCTGGGGTTATAGGAAAAAGGTCTGTGTACTTTTGGACTGAGGTATAGGAAGATAAATAGGACAGGTCTCCAATAGTGTAAGAACAATCAAGATGCTGGAATGTAATCGCAATGTGTCATCATAAAAATTACCCATTGTTTAATTCAAGCTTTTTGTTAAACATTTTTTTATTTTATTTTTTTAGAATTTTTGTCGATTTTTGTTTAAATGTTTAATGTCACTATCTATATTTAAAAAATAATCTTAAAATCCTGCAATTTAAACAATGGCCACTAGGCCTGTGTTTTTAGAGCAGCTACATGGGCTATAGACAGGAGAGGATTGGTCATAGACCCTACAGGGAAATTTCCCGGTGGGCCGATCCCTAGGAGGGCCATCCAAGCCCTCCTAATGGCCGCCAGCCAGGTTGTTCTTTTTAAAGAGACGCATTTTGTATTTTTCAGACTATGCTCCATCGGAAAATTATAGAAATTTACTCATACCAGCCAAACCAAAGACACCCATCTATAGAAGACATATCATGCTAACCAGTATCCTGCTCTGTACTGATGATGGGCAAGAACTCTGTGCTGTCTACAGATTGGGTCTCAGTTTGGCTGATATTAACTCATTTGCACATTTATCCCATGGAATATTACCAGGAAAAGAAATCTCCATGCACCATTGTGCCTCTTCAGTGACCAATAGTAACCCCCTGTGCTGCATCTAAGGCATTTCATCCAGCCAACTTACCAGTACCCTACACTGATGAAGAGCAAGAACCCTGAAACACTACTGTTTACAGATGGGAATCTTTGGTTTGGGCATGAGCTTATTTACTTTTGGTGGATCAAAAATGTAAAGGGGTTGTGCCACTAAAAACACTTACTCCCCATACACAGATTGTTATATTGTTGAGGGCCAAAAACGGGGGTCAGGAAGTGCCACCAAATTGCCCCCGAGAATTGAGTTTCTGCGTCTGTGCGTCCTGCGCTCCATTAATTTCTATGGAACTGCCTAGTACAGAGCTCGCAGAAATGCCATAGAAGTGAATAGAGCACAGTACATTTCCATTCTCATGGGGCAATTTGGCAGCACTTCCGAACCCCTGTCCTCGTAATCTCTGGGGGTCCCGACGGTTGGGATAGGGGATAACTATTATTAGTGGCAGAACCCTTTCAAGCTGTTATATGCTGGATGAAGAGATGTTTCAGAAGTAGTAACTAGTAAGGGTACAGGAGCGAAGACTCTCATTAGACGAAACGCTAACGCTGGCTTTCTTCAGATCACTGCACAGGGACTGGGAACTTAAAGTGGCGCTAGAAAAAAAACTAAAAGTGGTCCCATGTTATCCAAATTGACAGAAGGTGGGGCAACACAACTAGATGGAGTCAGGAATACCATAGTGCAAAATAACATCCTATCAGAACCATATACCACAGTGCAGAACAATAAATTGGCGCAAAAACTGTCCCTGTGGTGGCCATCAATAGATGCTATTTTCTGGCCTCCTCCAGTTAAGATATGGAAGTGTGTGACTTTTTGAGCATCTTGCCACCTTCTAAAGTCGTGAGAAAAGGGGTGGCTTATCAGAAGAGGCAGGGCTTTGTGGGTCTCGTCGGATTTACTATAACTTATGCCAGAAACTGATATGTTATAGCTGAAGTCTACACCCAGTGTTGGACTGTGGTTCCTTGGGCCTGCCAGAGGAAATTATTCTTAAACCTTATAGTATCAATAAAGTCTAATAAGTGCTGTAGCAAAGAAATAGATGCTTGCGGCCCATTATGGTATCAGAGTTTGGACCCGCCAGAGGATCCTTTAGTACTCTGGTGGGCCAGTCTGACTAGCTGGCGTAGACTTCAGTTTCTGGTGCGCAGACTGCCAAAGATGCAACTCTTCTTCATGACTCTTCTGGCTCTTCATAATTAAGGCGCTTCTCACTCCAGCACATAAATGTTCCCAATAGGTTACAGTTATCACGGTGGCCGGTGTATGATAAATCTGGCATATCTATAGACTACCTGTCTAAATGTTTTAAGACGACTTTTACATTTAGAGAGAAAAATTTTAGAGCATTTTGATGCAAAAAAAAAAAAAAAATTCTAGGCCACAGCTCCTTTCTCACTAAGCTATGCCCGCTTGTTGAGGATGGCAAAAAAACAAGAATATGGCACAGTACATTTTGCTCCTAACTGCACCCAATATACCCAGGTGCTTCATGTCCATTTACAGATCCCACATATAACCTAAGGCCACAATAGCCTTGTTCTCGGGCATTACAGTGGTGATTTAGGTTGGGCAAAGTACACGTTTGTGGTATGGATATGCACAGGAGAAGGTGGGGATTATTTGGTGAAAAATGTTGTCTCATTTTCGACTAATTACATTAAATTACAAAAACATTTAAATCCAAGTTTTGCCACTTTTATTCAGGATGATGCGTTATTACAATTAATGGGCTCAGATGGAGTTTACCATCTGACCAGAGAGGGTCTAACACCCTGCACCTATGCCGATTAGCTTAGCTCAGGCACCAGAAGTCATTCCCGGAACTCCACAGCTCCATCCATTGTAAAGTGCACAGAACTGGTAACTGCAGCTCTGCTGCTAACTCTAAGAGGGGTATTCCCATCACATACAATGGGGGCATATCACTAGGATATGCCCCCATTGTCCAATAGGTGCGGGTCCCGCCGCTGGAGAACGGAGCGGGAAGAGCTGTGGCTGGAGGACCCCGGGTTTCCCTGGGTCCGTCCACCACCAAGCGTTGCTCCCCGCCTAGCGATATGCCCCCATTGTCTATGATGGGAAAACCCCTTTAACTTCTAACTTTTATTGATACCATTTTGGGGTATATATGAATTTTTTATTTCTATTACTTTTTTTTGAGGGGCAACACAAGCATAATGAACGTCGACTTGGCCATTTTGACTTTTTTCCATTATGATATTCACCATACTTGGTGTTATGGCCTCCCCGCCCCATTTGTAAATTTTCTGAAATACATAATCGTTTGAAAAACTTACCTATGGATTTATTGATTTATTGATGTATTTTCAGCCTCCATTACTTTTGACAGTTTGATCACGTGACCACCGATGAGACCTGCAGGTTCCCACAGCATCCATCCTGTGGACAGGAAGTCAGTTTCTTTGTTCATTTCTATGACAGCAACTCCATGTCCGCCTCATAGGGATGAATAGAGAAACTGACTTCCTGTCCACATGGCAAATGCTGTGGGATCCCACAGGTCTCATGGGTGGTCACATGATCTAATTGCCTAACAGTAATGGAGACTGACAATACATCAAGGGAGGAGGGGGGGGTGCAAAAAAATCTGGGAAGGCCTCATGCACACGACCGCTAATTGAGGATCCACAAAGCATGGATACCGGCTGTCTGCATTCCGCATTTTGTGGAGCCCCTAATAGAACAGTCCTATCCTCGTCCGTAATGTGGACAATAATAGGACACATATTTTTTTGCTGAAAGGCCATGTGGCCATACGGACATGGAATGCGCACGGATGCGGATGCAGCACTATTGAAGTGAATGGTTCTTCAAACGGGACACAGAAAAAATATGTTTGTGTGCATGAGCCCCAATGCTAATATCATGGTGCACAATAGAAGTAATTAAATGACAGATCCAGCCCTGTGCACATGTACGCACCCGTCACCTCTTTAGTATCAGGTCCTGACAAATGCATCTGTTGTGCCAGCACCACTTGGCACAAAAGGTTTTCAGTAGGTTAATTTACCGGCTGTGAATGGTATTAATGTTTTGCTAGCTTTTTTTTTTTATTGAGGTTATTACTTAGAAGAGTAGCATTATAGGGGAATATACGCACACTGCAGTTTTGTTGTAAAAATTCCGACGGCTGTCTCATTTACTGAATGGAGGTTACGAAAATCCTTGCGCTTCATGCTCAGACATTTTATTTTTGTAACAGAAATTTCATGTGAATTCACACTAAGGGCTCATGCACACGCGCAATTTGCGGTCCACAATGCACGGAACGGGCAGCACACTTACTATGTGATTGGACAAATGACGGAACCAGTGGAACCCATACAGGCAGCGCTGCAGTGATATGTGTAATGCACTTACACAGTATTAAACAGTATAAGGGCTCATGCACACAACCGTGTGTATTTTACTGTCCGCAAAAAAAATACGGATGGCGTCTGTGTGCATTCCGTATTTTTCGGAACTGCCAGTCAAAAAAGATGATTATCAGGTCACTGTCGCACATATAGGACCTCTTTATTCCCACTTCTAGATGGACTTTTTGAATATTGACACTACACAACCAACCAGAGAGCAAAGAACAAGAGTATGTCACTCCCTTATCAGGACCACATTACTGATCGCACTGGAAAAGCGCTCCTACGCACTGAAGATATTATAAATAATGTACATTGCTATAATACTATAGAAAATACACATAATAAGATGTAAAAAGACATTCATATCAAGTTTTTGTCCCGCATCTAACGTATACAAATACAAAGTTCCAGGTCTACTAGAACAGTGGTCCCCAACCTTTTTTGCACCGAGGCCCGGTTTCTCGGTAGACCATGTCCCCAGGGCCCGGGGGGGGGCCGCCCCCATACAAAATACCTCTTCTTTGAGGCCACAGTAGATGCCCCCAACAATGTGCCAGTGAAAAGTGCCCCCATAGATGCCCCCAATAATGTACTATTAAGAAGTGCCCCCATAGATGCCCCCACAGTGCCCTCAATAATGTACCAATAAGAAGTGCCCCCATAGATGCCGCCCAATATACCAATAAGAAGTGCCCCCATAGATGCCCCCCAATAATATATCAATAAGAAGGACCCCCATAGATGCCCCCAATAATATGCCAATAAGAAGGGCCCCCATAGATGCCCCCAATAATATTCCAATAAGAAGGGCCCCCATATATGCCCCCAAAAATATGGTAATAAAATGTGTCCCCCATAAATACCCCCTCAATAATATAAGAAGTGCCCCCACAGTGCCAGTAAGAAGTTCAGTGTTGTCCAATTAAAAAAAAAACAACAAACATTTATACTTACCTCCATGGTGCTGGTAGCGATGCGATGCAGGCCTCCTCCGGCCTGTGTCCTGCTCTGTACGGCTCAGGCGGCGCAATGACGTCATTGCGCCGCCTGAGCTGGCCTCTTATAGGCTGCAGGCCTAGTGTCTGTAGCCTATCAGAGGAACTGGCAGGGGAGACGCCTCTCCCTCCCCTGCCGCAGCACAGGCATCCGTATCGCCATCCTGAGGAAGGCGATACAGATGACTATGGAGATGAGCGCTTCTACAATGGAAGCGCTCATCTCCTTGTCCCCTGCCACCGCGGCCCAGCAGACAGCGATTCAGGGACCGGTCCTGGGCGGCGGCCCAGTGGTTGGGGACCCCTGTACTAGAAAACCAACATGCGCTAAATAATCATTTTCAAAATTATATTGATTATCCCAATAAACCATCAACCTACCATAGGATAGGGTGATAAATATCGGATCGTGGGAGGACCAACCTCTGGGGTCCCCAGAATTTCTGAGAATGAGGGGTACCTGAGTCTTCTCTCTGGATGGAGCAGTAGTGTGCATGTCAGTCCACCACTCCATCAGTCCTATAGTAGTTAATAGAGTCTTAGACCGAAATTCAGAAAAGGGATTTAGGGTTGGCGGGAGTCCCGGAAGTCAAACCATTTACAATCTGATGTTTATTATCTATCCTGTGGATACAGGGGCGGACTGGGAACTTAAAGTGGCCCTGGAAAAAAAAAAACCCAAAAGTGGCCCCATGTTGTAGGTGGCTCCAAATTGAGAGAAGGCAGGGCAACACAAGTAGGCAGGGCCAACAATACCATAGCACAAAATAACGTCCCCCAGAAAAATATACCACAATGTGGTCCAATATATTGCCCCAAAAGCTGTCCCTCTGTGGTGGCCATCAATAGCTGCCATTTTCTGTCCTCCTCCAGTTGTCTCTGACTAGGATATGGAGCATGGGGCTTAGTAGGTGAGATGCTGGCCACGGTAGTTGAATTCAGGAGGACATGTGCAATTGCTGGCCAGGTACATGAGTACCTGATTCTCACAGCTTTAATTACCCCTGATAGAGCATTATGTACCTGGCCAGCGAGAGAGGGTTTGGGTGGGCCCCTGGGCATCGGCCCACCGGGAAATCTGCCCATGTGTGGATAGGTGACCAATACTTTTAGTGGGATAACCCCTTTACTCACCTATTCTTGTTGCTTCAAATAAGAAAAACTCAAAGGGAAATGTATCAAGAGGGGAATTTTTGAAGTTAGTTTTTTTGAAGTTAATTGCTATAATTTGCACCAAATTTGTCAAATGCCACGTGTTTTTTTTTAAAAAAAAGTTGAAGCACCTTTAAACCTAACACTTTTGTTACTCCTTTTTTTTCACGACTAAATCTATTGTGCAACTAAAGTGAAAAGAGAAGTAGAAAATCATAAAAAGTTTCACATTTTTGTATCGGGGCTCGTCTCTAATAATTAGTGGTCCCTCTGGAGTCAGACATGTGGTTTGGCCAGTGCTTGGCTGCAGTGGTCACATTTAGGCACGCGAACTTCAAAATATGAAATTCGCTCATCCCTAGTCACATTTCCAACTCCAGCGTACTAAGTAGTAGAAAAAGTGAAGGTTAGAACCAGTGGATTTTACTCAATCACAAGATAAAACCATAATGTGCACATCTCAAAAACCAAAAAACAGCATACATGTTTTGACCCTGTAGTGGTTCTTAATCATAGCATTCATAACGTTTGATGACTACTTATCTAATATGAAGCAGTCCACATGTTGGATTATACCAGTTCAGCTTATTTTAGCTGGCGATAATGAAAACAGTGCATATTTTTCGAGGCCTATAACATCTAGCTTGGCTCTTCTACAGTGATTTACATTCAGCATTTCATTTGACAAAGGTGTCCTGTGATATTACATCACTTTTCGCAGGCATACCAATTAAAGAGGCAATTGAGGTCAGAAGAAAAATACAGCAATGGAAACATGAAAACATCTTAGGCAGCAGAACATGCATTACTCTTGCTCTAGCAGGAAACTAGAACATGCCTTGAGTATGAGTAATGTGATAAATAGAGATGAGCGAGTAGTGTTCGATCGAGCTGGTATTCGATTGAATACTACGCTATTCGGCGTACTCGATTTCGTTCGAGTATAGCGGCGATGGCGCACTTAGAATTCGTTTCCCCTCCCACCTTCCCTGGCGCTCTTTTTCCACCAATCACCATGCAGGGGGGGTATGACAGGCCCGCTGAGCACGCTGAGCACGCTGGCAGCGTGAAAACGGCGTCTACATGCATTGGCTGGAAAAACCATGTGACCTCGAATCATAAAAACTCAGCTCTTCCTGCTCGTTCGCATATGCTGCGTGAACTTAGTCAGGGACAGAGGCTGGAGAAGGGAGAGACAGGTTTTAGCTGTTGGACAGGCAGGAGCGTGATTAAAAGCCCTTATCAGGGCTACTATAGTGCAGTACAGTGATAGCTTTACTACAATATACACTTTACAGAGAACGGCTGCTGTATTCAGGGATAGCTGCTGGAGTAGGGACAGAGAGAGGCATTAGTGGTGTATTAGGTGCTCTGCTACATACCAAACTATATTTGGCACTACTGTTCTGCGTTCTTTTTGGCTGCAAAACCCTGTTATATACCTAGTGTGTATATGCACCATCTGATCTTCTGGCAGTATACGGCTGTGTACTTTTTTTTTTTTTTAAATACAGTTTATTTGGCTCTAGTGTTCTGGGTTCTGTGTGCCTGCAATACCCTTTTTGTATACCAGGTGTAAATACCCACCGTCTGAACAGTTAGTACACGGCTGTGTACCTTGAAATATAAAATATATAGGCCTTTTCATTGGCAACTGTACTGTGCGTTCTCTTGCAAAATAATTTTATATACCTGGTGTTAATACACACCGTCTGAACAGTTAGTACACGGCTGTGTACCTTGAAATATAAAATATATAGGCCTTTTTATTGGCAACTGTACTGTGCGTTCTCTTGCAAAATAATTTTATATACCTGGTGTTAATACACACCGTCTGAACAGTTAGTACACGGCTGTGTACCTTGAAATATAAAATATATAGGCCTTTTCATTGGCAACTGTACTGTGCGTTCTCTTGCAAAATAATTTTACATACCTGGTGTTAATACACACCGTCTGAACAGTTAGTACACGGCTGTGTACCTTGAAATATAAAATATATAGGCCTTTTCATTGGCAACTGTACTGTGCGTTCTCTTGCAAAATAATTTTATATACCTGGTGTTAATACACACCGTCTGAAAAGTTAGTACACGGCTGTGTACCTTGAAATATAAAATATATAGGCCTTTTATTGGCAACTGTACTGTGCGTTCTCTTGCAAAATAATTTTATATACCTGGTGTTAATACACACCGTCTGAAAAGTTAGTACACGGCTGTGTACCTTGAAATATAAAATATATAGGCCTTTTTATTGGCAACTGTACTGTGCGTTCTCTTGCAAAATAATTTTATATACCTGGTGTTAATACACACCGTCTGAACAGTTAGTACACGGCTGTGTACCTTGAAATATAAAATATATAGGCCTTTTCATTGGCAACTGTACTGTGCGTTGTCTTGCAAAATAATTTTATATACCTGGTGTTAATACACACCATCTGATCTGTTAGTACACGGCTGTGTACCTTGAAATATAAAATATATAGGCCTTTTCATTGGCAACTGTACTGTGCGTTCTCTTGCAAAATAATTTTACATACCTGGTGTTAATACACACCGTCTGAACAGTTAGTATACTGCTGTGTACCTTGAAATATAAAATATATAGGCCTTTTCATTGGCAACTGTACTGTGCGTTCTCTTGCAAAATAATTTTATATACCTGGTGTTAATACACACCGTCTGATCTGTTAGTACACGGCTGTGTACCTCGAAATATAAAATATATAGGCCTTTTCATTGGCAACTGTACTGTGCGTTCTCTTGCAAAATAATTTTACATACCTGGTGTTAATACACACCGTCTGAACAGTAAGTACACGGCTGTGTACCTTGAAATATAAAATATATAGGCCTTTTCATTGGCAACTGTACTGTGCGTTCTCTTGCAAAATAATTTTATATACCTGGTGTTAATACACACCGTCTGAAAAGTTAGTACACGGCTGTGTACCTCGAAATATAAAATATATAGGCCTTTTCATTGGCAACTGTACTGTGCGTTCTCTTGCAAAATAATTTTACATACCTGGTGTTAATACACACCGTCTGAACAGTTAGTACACGGCTGTGTACCTTGAAATATAAAATATATAGGCCTTTTCATTGGCAACTGTACTGTGCGTTCTCTTGCAAAATAATTGTATATACCTGGTGTTAATACACACCGTCTGAAAAGTTAGTACACAGCTGTGTACCTTGAAATATAAAATATATAGGCCTTTTTATTGGCAACTGTACTGTGCGTTCTCTTGCAAAATAATTTTATATACCTGGTGTTAATACACACCGTCTGAACAGTTAGTACACGGCTGTGTACCTTGAAATATAAAATATATAGGCCTTTTCATTGGCAACTGTACTGTGCGTTCTCTTGCAAAATAATTTTATATACCTGGTGTTAATACACACCGTCTGATCTGTTAGTACACGGCTGTGTACCTTGAAATATAAAATATATAGGCCTTTTCATTGGCAACTGTACTGTGCGTTCTCTTGCAAAATAATTTTACATACCTGGTGTTAATACACACCGTCTGAACAGTTAGTATACTGGCTGTGTACCTTGAAATATAAAATATATAGGCCTTTTCATTGGCAACTGTACTGTGCGTTCTCTTGCAAAATAATTTTATATACCTGGTGTTAATACACACCGTCTGATCTGTTAGTACACGGCTGTGAAGGCAAAATATTGTAACAAAAAAAAATAAAATGCGGAGGGGGGCTAGCGGAATAGGACGTGGACGAGGACGGGGGCGCGGAAATGCTGTTGGGGGCCTTGTTGAAGCCAGTGGGGATACAATGCGTGCTGGTGAGGGTCAGCCAGGATCCCGCTCATCCAGAATCCCTGCCTTTATGGGACAGTTAAGCAGGGGGCGGGTTACACCGCTGTTGAGGCCTGAGCAGGTTGAACAGGTGGTGCAATGGATAGCCGATAGCGCTTCCACACAGTTGTCCACCAGCCAGTCATCCACACAGTCTCACTCTGACCCTCCTTCCTCCACACCTGGCCAACAGAGTCATCCCACCATTGACCCCTCCCAGGAGCTCTTTTCGGGTCCTTTTTCAGATGTGCCGGAAGAATCCCAGGAGCTAGCAGGGGAATTTGTTTGTAGTGATGCCCAAACACTTGAGTTTTCGCCATCTCCTGCTGATGTGGACCCTGAACCAGCATCTGTTATCATGAGCGATGATGATGATGAGACGCAGTTGCCATCAAGGGAGGCTGTTGGAATGTCCAGTGGGCAGGAGGAGGAGCAGAGTGAGGAAGAGGAGGTGGTGGATGACGAAATGACCGACCCCACTTGGCCAGGGGTGATGTCCAGCGGGGAAAGCAGTGGAGAGGTGGTGGTCTGCGCAGCACCGAAAAAGGCAGCAAGAGGCAGAGGGATGTCCAGAGGCAGAGGGATGTCCACAGGCAGAGGGATGTCCACAGGCAGAGGGATGTCCACAGGCAGAGGACAGTCCAGACAGAGAAGTGAGGCCACAGCCAGCAGGGCCGAAGCTGTTCCCGGCAGCGGGCAGTCGCGCGAAGCTCCCCCATCGAGGCCTCGTACTTCTGTGGTGTGGAGATTTTTTAATGTTTGTGCGGATGACAAACTGAGCGCGGTTTGCACACTCTGCCACTCAAAACTGAGTAGGGGCTCTGAGAAGAGCAATCTGACCACCTCAGGCATGCGGCGTCACTTGGAAGTCAAGCACTGGGCTGAGTGGGAGAGAGCAAACGCAATACAACCTGCGCCCGGTCTTGCTGCCACTGCCTCTTCCCCTTTGTTGTGTGCTGCCACTGCGGTCCAGACCTCCAGCCAGGACACCTCCACATCTGCCTCTGCCTCGGCTACTTTGGGGCCTTCTCCTTCAGCCTCCCCTTCCCCCGCCTCTTCGCCTGCACCTTCACACTCCTCGTCCCAACAACTGTCCATCTCGCAGGCGTTCGACCGCAGGCGGAAGTACGCCTCGAGTCACCCCCAAGCCCAAGCCTTAAACTGCCACGTCTCCAAACTGCTGGCCCTGGAGATGTTGCCGTTTAGGCTTGTGGAGACGCAGGCCTTCCGTGACCTGATGGCGGCTGCCGCACCTCGCTATTCCGTCCCCAGCCGCCACTACTTTTCCCGGAGTGCCGTCCCCGCCCTGCACCAGCACGTGTCGCGTAACATCAGGCGGGCCCTGAGGTACGCAGTCAGCGCAAAGGTCCACTTGACCACCAACTCGTGGACAAGCGCTTGCGGCCAGGGACGATACATCTCTTTGACGGCACACTGGGTGAATGTTGTGGAAGCGGGGACGGGGTCGCAAACAGAGACGGCCTACCTACCACCCCCGCCCAAGATTGCCAGCACGGGTTCTGATAAACCCCCCTCCTCTTCCTCCTCCTCCTCTGCCTTAACATCGCCCTCAGCCGCTAGCTGGAAGCGTTGCAGCACTGGCGCGGGAGACGTCAGCAGGCGGTGCTTAAGCTCATCAGCTTGGGCGACAGGAAGCACAGCGCCCCAGAGGTGAGGGACGCCATATTGCAGCAGACGGAGATGTGGCTGTCGCCGCTGCAGCTAGGACCAGGCATGGTCGTGTGCGATAACGGCCGTAACCTGGTGGCGGCTCTGGAGCTTGCCGAACTCAATCACGTACCATGCCTGGCCCACGTTTTTAATCTGGTAGTCCAAAAATTTCTAAAGACTTACCCCAACCTGGCAGAGCTACTGGTGAAAGTGCGGCGCTTGTGCGCTCACTTTCGGAAGTCAACTGTAGCTGCTGCTAGCTTAAAAAAACTCCAGCAACGCCTCCATTTGCCTGAACATCGGCTGTTGTGCGACCTGCCGACTCGCTGGAATTCCACCTATTCCATGTTGGCCAGGGTGTGTGAGCAGCAGAGAGCATTGATGGAGTACCAGATTATGAATCCACGCGTGCCTCCAACTCAGCTCCCTCAGTTTGCCAACCACGAGTGGCCATGGATGGCAGACATATGCGATGTACTGCGTATCTTTGAGGAGTCCACCAAGAAGGTCAGCAGCGAGGACGCTATAGTGAGCGTAACCATCCCGCTCCTATGCGTCCTTAAAGAATCGCTCATCGCAATAAGGGAGAACGCATTGCACGCAGAGGAGACGGGGGTAGGAGGAGACGCAACGGAGCTACACAGTCAGACCACACTTTTGTCTGCTTCTCGGTGGCAGTTGCAGGAGGAGGAGGAGGATGAGGAGGAGGACGACGTGGAGGTGGCTGTGGAAGAGGAGGAGGATGCTGGCGGCGAGGGTAGCAGTCAGGCTGTGTGCGTCCCATTGGTTCAGCGCGGATGGGGCGGAGAGGAGGCGGAAGAGGAAGAGGAGGAAATGGCAAGTGATCCTTCTGGTGGGGTCAGTGACGTCATGCCTATTCAGAGTCTGGCACACATGGCTGACTTCATGCTGGGCTGCTTTTCCCGGGACACACGTGTTGTCCGGATAGTGGAGAACAAACTGTACTGGGTCTTCGCAATCCTGGACCCCCGGTATAAAGATAACGTCTCCTCTTTTATTCCGGTAGAGGAGAGGACGAATCGATTGCTGGAATACCAGAGGGAACTCGTGCAGAACATGATGGAGATTTTCCCACCCACCATCGCTGGCGGCAGAGAGGAGAGGGTCTCCCAGAGTCCCTCAACATCGATCAGGCCCACAGCCACCAGGGGAACACTCTCCAAGGTGTGGGACACGTTCATGGCACCCCCTCGTGCAACTTCCATCACTGCGGGGCCCGCTATCAGCAGGAGGGACAAGTATCGGCGGATGTTGCGGGAGTACCTGGCAGACCGTAACCCTGTCCTCCCCGATCCCTCGGCGTCCTACACTTACTGGGTCTCCAAGTTGGACACGTGGCTGGAACTGTCCCTGTACGCCTTGGAGGTGCTTGCCTGCCCTGCCGCCAGCGTGCTATCAGAAAGGGTGTTCAGCGCAGCCGGGGGCATTATAACCGATAAGCGCAGCCGCCTGTCAACCGACAGTGCCGACAGGCTGACGCTAATCAAAATGAACAGCAAGTGGATTGACCCGGACTTTGCTTCTCCAACAGTGGAAAGCAGCCAAAAGTGAAGTGCCATCTGTATGAAGTGCCATTTCCTCCTCCACCTCCTCCTCCTTAACCGCCGTAGAATTGCTCCGTAAATAAAAAAAATTTATATATTTATGGCTCACCTCTTGGGCCTCCACAAAATTTTTAAGAGGTCTCACCTCTTGGGCCTCCACATAATTTTATCGAGGTCTCACCTCTTGGGCCTCCACATAATTTTATCGAGGTCTCACCTCTTGGGCCTCCACAAAATTTTTAAGAGGTCTCACCTCTTGGGCCTCCACATAATTTTTAAGAGGTCTCACCTCTTGGGCCTCCACATAATTTTTAAGAGGTCTCACCTCTTGGGCCTCCACATAATTTTTAAGAGGTCTCACCTCTTGGGCCTCCACATAATTTTTAAGAGGTCTCACCTCTTGGGCCTCCACATAATTTTATCGAGGTCTCACCTCTTGGGCCTCCACATAATTTTTAAGAGGTCTCACCTCTTGGGCCTCCACAAAATTTTTAAGAGGTCTCACCTCTTGGGCCTCCACATAATTTTTAAGAGGTCTCACCTCTTGGGCCTCCACATAATTTTTAAGAGGTCTCACCTCTTGGGCCTCCACATAATTTTATCGAGGTCTCACCTCTTGGGCCTCCACAAAATTTTTAAGAGGTCTCACCTCTTGGGCCTCCACATAATTTTATCGAGGTCTCACCTCTTGGGCCTCCACAAAATTTTTAAGAGGTCTCACCTCTTGGGCCTCCACATAATTTTTAAGAGGTCTCACCTCTTGGGCCTCCACATAATTTTATCGAGGTCTCACCTCTTGGGCCTCCACAAAATTTTTAAGAGGTCTCACCTCTTGGGCCTCCACATAATTTTATCGAGGTCTCACCTCTTGGGCCTCCACAAAATTTTTAAGAGGTCTCACCTCTTGGGCCTCCACATAATTTTTAAGAGGTCTCACCTCTTGGGCCTCCACATAATTTTTAAGAGGTCTCACCTCTTGGGCCTCCACATAATTTTTAAGAGGTCTCACCTCTTGGGCCTCCACATAATTTTTAAGAGGTCTCACCTCTTTAGCCTCCACACAATTTTTAAGACGTCTCACCTCTTGGGCCTACAAACAATTTTTATTATGGCTCACCTCTTGGGCCTTAATACAATTTTTAAGAGGTGTCACCTCTTGGGCCACCATATAATTTTTTCGAGGGCTCACCTCAAGCTAACTTTGCGCACTCATTAAAATATTTTCACAACAAGGACCTAAGAGCCCTTGATGGGAGAGCTTTGTGTGGGGGCCTGTTATAGGGAAGAGATGCGGCCCTGCGGGCTCTAGCCTGCCTTCTCCATGAGCCTCTGGCCAGCCCACGGCCTCTTCCTGCCTTTTGCGGTCCTACGCATCCCTCAACATCCCCACTGCTTTACCTGCTAGACATGACACTGGGCCAGGTCGGGTCACTGACTTCGTCATACTCAACCACCTCCTCTTACACTGCCTCACTTTGCTCCAACAGCCTCCCTTGCTGGCAACTGTGTCTCATCATCGTCCCTAATCATTTTACACTTTAGTGCCCGTTCCACACCACCATCAGCTAGAGATGGAGCTTGCTCCAGTGTTTGGGCATCAGAACAAACAAAATCCTCAGATAGCTCCTGCGATTCTTGCATGGGTGGGAACACTGGGTTGATAACATTGGGCAGGGTGGGAGGAAGGAGGGTCAGAGTGAGGTCCCTGCAGTTTCTGCAGGCTATCGACGAGACTGGACTTTGTGGACTTGACTGGGTGGTGGACAGATTTAAAAGGAGAATCTAGAAGGAGAAGGAGGGGTTTGCCGAGCTGTCTGTAAGGGTTGCGGAAATCCAGACAGAACCAAGGCCCCAAACTTGGGTGGGGGTAGCAGGTTTGCCCGTCCCCGCCTCCACAACATTCACCCAGTGTGCGGTCAGGGAGATGTAGCATCCCCGGCCTCAAACCAAAGTGTTGGTGGTCAAATGGCCTTTTGCAGTAACTGTGTTACTCGGGCGTGGATGATGTTTTGGGACATGTGCCTGGGCAAGGCAGGGATGGCACAGAGGGAAACATAGTGATGGCTTGATTGCTTTCCCCCTTGCCTATGCCATCTGTGGTTGTCATAGGCAACGTGATTTTAAGGGGTGCAGAATTTTATCTTCTTTTTTGTCTAGTTTGGCTTGGGGTCCATGGCAATGTAGAGGAAAGAAGGTTTCCTTGTATGGTCTCACTTTACAGAGAGGTTAGATTGTCTTTGGAGTGTATTGTTGAGAGGCTGTGATAGTGGCGTAATAGTGCGACTTGGGCGCGTTATATGCACCCAGACATGCTTCCCCTGCTGTCCCAGTTGCATTCCAGCAGTGTTGGCATCCTTTTCTGAGGTTTCAGGGTGGACTTGGTGACCTCCAAGTGGTCGAATTGAGATTTCCAAGTGGCGAGCATTTTTTTCCCATAGACTTTAATGGGATTCGATATTCGGTCGAATAGTCGAATTTCGCGGGCTATTCGAATCGAATTTCGAACTTTCGAATATTTCACTACTCGCTCATCTCTAGTGATAAACAATAAAGATAGCAATAAAAAAACACTACAACAAACAAAACGTGGCTCAGCTTAAGAGGGGTAAATTTGCAGGTCAAGGCGCAAGGCTTTACTTGAATGACGTGATGCACATCAACTGAACACAGAGGAGAACTGGTATGCAAGAGGAATGAAGTACGTCCAACTGGACCAGCCATCCCCAATGTGAGACATTTCGAAACCACCTAGTATACTCAGTCATTACCAAAGTGGACCAGCAGCAATTAGTACATTCAATCATGCCTATGGGAATCCTAATACTTTGGTGATTAAAGGGGTTCTCCAGGAATTAAGAAAATGAAAATCCTTAAATATTACATTATTATAAATATGTTCCTAAATACTTTTTATAAGTAATAATGGCTCATTTTGTCTGGGGAGCAAAGATTAGGAGAAACAAAATGGCCGCCGTCCTATTAGTACACACAAAACCTGTCCTAATCACACAGGAGGACAAGTAACTTCACAACACTGAGGTAAAGAGCTGCCTCGTCCTCCTCTCTGCTCGTCAGGGATTATGATCCTGAATACATCTGATAAGATCTTCAGCTGAATCTCTGTAGCAGTAGAGTCCATGAGGAGACATGAAGTACAGAGAGGACGGACTGTGGTAATGGAGACAAGTGCTGCTGCTCATTATCCACATCCCCACCTCCTCTCTATTTCATGTCTTCGCTTATCATCTGTATTCAGGATCATAATCCCTAACAAGCAGAGCAGAGAGGAGGATGAGGCAGCTCTTTATCTCAGTGCTTTGAAGTAACTTGTCCTCCTGTGTGATTAGGACAGGTTCTGTGTGTACTAATAGGACGGCGGACATTTCGTTTCTCCTAACGATTGCTTCCCAGACCAAACGAGCCATTATAACTAATGAAAGGTATTTGGGAATATATTTATAATGAGGTAATATTTAAGTATTTTCACTTTCTTAATTCCCGGAGAACCCCTTTAAGTGATGGTAATTAAAGGGGTTCTCCAATGAATACTTAAATATTCCCAAATACCTTTCATTGGTTATAATGGCTCGTTTTGTCTAGGGACCAATCAGCAGGAGAAATAAAATGGCCGCCGTCCTATTAGTACACACAAAACCTGTCCTAATCACACAGGAGGACAGGCTATTTCAGAGTAGTGAGCTAAAGAGCTGCCTCATCCTCATCTCTGATCATTAATACAGCTGATAAGATCTTCAGTCCTCTCAGATGAATCTCTGTAGGAGTTCATAAGGAGATAGCTGAAGTAAAGAGAGGATGGACAGGACAAAAAGTGGGGCTGTGGTAATGAAGACTGCATGCAAGCACTGCTGCTCATTAGTCACACCACCAGCCTCCTCTCTGATTCTGAATACAGATGATTCAGGGTTTTATTTAGGGTTATTCACTTTAGAAAAAAGACGACTGAGGGGAGATCTAATAACCATGTATAAATATATCAGGGGTCAGTACAGAGATCTCTCCCATGATCTCTTTATCCCAAGGACAGTGACCATGACGAGGGGACATCCTCTGCGCCTGGAGGAAAGAAGGTTTGTTCACAAAAATAGAAGAGGATTCTTTACGGTAAGAGCAGTAAGACTATGGAACTCTCTGCCTGAGGAGGTGGTGATGGTAAGTTCACTAAAAGAGTTCAGGAGGGGCCTGGATGTATTTCTGGAGGGTAATAATATTACAGGTTATAGTTACTAGAGATGGGTCGTTGATCCAGGGAGTTATTCTGATGCCTGATTGGAGTCGGGAAGGAATTTTTTCCCCTAAAGTGAGGAAAATTGGCTTCTACCGCACAGGGGTTTTTTGCCTTCCTCTGGATCAACTTGTAGGAAAACAGGTCGAACTGGATGGACAGATGTCTTTTTTTCGGCCTTATAAACTATGTTACTATGTTACTATGTTACTATCATAAGATCTTCAGCTGAATCTCTCTAGGAATGGAATCCAAGAGGAGACATGAAGTACAGAGAGGATGGACAAGATAGACTGTGGTAATGTGGGGCTGTGGTAATGGAGACTACATGAAAGCGCTGCTGCTCATTAGTCACACCTCCAGCCTCCTCTCTGATCCTGAATACAGATGATAAGATCTTCAGATGAATCTCTGTAGGAATAGAGTCCATGAGGAGTGCGTACAAGTGCTGCTGCTCATTAGTCACACCACCATCCTCCTCTCTGTACTCCTCCCAATAGTATCCCTTTGATGCTTTTCAATATTTGTGGACCCATCTGGCTTATGCCATATAGAATGTAATGATTCTTCCCTGAAGGGATATTTAGGGATTCCAGGCATCAATCAGAAAAATCTATGGATGCCCGTCAACGGGCAGAGGCTAATCAGCACTGATGGGTGTATTTGCATTAATCTATCTCTACTAGTGGTCCTCAACTGGTCCACATCCAGACCTAGGACACAAGCTGTCCAGACTGTGCAGACTTGCCATCACAGATGCATTGAAGGAGGGTGGTGTCTCCTTCAATGCATCTGTGATGGCAGGTCTGCAGCTGGGAGTGGAACTACCACCAGGGCCCTGCACCCAAAGTCCTGACCCTATATACAGTACGTATATCCTCTAGCTTGTCCCTGTCCTTTGTGCTCTGCTACTCACCAGGAGGGATGAATCACTCCTTCTGGAGAGAGCATAATGTGCTTCATGTATCAGGGGAACAGCGATAGGTGAGTATTTCTGTTTATTTAAGGACTTCACTAATGTAAGGGGCCATAACTACTGTGAGGAGGCACTAAGGTGGCAAAACTACTGTGTGGGAGCAATCTATGGTTTGTGGACACTAATGGGGCATCACTACTGAATGGGTGGGGAGATGTATGGAGAGCATGGGTGGTGTTGATCAGGGGGGCATTTAAAAATTTGCTATAGGACTCAGGACTAATAGACCTTTTATCTAGTTACACCCCTGTTGGGGACATTAAAGATCATTTTAAACTGTGTTCTCCATGGCGGGTTGTTGACTTCTATTAAACCTAGTATAAGATGCTTCTCATCTTCTTGATGAGGCCAAAAAACGTAACTAGGGAAAGATTAGGGAAACATTCTGCTAGATATTAATGTTCCTAAAGGGTTAAATTGCAGACAAGATTCCGCACTATTGACGTCTTTTTCCTCCAGGGTCTTACAATGTTTCTTTGGTGACATTCATCGTCACTGTTGGTTTGCATGTTGCGACCATGTTGTGGGGTTTTGCCGCTGTTTCATTATGATTTTAGAAAGACCACAGCAGCTACGACGGCAGAAGGCCTGAAACATGCCAGCTTCGAGGTTGTCTTGTATGATGGATTTAAATGGACGTTTCAATAAAGCCTGAAGCTTTCCTATCGTTGATGCTGGTCTTCTTCTATAGCAATAAGTTAGCTAGGACGGGTATGATTTGGTAACCCTGGGGGCGCTCTTTTTAGGATGACACTTCTGACTGTACACAGATAGAATGACAGCCTGAAGGGAATATACTCAGCCCTCCTGGATACGTAGGGCAGATAGCAATTTTAGAATTTAAACTTAGATATTGATGGCCTGTCCTCAGCCATAGGACATGAATATCATATCAATGGGGGTCCGACACCTGGCACCCCCACTGATCAGCTCTTTCAGGCAGCTGGGGGACCAGAAACTACAATGGATGGAGACGGAAGTAGAAGGCTGGTCATCGAGGGCACTGTGGTGAAGATATGACGATGACTTGATCAAATGCCCCTCCATCTGCCACCATTTTATAGACAGGACTGCCGTCCGAAAAGTTGCGGAAGATTTCCCAAGTGGGGGGCATGAGGGGCCTTGAAGAGATCAGCACATCTTCAATTATCGTGAAAGCGGCCCTGAAGTTATAATAAGCTTTTATGAGTGAGAAAAATATCCACCAACATAAGATTAATTGGATTAAACTTCAATCTATGCTGCTTATGTTTTTATGATTACTTTTATATTATTTATATCTTATGCAGTACCTCAGTACAAGGGGTACGTTATGTTATTTTATGTTGTGTACACCAAGTATGGCCTGGTATGGTTGGCAGGGATAGAGGAGGGGCAGGAATTGGTCTGGTCTTATGACCTGACTAGAGAGAGGGTAAACTTGTGAGAGTGTGTGAGGAGGGAGGAAGAAAGTTCATGTACTCCTTCTCCTGAGGCCTCAGGATCCAGAGACTAACCGATCTCTGTGAAAGTTACTGCTTCTGCTACAGCAAGAAAGAGAGAAAGGAAGAAGAACTTAGAATCTGGATGGCCAAGCATAGGAGTCAGCAAGGTAACTTGCAACTACAGCTAACCAGACTTTGCTGCATGTGAGGGATTACAGTTAAGACGCCCATCACAGTTAAAGGGGTTCTGCAGTTCTGTAAAACTGATGATCTATCCTCTGGATAGATCATCAGCCTCTGATCGGTGGCAGTCCGACACCCGGGACCCCCGCCGATCAGCTGTTCGATCAGCTGTTTGAGAAGGCAGCGGCGCTGCAGGAGCGCAGCGGCCTTCTCTGTGTTTACCGCAGGCCCAGTGATGTCACGACTAGTATCACTGGCCTGGGCGGGGCTAAGCTCCATTCAAGTAAACAGAGCTTAGCCCCGCCCAGGCCAGTGATACTAATCGTGACGTCACTGGCCTGCGGTAAACACAGAGAAGGCCGCGGCGCTCCTGCAGCGCCGCTGCCTTCTCAAACAGCTGATCGGCGGGGGTCCTGGGTGTCGGACCGCCGCCGATCAGAGGCTGATGATCTATCCAGAGGATAGATCATCAGTTTTAAAGAACTACAGAACCCCTTTAACCATGTCCTGTATCCGCAGTGGACACTACAGCCAGATTACATTTGCTATCCAGAAATTCTAGAGAGAGAGAGAGGCTTTAGCAGGATAGCTTTCCAAGGGTGTCATTGTTTGCCACTTTGCCAGCCTTCATACCTCTCCTTCTGAGGACAGGATTTGCACTGTGTCCAGACTGTTGTCGGATGTACTACAACCCCTAATTTGCACTCAATAAAAAGAGACATTTATTCTTCCACCTCTGGAATGGCTTTCTGACTCCTACTACACCATACGCTGATCATTGCACATTGCGTTACATGCCTTGCACCCACATGGACAATTAGGGCTCATGCACACAAATGTCTTTTTCTTCTGTTTCAGTTCCATTTTCTTTAAAGGTCCGTATGCAGAACCATTCATTTCAATGGGGGCTTGAAAAAAAATGGAAATGACTCTGTGTGCATTCTGTGTCTGCATGTCCGTTCCGCAAAAAAATAGAACATGTCTTATTCTTGTCCGTTTTGCGGACAAGAACAGGCATTGATACAATTGATCCGCAAAAAAACGCATGACCTGTTTTTTGTTTTTTTTTTACGGATCCATGTTTTGCAGAACACAAGATAAATACGGCTTTATGCATGAACCCTTAACATCACGGGTACCCCAACTACCATCAGGCAGGAAACCCCAGCATTAGGGTGTGCCCTGAGGGAAGAATAGGTGTACCCTCTATTAGTAGCACTGGCTTTTGGCCTGAGGGAAACCATCGCAACACATTATATCATTAGAGCCACTACCACCTCTGCTCCGGCTCCTCATGGGCGGCTGCACTTATATACAGTCATGTAAACACTATGTTACAATAATTATTAAGAAGAGCTAAAAAAGGAGCTGTTGCCTCTCCTGACATGTCTGTTTTAGTGACTAGTTGCATTCCACATGCACCGTAATAACAATTCTGGGGCATCTATTTTTATAATTCTATGTCGTACCATTCCTTTATTATTCCTGCTAAAAATTATGAAAAAATTGCTAACAGCTGCAATAAAGGTCCATCTGGGTGTTCAGAGTTGGGTGTGTGTACCTACACAGAGTGACACTGGCAGCAGTGACTGGATAGAGTCAGACTGTGCTGCCCCACCCTCCCCCCTGACCACAATTGCTAAGACCCATTTTGACCTTTATTTCAGACTGCTGGCAATTCATTCATAAACTTCTAGCAGTAATAATAGAGGAATGCACATCATAGAGTCATAAAAATAGATGTTCCGATATTCAGGGGTGCACCTAGCCTTTCTGTTGCCTGAGGCAAAAACTGAAACTCCTGGCTCAGGCAGTGAGATAATGATGACACCGGCCTCTGAACAGCAACTAGGACTACAGCCTATTAGAGGAAACGGTGGAGCAGCGATACATCACACCCGTGCTCTGTTGCAGCATTCACATGTATAGCTGTCCTGAGTACAGCAATACAGTTGAATATGTATCCACAATGAAAGCGCTCTTTGCCCATGGCCCTTCCGCTGCCCCTCTCTTGCCCCTACCTGGTGCTACCTGAGGCGATCACCTCACCTGGCCTCATTGGCGGTGCGCCCCTGCCGGCACTGTTATTACATACAGGGTGCAAGTATTTACTAAAGCAGACATGCCAGGAGAGGGGACGGGTCTTCTTTAACACTATAATTATAAGGATCTTTTTACCAAATGCTTGTGTTGAGAACCGATACTGTCACATGTATGGACTGTAATTAGGCTTACTATCCTTGCTGTTTGACATGTGAACCTGACATGATGTTGAGTTAGCATTTTTAGGTCTAATACATGTTGTGATTGTAGTCTAAAGCAGTATAGTAAACTGTGAAAAGTGCAGCATGTATGTGTGACCAAAACACCCACACCGCTATTATCAGGGCTTTAAATTAGTCATCGATCGGGGCCATTTCTCTGTTCAGACAATTGCCAAATGAATCTCTCTTCTAAATACCTTTTGTCGGGTTATGTGGCGTTATAATGCTAGGTTGACTGTATCTGCATTGTATACAGCGGTATCATGGAATAAAGTTGATTTTCAGAGCTACCATGACACATGAAAGCAGAATAAGGACACCATCGGGAACAACGTTCTTGAAAGAATAAGGTAAGGCATAGTCATAATCTCCTCCCCCTGTCTGCACAATGACCTCTGTACAGTTCACGCAGCATGCCCACAACACTCTACCAGTCCTTAATCTTCAGTCTAGGTTTCTACGGTCCATGTGGCGGCTGTACTGACACTTCCCATTCTGTAGAGATCGCTTCTAAGCAGTCATTTCATTATTATGACAGGAAGGATTACAATTAGAGATGAGCGAGCATGCTCAGCCGAGCGTACTCGGGAGCAATTTTCGAGTAGTAGCGTACGCATCTTCTAATCTGTACGCTAATGCGTACGCATCTTGTAATTTGTACGCATTAGCGTACAAATTTATAAGATGCGTACGCATTAGTGTACAGATTATAAAATGCCTATGCATTAGCGTATTACAATAAAGGATAACACAACATATAGCAAACACAGGATCCACCACTGTCAATACTGTTGGAGATGGTCACAGCTCATCTCCTCCCCTGTCTGCACAATGACCTCTGCGCAGGTCACAGAGCATGACCACAACACTCTACCAGTCAATAATCTTCAGTCTAGGTTTCTATGGTCCATGTGGCGGCTGTACTGACACTTCCCATTCTGTAGAGATCACTTCTCAGCAGTCATTTCATTATTATGACAGGAAGGATTACAATTAGAGATGAGCGAGCATGCTCGGCCGAGCGAACTCAGGAGCAATTTTCGAGTAGTAGAGTACGCATGTTATAATCTGTACACTAATGCGTACGCATCTAGTGTACAGATTAAAAGATGCCTATGCATTAGCGTACAGATTATAAAATGCGTACGCTACTACTCGAAAATTGCTCCCGAGTACGCTCGGCCGAGCATGCTCGCTCATCTCTAATTACAATAAAGGATAACACAACATATAGCTAACACAGGATCCACCACTGTCAATACTGTTGGAGATGGTCACAGCTTATCTCCTCCCCTGTCTGCACAATGACCTCTGCGCAGGCACAGAGCATGCCCACAACACTCTACGAGTCAATAATCTTCAGTCTATCTGTGGCGGCTAAAAAAAAAAAAAAAAAAAAGCAAACAGCAGCTTGGGCAAGATGGCCACCTCATTTCTGGTTTTAATAAGTAAAATAAATATATACAGTAGGTGGGAGATCTAATAACTATGTATAAATATATCAGAGGTCAGTACAGAGATCTCTCCCATCATCTATTTATCCCCAGGACTGTGACTGTGACGAGGGGCCATCCTCTGCGTCTGGAGGAAAGAAGGTTTGTACACAAACATAGAAGAGGATTCTTTACGGTAAGAGCAGTGAGACTATGGAACTCTCTGCCTGAGGAGGTGGTGATGGTAAGTTCACTAAGAGAGTTCAAGAAGGGCCTGGATGTATTTCTGGAGGTAATAATATTACATGTTATAGTTACTAGAGAGGGGTCGTTGATCCAGGGAGTTA
This sequence comes from Rhinella marina, assembly GCA_900303285.1. Taxonomy (NCBI): domain Eukaryota; kingdom Metazoa; phylum Chordata; class Amphibia; order Anura; family Bufonidae; genus Rhinella; species Rhinella marina. Next base: position 363,142 of record ONZH01009326.1, on the reverse strand, counting down.
TTCTGATGCCTGATTGGAGTCGGGAAGGAATTTTTCCCCCTAAAGTGAGGAAAATTGGCTTCTACCTCACAGGGGTTTTTTTGCCTTCCCCTGGATCAACTTGTAGGAAAACAGGCTGAACTGGATGGACAGATGTCTTTTTTCGGCCTTACAAACTATGTTACTATGTTACTATGTTAGGTGGTACATTCCCTTTAAACCAAACCCATTTAGTAGCTGTACAGATGTATATAAACTTCTGCATGACACCATATTGTGCAATGGAGCAATACCATGAAATCAAACAGAAGAAAGTTGTTGCCACTAGAATATGCCATCAATGTCAGATAGGTGCTGGTCCCACCTCTGGGACCCGTTGCAATCTCCAAAACGAGGTCCCCGAAGTGACGTAGAGCATGCGGCTCTACCTTTGCTAATCATCTTCAATGTTTAGCCAAGCACATGTTCTCATTCATACATGCAGATTGAAGGTTGGAGCGCAGCAGCTCCTTCATTCAGATGTTTGGTGGGATCCTGGGGTTGGACCGCCAACCAAACTTTGATGGCCTAGACTTAAAGGGGTATTCCCATCTCAGACATTGATGGCATATCTTTAGGACCCGCTCCCCTCTCACCTCTAGGACCTGCTCCTATCTCCAGAATGGGGACCTCGAAGTAAAGGAGAGCGCACAGTGCATGTGTGGCCACCCTCCATTGTCTGCTGTGGGAATTCCAAAAACAGCCGAGTGAGTTCCTTTGGCTATTGTCGGAAGTCCCAAAGCAGTGAATGGAGAGACCACTGTGCATGTATGGCTGCCTTTCCATCCATCACAATGGCACTACCAGAAATACATGAGCCAGCCCTAAGCTCCCATAATGGTGAATAGAGGGTGGCCATGTATGCGCGGTATGTTCTCCTTCACTTCGAGGGGGCCATTCTGGAGATAGGAGTGGATCTTAGAGGTGGAACCCACACCTATCTCACATAATCCAAGAGATATGCCATCAATGTCTGAGATGGGAATACCTCTTTAAGCCTAGGCCATCAAAGTTTGGTAGGTGGTCCAACCCCAAAAATCTGAATGAAGGAGCTGCCGTGCTCCAAAATTCAACTGAATGGGGTCGTATCTATGGATGAGACAAGGTGCTTGGCTAAACATTGAAGATGATCAAGGGCAAGGGTATGAGAAAGCATCAGGCCATCACTGAGTTCTGGAAAATCCCTTTAAATGCATCTATACAGTAAAAGATTCATGAATGCTTCAAGCACTTATTCTTATAAAATTACATATCAAGAAAAAAATTCTGTACTTATAGCAACAACTGCAACAAAATCTTGTCCCAGTCGTCTTCTAACGTTGGGTCTGTAGCCAGCATTAGGCATATATCTGGAGATGACACTGAGCACGCCAAAAGCTGCCTGAGCAGAAAGGAAAGACCAGTACTGTTATACTGCCAAGATAAAAAATCAGACACTTTTACGCCCTTTATATTAGACGCCACTTAAAGGGAGCCATGAATTTACAGTCTATTTTCCTAGGCTTTAAACCTGTATATAGGACATTGAGGGAACTGATTTAAAGGAGCTGCCCAGGTAATTGTGCACCAACATTTAGGTGCTGGACACCAAGAGAAAAAGTTGGGTTTTTTTGTTGTTGTTTTTTTTAACCAGTTCTGATTCTATGAGCACCGTCTACAGCAGGGATCAGCAACCTCCGGCACTCAAGGTGTTGCGCAACTACATCTCCCATCATGCACACTTGATTGGCTGTTGGCTGAGCTCCCACAGAAGTGAAAGGAACATGCTGGGAGTTGTAGTTTCACAACAGCTGGAGTGTCCTGAAGGTAGCTGATCCCTGGTCTACAGACTAGAGGCTCTGCCTATTCCACGAAGGGTAGGTTCACATCACCGATCAGAAGAACAGAAGATGAAGCAGCGATGTGGACCTACCCTAATATAGTTACCAACAGTCCAGAGTTTTCTGGGATTGTCCTAAATTTTCAGAGAGAATCCTGACAAATTGAACTTGAAAATGGGAGGGCTTATGCAAGCCTAACTCTGAAGTGGGCTTGGGGTTTGCTCTGGGGCAGGGCTTAAATGGTCCAAATTTACCAAGACAAATGTTAAAGAAGAACTCCAGACAAAAATGTTATTCCATGTCCTGCTAGAAATGTACATGATGTAATCTGAAGTGAATGTCATTTTCTTACCAGTGTCTGAATTTTTGACTTATATCATCCTGAAGTTTCTTATCTGTGTCATGTGACCAGCAATTAGACCCACCAACTCACACATACAGTACAGACCAAAAGTTTGGACGCACCTTCTCATTCAAAGAGTTTTCTGTATTTTCATGACTATGAAAATTGTAAATTCACACTGAAGGCATCAAAGCTATGAATTAACACATGTGGAATTATATACTTAACAAAAAAGTGTGAAACAACTGAAAATATGTCTTATATTCTAGGTTCTTCAAAGTCGCCACCTTTTGCTTTGATTACTGCTTTGCACACTCTTGGCATTCTCTTGATGAGCTTCAAGAGGTAGTCACCTGAAATGGTATTCCAACAGTCTTGAAGGAGTTCCCAGAGATGCTTTTGCCTTCACTCTGCGGTCCAGCTCACCCCAAACCATCTCGATTGCGTTCAGGTCTGGTGACTGTGGAGGCCAGGTCATCTGGTGTAGCACCCCATCACTCTCCTTCTTGGTCAAATAGCCCCTACACGGCCTGGAGGTGTGTTTGGGGTCATGTCCATTCCTTGTGTTCTTTAGCCCAAACACGTCTTTTCTGCTTGTTGCCTGTCCTTAGCAGTGGTTTCCTAGCAGCTATTTTACCATGAAGGCCTGCTGCACACAGTCTCCTCTAAACAGTTGTTGTAGAGATGTGTCTGCTGCTAGAACTCTGTGTGGCATTGACCTGGTCTCTAATCTGAGCTGCTGTTAACCTGCGATTTCTGAGGCTGGTGACTCGGATGAACTTATCCTCCGCAGCAGAGGTGACTCTTGGTCTTCCTTTCCTGGGGCAGTCCTCATGTGAGCCAGTTTCTTTGTAGCGCTTGATGGTTTTTGCGACTGCACTTGGGGACACTTTCAAAGTTTTCCCAATTTTTCGGACTGACTGACCTTCATTTCTTAAAGTAATGATGGCCACTCGTTTTTCTTTACTTAGCTGCTTTTTTCTTGCCATAATACAAATTCTAACAGTCTATTCAGTAGGACTATCAGCTGTGTATCCACCTGACTTCTGCCCAACACAACTCATGGTCCCAACCCCATTTATAAGGCAAGAAATCCCACTTATTAAACCTGACAGGGCACACCTGTGAAGTGAAAACCATTTCAGGTGACTACCTCTTGAAGCTCATCAAGAGAATGCCAAGAGTGTGCAAAGCAGTAATCAAAGCAAAAGGTGGCTACTTTGAAGAACCTAGAATATAAGACATATTTTCAGTTGTTTCACACTTTTTTATTAAGTATATAATTCCACATGTGTTAATTCATAGTTTTGATGCCTTCAGTGTGAATCTACAATTTTAATAGTCATGAAACTACAGAAAACTATTTGAATGAGAAGGTGTGTCCAAACTTTTGGTCTGTACTGTAGACTTATGTGTGGACAGGAAGTCTAATTCTCTATGTATTCCTATGAGACTGAAAGTGAGGCTCCCATAGGAATGAATAGAGCAGTTACTGGCTTTCTGTCCTGGGTCAGTTGAAAGTCAGGGAGTTGGTCACATGACCCAGAAAGAAAATGACAATCACTACAGATTATATCATGCATCTTTTTAACAGGTCAGAGAATAAAAATTTTTGCGGGAGTTCTTTAAGCATGCAGTTCTGGAGCGACCCGGGCTGCGCAGTAGCGACTGGTGCAGGGATGGTGGCTAGACCGCGAGACAGTGGCTGCAATTTCATGGTGATGGCCAGGGTGTTTCAGTGCCACCGATACATCTCATCAGTCATAGACTGGAACTGTGACATTGGAGGTGGGGAGGGGGATTTTCTGCTGTTGATGATGGAGGCAGTTCTTCTCCTGGCTGATGGTGTTTCGCATGTCCTTGATGTTGGTGGAGAATGAAGCCAGGGAGTTAAGATAACAATGCACCATACACAGCTTGCAATTTTAATAAAGAGCAGGGGCGGATTGGCCATAGACCTTACAGGGAAATTTCCCAGTGGGCCGATGCCCAGGGGGCCTCCTGGGCCCTCCTCATGGCCGGCCAGTGGAAGTTTTTGGGGATGTATTTTGTGCTGCTGACAGTATTTTGTGATGGACTGTGGTATTTGCTCTGTTGGGGTGGTGTAATGTGCCACAATATGGTATTGCTGTCCCTGCCTTCCATCAATTTGGACCCAACTACAAAACGGGGCCACTTTTAGTATCTTTTCTGGGGCCACTTTAAGTACCCAAAAGGTACTGTACAAGACCAAAGAGAAGGCCTTATTGAACTGGACTGAGACAAGACTGTGGAACAGGAACCAAGACTGTAAGTAAATAATGCACTAGGTGTAACGGCAACGCCCCCATTGCTCCTAGAGGCTCATTTGCATATATTAAAACTTCATTTTTCTCAGCAATGTGGACACATATGAACATGGGACCAACATAGATGCCTTTAGCTGCCAAGTGCACATGTAACAGATCAGCCAGTGTCATAGGTACAAGACTGCTGACAGATGGACTTTAACATACAGTATGCCGAAAAACTCCTACAATGATAAACTTCCCCCTGTGTTTAAGAACGGACATGCTCCTTTTGGATTTACTAACATTTACACGGGGCAAGAAGCAACATAATCTTGAGGACTTTGCAAACCTTCAGAACACAAATGTCCTTATTGACATTGAGCACACTTGGAGAATTCTTCGCGCCCATCCTCCAAAACATCTGTGATTAGCAGAGAAAGGAATTTAACAATGCAGATGTGGGGCTACGATGGAGACAATGCTCATCAGCTCCATGCTCTCATCAGTCTACAATTTAGTGCATTCATCTGGTGTATGTACAATCAGTATCATTATACAACCCAGCGTGTTCATTAACGGTGCATAGAAATGGAGCGCCATAGGTTTTCAGCATTTTCATTATCACTTAAAACTGTCAGCAAGTATTAAAACAATGTGAAATGTGTCCCTTATTAAAGGGGCTCTCCGAGATTTTCTAGATCTGTAACGTTATGAGCAAGACTTGCTTGTTCTGCTTTCATATTAGGCACCCCCAGCATGAGGGAAAGAATGGTTAGGTACTAATTACCCAATTACAAGGCCCCATGGACCAGTTTTACTATAGGCGTAGCTCTCTATGGACACATTGTACATGCATTTTGTTACCTCTCTTATCTGTATGGACAAGATATATGTTAGGGTACGTCCACATGACCGCCGATCCAGAAAACATGGATACCGGCTGTGTGCACGCCACATCACGGGGCGGACCCACTGACTTCAATGGGTCAGTGGTCTGCATGTTGCAGAGACGTACAGGACATGACCTATCTTTTGTGGTGTGGGTGCCGAAGCATCTGGAGGGGTGGTAGGCATCTGTGTTTGGGTTGCGTGAATGCACCCTATACCTGTTGGATAATCTCCAGGATGAGGACATGACCATCCATCATCTCTCTCTAGCCATCTCTGTACTGGATAGGTCATCAATATCAGATCGGCGTGGGTCTGATACCGCCGCCGATCAGCTGTATGAGGAGACAGTGTGCACATGCCATCTCCCTTCTGTCTTCCTGTTGACCGCTGCTGTCTATGGTCTTTGCCGATCGGCGGGGTTGCTGGGTGTCGGACCCCCATTGATCTGATATTGATGACGTATCCTAAAGATGAAAGGCCCGGGGAACCTCTTTAAGTTTGTTTCACTTGACCCATGGGAGGCCTGGATATTGTGGCCATTATATGGTATATTCTCTTCTGGATAACTGCAAGAAAAAGGGGGTCAGTCAGCACATCCCAATGTGCAGGGGCACGTCGCCATGGCTAGATACACAAAGGAAAAAATACAATGCAACAGCACTCTGCAAACCAAACAAAGTACAATAATACCTTAGTTATAGAAAATATTCTGGTGTTAATAATACGCTTATTTTATAAATTCTTGACAAATACATTTTCTACAAAATAATTTGGGCCTGTCTGCCGGTGTCAAGGCGATCTCTGTAAGATGGGAACCTAACACTACATGCTACCTATTATACTGGCCGCCATAAAATACTGGGAATGCAGGTACCACATGCATGCTGGGTCCACTCTATACTTCTCCTGGCCCCATAGGTTGATTTTAATTAGTGTAAGTATAAAGCTGTAGCATGCTTTTATTGCATTTATTGGAAGCCTACTGGTTCCAGGAGAGGTATAGAGTGAGCAAAACTCATAGAAACAAAAAGATAAAAAACATCCTGCATGATGTGATAATAATGATTGCGGATGTCAGTGGCTATATATATCAAAATAAATCACAGAAAAGGAATATTAGTGCACAAAAATAGATGCAAACAACATATACTGTATAAACTAAGACCTCATTCTGATATGATAAAATCTGAGATTCTTAGCCCATATATTTTGATCAAAACACATCTGTGCCCACCTACCCAGCGTCACGGTGGTCTCAGGTCAGGCAGGTCCTACGCTAAACCTAACCATGCCAGTGGGCATCTATATCTAGGAGCGTGGACGCCGCACATATAGGCGTGTTGCTCCTAGTAACCTCTACGTGCATACAGCAACCAATGAGAGGAGGAGCAAACACACCATGAAATCAAACATACCTCACATATACTGATATGTGAGGTATAATAGATATAGTGTGTATAGATATATAGTATATACAGCAGTGTACTGATATGTGAGGTGTTAGGTATAATAGATGTATTGTGTACAGATATATAGTATATACAGCAGTGTACTGATATGTGAAGTATGACGTATATTAGATGCAGTGTGTACAGATATATAATATATACAACAGTGTACTGATATGTGAGGTGTGATGTATAAATTACACCTTGTATCTCACATGAGTACACTGCGTTGTATACTATATACCTGTAGACACTGCATGTATTATACCTCGTACCTCACATATCAGTACACTGCTGTATATACTATATACGTTTACCCACTGCATCTATTATACCTTCTACCTGACATATCAGTACTCTGTGTGTATATGTCAGGTGTAAAAAATGCAGTGTGTAGAGATATATGTGGACAGTCATATATTATGGTCACTGTGTTAGAGTTAAGGGCCAGTATTGGGGTTAGGGGTCAGTATTGGGGTTAGGGGTCAGTATTAGGGATAGGCGTAGTATTAGCATAAAGCTACATTCAGACGACCGAAAGTGTTTTGCAGTCCCCAAATTGTGGATCCGCAAAACACAAATACTGGCCTTGTGCGTTCCACATTTTGCGGAACGCACAGTGCCAGCCCTATATAGAAATGCCTATTCTTGCGGACAAGAATAGGGCATATGCACTATATTTTTTGGGGGGAACGGAACTACGTATGCGGACAGTACATGGTGTGGTGTCCGCATCTTTTGCAGCCCCATTGAAATGAATGGGTCCGCACCCGTTCGGCAAAATTGCGGAACAGATTCAGACTTAGAAATATTGTCGTCTGAATACGGTTGTCTGAATGCACCCTTAGGGCCAGTATTAGAATTAGGGTCAGTATCAGTTAGGAGCAGTACTGGGGTTAGAGGCAGCGTTAGGGTACATTCAAACAACCGTATTTCCATTCACTTCAAAGGGTCCGCAAATCCTAAGTTCCGTTCCGCAAGCCCCGCAAAAAAAAGATAGAGTATGTCCTATCCTTGACTGCAATCGCAGACAAGAACAGGCATTTCTATTATAGGGCTGGGCATGTGTGTTCCACAAAATGTGGAATGCACACAGCCAGTATCCGTGTTTTGTGGATCCGCAATTTGTGGACCTCAAAACACATATGGTCATGTGAATGTAGCCTCAGGGTTAGGGGTCAGTAGTAGGGTTAGGGGTCTGTATGGCGTAGTATTAGAGATAGGGAAAGTATTAGGGGTCAGTATTAGGGTTAGCAGTCAATATTAGGGTTAGGGACAGGATTAGGTGTCAATATTAGGGTTAGGGGTCCAGGGTTACAGGTCAGTACTAGGGTAGGGGTCAGGGGCCAGTATTAGAGGTCAGGGGCCAGTACTAGGGTTAGGCTACTTTCACACTGATCAGTTTTTCCTCAATGCATTCTGAATGGAAAAGGATCCGTTCAAAATGCATCAGTTTGCCTCCGTTCCGTCTCCATTCCGCTCTGACAGCGTTTTGGTGTCCGCTTGACTGAGCGGAATGGAAACAGATCCGTCATGACTACAATGTAAGTCAATGGGAACGGATCCGTTTACTCATGCACAATAGTAAACGGATCCGTATCCCACTGACTTTCAATGGAGTTCTGAACTGATCCGTCTCTGCTATGTAAAATATAATACAAACGGATCCGTTCAGAACGGATGCAGACGGTTGTATTATCAGGACGGATCCGTTTATGAGAGCCTGGACGGATCTCACAAACGGATCCTGCTGACGCAAGTGTGAAAGTAGCCTTAGGGGTGCGACAGGGCCAGTATTAGGGGTCAGTACTAGGGGGTAAGGGGCTAGTATCAGGGTTAGGGGTCCAAGGTTAGAGGTCAGTACTAGGGTAGGGGTCAGGGGCCAAAATAAGTGGTCAGCGGCCAGTACTAGAGGTCAGGGCCCAGTACTAGGATTAAGGGTCAGGCAGGGCCAGTATTAGGGGTCAGTACTAGGGGGTAAGGGGCTAGTATCAGGGTTAGGGGTTCAAGGTTAGAGGTCAGTACTAGGGTAGGGGTCAGGGGCCAAAATAAGTGGTCAGCGGCCAGTACTAGAGGTCAGGGCCCAGTACTAGGATTAAGGGTCAGGCAGGGCCAGTATTAGGGGTCAGGGGCCTATATTAGGGTTATGAGTTAATGCAGGTCAGTATTAGAGGTCAGGGGCCAGTACTAGGGTTAGGGGTCAGGCAGGGTCAGTATTAGGGGTCAGGGGCCAGTATTAGGGTCAGGGATAAGGCAGGGTGGTCAGTACTAGGTGGGCAGGGGCCAGTATTAGGGTTAGGGTAAGGCAAGGCCAGTATGGGGGTCAGTAATAGGGAGGCAGGGGGCAGTATTAGGTTAAGGGGTGCATATAGAGAGCATAGGGGGAGGGCAGTTAATACTCACCTGTCCAGGCGCGGTCCCACGATGCAGACCCGGCCTCTTCTGGCGGGTCTGCTCCCGAGGAACGCGCCGCCTACATCACATCTGTGCGCCGGCCACCGGGAGTAGCGGAGCAGGGAACCAGAGGTTCCCTGCTCCGCCTGCGCTGGCTGCTACTGGCACAATTGTATCTGCATCTAGTGGATGCAGATACAATTGAGTTCAGGAGCCATGGCGGCCCTGACATACACCGGCCCGGGGGGGCATCTGCCCTCCTGCCCCCCGGCCCAGCCCGCCCCTGATCAGAAGGCTGGTCAAAGTTTAAAAAAAGACTCACTTGTCACGAGGACTCCAAGTCCTGCTCTGACCTTCCATCTCCAGCTAGACTGGAAGTTTGATGTTCCGTCTATATGTATGTCATCACTGCCGGTCAATCAGTGACTTCAGGGGTGACCTGTGCAGGAACGGCACATGACCAAGGTCAGCGTTGAGACCATTGATGGAACTGGAAGTGGCAGAGATGAGAGCTCGGTATTGGACCCGAAGCCCTCACGACTGGTGAGGTTTTTTTTTTCTACTTTGGCCCCTGAACATGTCAGCCTGGTCTTGAAGAACCCTTTCAAGATCGCATGGTGGGAACTCTGTAATAATGAATTGAATCAGTCAAAAAGGTTCAGTCCAATCTTGAGTTTAAAGATTATAAATTCAGTGATGTTAATTTAAACCATAAAGTTTTTAGCCTGAAGCACAGAGATAACGTTGAGTCAGAATAAGGCTAAGAGCAACACGCAGAGGCTTACACTGAACGCTAACAATTATTGTGATGACTTAGTAACTCTGATACATGGAGATAAGCTTTATAGGTTTTGTCATCTCCCCTAGCACTTCTAAGGACGTCAAGCATTTGGTCGACTCTGTCTCCAAAGGAGAGGGATCTAACCAATAATGTAAGGAATTAACCCAATTACTATTTTGGGGATCAGGAAGAAATTATTTTGATGTCAACACAAGATGCAGCAGGAGGAGATGTTGTTTAGCACTTAAGTAACCTACTTTTATATCTTTTGCTGTTTCAAGATTTTCACTCTATATTAATAATAGTATTTGAGAACCATATTTTAAAAGATGAAAGTATTTGCTCAGCAACAAAGTTTTAACGTTCATTAGTTGAGTTGCTATTAATTATTCTCTAAAGTCAACCATGCCCACAAAATATATATTTTTTGTGGGTACACTATGAAGCACAGCAGCTTATTCATAATTTTACCATAAGATACACTATGGTCACCATCCGGAACCACAGCCAGCAAACTCATACACAGCTCCGGTTGGTAAGAAGCTAAAGCTACCCATAGGTGTTCACCAGAACCTCCTGCCAGGGGTGGATTGGCCATAGACCTTACAGGTAAGTTTCCCGATGGGCTGATGCCCAGGGAGCCGTCTGGGCCCACCTCAAGGCTGGCCAGTAGCAGTTTTGGGAGATGTATTTTGTGCTGGACTGTGGTATTTGGCTCTGTTGGGGTGGTATAATGTGCCACCATATGGTATTTCTGGCCCTGCCTTCCATCAATGTGGACCCAACTACAAAACAGGGCTACTTTTAGTTTTTATTCCAGGGCCACTTTCAGTTCCCAGTCCACTCCTGGCCCCTGCAGCGAGCCCTTGAATAGCCAGAGCAAAGTAAGGGAGTGGTAGTGGCTCAGACTACAGGACATGTCACTGTGGTCAGGCCGTTGCTCCCTAGGACCAGTGCAGTGAATAGAGGTTGCACTCTTTCTTCCGTCGGGACATTCCCAGTAGCCTGGGTTCCTGCTTTATGGTAGTTTGGGCCCTTGATCTTAAGTGTTCATATGGGTGCAAGGCAGGATGTGTAGAGTGTGTAGGGTGTCTTAACTCGTTATCCCTTTACAGCAGCAAATTCTGGAATAGGTGAAGTAGCAGGTTATCTTACTTACTGACTGTCATGCTGATTACAATACAAAGCAAAGAATACGATTACACTGCATACCATTACATAAAGAACAAACCATTTGCATAACCCCCCTTGAATCCCCCCCCCCCCGCATTTGGCAACTGCACCCCTGCAAGGTAGGATGGACTTGGCTGCTAGGGACCTATGTTACGTCTGCAGAGTAAGGGAGGGCATACCAGTACAAGCTCACAAGAAGCAGACCCACCACAATGACCAAGGATTAAGAGAGTAGTTGACAAGCAGAGTCAAAACCAGGAGAGGCACATAGAGCAAAAATCAGCAGTCAAGGGATTAATCCAAAGACAACCAGGATACCAGAAATAATCAGAAGAAGCCAAAACAGCATAAAAGAGCTATGTCCAGAAAACAGGTCGCAGTCAGATACCAAGAGTAGTAGTGAGAAGCACACTCCTCAAGAACCAGGACATCAATGGAGAAACTCACAGGCAAGTTAATTAGAGATCTACAGTCTTAAATTCCCTGCCTAGCTATGGGATTGGACACCGAGTCACAAATCTTACTGGCTCAGCTTCCAGTCTCACTGGCAGGTTGTCCAGAAGGGATTTTTCTGGTTAGCAAGCCAACCCTTCCAGTACAATCATGCACAGTGATTTGGCTGGGTGAGCCCCTAACATTAACCTCTTACCACTCAATTACATCAATGTATGCCATGGCACAGATGGCATAACACAGATGCCAGGATTAGCTGAGCGGAGCGGGCACAGGCAGGAGAAGCTATGTGTGCTCCTGCCCAAACACCATTCACTGCAGGGCCCATGGACACAGTGCAAGGAATCTGTACTCTGTACATTGCTGACAAGTCAGCGATGCACGAATATAATGAATTTAAAGCTCGGTAGAAATCAGGACTTTGGGTGCCAATTTATTCAATAAAAAGGCAAAATTCACTAATAAAGTATTTTAGAAATTTTTAGGCTATTTAGGACATTTTAAAAAAAGTTAAATATAAGTTTACATAACCCATCTAATTAAACCCATTAAATAAATTTAAACTCATTAAACCCATCTAATTGCTGCACCAATGGACTGCAACCCTCAAAATCAAGGGTGTCTCAACCAACACCAGGCAGAAGGACCCCACAACTAGAGAGTGCCACAAATGGAAGAACAGGTGCTTCCTTCCCATTACTGCATGGCCCAGGCAGGGGTACACCTAGCCTTGCTGCTGCCTGAGGCGAAAACTGAAACGGTGAACCCCCCCCCCATGCCAATTTCTTAACCTAAACCCTTTCATTCAGCCCATGGCCCTCCGGCTGCTCCTCTCTTGCCACACCTGGTGCTGCCTGAGGTGATCACCTAACCTGGCCTCATTGGTGGTGCAGCGACAGAGTGAGTACTATGACCGCCATTCTAGCTACTATCCTCTCCTCCCCTGCAGCACGCTGTAAATGTGTCACTGAGATTTTCTTCTGCCAATTAGAACCAGATAGCAACACTTATCCTTTTTTTTCTAATTTGATTTTATTTTCTGACAGCAGATGTTTTTATTATATTTCTTAAACATGATTATGGGGGCGGCCATCTTGTCTGCATTGTTCCTAATAGCATTTATAGATATGCTTTACAGTAGCTACTAGATTGTCCTGCAAAAAAATTAGCCCCCCACACAGCTCAGTAGATATAACTCTAAAAACGTTATGGGGGTCAGAATATGGTGATGTAAACAATATGTTTTTTTTTCAAACTTTAAATTTATTTTTACACTATTTAGACGTAAAAACCTATACATATGGGGTACCGTTGTAATCGTACTGACCCAGAGAATGAAGGGCATGGGTCAGTTTTGCTACAAACGAAACGCGTGGGAACAAAACCCGTAAAACGGTGGAGGAATTGTGTTTTATTTCCAATTCCACCCCATTCGTAATTCTTTTACTGCTTCCCACTACATTGTATGCCATAATTAATGGTGGCATTAGAAAGTACAACTTGTCCAGCAATAAATAAGCCCTCATACGACTACTTTTTGGCAACCCGAGTCTCTCAGCTTCGTGGCTGGTGGCAAGGGGACATATCCATTGCAATGACTACTCATCTCAGAGCCCTTCTGATTCATTCGGTTATTTCACAGACAGATATTTCATGCTCACTACCTTATTTCCTTAAAGGGAACCTGTCATCTCCGAAACACCCCCTGAACTAGAGTAAGTGTTGTATAGTGTAAGTGATGCTGAATCCGAATATGTAAGTTTTATCTTCATACTCACTTCCATTCCGACGCTGTGCTCCCACAAATCAGCAGTAAAATGCACTCAGTGGACTCCAGTGCTCACTCACATAATGGAGAGGACTGAAAGAAGAGTCCAGTGAGTGCATTTTACTGCAGGTTTGTGGGAGCACAGCGTCAGAATGGAAGTGAGTATGAAGATAAAACTTACATATTCAGATTCAGCATTACTTACACTATACATCTCTTACTCTAGTTCAGGGGGTGTTTCTGAGATGACAGGTTCCCTTTAAAGTTTCTCTCAGTCACTGGAAAGCTTTTCACTCTAACAGTCCTCATAGTCAACTCTCTTTGATTAAACTGTGCCCAAGTGCGATGTTAGATTTACAAAATTTACTACCTGATACAACTTTCAGCTCTTGAAAAGAAAGAGGGATACATATGCTTTCAGACCTCTATGATGGGTCCCTTCTTCGCTTTTTTACTAATATTAAAGATAAGTATTGTAAGACTTTTATAAATATCTGCAGGTCCGCCATCTTTTCCAATCTGGAGACCCGTGCAGTGGTGCAGTCAATACTGCTCTCATTTGAGCTCTGGACCTCCCACCCAGACGACACTCAAAAAGTGGGCCTTAAACCTATATATCAAAAACTGCATAACAAAGACACTTTTATTAAATCTACCCCGTTTGTAACCTGGGAGAAAGAACTTAAAGGCTATGTACAACTTTGGAGTTTTTTTTTTTTTTTTTTTAATGATTGCATTTAACTTATTTTTGGCTAAAAATCTTATTTTCAATTGGTCTTTATTAAAAATATTGAGCTGTTCAGTCACAAAGGGTTAACTGTTTGTCTAGCTGGGTGACTGGTACTTTCACTTTGTGCTGGTCATTTAATTACCCTTATCTATAAACTACTGAGAGGTCATAATCACTTATTTAAGCCACATTCTTATCAGTAAGGTAAAGATTGAGCTTTAATGAGTGTTTATAAGGTCAGAGAAAAGAGAGAAGGAGTCCATCTGTTCCTTAGATGACGGAATTGAGAAGAAATCCACAGGCAGCTAGTACAGCTTCTCAGCTCTGTACACAAAAAAGGATTCCATATTGTTAATAAAGACCATTTGAAAAAGTGATTTTTAGGTCAAAATAAGTATAATGCAATAATTAAAAAAAAAAAATCGGCCCCAAAGGTGTACATAGCCTTTAAAGTAGATATAGCACCCAAGGACTGGTTGTTCTCGCTCCGATTTATTAATAAAACTTTCAGATGCACCCTCCACTATGAAGCCCTCATGAAAACTATTTTGAGGTGGTATTTTATACCTGACCGGTTGAGTCATATTTGACCCTGGGACTTCTAGCTTATGTTGGCGGCAATGTGGAGCAAGAGGTACTCTACTCCATGTCCTATGGTCCTGTCCTTCTATTACTATATTGTGGAATTCTATTTTCACCTTAGTATCAGACATCTGTGGTATACAGATCCATCCAGACCCATCTTTAGCCCTTCTCCTAGATAGAAAATATTCCCCAAAAGGACAGAGTAATCATAGGTCACCTTCTTATGGCAACAAAGTTATCCCTCACTAGGCTTTGGAAGAGCCCCATGACTCCCACGATTCCAGATACACTCAATAAAGTCAACACTACCTGCCAATATGAGAAATATTTCGCTTATAAAGAAAACTGTTTTTCTAAATATGAGAAAACAAGGGGACAGTGGCAACCTTTTATGGCTAGAGTGAGTAGGCGTTACTAAGGGGTCATTCAGGTGGCTGTGTTGTTGCGGATCTGCAAAAACACGGATGCCGGCCAGTGTGTGTTCCGCAATTTGTGAAACACACGTGGCCGGCACCCCATACAAAATGCCTATTCTTGTCCGCAATTGCGGACGAGAATAGGACATGTTCTATACTTTTTCACGGAGCCGCGGCTCTTCGCGATGTAATGCCGCCCATTAAAATGAATAGGGCCGCATCTATTCCGCAAAATTGGTTGTGTGAATAGGCCCTAATGCTTGCTTTATCCTATCCAGGCATATTGCTGTTGTTTGTGATATTCTCTGAGGAACATATTCTCACATATTCTCTCTAAATAGGCCCTCATACAGCTATGTGAACGGAAATATAAAAAAGATAGGGAAGAAAAATTAAAACGCAAAAATGAAAAAAAAAAATGGTAGTGAAGGGGTTAAAGCTGCTTAGCTATTGCTCCCTCTTCTTGAATATGATATATGTCTATAAAAGATGAAGCAGCCTGCACTCTCAGTGTGTGGAAGTGTATGCTCCGTTTTCCCTCCATCGCTCTGTGAATACAAACTGCTTAAAAAACGTCTATTTTCGAGAGAGTAAACAGTGGCTGCAGTGAATTAATAAGTTAATTACTATGCAGACATTTGTTATTCACTTGTGTATCTTCTGCCTGATGTTTTAGGCAGATGGTTCCTCAAAAGCTGCTGATGCTGCAAAACTTATGCCCAATACAATCTAAAAACCCTCCTGTTCACATGTACTCCAGTCAATGTGATGCGAAAACGCTAACAAATGTGCAGTAAATGTGTGAATCTACCATATTGTATATTGTAAAGTTTAGCTAGCGTTTGTGCTTGTGATGTTTTTATGAGGAACTTGTAATATCTTACTTTTTTGAAGTATGTGGCCGTTCCAGGAGTTGTCAGTAGATGGGTACATTTTAGATGGCTCCTATCTGTTTCCTTGCAGTTCGCTGAGATGCCAGCCTATGGTTTTTATGGGTTGTATGGGATTACATTTTTTGAACTGTGACGTTATTACAAATTAAAACTATTTTCACACTAGTGTTTACATTTTCCGATATTGAGATCCGTCATAGGGTCTCAATACCGGAAAAAAAAACTCTTCCGTTTTGTCCCCATTCGTTGTCAATGGGGGCAAAATGTAACTGAATAGAACGGAACGCTCCAAAAATCATCCCATTACGTTTGGTTGCATTCCTGCAGCGGTTTTCTTTACGTCATGGGATGCGGAGCAAAACTGATTCGGCATGACCCCCAAAGTCAATGGAGACAGATCCGTTTTCTATGATACAATCTGACACAATAGAAAACAGATCCATCCCCCATTGACTTTCAGTGGAGTTCATGACGGATCTGTCTTGGCTATGTTAAAGATAATACAACCGATCAGTTCATAACGGATGCAGATGGTTGTATTATCAGTAATAGTCCAGCGGATCCAGCAAAAACTCTAGTGTGAAAGTAGCCTAACTCACTTTGTAATTTTTTTCAGTCAAAATTATTCAAAATTTTATCATTTCTGGCCCTGACTTTATATGGCTTTATGTAAACCTTGTACCTGTGGCTCAGTACGTATGTGGCTTACCACTCCTCTCCCCATACCTTTTAGGTTTAGGAATCCTCACATTTTGTTTCAGTGCTTTTTTTTTTTTGCAAAAAAATATCATAAAGTTCAGCCTTTTTTTTTTTTAGCATTTCTGCTGTTTTGCAATCTGTTATATTTTCATAATGCATATTTTTCCTGCCATTTTTCAAGTCCCAAAGTGGGAGAAAAAATGCTATGAAAAAATCATGATAAAAAAAAAGTCCACCAAAATGTCACAAACAAAAAAAAAAATTTGGCTTACATGATTTTCGCCACATTTAATATGTGTTTCAGACAATTAGTGCACCTCACGAGGTGAGCAGTGTGACTTAGACATCAGTAACAAGTACGTGTCTTAAGTGAAGATGTCCCCGAAGAATCCGTTTGGTCCGTGTGTCCGTTTTTTGGCCTCTGTGTGTTATCTGTATTCCACTGACACTTAAATTAATTTCCAGAGCATCTCCTAACAATGGTCCATTAAAAAAGACTGAACCAAACACAGATGGCATCCCTGTTGTGCCAGTGTTTTTCACAGACCTCTTAGACTACAATGTGAGTGAGGTATCCGTAGTCACGAACAAAATAGGGTGTACTTCTTTGGTGTCACCAGGAACCCACAGTCCTTCAAAAGTCACTGATATGTGAGTGGATACGTGACTGGATAGAGACCATGGACAGCACTCGTCTGTGTTTCACTGATGTGAGTCAGGCCTTAGAAAAAAAGGGCATGGTTTAGCGGGTAGGGGAGTCGCTTAAAATTCAACATGTGCCAAAACTTTGCCAGGGGCTCAGCTCTTTCTGCAACTGCTGCACCCTCTCCACTTTGATTGACAGGGCCAGGCAGTCAAAATTTCCTCTTAGCTGGTCCTGTCAATCAAAGTGCAGAGGGTGTGGAAGAGCAGAGCCTCTAGGAGTAACAGTAATGCCCCCATTGCACCTAGAGGCTCATTTGCATATAATAAAACATCATATTTCTCAGTAATGCGGACACATATGAACATGGGACCAACACAGATGCCTTCAGCTGCCAAGTGCACATGTAACAGGTCAGCCAGTGTCATAGGTACAAATCTGCTGACAGATGCCCTTTAAGGTTACATTGTTTAAATAGTGTGCAAGAGTATTAAATCTGCCCCATATCTGTAGCGTGATTTGTATTTCAATATAGTGCTGTACATTGTATAGCGGCTGTACATGGTATTGCAGCTCAATTCAATTGAATGGGACTGAGCTATAGAAAATCCATGTGTGCCATGGACATGACGCCACAAACTGATGAAGAGGCTGCAGCGCTTGCACTACCGACATGACTCTTTTCAAGAGCTGATAAGTGGGGTGCTGGGAGTCGGAGTCCCCACAGATCAGATATTGATAACCTATCTCCAGGAAAGGTCATCAATATTTAAGTCCTGGAAAACCTCTTCAATGTCTTATCACAGAAGAACGTATTCACTAAAGCAGAGAAGGGAAGGTCATCTTTGTCTCTTTTATAAAAGAAACAAAAAGAGTTACCCCCAAGGATTCCTCATAGATGAGCCAAAGCTGGACATACACTAGCTTGTTTTTTCATCCATAATTAATTGATTTTACTTTATTTTCATTTTATTGCATTCACCTTTTTATGCCACAAAATAGTATCCTAGACATAGACCACAGAACAGATCTGGAAAAAGTCTGATCAGACATGTTGGACTTTTTTCTATCACTAATGTTGTTGCATGACAAACAACAGATTTGCTCCCTATCAATAGAAGTTCAGATCACAGATCATGGCAGAAGCCCAAGTTGTCAAATTATCTCTGTTAAAGAACTCCCACACACATTTTTATTCCATGTCCTGCTAGAAATGTACATGATGTAATCTGTAGTGAATGTCATTTTCTTACCAGTAGCTGAATTTTTGAGTTATATCATCCTGAAGTTTCTTATCTGTGTCATGTGACTAGGAATTAGACCCACCAACTCACACAGCACCTTATGTGTGGACAGGAAGTCTAATTTTCTATGTATTCCTATGGGAGCCTCACTTTCAGTCTCATAGGAATGAATAGAGAAGTGACTGGCTTGCTGTCCTGGGTCAGTTGGAGGTCAGGGAGTTGGTCACATGACCCAGCTACAATAAGAAGAGAGTGGAAACTCTCAATTTCAGCTTCTGATAAGAAAATGACTTCTCCCATCAGTACACTGATATATATATATATAAATTTACACCTGCTATAACTGTATAATATACCGTATAATAGATGAAGTGGACACAGGTATGTAGTATACCCAACAGTGTACTGATATGTGAGGTAAGAGGTATAATAAATGCAGTGTGTACAGATATATAGTGTATACAGCAGTGTATTGATATGTGAGGTAAGAGGTATAATACATGCAGTGGGTACAGATATATAGTATATACAGCAGTGTACTGTTATGTGAGGTACGAGGTATAATAGATGTAAAGTGTACAGATGTATAGCATATACAGCAGTGAACTGATATGTAAGGTATGAGGTATAACAGAAGCACTATGTACAGATATATAGTATATACAGCAGCAGTATACTGATATATGAGGTATAATAGATGCACTGTGCCAGGAACAGGAAGTGGGAGGGGCTATCAATGGGGCATAGGGGCCCAATTTAGATTCTTGCTATGGGACCCAGTGACTTCCATGTTCACCTCTGAATCACTTCAACATGTTTGAACATAAACCTGCAATAATAATAGGCAGGGGTGTAAGATATAACCCTGGGATGCCATAGCAAAAGTGGGACCCTACTCCACCATACGCAGTGATGTCACAGAAGTAGAGTAATGTGCAGAGTGATGATGCAGGGATTACACACCGTAATGTCACAGTAGGAAAAAAATGTGCACAGTGATATCACAGTAACAGTGATGTCACTGCACATAAATACTATAACACTGTTATATTACAGTCGAGGGATCATGCACAAAGTGATGTCATAGCATAAGCATGCTTCACATATTGATGTCAAAGTTGAAAGATAAGGCACGCCGTGACACAGTTGAAAAGGAGAAAATGAATAATGACATCACAGCACTGAAATAATGCACACAACAAGGTCCACAGGGTCTCATAGAAAGACCATGAATGCATGCTAAGGCTCTGATCCCATTAGAATCATAGCTTTAGTTTATAATGGATAACTTTAGCAATGCTGCATCCGTATTCAAGTGGACACCAGAGAACCCTGACCTTATGGAGTTTGTTAGGGTTCTGGTATTTTTGGCAGCAAGAATAGCCTTGTAGACAGTGACATTCTTGCTATGAAAAATCAGAAAAAGGTAGAATGAACCACCAATCACAGATGTGAACACATATTTCCAAATTTGCAAATTTAATCATTGAAATTAGAGATGAGCGAATTTCTTGAAATTAATTTTGTCTGATTCATCAAATTTTTCAAGACATTTGATTGATTCCCAAATTGATTCTACATTCTATATACAGTAAGTGCATAAAATAAATAATGGTGTTAACAAACAGCTTGTTTAAAACACAATGCCTTTAGAAACCTTCCAAAAATTGGCCCTTATTTGGGGCAGATGGTGTTTAAACACAAACAGTACAGCACTCTTTCCTTTTTCTTTGAACCCAAACAGTGTTATCGAACACAAAACAGTGGCTTGTTGGGACCAAGTACCCAAAAAATATTCCTTAACGGGATAGACTGTCTGCCATAAATACTGGCTTTCTTTCGGCAACAGGAAAACATTCCCTCATTTTTTCTTTGATAGAAAGGGTTTAAAATCATAGCTATCCAGTAATCATCAGATTGCTTGAGGCTAACAATACATCTGTCACTACGTAAGCAACCAAGCATTCAGCTTGCCATGCACACCAACGAGCCTGAGGATCCAGTTCTTTCTGTTTCTGCCCCCCACACTACGATGTAGTCATTATCATCATCAGCCTCCTTTTCCTCTGCCACCGACTCCTCCTCCTACTCCTCTAGTGATAGCCAGGGGCGTAGCTAAAACTGTCTGGGATCCACAGCAAATTTCTTACACCCCCCCCCTTCCCCTTCACTCCTCTGATATTGATACTTATCTTAAGAACAGGTCATCAATAGTAAAAAAGCTTTTTTTTTTCCAACAAGTATCAGTGTCCTAAATATTTGGATAGGAGTAGTAGTGCTCTAATTCTATAAATATAACATATATATATATATATATATATATATATATATATATATATATACACACACATACTACTACCCATATCCAGATATCCCCTACAGTACAGACCAAAAGTTTGGACACCTTCTCATTCAAAGAGTTTTCTGTATTTTCATGATTATGAAAATTGTAGATACACACTTAATGTTAGGATACAGGACCTTTGATCATGTGACCTAATGACATCATCGAAAGTCCTTTAGCCTACGATTACTGCATTAAAAAGGTCCTTGATACTGGTATGTAGACCATTTACACAATTTCTAGTCCATTTCAGGCCAGACTGGGCCCCCTGTAGATACAGTCACACTGGGGGCCCGGCCTGGCCTGAATAGTACTAGAAAAGACACTGCTCCTGGGCCCCCTACTCCTCTCGGGCCCCGAAGCAGCTGCTTCCCGTGCTTCCCCTGTTGTTACGCCACTGGTGATAGCTCTTCATCCTCCTATTCCACTTCCTCCTCCATGGGACTGTGGGTCCCCAACTTCTACACAGCGGGCAGCAAGATACGGAAGCTGTTCTTCTTCAACTAGCCCTTGTAGCATCACTCTTAGGGTCTACTCTAAGATAAATATCCGGAGGAATGACATTGTAAATGAATGAATAAACGACACGTCTCTGATGAGCTGCGATTGCCTGACCTCAACACAACACATGCTCCCTGCTGAGGTGCTCTGGTGCATGACAAAATCATTCACCACTTTACTCTGGTTGTGTCCTCACCCTTCCTACCACTTTTATCAGACTGTGATATTTCATTGTGGGCTTCTTGTTCCCCCTGCTGTGTATGTGCCCCAAGTGCCACTGTCACTACCACTGCCTTTACTGCCACCACTGTGGCTACAAATACCACTACTACTACTACTACTACTACTGCTACCATCACAGTAGTAGCGGCGGTATCATACTCTTTGTCCTCAATAATAATATGATGGCTATTAGAAGCAAGGGAGAACTGTGGCCTACTACTACTACTTCTATCACTACTACTGGCCAGATGGCTGGGGTGCTTCTGCTGTTTTTACCACTACCCACATTCTGACTCTCAAATGATAGGCATGGGTCTTTTGTTTTCCACTCTTCGATTTACTGGAAATTTTATTATGAGGCCTATAAATAAACATTCACAGGTTTGGTACAGAGATTATTAAATTGCAAGTGTTTTTTTTCAGTAATTTAAAGACAGAGGGTAATTACCGTATTTTTCGCTTTATAAGACGCACCCCAGATTTTAGAGTAGGAAAATAAGAAAAAAATATTTTTCATCACACCTCATATCAGACCCCCCATAAATTTCAGGACATCACATCAGACCCACATATCAGCCCTCCATGTCAGACCCCCATCAGACCTCAGATCAGCCCATCAGCCCCCATATCAGCCCACTGTGCCCCCATCAGACCTCAGATCAGCCCACTGTGCCCCCATCAGACCTCAGATCAGCCCCCATATCACCCCACTGTGCCCCCATATCAGCCCACTGTGCCCCCATCAGACCTCAGATCAGCCCACTGTGCCCCCATATCAGCCCACTGTGTCCCCATTAGACCTCAGATCAGCCCACTGTGCCCCCATATCAGCCCACTATGCCCCCATCAGACCTCAGATCAGCCCCCATATCACCCCACTATGCCCCCATATCAGCCCACTGTGCCCCCAAAATCAGCCCACTCTGCCCCCAAAATCAGCCCACTCTGCCCCATCAGACCTCAGATCAGCCCCCATATCAACCCACTCTACCCCCATCAGACCTCATATCAGCCGACTGTGCCCCCATCAGACCTCAGATCAGCCCATCCAGCCCCATAAGGATAAAATAAAAAACTCTCTCACCTCTCCTGCGCCGCGGCTCTGCTCCTGGTCCGGCGCTCCTCTTTCTTCTCCGGCCGCCACTGTCACCTGACTGCGTGCAGCGTCAGGTCATAGTGCGCGCACTACGTCCTGACACAATATGCGATCAGGACAATGCAGAGCCGGCCCGGAGAAGACAGAGGAGCGACGGACCCGGAGCAGAGCTGCGACGCAGGAGAGGTGAGAGAGTTTTTTATTTTATCCTTTTGGGCCTGGGTGGGCTGATCTGAAGTCTTCAGGGGGCCCCGGCACCTAATACATACTACATGGAACATACATACATTATGGAAGCGCTCACTTGTATTCACTTCATAAGACACACGGCAATTTTCCCCCTACTTTTGGGGGGGAAAAAGTGCGTCTTATAAAGCGAAAAATACTGTAAGTATCCCCCCCCACACTTTTACTAAGACACTGCACACTGTAATTGACAATTTGCAATGGTAATACAATGCATGGAATGAAACTGCTATATTAATGTAGTTATTACAGCACAACACGTTCAGTAATAATACATGGTAATCTTGACACAGTACTGGTATATAAATGGTGTTATTGCAGCATAATACATTCAGTAATAATGGGGGTATCTTGACAATATAAAGAGTTAACAGTTAACTAGTATATAAGTGCTGTTTTTACGGCACTACAAGTTCAGTAATATTCCACGGTAATCTTTACACAATGCAATGCATTGACAATGAATTCGTATATAAATGCTGTTATTGTAGCACGGTACGAATTCACTAATGATGCGTGGTATGGTTTTCAGAAAAAGGGGAAAATTGCTCAGTTTTTGAAGCAGAAGCTGTTGGGGTTCCAGTAATAAGCCTATGAATTGTAGAAATGTTTTTACAAAAAAAAATGGCTGGCTGTTAATCTACCCAATTATATCTCCATGTTCTCTCCCTATGATTGGCTTGTGTGTGCAATTGTTTCTTTTTATAAGACACAGCCACAACACATCCTATCACAGTTGAGAACAGAATGGTATCTGCCTCTTTCTGGCAGAATACTGCCTTCTGATTGGCTGATCGGGCCGTCTGTCAGCCTCTGAGCCAGAGCAAGCCCTCCCCCTTCTCACGGTCATGTGATCCTCCATCTTCTTCCTTCCTGTCATTTGCCCCGAAGATTTTCACAGTGAAATGGTGCTGGGAGTTTTTGTACAATTCATCTGAAACTAATCGCCAAAATTTCGGATTCGCTTGGAGGATGAATTTTTGTGAAATCTGTAATAAATCTGATTAGTTTAGAATCGATTCACTCTTCTCTAATTAAAAGGTAGCCATGGTGTTGGAGATGAGGGAAAGAAAGTCTATAAAACTTTAGGAAGATACACAGATAAAAATAAAATTTTCTCTGCTCCAGACGATAAAGCACTACGGCCTCATACATGATAATGTAATTCTTTTAATTTTGAGATATACTTTGGGAAACTGAAAGCTGGAATCTAATTGGGCATCAGAGACAATTTTCCGTTAAAGTGTTTGTATACATGAGGCCCAATGTCTCTAGTATTCTTATGTTATCATAGGTCTGTCAATGTTCTAACTAATCCCTTCAAGTTTTAACCATCGCCTGAAGGCTGTGGAGCTATATTGCACAGTTTGAATTAAACCAAGAGGAAAAAGAACTCATGAATATTTCCATTTATGTACATATTTCAAATATAAAAAGTCTGCATTTGAGATCTTCCTGCATTTGCATGCAAGATAATTTCAGGAATCGAATGATCTGTCTTCTGAAAGAGGAGGACCCATCACCTCTCCTGACATGTCTGCTGTATTAACTACTTGCATTCCCCATGTGATAACAATTCTGCAGCATCTATTCTTATGACTCTATGCTGTGCCATTCCTCTGTTATTTCTATTAAAAGTTATTAATGAATAGCCAGCAGTGTGCAGTAAAGGTACAGATGGGTGTTACCAGTTGGGAGTGTGTCCCTGCACAGTCTAAGACTGGCAGCACTGATTGGTCAGAGTCAGGCACACAAAGGGGTTGTCTCATCTCAGATAATGTAGGAAATATCGCTAGGACCTCAGGGATCCGCACCTATATCGAGAACGGAGCCCCGAAAGTGGTGGAGGGCGCACTGCACATCCGCAGCCAACCTCCATTCATTTTCTATGGGGCCGTTGAAAGTAACGGAGCTGTCCGGTCCATAGAAGTGAATGGAAGCAGGGGTCGGTCATGCGCGGTGAACGGCTGAGGTTCTAGGAGTCAGAACCCCCATCGATCAGATACTGATGACCTATCTAGAAGAAAGGTCATCAGTAGCAAAGTTTCGTAAACTCCTTTAATGGTACCAGTAGATTGCTCTCATGAACACTACCATCATGGTGCCCAATAATAGTAACAACAAAGTACCTGAATTGGCAATGCCACCATAATGCCTTTTGTAGCAATAGTAGCAATGGTATTTTTTGTGCCCCAATTAACAGTGCCATCAGAACACCCCCAAAAAGTTTGACATCCACAAGACTCGATAACAATGAGATCCAAAGGTGAGCCATAGGACTGCAAATGACAGTAACAGCCACATGTCCCCAATAATTGTAACAGTGACAGTGCCATAAGCTGTCACTAAACACTAAAGCAAACAGAACCACCCCATGCTTGAATGGTCACTTTACCTTTTACTAATTGTGTATAAATAAATAGTATAGGTAAACAAAGTAAACTTTCTAATGAATCCTTTCAGAAAAAAGTGCCTCTTTCTTCCTCTAGCAGCTCAACCCACCTCCCTCTCCACTCTCCAGGGACTTTTTTGCGCTGCATTTATAATCTTATCCTTAAAGTGGCACTGTACTTTCATTAAACTTTTGATATGTTATAGGGATCGGTGGTCAGCACTCAGACCCTCACGATCTCTAGAACAAAGGGAGAGAAATGTGCGCTTAGCACATTCTCTCTCCTCACTACACAAGAGCAGACGGGTCCATAGACTTTCTATTGTGTCCGTCTCGCTTCCTGTCCTGCCGTCTCCTTTCTGAAGATGGATTCAGAAGAGAATTTTAGTCTAGGAGGAGTGGTAGAAATAGGCAGCAGCATAGCTTTAGTGGAAGTGGCTGCTTTGGGGCCCCAACTCAGAAGGTGCCCATCCAGGAGGAGGACTAACAGATTTTATTGTCAGGGCTCCAATAGTATTATAAAATTACATTATATACAGTGACACTGTAGGAAACGGAGCATCTGCCAGGACTTGTCTCAGAGAGCGATCTTGAGTATCCACAAGAGTGGGAGTTGCAGGGGAGGAAGGGGGTTGCAAAAAGTTGCTGAGGAGGGGGCCCTTTTAAAAATTTGCTGTGGGGCCCAGTCATTTCTAGCTACATCACTGGAATCACATTGTGCTCTTACAAAATACTAGCATATATACCTGGTGTACATCCATCTATGGTATATAAATATTTTCTAATGCCATTTCTTACTTTGGCACAATTAGAGGTAAAGAAAAAATCCATAATTTTTTTCCAACAATCATTTGTTGCTTTTTTTCCGGTTAAAGTCACCCACATACTAGTGCATTCTTAGATGAACCTGAGGTTACCCTACAGCGGAAACCTGCAAAAATGACCCCATTATGGAAAATATACCACTCAAAAAAATTACCGTAGGGTGTCCTGAGAAATCTGACCGCACAGGCGTTTCACAGTATTTAGAAAAACCTTCACAAGGAAAAAGGACCATACAATTTGTTACCTATTTGAGCACATCGCAGAGTTCAGAAGGGAAGGAGCACCATGTGCATTTGAGGCCTAGTTTGGTCATTTATACAGCACTAGTCGACAACTGCAGAGGCTCTGAGGTGAAATAAAAGAAGAAATCCTCAAGAAGTGACCATCAAGTGGAAACCTCACAGAATTTACCAAGGGGTGTAGTCAGGGGCAGATTGGCCATAGACCTTATAGGGAAATTTCTCGGTGGGTCGATGGCCAGGGGGCTGCCTGAACCATCCTCATAGCCAGCCAGTGGAAGCTTTCGGGGATGTATTTTGTGCTGCTGGGGCAGTATTTTGTGATGGACTGTAGTATTTGGCTCTGTTGGGGTGGTATTATGTGCCACAATATTGTATTGCTGGCCCTACCTTCTATCAACTTGGACCCCACTACAAAACGGGGCCATATTAGTATTTTTTCCAGGTCCACTTTAAGTTCCCAATATTATAGAATTTCAGCACTCAGATTGTTCATATGCACTGTCAGGTCATTTATTAATACACAAAGTTCATGATCCAGTTACATTGTAAAATAAAAGCAATGATGAAAACCACTCTTAGGTAGTGACGGTGACCGGTGGTTTCGGTCCTCCCGGACTTTCTTTAGCGATCAAATTGTCTGTTTGGTGGTGAGGATTGTGGCAGGGCTGGATCACAGTTACTATGTGACTGGATCATGAACTTTGTGTATCAATAAATTACCTGAAAGTGCATATGAACAATCTGAGTGCCGCAATTCTATAATATTGATTGTGACTATTTAGTCATTGCTGGGACCAGTAACTATAGTGTGCGATACTCCACTTCCTATTATATCACTTTCAGTTCCCAGTCCGCCCCTGGGTGTAGTGAACAATTTGACCCCACAGGTGTTTGAGAAAATAATTCACAGCAGATGCAAAGTGAAAATTGCAATTTGTACACAAATATGCTATTTCAGTACCCATTATGTTGTGCCCAGAGTGTGCCAGTGTGAAAAGTCAGCCTTCTTATTATTATGCTTTCCTTACTGGTTTTATAAACACCCTACATGTGACCCTAATCCATTGGTGAGTTCTACTGGGTGTGGAAATGCCATAAATATGGACATAAGCTGCTGTTTGGGCACACGGCAAAGCTCAGCAGGGAAGGAGCGCCATTTGCCTTTTGGAGCACAGATTTTTCTGGAATGGTTTTTGGGCACTACATCACATTTGCAGAGACCCTGAGGTACCCATACAGTAGAAATCCCCTATAAGTTACCTCATTTTGGGAACTACAAGGAGACTGTGCAAAATGAAAATTGAAAGTTTTCCACAGATATGGCATTTTAGTGCCCAATATGCTATGCACAGCTTGTGCCTTGTCTGCATTACGACAAGGATAGTACAATTCTACTATGGGCCAGACGTTCCATTCTGCAAAATGCAGAACGCACATGGTCATTATCTGTGATCTGCAATATGTGGACCGCAAAACTGGCTACAGTCGTGTGCATGAGCCCTAAGGGATACATGCCTGATGGATGGGTATTTAACCACTGGGATCTCTGAACAGTGAAAAAGACCCTGAGAAAAACAACAGATGGCTGATTAAAGGGGCAAACCCTCCCATTCTGCCAAACTTGCAAAGGGAAGATGACTTACCTACTTCTCGGTGCCGCCTTTCTGCTGCTTCTCCTGCAGGCCTGCAATGCTCCTCTGGCTCCAGTGATGTCAACATCTGGTTGACATCGCTGCAGCCAACCACAGGCTGTGGCAGTGTCCGGTTCCCCTTGCATCATGACAAATGGTCACATGGTTGCAAGGGGAGCCAGACACCACCACGGCCTGTGATTGACTGCGGTGATGTAAAACCATATGTTGACATTGCTTGAGCCCAGCGGAGCATCACAGGCCTGTAGGAGAAGGAGCGGGGAGTCAGCCCCGGGAAGCAGGTAAGTCGTATTCCCTTTGCAAGTCTGGCAGAATGGGAAAAGTAACTAACTGGAGGGGGGAGGGCTTCTTTAGATGCTGCTATCTCCTGAATAGTAGCAGCTAGAAACATGCAACTGGAAGATATCACTGATAGAAATCAGGATGCTGTGAATGCAGCTGAAAGTGAAAGTAAAAGCAGGTTTTACCCGCGATTATTCCCAACTCGATCTCTCCTCTGTTGCTTGGATTTTAACTGTCATTCTGGTCTTGTATGGAATGTCAGCTTTCAAACAACACCAGTTGCATGTTTCTAGCTGCTACCATTCAGGACATAGCAGCATCTAAAGCAGCCCTTCCTCCTCCAGTTAGCTACTTTTCCCACTGCTGGAGCTGGACTCGGGCAAAATAGTTAGGTGGTTAAGTAGACAATAAAGCCTTAAGCTACTCCTTTCCCCACCTGTTCCCTATAGTCGACACCACCTTTCTGTGCTAGCATGTTTAAAGGCTATGGACACCTGGGGCATTTTTTTTTGTCAATGCATTTTAATAATTTTGGGCTAAAAAAAAATTATTTTTTTTGATTGGTGTTTAGTCAACTGTTTTTCTTCTACAACTTTCACTTTAGTTTGCATACCACCAGGCTTTCTGCTTCAGACTGAATCTGTCAGAGAAATGATCTGTTGGTTGGATTCTTAGCTGTTATCTCTGAACTCCTGACAGCTCATAAACATTCAAGCTAAATTCACTGAAGCAGGTTCAGTTTGATGCAGAGAGCCTGCTAGTCCATAAATGCAATAAAAGCTGTAGAAGAAAAACTTTTGAAAATGTTTAATAAAGAACAATTGGAAAATAATTTTAGCCCAAAATGGTTAAAATACAATAATACAAATCCATAGCCTTTAAAGGGTCCATAGCCTTTAATTCTGGGAGCAAGCTTTTGTTCTGCTTGTATGAATGAATTGCTGCTATTGCCCCAAACCATCATCACCCCAACAATCACTCTGAGGCAACACAATAAGCAACCCCCAGATTTCTCACAAATTTAAGTTTCTTTTTTTTTTTTTTTTTTTTTTTTTTTTGTTATGCGTTACATAGTAACATAGTTTATAAGGCCAAAAAAAAAGACATCTGTCCATCCAGTTCGGCCTGTTTTCTTACAAGTTAGAAATTTTAATTTAAAAAAGTCATTAAAAAGTCACCCTCCGCCTCACCCACTTTATTCAGATTTTATGCCAGTAGAGCAAGTTGAACACATGCTTCATAAATATGGTACTCATCCGGTGCACCATATTTTTCAATGTATTTAGTGTACATCAGACAACTGGCAAAAATAGATTGATTAATCTGCTTCCATTCTATTACAAAGTTGGCTGCCTGGAGCCACAACTAGGGGGAGCTCAGTGCATAGGAAATTATAAGGTTACCATTTACTGAAATGGAAGATGAAATAATCTCTTTTGCATTGAGCTCCCCCTAGTGGTGACTGCATGAACATTCCATGGTATGTCACTACACCTAGTAATATTATGTAGTCTTGGAGCTCAAACTGGAGCCGTGGGGGGAAAAAGGAGAAGAAATTTCAAATTAAATTAATTTAAAAAAAAACTTAGAAATTAGATAATTATACACTGGAATATGGAAGCACTACAAGTCCTAGCATAACCTAGTAGTGGATAATTAGAGTGAACGTTGAGATACTAAAAGTCTCAGCACAATAGTCTAATGGATCATCACACAAAGGAGCACTGAGGTTCCAGCCTGGCTTAGAAAATAGTGAATACATAGGGCTGCTGCAGAGCTCACCTATTCTATGATACCATGGCTGGTCACAGGGACAGGGTGCGCTCCTCTTCAGGGTCTGTGCAGGAGGTCAATGCTGGAGAAGGCTTCTGTGAGCGCCCATCTCTCCTCAGGCACAGTACATCCCTCTGGTGTGCTGACGCTGCAGTGAGCAGAGAGAGGTCAGAGGGGAGGGTGAGGAGCGACCTGAGAAAGTGGCTTTCTGTGGAGGTAGAGGAAACTCTGCAGCTGCTGAATGACATTGTCTGCACCAGCCTCCTGTTGCTAGCACTGGCTTGGTGGCATCCCTAGGTGGATTATCAGATGGGCACTTTAGATGGTAATGGCCTCCTTCAATCTTGGGTACCGGCGGCTACCCAAACCGCCCATACGATAATTTGGGTGTACTAACCTGTGCATATACTGGACCACTTTATGATCTCCAAGAGTTGCTTAATTTGACTGTATAATCTGAATGCAGAGATCTCTAAGTCTCCTGGATGAATGTTTTATACTGTTATATATGGTGTGCTATAAAATGATAATAAAGTAATATAATTACCTTACTGTTTGGGTTCTTTACCTGTCCATGTTGGTGGTAATAGTCTGAGCAGAGAGAACCAGACTTAGGGAAAGGCTGGAGCACCAAAAAGTACTTGATTTATTTCTATTTAGTGTTGGGTTTTATCCATTTACTACGCAGATAAAGATTTCTTTTGTCGTCAGTGTGGCAGTACTTTACCACTCAAGTCCTCTGTCCTTAAGTGTCATGTTATAACGTCTGATAATCATTATCATGGTCGCATCTATTACCGTGACATGTCTATAAGCTGGCTCACAGCGATATGGAGCAGTCTACCTGTTATCAGTCATCATAATGACGGTTTTATAGAATACAGATAATGTCGGTACTATGTATGCGTTGCACACAAGAGCTGGGTAACCAGAAATCCACACAGCTCTTCATCATACGGCACTATCACTATCTGCAGGGTTTCATGGCCATTACATACAACGAGCTGTCAGATGGAGCTTGCTGAATATTATTCACACACCTCGTTCATATTCACTATGGATTGTGCCGCAGTTTTTCAATTTGAATGCAAGGGTCCTACTCACAGGGTTGCACCTAGCCTCTCTGCTGCCTAAGGCAAAAATTTAAATGACCCTCCCCCTCCTGCCCTACTGTACACGGTTGAATGTAGAAAGATGAACACTTCCACAATGGAAGCTCTCATTTCCCACGGCCCTGCCACCGCCCCCATTTGTCTCGAGGTCTGGCCGCCTGAGGCAATCGCCTCACCTGGCCTCATTGGCGGCGCACCCCTGACTGAGAATGGACACCAACCCTGGTTTATGGCCAGAAACCATGGCTGCAACATGGCCTCTCATTGAATATATTGAGGCAGACTCAGGGTTGCTACCAGAAGCTTTTTGGTAAATTACTAATTCAGCCGAAACCCCCTTGTGAATGGGCCCTAATGCTAGCCGCACACCATCTGGATTTTTGTGCAGAAAACCCGCATTGCAAAACGGTACCAGAAAAGTTAATGAGATACAAATTTCATGTGCACACAGTATATTTTGTACGTGTGGAAAGTGCCTTATGTGAATTTTTTGTGCAATTCTGCACCTTATGTGTAGTGGTTTTCCCCATAGACTTCAATGGGGTTGTTAAAATAAACAGAAGATCCGCACCAAAAACCACCTACTACTAAAATGATTTTGCTCTGGTGTTTTTTTGTTCACTAAAAAAGCCATAAAAACCACTTTACCATAGAGGATGTGGTTTTTATGACTTTTTTTTGTTATTGGTGTCTTTTTCCCTATAGAAACCAAAACGCCACTAAAGCTGCAAAAGTGCTAAAAATACCCTGCTTGAAAAGTATCAGCGAGCTTTATCAAAACTGGTGTAAAGGAAAGCTTGCTTAGTTGCCACCTTTCATTTTCCAAAGGGAGTTCTGTAATATGAAAGGTGGAATCTGATTGGTTTCTACAGACAAGTAAGGCCGAATTCGCACTTCAGTTATTTGGCCAGTTGTTTCCATCAATTATTATGAGCCAAAACCAGTAGTGACGCCTACGTGAAGAAAAACTGTCTTTATTACCCACAGCAACCAATCACAGCATGGCTTTCATTGTCCAAGAGTACTGTAAGAAATGAAAGATGTGCTGTGATTGGTTGCTATGGGCTTTTAGACATTTACAAGTTGATTTGATACCTAAGTGCCTCATTGACTGAGTTGGCCGAGTTCACACTTCAGTTATCGTGTGCTGTCCGCATCTCTATGTCCGTTCCGTAGCCTTACAAAAAATATTGAGCATGTCCTATTCTTGTCCATTTGAGGACAAGGATAGGCATTGTTACAATGGATCCGCAAAAAAAAAACATCATCCATATGTTTTGCATACCTCATAATACATACGGTGTGTGAATGTAGCCTAAGGGTCCATTCACACATCTGTATGAATGGTTCCGCATCTGTTTCGCAATATTGTGTAACGGTTGTGGACCCATTCATTTTCAATGGGGCCGCAAAAGATGCAGACAGCACACAGTGTACTGTCCGCATCCGCACTTCCATTCTGCAGCCCTGCAAAAAAATAGAATATGTCCTATTCTTGTCCGCAGCCACAGACAACATAAGGCATTTCTATAGTGCCGGCACATGGCCGGTGTCTGTGTTTTGCAGATCTGCAAAACACATGCGGACATGTGAATGGACCCTAATGGAAAGATTTCCTCCTGTTCTGTGTTTTTTTGACCCACAACAACTGATTGAAATAACTGATCAAATATCTGACGTGTGAACTCGGCCTTACTTGTAACTACAGGTACCAAGTTTTCAGTGTCCGTTTTTTCAAACACACACACTTGGCCCCGTACAGTGATAGCTAAACTTCGGCACTCCAGCTGTGGTGAAACTACGACTCCCAGCATGCTCCATTCATTTCTCTAGAGTTCTGAGAACTCAGCAAGTGTACATCTTGGAAGTTGTAGTTTTACCACAGCTGGAATTCTGGAGGTCAGCCATCACAGGCAGCGACTAGGGACTACTTGATAGAAAGCCAGTAGGCCTCATATGTCATTGTTGCCCATGGCAACCAATCACAGCTCAGCTTTCATTTCTACAGAGCAATTTATGACATGAAACCTGAGTGCTGATTGGTTGCTATGGGCAACAATGACAAATGAGGCCTACTGAAATTAGATATGGAGTCTTCATTGAGGAGGAGGAGGAATACTGTAATTACAACCCTGAGGTGTATGCGAGCAGTATATAACAAACAGGAACTAAATCATAAATCAGTGGCAGAGGCCTTTGTGACATTGCTGAATACAGCAGTTCACGGAGGTTTTACTTCTTTGTGCGTTCTCGTAATGAACATCTTGTCAATCTATTATAATGATTTGTAACTTGATCAAGTGAATTTATACAGAGGACTCCCTTAATATGACATATCAGTCACTATCACCATTTCTACCTCACCAGTGCTTTACAAGACCCTTTTTTAATAAGACGTTATTGTAAAAATCTTCCCACTGTTTCCAAATTGTGCTATAAGACCACAGATCCAAATACCTCATAAATGCCCCAAAAAGCCGATCCTCCCCCCTTATTTCCAAAAAGGAATTGCAATGAACACATTGTGACGATCGCCTTACAGCAGACATCCTTTACATGTTGCCCTTTTCGTTTTTTTTTTTTACCATTTCTTTTTCACCCTTCACCATCCATTCATTTTACAAAGCCGTCAGCCCATGCAAAGCATGCCAGGCAGTCTGTACTGTTTCCATGGCAACCAACACTCTGGAAATGGCACCCTTCCCCCCTCTCCCCTTTACTGCTGCTTTAGGGATGCTGTTTTTTTTTCTTACTCTTCCTGATTACTCCCCTCCTCCTCCCACCAACTATACATAATACCATATTCTTTTTCGGAGGGGGGCGCGTCGGACAATGAACATTTGGTATCATGCACCAAAACCCATGTATCATACACTTTACGTATCCACAAGTTACTCCCTCGCCTCCCATATACACACGCTGTCCGCGCACACGGGGATGCATGGAGCGTTGCGCAGCGTTGGGGGGGGGGGTCGTAATGGTGTATTTCAAGATCTACATTCCCTCGGAGGCGAATTAAGTGACGTCTGAGATGCTCTTCATTGCTGATCCACCTTAGCCCGGACTGACTGCTCCGCGGGGTGTCATAAATCTTACCATGTAATTGTCAGTATCATTGACGGCCGGTCAGAGGAATCATAACATTAGCAGCCCTTGTTTGCATCCAGTCGTAAAAAAAAAAAAAGAAATGATTGTCATTCAGGGCATATGCTTACACCGACGGGCTGCGCCCTGGCTTTGTGGACTTCACGCGGAGAAATGTGTAGTAGAGGTATACATCAAAGGATGGGGCCAGGCTGTGTATGTAGAAAAATATGGCAAAGTGGGGAAAGCGGGGGGGAAGGGAGGACACTTGTTTGCCCATGTGTTAGGTAAGGTATTATATATTCTACAGTCCGAAAGACAAAGCAGCACAAGCATCAACATCAGCATCAGCAGCACTCATCGAGCTAAAAGCACAAAGAGCATCCAAAACTGCACAGATAACGCCAGGCATTGCTCCCTGACAGCTAGCCTCTCAATTTTCCCAATTGCCTTATTGCCCCCCACCACCACCACACAGTGATCATGTCCCCGACAACAACAAGACTATAAAAAAAAAAAGAACCCATCGCTTACCTCTTTCGTAGAAAACGTATAAAAATCCAGGATTGTTTCACATAGTCTGAATTTTTTTCCCCGTGAACAGTATCCATGCACAAAAAAAAAAAAAAGATATAGAAAAGAGGAGGGAAAAAAAAGTACGTCGCTTCTCAGGGGTCGTCTTAAGCTTGCGATTTTTCTTCTTGGAATTCTTAGTAAATAGCTGGATACAAAATAAAAACCCTACAATAAAAATTAAGCACTTCTTCTTTTAAAAAATGAAATTCTTCTATGCTTACAAAAAAGACTAGGGGGGGGGGAGGATAGATCTAATGTCTATTTGATCCCATTGGCTAAATCCGCCTTCCCCTTTTTTTTAATGTAAAGTTTTTATTGGCTGAAGACATCAATGGGTGTCTGTGGTTTTTTTTTTTGTATTTTTTTTTTATAAAGCCACCTAGCTCCCTCCTCATTTCCAATACATTCTCCTCCTTTCCAGTAAAGATTGCATCAAGAAACAGTCAATTCTCCACGTCCGATTGGTTTTGCAGGGGAGACATAAAGAATTGGCAGCTGTATTATTAACCTCTCCCGTGCCGTGGTGCTCTGCAGGTGGCAGATCTCTATGGTAGCGAAGAGCTTTTTGCTTTTTTTAGCTTTTTTCTTTACCTATGAAATTTGGGTTTTTGACTAGTCGCCTTCCCTTAATCTACTAAAAGCTTTTCATTTTATTCATCAACCTTTTTTATCAGTCAGATGTCAAGAGAAAAGCAGCAGGATTGGCTGCGTTGGTATATTGATTGGGGAGGGGTCGGAGGGGGGATGAGCAGCTTGTAGCCTAGAGACATCTCACATAACAAGCCTATGTGAATAAAGGGATGAAGATTTGGACCGCTGCACAAATATACTGGTTGATATGAACTTGCATTAATGATCGGCGCAGAGACGTACAGTATGTGGACAGCCTGCAGACGGCGGCAGACAAAATGCTGGAACGTCTTGTATGCGAAGTGCACGCCCCTCTGAAATAATATAACAAGACTTCTAATTGACGCATGGATTAGCAGATTGCTGGCCCCTGTAGGCAAGGTCATTCCTTTGCCATATGTCATAAGTGCACGCACGCTTTCACTCCGGGACTGTAAGTCATGAAGGAGAAACTGCAAATCACTAAGCGATTGATCGCTGTGCTGCATACCGTTTTAGATTTTTAATTCGGAAAAAAAAAAAAGTATAGGAGAGAAACAAAGGACTGAAACATGGTCCCTGGACCTACCTACTACACAATAGCATGAGCTGGATTTTGACAGTTCTACCCCTTTTTTTTTTCTGGTACCCTGGGTAGCCCATATATTTGTGATTGGTGGGGGGGGGGCACAATGAAAGGGCAACAGGATTTGCTGGAGCAGAGCAGCCCTTCACTGCAGTACCGACACAAAAGCCATGTGCCGTGTCTGGTACTGCAGCTCAGTCCTGTTCAGCTGGGCTGCAGTACCAGGTAGAGCCACACGCATGGACATTGCTGGGTCAGGTACTGCAGTCCAGAAAGCATACCTTTCTTCTGCTTATTGGGGGGGGGCTCCAGGGACAGAACCTTAACAAAGCACACATTGATGGCCTAGGCAAGGATCCTAGAAACCCCCCTTTAAAGAGGTATCCTGCTTATAACAAGTTATCCCCTATCCACGGGATCAGGGATAACTATTAGATAGGTAGGGGTTGACCGCTGGGATCCTGTCGATCACGAGAAAGGTGAATGGAGCCACTGGTCGATCCTGTGCTGTGCCGCTCCATTCATTCCGTGTGTCAGTGCTGGAGATAGCTGAGTTCAGCTATCGGAGCTGCATGGTGCATGGTTGACCGGCCACACGGGGTCCTATTCTTGTGATCAATGAGGGTTTCAGTGATCAGATCCCCACAGGTATAATATCATCTATCTTGTGGATAATTTTTTTATAACTGGAATACCCCTTTAAATTTTCATGTTCTCAGCATATGTATACATATCTATACAAAGGGATCTATATTTGTTGCAATGTTTAAATGACAAATAATTGGTAAACTTGTCAGCAATTGCAGCATTAAACAGCGCCACCCATTGTATAGTGAACGGAGCTAGTAATTGCACTCTTCACATTCACTTCAGTGGGAGCAACACTACAGTAATCAACCCCGTCTATTACATATTAATGAACCTGTATAGCACTGGAGCTACAAGGAAACAGTAGATCGTGGGGGTGTAGGGCGTCAGACCCTCGGCAATCTGATATTGATGGTCAATCCTAAAGATGTGAGAATATACATCCTTCCGGAAGAAAACTGTTTCTTTCTCGAAACATAGGAACAAGAGGGGCTTTTGTCTGGATGGGAAAACTGCCAACACCTATCAGGCACACGTGAGACGCCACCGTCCGGGGGTAACAACAGCCAGCAAACATGATTGACACTTTCCATATCCAAAACCTTTCAAGCACCCAGCGTATACAGATCTCAGAGGGCCCCTTAGCAAACCTGAGCATGGGCCCTGTTGTCCCATCCAGTTTCCCAGTCACTCATGCAATGCTTAATGCAAAGCGCAATACCCGAAAATTTCTGATGAATTTACATTTTTTTTTCAAAGCAGAAGACATTTTATCCCACCTCTACTTAAAGGGGTTGTCCCACGAAAAATATTCTACTGTTTTCAAACCAGCTCCTGGATCTGAATACTTTTGTAATTGCATGTAATTAATAATTTAGCATAGCTACTGAGTTATTCAATAAAATATATCTGTATAGCGCCGCCTGCTGTTGTTTTTTTCCTTATTTCTTTGTCTGGCTCACTGAGAAGGCCGCACATGCTCAGTTTCATCCTTCAACTGAATTGTAATAGGGAGAGCTGAGACACACCCCCTTAACTGTAACAGAAAAGACACTCCCCTTGAGCTGTCCGCTTGATATAAATCTAGCAGAGTCATGAATGTGGAGATCTCTGGATCCATGTGAGGTACAGGGCTGGTTCTAGCTTTGTTAGAAATAGGTTGTCATGTACTATATGATGTCTGATTTTCATTTTTTACATTAGTCATGGGATAACTCCTTTAAGAAAAAGTTCATCTGAAGTATAAAACTGATTCTCACCACCATATATTTCTCACGGTATTCACTAATAAATCTCCTGCTTCCCAATTATTATAAAACTATCTGACTGCAGCCACCACTAGGGGGAGCCCAGTGCATAGAATTTTTTACTGTAATCATCTATTTGCACTGAGCTCCTACTAGTGGTGCCTGCATGAAAATGCAGTGTTTTTACATTGGGAAGAGAAAGAAGGAGTACAGCGCAGGGCCCCTACTCCTGCTTTGTAGTTGTGTGGTCTGCATCCACTGAAGGTAAGCTAGTGCACCAAGTGCTTTCTGGAGTGCAGATCTTACACCTATAGAGTCCTTCCTTATTATGCAGATATATTCCCTATCAGCCTTTCCAGCATTCAGTTTTCCTGAGTGAAGATCTCACATCTAGAGAACTTTGGTAATGTCGAACTGACATAGTAGTTACCAGCAACAGCCTTTTCAACACCCAGCTTTCTGGAGTGCAGGTCTCTTAACCAACAATTTTTTTTGTTTTGGTATGTGGAATAGAATCAACCACGGACCTGTGTGGAATGAGGCACAAACTCTCTCCTAAGTGGGACCCATTTACTAGTAATCCCCAAAGGTAATCCCCAAATCCCCAATTTGTTTCATCCTGAGGGGGCGCCACAGCCAAGTCAGTCCGCCTTTCTTCACAGACAGTTGTGCGTTTGTGTCCAGGCATTGTATATCTTGCCAGATGCAGTGTTGGTACGTTGCACACATGGAGGTGTTTGGATTCTGTGAAGTTTTTGGACATGGGGGTGCACCATACACAACATTTTGTGGTTGCATTTGCTAGAAGGGTTACCTGCAATATAGGGATATAAAGGTGCGCAGTAGTATCGATTACCATAACTTTAATTGTATCTGTCATATGTCCATTGGTGTCAAGGTAGTAATCCGTGCACCAAATCAATGAAAGCATTGCATGGCGCTTGTTATATTAGGCGGAGTCACATTCTGCCATGTTCTCCAACCACCTCAGCTACAGCAGGTCAGCTGTGGTGTCACCTTGCTCATAATTCTTGCGACTTTCCCCAATGTCACCGTTGATAAAGTTGGTTGAAAAACGCCTTCCTATATAAAACAGCTTGATGGCAAAAACTGCCATACTGGGCACACATCACGCAAACGATTTAAAGGGAGTCTGTCACCTCATTTTCACCAATATAACTAACAGCAGTGCCCCACAAAAGATTGCAGACACATCCCAGACATACCTGTGTGTACTGTGTGTCTGTATTATATGTCGCATCCCAGACATACCTGTGTGCACTGTGTGTGTATTACATGTCACATCCCAGACATACCTGTGTGCACTGTGTGTCTGTATTACATGTCACATCCCAGACATACCTGTGTGCACTGTGTGTGTATTACATGTCACATCCCAGACATACCTGTGTGCACTGTGTCTGTATTACATGTCACATCCCAGACATACCTGTGTGCACTGTGTGTGTATTACATGTCACATCCCAGACATACCTGTGTGCACTGTGTGGCTGTATTACATGTCACATCCCAGATATACCTGTGTGCACTGTGTGGCTGTATTACATGTCCAGGAAAAGCCCCTTTATTCTGCAGGAAAACAGCTCCCAAGTGCCCGGCTGAAAGTGAAACTAAAAACAGCTTTCTCTCCTGACTCGATTTCTAACAGCTGTATCTTCTGATTTTGGTATCATTTTAAAGCTTGGAATGCCAGCTTTCAAAGAAGGTCAGAACCATTTTTCTATCTGCTACCAATCCCAAGATATGAGCAGCTAAAGCAGCCCTCCCCTCTTCAGTCTGGTTTGCTTTGGGCACTTGCAGCAGCAGAGCTGGGCACTTGGGAGCTGTTTTCCTGCAGAATAAAAGTGCTTTTCCTGGACATGTAATACAGACACACAGTGCACACAGGTATGTCTGGGATGTGTCTGCAATGTTCTATGGGACAGTGCTGTTAGTTAGTCTGGTGAAAGAAAGTCCCAAACACTGTGTTTGTGACTTTTTAACACCATTGAGACAACATTTTGTCACAAGTGGCATTTCTGTGCCTCCCATGCCACTACTTTTCTGAAAAGAGGGCGTAGCGAGTGCAGGGAGCGGCATGGCCATTGGGCCCCTCACATTTATCTTCTTTTATGCCAGTTTTCTGGTGTAAAAGAAGACTGAAATCTACGGCAGCTATGAGCTGATTTTCAGTAAAATGATTTTTTTAACAAGTTCCTGCAGCATGGCCCCTTACACTTTAGGTTACTTTCACACTTGTGGTAGCCTTTTCCGGCAGGGGAACAGACTGCCGGATCCGTGCTACCCAAAGCCCACTATAATATGGGCAGGCTGGAGGTCCGGTCACAGCAGGCAAACATGCTGAGATGCATCTGAACAAAAACCGCAGCGTGCTGTAGTTTTATTCTGGCCGCCTCTTGCCATGTTTGCCGTGCTGCAACTGGACCTCTGACCGCCCCCATTATAGTGGGCTTGCGGTAGCACGGTAGCTACCTACCGCAAGTGTAAAAGTAGCCTTACCGAATTGTGTTGCACATTTCAGACAAAAACACTAGTGAAGGGAGAAGTTTTTTCACACTAGGAAGAAAAAAACAGGCTGCTGCACCCGTTCGCCCTACACCCAAGAATGATGGGAAGACAAAAAAGTTATCAAGGGTACCAAATGAAAACAGATACTTCAAGGTAGGTGTTTTATTGTATAAAAACCACACCTTCTTCAGGCTCAAGAAGAAGGTGGTGGACCACCACCGAAACACGTTGTTGTTTTTATGCATTTTTATACAATAAAATACCTACCTCGAAGTATCTGGAGCAGCGTGCTGTTTCTTTTTTTGCTACCTTTAGGAACTTTTTGGTCTTCCCATCATTCTTCAGTGTTTTGTCTCCTGAAGGAAAATATATGCAATGACTGATTTCTTAATGTTATACATCTGATTTCAATTAAAGGGACTGTGTCACTTAGCCGTTACATCGTGCCTTAGGTCATGATTAGTATGCTGTGTAAGCACCTTCAATATTGATGCTCCCTCTCCTTAGGAACACATCACTCACTGTGTGCAAATGAGGGTAAAACCAGATCTTACAGGTCTTATTCTGGTAACCAATAAGACCATGATCGATATATGGATGGCTAAGCTGGTTCCTTACACACACAGTTCCTTAGACAAACAAGGATTTTTACGATTAGAACCATTTTCACAGAAATAGATTGGCCAATTTTTCTGACTGCAATCAAAACTTACACTGGCCATACCCTTCAGACAGCTCCCGTTCAAACACTTGTTTGGCTGACAGATGTGCCCCTTCCAACCCCTTCATGAATTTGGACAAAGCCACTGCCAGACACCTCTGGCAGAAGCTTATCTCCCCTGAGAACAAAAGGTATTGGGCATTTTGCAATCCAACAACCCAATCCTTTTTTCCCCCAATATTTGCATCAGCTTTTCAGGTGCTGTTCATTGGGCAGATGTCAGGGACAGCTATTAAGGTGCCCTCAACATCTGCCAATGGAGGAAGTTGAGTTATCTCAACCCATTCATGTTACATGGTCAGGTCCAGACAATATTAATCTAATATCTATTGCCAACGTTACACTAAGGATCCTCGACCAACCAAGCTTTGTCATCAGCAATACAGCTCTTCAGGAGTCCACAGCATAAGGCTTCATGACTAGGGGCTGCAACAGCAGAACTCCTAGCCGATTTAATTTGGAGGCACCCATTGAGCCCCCTTTGGTCTCCTAAGGCAGATATCCTGCTCCAGGGCCCAGTATAGGTCCCAGACTTGAAAGTGCAGTAACATGTGACCTCCCGCACATGGGTCTTCCACTCCACACCTACACATACTTGTAGTTCCTGTGTCTCCTCCAGCGATGACCTCAAGAATATTGGGCACCAAAGTAATGTTAAGCTGAAGGACCGCCTTGAATTAACCAGACCAGAACATCTTGAACAGACTGTCACAGATATATTCATTCCTCTCTGTGACTGGTAGCAATTATTGAACAGGGTGCTGCAAAAAAGAAGCCTAGCGTGGAGGGAATGGAGCCAGTACTTTGAAGAAGCAGAAAGATGACAGAAGACATGGACCACTGGAGCCAGTGTGGCACACAGGGGACCTACCAGACATAGCCTCTTCACAATAAACTTTGCGTTGAACCTTGCAGTTCTGGAGATAAGGGGGAGAAACTTGTGAAGTCAGCTTACTACTCCACCGAGGGACAAGTCCTTCGTTCCTCCATGTGTTCCAAATACCGAGAAACTGATTACAAAACCCTCACTCGCTGGTACAAGGTTCCAACTATCCTACATAAAACGTTCCCTTAGGATCATCTGATTGCTGGAGATGTAGGGAACACAAACTCATTTTACATATTTATTGCTCTTGTCCACGCTTACAACATTTTGGGTCCAAAGAGGTGGAAATTTGGAACAGCATCTGCAGCGAGCCCTTGAGGGAGGATGGGAGTGGTAGTGGCTCTGACTATAGGATGTGTCAATGTGGTTTACCACAGGCAGTTGTTCTCTTTGCCGGTGCAGTGAATGGAGGGCACATCCTTTCTTCCCTCGGGCACTCCCTGTCGCTGGGGTTCACACCTGATGGTAGTTTGGAGTGCCCTTGATGTTATGTGTTCATATGGGTGCGAGGCAGGCAGTGTACAGTGCAATGGCCAGCATGTGGTGTAGGGGTCTGTAAACCAGGCCAGCTTTAAACAGAATATATGTCTCTTTTTACTGCAGAGCAAAATCGGAGTTATAGTACATCCAAAAACAAGGGAACACAGTGCTATCTATACATAGTCCAACTCCTTTCCTAAATAGCAATGTATGGCAAGGGTGGACGTTTTGGTCCTCTTTATATACTATCTAGCTAAAGTCTTTCAGGTCTAACATGGTAACAGGTCTAACATAGTAACATAGTTTATAAGGCTGAAAAAAGACATCTGTCCATCCAGTTCGGCCTGTTATCCTGCAAGTTGATCCAGAGGAAGGAAAAAAAAAAGGGTCTAAATGACTACAACTAGCCAAATTGTATCCAAGTGTAAGGTGTCTTAAATTGTTATCCCTCCATGGCAGCAAAGCCAGAATAGCTGTAAATGCAAGTTACCTTGCTCGTTGACTCCTCACTCGGCCATGCAGATCCTCTATGTTCTAGATCTTTCTCCTTCCTTTCTCCAAGAAGATGCAGAGAGCGGTGAGTCTCAGAAATTTGACCTGAGTAGAGCAGCACATCATGTCTGCTTCCTCCCTCTTCAAGTTCTCCTTTAAACTCACTACAACACTCAAGAGCTAGGGGTGGAGCCAGCCCACACCCTGAGCTACTAAAAGGGCTGAGCCAAGATAATTAACTCTGGCTGTGCCTACCCCATGCTTAGACATACTGCGTATACACCGCATTGCATAGAAAAATATTATCTTACATTAGAGTGCATAGAGTACATAACATTGCCTGGGGTGATGCACATCTGCTCAGATATAGCATATTTTCTCATCTGACACTTTCCGCAAAGAGGCAAATGATACCAAAGATCACTATTTCACCATCTGATTACTGCAGCGCAACCTTATATCCCACTTCTTGGAAGCAAACTAATAACCTGATGACAAGTATGTGATACTCGAGATTGAATGACAAAATGTGAAGAAAAAGCGTAAAGCATCCATAAGGAATACCACAGATAAGTTGCAGAAAATGGAGATTTATTAAATTTGCTCTTCCAAGTAATATAACTTGAGATTGTAAGTAGTCAAGTGTTCCTAGATCATATAGTATCCTCTATAGCCCTCTCACCCACTCCCTCCCCATTTTTCTCTTCTCACTTTCACAAAAAGATCACAAGAAGGTACATATCAAATGCAGCAAATCTTTACTGCATAGTTAGATAGGTTGAAGAAACAAACAGGTCCATCAAGAAAAAAAAAAACCTTTCTTGATCGTGACTTCATTGTTTTTTTAATTAGTTATAGATCAATTGCTAAATTAGCGATTTATTATAATAACCCTTAGGCCTCGTTTACATTTCCGTGTCAGTGTTACGTCCGTGAAAATAAAACGTACGTGTTTCATCCGTGAAGCTGTCGGTGAAGGATCCGTGGTTGGTCCGTGTGTCCGTTTTTACCATCCGTGTGTCATTTGTAATTCACTAATGTTGCTCAGCTGAAAATTAATTTTATATAAAAAAAGAATAAAATAAGAATCTCCTATTAGTCGTCAATGAAAAACGGATGCAACACGGACACAACATGGATGTGTGTTAGTGATTTTCACTGACCCATAAACTTCAATAGGTGTCCTTGGTCCGCATCACGGATCAAAGTAGTGCATGTCCCCATGATTTTTTTATTGACCCATGGTGAGTAAAAAAAAATACTGAAATGTGAACAGACACCTTTAGATCAATGGGTGCGTGTGTTGTCCACAGACAATGCGGACAGCACACGTCAGTGAAAAACGGAAATGTGAACAAGGCCTTAATGTATCTGCCGTTACTACCTCATAGTTCAACTACTCTAAGGGCCGCTTTACACAAGCCGATTCCCAGTCAGATAATCGCTAACAAGCTTTCATAGGAACACTTGTTAGCGATTATCTGGCGGTGTAAAGCTGCTGCCGATTACCGGAAAGACGAGAGAAACGATCGTTCATTGGGTAATCACATCTTTCATCTTGTCACCTAAATCATCATTTGCTGGCACCAGATCGTGCCGTCTAAACAACCTCTGCTGCCTGCAAACAATGATTATGTATCGGGACGGCCAATGGCAATAGTGATCATTCCTCCCCAAACTGTGGAGGAGATCGCTGCATGTAAATGCAGTGGTCACCACTGACGAGCAGGCGATTGTAGAGAAGCAAGCATCCTGCGTAAAGGGACCTGAACCAGAGTACCAAACGATCCTTCGGAGGGCCCAAACAAATTTGGAGCTGCATCTGGAGCCAATCACTTGTCACTAGGGTCTATTTCTTTAATTCAGACCCTATTAGACTTTATTGATGATATAGGACTTACGCCCTGAGAA
Organism: Rhinella marina; assembly: GCA_900303285.1. NCBI lineage: Eukaryota > Metazoa > Chordata > Amphibia > Anura > Bufonidae > Rhinella > Rhinella marina. The sequence continues at coordinate 318,177 of ONZH01009326.1, read as the reverse complement.
TGCTTTCCTTTGGTGGACCCAAGAAACCCCAGGACCATCCTATAGTGCTTTATAAAATGCCTAGGAAGCATGAATCCTGTGCCAGTTCTTTGGAGTTTTCAAGCCTCTTATTATAAGAGACCTTCCGTCCCATTTAAAGAAGAACTCCCGTAAAAAAATTTATTCCATGTCCTGCTAGAAATGTGCATGATGTAATCTGTAGTGAATGTCATTTTCTTACCAGTTTCTGTATTTTTTACTTATATAATCCTGTAGTTTCTTATCTGTGTCATGTGACTAGGAATTAGACCCACCAACTCACACAAAGACTTATGTGTCGACAGGACGTCTATTTCTCTATGTATTCCTATGGGAGCCTCACTTTCAGTCTCATAGGAATGAATAGAGCAGTGACTGGCTTCCTGTCCTGGGTCAGTTGGAGGTCAGGGAGTTGGTCACATGACACAGCTACAATAAGAAGAAAGTGGATAACTCTCAATTAGAGTCCCTGATAAGAAGATTGCATTTACTACAGATTATATCATGCACCTTTCTAACAGGTCAGAGAAAAATTTTTTTTGCGGGAGTTCTTTAATAATCTGCTCACCCGCTATTGTACCTCTCTAAATCTATATCTCTTTTACAATATGGTTCTAAAAACTGAATTCCGTGTTCAAGATATTTTCTCACAAGGGATGTATATTTATAGGAGTAATATTACATTGGGATCACAGGTTTTTATCTCTTATTTTTATCTATTTTTTCCATTCCACCCCACATCCGTTTCACAACACATTATAGGGTACATTCAATGGTGTCATTAAAAAGTACCACTTGTTCTACAAAAACCAAGGGGATCATTTATTAACCAGAAATACGCCTTTAGTAGGCATAATTCTGGCGCACATTGCAGCGCAAATGTCCTTTGGGCAGCAATCTGTGACTTCTCCCCACTCATGTGTGGGTGGGGAAGGGGGACAGGTGGGCAGTCCCGTCCCATTTACCGCCTTCTTCGCCTGTTTTAGGCATAGAAAATGGTCTAAATGTAAAACAACAAGGAAGCTGACTTACATTTAGAATCAGCGGTGGATACACTGAAGTTACGGAGAGGCCAGCACCTCTTAATAACTTCGGCAGACCCACTGCCAATACAGGGCCTTATTAAGACCAGCGTCTAAAATGCCAGTCTTAAAGGGGTATTCCCGTAACGTAACTTAATTTTTGATAAACTGCATTAAGGCTGCAAGCTGTGACCCCACCAGAACCCATACCTATACATATAACCAGAGCTTCATTTTACCTTGCTATCCATTTGTCTATCTCCTGTGTGAGCCTGCAACACCCAGAGTATTATGGCTCCTGATCTTCCCTCACAAAACTACAATTCCCAAAATGCCTAGCCTTCCTGCTGTGAGTTTCTGCTTGTTCATGAGTGTTGATGATTACTGATTGGCTGCCTGATATCACAGTGCAGACACGACCCTCTTCTCAGTAATCACCAGCACACTACACGCTCGTGTACAGTGTTTCACTGTACAGCGGTGGCCTCAGGAAGCGCACGGCGTCATAGCAACCAATGACGCCGTGCGCTCCCATCCTCAGAGGGAGCACGGTCCGGGCTTTCACGGCCCGTACCGGACCGTGTTCCACAGTCGTGTGTGACAGGCCTAACATTTAGCTAGAGAATTGATAGCAACACACTGAGCATGCCTGACCTGACAAAGGCTCAGAACTACAGGTCGGTGCCATGGTAACTTATGAGGAACACAGTGGGGAGCAGAGGAAGAAAACTACTTTATAACTACTGAACGGTAAATATGTGAAATTGACATTATATTAGGTAATGTTTGATGATGAATTAGTCTAAAATATAAGTTATAATTATGGCAACCGGAATACCCCTTTAATAAATGTGCCCCCAAGTTCTTATATAGATATGTTGGTGAAAAAATAAAAAAGGTATGGGTCATGAAAGGCTGGTAAAAAACAAATTGCTTATAAACAATTATAATATAAACCAATTTTCTAATCCCCCCCATGTTACCCTTTTTAGAGAGAGTAGGGAGACTGAAAAAAGAAAGAAAAAAAATACATTATCTTAAAGGGGTTCTGCAGTAGTTTAAAACTGATAATCTATCCTCTGGATAGATCATCAGCATCTGATCGGCCGGGGTCCGACACCCGGGACCCCTGCCGATCAGCTGTTTGAGAAGGCAGCGGTGCTGCAGGAGCGCCGCGACCTTCTCTGTGTTTTCCTCAGGCCCAGTGACGTCATGACTACTATCACTGGCCTGGGCGCGGCTAAACTCCATTCAGGTGAACAGAGCTTAGCCCTGCTCAGGCCAGTGATACTAGTCGTGACGTCACTGGGCCTGAGGAAAACACAGAGAAGGCCGCGGCGCTCCTGCAGCGCCATTGCCTTCTCAAACAGCTGATTGGCAGGGGTCCCGGGTGTCGGACCCCGGCCGGTCAGATGCTGATGATCTATCCAGAGGATAGATCATCAGTTTTAAACAACTGCAGAACCCCTTTAGGGTCTTAATGTTTTTCTAACCACCTTTCCCAAAAAAAACACATAACACTTTCTCATCTGAGGCACTGCAAAGCATTCAATGAGAGCTTTCTTTGTCAGAAGTAAAAGCCATTTGGAATTGTACGCAGTAACTGTTCTAGCCAAAAGAAGACTTTAAGCACAATTTTCCTATGACATTTTGTACTTCCCAGAACACACGTAATACGCACAATTATCTGTATCCGGTACATATCATATATCATGCTCTCAAAGTGATGCCAATATCTGACCAGCTTCAGAAACCTCCAAGGCATGGCGTGTCATATCTAACCTTCTGCTGGACAGTGTCAGACTGGGGTTCCTTGGGGCCCCCAGAAGAAATTATTCTTAGGGCCCAACTTCTATATTATCAAAAAAAAATCAAACAGGTTTTAAATCAAATTAATAGACCCTAGTGTCAAGTGATTAGCTCCAAATTAGGATTTTCTCCTGGACCTTTGGGGCCCACTATGGCTGGGCCAACTCAAGGATCCTCTGGTAGGTCAGTCCGACCCTGATCTTGGATCTATACCTTCCTTATCAATTCCAAAACGTACCAGGTTTTAGATGTATAGCAGAGCATAAGTTGTAAACATTTTTCAGTGTCTTAGGGGTCATTGAGTGTTCTCGACATCATTTATCTTGAGTCAAATTGTCTGACATATGTTTCCTATAACTATTCTGCCAAGCTTTCCCAGTGTCATGTGTCACCTGAACATGTTTAGACATTACCCCTTTTTCTTACCCTTATCCAGCTAAATATAGTGATATCTCTCTAAGCACAGCGCCGTACATAATATAGTGGTTGTGCTTGGTATTGCAGGTCAGCCCTATTCACTTCAATGGAGCTGAGATGCACTTAGGTCATGTGACCGATGTATGATAACGATCACATGGCCTAGCAAGAGGCCTTGGCGTTCACGGAGTGCCAGCCTCTTGTAACCACAGATCCGCGGGGGTCCTGGGTGTCGGACCCCTGCCGAACTGGTATTGATATTGTGATCCAACTGTAATATTACCTCTCTGGGGGTTTAGTTCTGGGCTTCACATACTATAAAGCAGGCATGCTCAACCTGCGTCCTGTAGGCTGATAGCTGTAGGCTGGAGATGCTGGGAGTTGTAGTTTTACAACAGCTGGTTAGGCATCCCTGCTATAAAGGATATAGGAGAGCTATAATGGGCTCAGAGATAGGCGACAAGAATATTACATGAGATGGAAGGTCTATCTTACAATGAGGGGCTTAAAATATTTGGACCTGTTCAGCTTGGAAAAAGGTTGCCGTAGAGGTGATTTCATAATACAAAGAACTGGCGCATGATCTATTCTTTACAAAGGACCAGGACATTCAGTACATGTGGAGGAAAGGAGATTTAAACCTCAATACAGGAAAGGATTCTTTACAGTTAAAGCAGTTGCACTATGGAAAGCTCTACCCCAAGAGGTAGTAATGGCAGATACTTTGTCAGCATTTATAAAAATGTCAGAGGGTTCTAATTAATTTAACAATTAAAGAGATTGTCAAAGTTATTTTTTTGTACTTTGTATGTTTCTAACTGATCAAATGTAAAGGATTTTCAATTCAATTCATCTGTAGTTGCTCCTTTCTCAGATTTCACTGAGGGTCACATGACCTGTGATGTCAGCTTCTCTCCCTGTTCTGCTGATGTTTCCTGCACAAGCCTGAGAGATCAGATAAGAGTCTGTACAGGAGACATCACTGTGCAGGCCACGCCCTGCTGCTGCTCCTTGGATTCTTTCAGATAAAATTTTAACCCCTTCAGCCAGCACAGACTCAGGGCTGAGTAGCTGCAGGCAGTGAGAAGACAAATGCTGGGCACAGGAGCTGACAGAGGAGTTCTGCAGAACATTGCACAAGAACAGGTAGGAGGAAGATCCTGAGTGTATCAGCAGTGTCATTGTACAGCTGGGACTTGTAGTCCTACAAATATAACATGCTGCTGGATATCCCAGCAGGCAGACATGTCACTCAGGGCAGCACTTGTATTCACGCTCTTTGCAGAGCAGGGGGAGGGGCAGAGATTGTTGTTATTGCTTGTAAACAAAGGCCAGAAGAGAACCAGGGAAATTAGGAAATATAGATTTTTTTTGCCTAAAACTTGCTTAACTTAGTTATATATTGCTGCCCATCAGATTTACAGTGTGATATTAAGTTGGACAACCCCTAGTGTCGTATAATCGATCTGAGGAAGGTTGAACTTGATTGACCTGTGTCTGTTTGTTTCAGCCTGTGTAAGTATATAATTTCACTGAAACCAGTAGCAATAAGTATCTTTTCAGAGAATAATAAATCATGTTCCAGTTAGAGCTGCTATTCTATATGAACGTCTCTCGGTATTTCTGACCAGTGACACAGGTCCTCAGAACATTACCTCCGCATTTTAATTAACGGCGCTCTTGTGATAGGAAGAAAGAAGATTTAAAATCCCGAAAGCCCAGACTTGACTTTTAATTTAATTCAATTTGATGGATGCCTGCTAGTCATCAAGGCCCTAGAAAAGCAGCCTGAGCACATGGGCACTAGGAGCAAATCATATCGTCTTGTCCAGTCAATTCAGTCATCAGATGTTCAGCAACGGTGAGCGATAGACCCGAGCAGGAGGGAACGATCCTGAGAGTAATGCACCCAAAGCAAAATCATCTCTTATCTAATAAATGCTTAGGAGCAATTACATCCCAAATCATGAGCATACTCCTACACGCTTAGCGCGCCTTTAGATTTAGAGAATGCATTTTGTAGCATTAGCAATATGATTTTCGGCTAAGGCTATGTACTTCCACACTAGCGTTTCTATTTTGCGGTATTGAGATCTGTTATAGGGTCTCAATACGGGAGAAAAACGCTTCCGTTTTGTCCCCATTCATTGTCAACTGAATAGAAGGGAGCGCTCCAAAATGCATTCCGTTCCGTTTGGTTGCGTTCCCATACCGGAGAGCAGCATGCTGCGGTTTTCTTTCCGTCATGGGATGCGGATCAAGACAGATCTGACATGACCCACAATGAAAGTCAATGGGGACGGATCTGTTTAAATAAGACACAATAGAAAACGGATCTGCCCCCCATTGACTTTCAATGGAGTTCATGACGGATCCATTTTGGCTATGTTAAAGATAATACAGCCGGATCTCTTCATAACGGATGCAGATGGTTGTATTATCAGTAATGGAAGCGTTTTTGCTGAACCCTGCCGGATCCAGCAAAAAACACTAGTTTGTGGAATATTGTGAATAAACAGGTACAGGCTATGATAATACATACAGGTCGATGGTATTTACATCCCTATAATGAAATCAAATTGACACATAACAAAAGTCAGGGTTTTCCGAAATTTTAATACTGATGACCTATTCTTGGGACTGGTTATCAGTATCTGATCGAAGGGGATCTGAGCAGCTATTCGAGAAGGCAGCGGGGCTCACAGCAGCGCCGCAGCCTTCTCCAGCTTTCTTCTCATCAAGCACAGCGCCGTACATTTTATAGTGGCAGTGCTTGGTATCGCACTCGGCCCCATTCACTTAGGCCATGTGACCAATGAACGTGACGTCACATGGCCTAAGTGAATGGGGCCGAGTGTGATACCAAGCACCGCCGCTATCAAACGTATGGCACTGTGCTTAATGAGAAGAGAGAAGGCTGCAATACTCACAAAAGCACCAGTGCCTTCTCAAACAGATGATTGGTGTGGGTCCCGGGTGTTGGACCCCACAGGGCACTTTAAAAAATCTCTAAAAACCCTTTTAATACTACATATGAAAAGTGTAGAGAAAAGTAAAAAGTAGCAAATGGTGCCAATGGTCATCAGGATAAAATTTTCAGAAAACTCCTCTAAGTGTTCAGGCCTTAGCAGCAGGGGCGTGGCCTCCTGTCAGATTTACTATAATTTACACCAGAAAACTGCTATAGGGGGTGCAGAGGTAGCAGTTGCTACCGGACCCAGGAGCCTGAGGGGGCCCAAAGACCCTTGTGCCCCCACTTCTATTAATATAGAAAGTGCATGCTGGTCACGTTACACCTCTGGCTGGAGGGAAGGGAAGGTCAAGAATTTGGCTTGGGGGGAGTGCCGTTTCAGTTTTTGCTTCAGGCAGCACAAAGGCTATGTGCTTCCAGGGGCGGACTGGGAACTTAAAGTGGCCCTGGAAAAAATACTAACAGTAGCCCCATTTTGTGGTTGGTCCAAATTGATGGAAGGCAGGGTCAGTAATACCATATTGTGGCACATTATACCACCCCAACAGAGCCAAATACCACAGTCCATCACAAAATACATCTCCAAAAATTTCCACTTGCTGGCAATTAGAAGGGCCCAGATGGCCCCCTGGGCATCGGCCCACCGGGAAATTTCCCTGTAAGGTCTATGGCCAATCCGCCCCTGTGTGCTTCCCTGCCATTGGACACAAAGCACTGAGGGAAGGGTGCCCAAGCTGAACACTTGCACCAGGGCCCATAAGCCTTTAGCTACACACCATGGCTTATAACTGGTGTATATGTACAGACATATTCATTGTAGACGATGCACTGAAGAGCAGCAGAAACTCCAAGAATCTGCAAATCTGAACATGTTGGTATGTTCAATCACCCCGATGGGATTTTTGAGGCATGAATGGAGGCTGTGACAATATCAGATGTGTAAGAGGCTACATGTCCATAGTCAGGGACTGAGGTGGTGACAAGAGGCAGATGGAAGCCTCTGCATGTGACACACAGGCGTCTTCAGTGTTTAGTAAAACACTGAAGGCTGAAGACAGATTCTCCTTGGGCCTCATGCACACGACCGTGCTGTGTTTCGGAGTCTGCAAATTGCGGATCCGCAAAGCACGGATGTCACCAATGGGCGTCCATAATAGAAATGCCTATTCTTGTCCGCAAAACGGACAAGAATAGGACATGTTCTTTTTTTTTTTGCTGGGCCACCGAACTCTTTTATTTAGAGGTGTGCGCCCATGCCTTCCACAGGTTATAGAAGGCAGGAAACGTAAAATTGATGTGATGGTCCTTTCATACAGTATATAAAAGTATTACTATGAGACTATGACCTCCTCGGAAAAGCCTGGCTCTTCAAGTCTAATCCTGGAGATGCGTAGGCTACTTGCACATGTTGCGTTATACGTATGTTTTTTCCAAGTGCATTCCTGTGCACAGAAGGCAGTTTAGACGGGAATGAGTGTGGGGGTAGTTGACTAGAAGGTGTGCAAAGGGGTTAAGTGATAGGTTAGAGCTGGCCAGGTGAGGTAATTCAGATTAGTTTTTTGCAGCTTGGCTATACCCATCTCTCCCTATATACATTAATTTGTGCAACTATGTGTGTTTATAGTTTTGTGGCGCATATTGTGACACCTGCACTCAGTGCTCATGCTGATGGTTTCGGGGGTTTGCCTCAGTTAGGGCAACTTCCAGCAGGGAGGGCACCACTGTGCAGTGGGCCCTCAATAGTTTGGTGTACACAAATGGAGGCAAGGTGCAGGCGTGGCCTGGCTGGAGGCATATTTTTGGTTGGATAGCGAGTGTCGTGATTTTTTTGCCTTGCTCCATGACGTATCACAGGATAGGGGATAACTAACGGATTGTTGGTGGTCCGACCGCTGGGACCCCTGCCGATCCCAAGAACAGGGATCCAATGTAACCATTCTGGTGGAGAAGCAGGCCAAGAATGCCCCTGTCATTATGATGGAGCAGCAGGCCAAGAATGCCCCTGATGCTCCATTCATTTTCTATGGGAGTGCTGTACTCAGCTAACTCTAGCAGTCACATAGAGAATGAATGGTACGCAGGGCGCCTGCCACTCCATCAGGACTGGAAAGTGGTATTCCTGTTATTGGGATCAGTGGGGGTTCCAAAAGTGGGCCCCACCGATCGGTTAGTTATACCCTATCCTGTGGAAAGGGCATAAATTTCATACTCGGCACACCCCCTTTCAACCAACTTTAGTTAGGGTTTTGGTAATCTACCGACTCCAGGACCTAAAGAGGTTGAGTACAGACAACAAGTTTTGTCCAAATGTACAGTTACTGATGAACCCTTGTGATGCCGGTCCCCTGTACTCTTCAACAGCCTCAACACTATAGATCACCCCAAAGGCCATTACTGTGGCTGAAGGCAGCTGTGACATTGTGATTTATATAGAACAGGACAAAGTAAAATAAATGTAATAATTTCTACATTAAAAAAAAGAAGCTGCGGATTACCTTAGCTCATATACGTACATCTTTTTGTGTGGGTAGAAAAACGTAGATTTTAATCAATCATCTGTCGGTGCAGGTACAAAAAAAAGAGATTTTTTTTAAATTATTTATTTCTAAGATTTGGGTTTAATAGTATAATAAAGTGTGTTTCCAAAGCAACTAGGAAATGTATTTTACAGGGAAAGGTCTTTTCGACACAAGCATATTTGATACGGATTTAAAGAGCATCCGTGAGCACCATCAACCCTATTAAACCAGGCGTTTTGCCTGGTAGGGTTGATCATGCTGAATAAAATAATATGTGTCTTTTGCCTCTAGAGTGAACTGCTGCTGAGATATCGTCTTTTTAATGCAAATTAACAATTTTGAGCACCAAGGGACTGGCCGTAGCACTTGGAGCACTGCTAACGCTACTCTCCTGTACTCTGGTCACTGCCCCTTCCACTTTTGTCTAGCCCTCCGCTTTTTCGCCTGAGCTGTGGCTCACGCTGCCTGAGTAGAGTAGATTCAGAGTTCGCAAGCACCGACGACATCATTCCAACTGGAAATGGAGGCGTCGGCAGCTTCACTGACAAAGGAGGAGCGCAACTGCTGGGAGGATCGTGAGGTGAGTACGGCCTTCTCTCCCTTATCCAGGGTGTCTGCTGCCACTAATGAATGCTGGCACCCATATATTGGCCACAGCACATTAGCAAAATCATGCATTCCAAGTTGAATGCGTGACTTTGCTAACACACTGACAAGAGATCTAGCTCTGTCAATGAAAGGAGAGGGGGGAGTGACCAGAGCACATGGGAGTAGTATTAGGAGTGCTCCAAGTGCTACGGCCAGTCCCTTGGTGCTCGAAATTGCAGAAAAATAAAAAATGTTTCGGCAGCAGTTCACTCTAGAGACAAAAGACAGATCTCATTTTATTCAGCATGATCAACATGCAATATCCCTGATTTAATAGGGTTGCTCATGCTGAAGCTCTTTAACCTAACCCCTTAGTGGCCACCCACCAGCCTTTTTACGGCGGTCACCAAGAGGCACTTTTTTCAAGGCAGCCCTTTCTAAGACCCTGTGGAGCAGAGAGCGGAAGCTCAGCTCTCACATGAGAGCTGCGCTCCTGCTCTAACAGCCCGGATCAGCTGGAGTGCCCCCATTTATTAAATTTAAAAAATTAGCTTTTTTCCAACGCGTTTCAATGAAAAAAATAACAGAAGTAAAATCTCTCACAAATGTTTGGTATTGCTGTGTTTGTAATGATGCGCACTACACAAATATCATGTAAATTATCCCCGACGGTGAACTCCGTAAAAAAACAAAAACACCTAAATGCCACAATTGCTAACTTTTGCTTAGTCACCACCAAAAAAACTTAATAACAAGCAATCAAAAAAGTGTTATTTACCCCCAAATTATACCAATAAAAACTAGTCATCCCACAAAAATCAAGCCCTCACACAAATGCATAGTAAGGAAAATAAAAAAGCTATGGGTCTTGAGATGCGGCGATGCAAAAAGATTTTATTTTTTAAAAAGGGGGTTTTATTGCACAAAAATATTAAAACATAAAAAAAAAACTATATGTTTTGGTATCGTTGCAATCATACTGAGTAAAAATATGTTACTGAGGCCTCTTTCACACGAACGTTGTTTTTGCGGGCTCCGATCCGCATTTTTCACATGAAAAATGCGGACCCATTCATTTCTATGGGCCTGGAAAAATAAAAACGTTATAGCTCTTGGAAGGCGAGGATGAAAAAATGCCAGATGGATCCTCTATTATGACGGATCAAAACAGAATGCCTCTAAAGGTTTCCGTTTTGAATTCTGGAAAACAATAATGAATTCATAACGGTGATGTGAACCCTCCCTAAGGGCTCAAGCACACGAACGTATTTTCTTTCCGTTTTTTTTTGTCAGACCATATGCAGAACCATTCATTTCAATGGGTCAGCAAAAAAATTAAAGTTACTCCGTGTGCATTCCGTTTCTGAATGTCCGTATTTCCATTCCGCAAAAAAATAGAACATGTCCTATTATTGTCTGCATTACGGACTAGTATAGGACTGGTCTATTAGGGTCCATTCACACGTCCGCAACTGTTTTGTGTTTCGCAAATTGCGGATCTGCAAAACACAGACACCGGCCATATGTGCTCCGCATTTTGCGGACTGCACATGTGCCGGCACTATAATAGAAATGCCTTTTCTTGTCCGTGTCTGCCAACAAGAATAGGACACGTTCTATTTTTTTGCGGGGCCGCGGAGCGCATCTCTTGCGGCCCCATTGAAAATCAATGAGTCCGCAACGTGGAACGGATGCGGACCCATTTTGTGGATGTGTGAATGGACCCTTAGGGGCCAGCTGTTCCGTTTTGCAAAATACGGAATGCACATTTTTTGCGGATACGTTTTTGCGGACCAGGAAATACATCTAGTCGTGAACATGAGCCCTAAGACTGCATGCAGCTCCTCCGCCACGCACTGGTATTCTTCCTGCAGACTATTAACCCCCACTCATTACCTCTGCCATACTGAAGTGATATTTACTGGGGTGTAAACAGTCATCCCTGGGCCCGATATCAAAACTGTGAATTCCCCCCCCCTTAAAAAAAATAAAAAAATAATAAAAAAAATATTGCTAATAAACTAATGAGAACATAATGAATGTGTACACTAAACAAATTATGTGCATTAACATAAAAGGTCCACATAATTTTTCCCATTAGTTCCAGCCACATTGGGGCAGATTTACTAACCCTATAGATCAGGGATGCTTAACCTGCGGCCCTCCAGCTGTTGCAAAACTACAACTCCCAGCATGCTCTGACAGCCTACAGCTATCAGGGCATGTTGGGAGTTGTACGTTTGCAACAGCTGGAGGGCCACACGTTGGGCATCCCTGATCTAACTATATACCAACTATTCATTGGCTTACTTTCAGACAGAGTTTTAAACTAGAATTGTGATGCAATTTGGGCCACGCCCCCCTTTTGAGCAAGTCTGAGAAAATGAAAAAAACGTAGTTTCGCTAAATAGCGCCAGTTTGTACCACTTTTTAGATAGATTTTAGGTGCAGACTAATTAGTAAATTCTGGCCATAGTTCTCCCCTAGACACATATTTGTCTTCATTAGAGACAGCTAATTACATTATGGCTCATTTATTAACTAACACTCCCATCGTGCTGCCAGCTATGCCACCCCATTCCTCATTAGTACCAGCCACAGTCTGCTCCCTTTATTTATAGTTCCCCTCACAGTGACAGCCACATCATCCCATCACTGCCAGCCAGATTCCCAATGCCAGGAAGAGGAAGTAAAGATTTAAAGAGGATCCGTCCCCTCTCCTGACATGTATTTTTTAGTAACTAATTGAATTTTCCATGTAATAACACTTTGCTTCCTGCTAGAAGTTATAAATTAATTTCAAGTAGTTTGCAATGAAGGTCCAGATGGATGTTACCAGTTAGAGGTGTGTCCCTGCACAGTCTGACACTATCCAATCGGTGCTGCCAGTGTCAGATTGTGCAGGGACACCCACCACTCGATGGGTAACACCCATCTAGACCTTCACCGCAAACTACATCAACCTCAGATCACACCCCTAAACCTCGGATCAGCTCCCCAGCCTCAGATCACACCCACATCAGCCTTAGATCAGACCCCCCAGCCTCCAGCAGCCTCAGGTCAGACCCCCCATCAGCCTCAGGTCAGATCCCCATCAGCCTCAGGTCTGACCCCCACCAGCCTCGGATCAGACCCCCATCAGCCTCAGATCAGACCCCCCAGCCTCCATCAGCCTCAGGTCAGAGCCCCATCAGCCTTAAATCAGACCCCCCAGCCTCCATCAGCCTCAAATCAGTCCCCCATCAGCCTCAGATCAGACCCCCATCAGCCTCAGATCAGACCCCCATCAGCCTCAGATCAGACCCCCCAGCCTCCATCAGCCTCAGAGGTCAGACCCCCATCAGCCTCAGGTCAGACCCCCATCAGCCTCAAGTCAGTCCCCCATCAGCCTCAGATCAGACCCCATCAGCCTCAGATCAGACCCCATCAGCCTCAAATCAGACCCCTCAACCTCAGATCAGCTCCCCAGCCTCAGATCAGACACCTCATCAGCCTTAGATCAGAGCTCCCCCAGCCTCCATCAGCCTCAGGTAAGTCCCCCATCAGCCTCAGGTCAGTCCCCCATCAGGCTCAGGTCAGTCCCCCATCAGCCTCAGGTCAGTCCCCCATCAGCCTCAGGTCAGTCCCCCATCAGCCTCAGGTCAGTCCCCCATCAGCCTCAGATCAGTCCCCCATCAGCCTCAGGTCAGTGTCCTCACTTGCTGTGGATGGCACTGCATCTCACTGCTCCCTGCTCTTCTTCCGACCTGCGCTGCACTGTGACATGATGTCACACAGCATCAGGTCATATCTTGATGCAGAGCAGGTCCCAGAACTAGACCAGGGAGGGTGAGTAGAGTCAGCGCAGTGCTTCCCTCATCACCCCTGGTGCCTTTCGCATGCAGATGACCACTTCCATAATGGAACGGGTCATTAGCATTTGGACTATAAGACGCACTGCCATTTTCCCCTCACTTTTGGGAGGAATAAAGTGCATCTTAATGTCCAAAAAAAACCCCGTATATTGTGAATTATATTGTTTTTACATCAAAGCCTATAGACAACATATGCCATTGTACGTCTACCCAGTGGGACAGGTCGTAGCCTTCCTACTCAGGTATATGCTGGGAAATGCTCACAGTATATACCTCAAACAGGAGGCTGAAAAGTGATGTGAACACAGCCTTACAATGAAGTCACATCCAAGGCATCGCACCGAGCCAGCCAGAACCCTCATCCATACTGATGAGGGGGCAAGCACCCTGAAATGGCCATCTACAGGTGGATATCTGGTCTGGCTACATTCCCTTGTCAAATCCCATGGCTTTTTGAAAAGTTTTTTGACTCCACTTCCAATTGGTTGCAGTGGTGAGACGGTTCTCTTTCTTGGGAGATACCTCTTTGCATAATGAAATAGCAAGAAAGGAAGACGGGTTCCCGGAAACTATCAGATAGCCCAGGGGGATGGATCAGCAGCTGAGACCCTTGGGAAGACCACCAGCTCTCCAGGGAAAGGAGATGATTTACTGCATGCCCAGACACAAATATAATCACACAGAGCATTTTCAATAAACAGTATTTTATTGGATTTGTTGAAATAGGCTCCTTGATACAGTCACATTGTTCTCTGCAACAACTGACAAGAACATGGACATCTTCATGTGAAGAGGGGATTCTGGTTGTGAAACAGGGCCACAAGTCCACTGTCGGGAGCAGGATCCTTAATAATCTTCTGGACCTGGAAAACACAAAGGAAAGTTCACGTGGTTGATGGAGAGAAATTAAAGAGTCATCATTAAAGGGGTTGTCCGGGTTCAGAGAAGAACCCGGACATACCTTTCAATTCACCCAGGCAGCCCGCCTGAAGAGGGCATCGGAGCATCCTATGCTCCGATGCCCTCCTTTGCCCTGCGCTAATTAGCGCAGGGCAAAGGAATTTAGCCCGGTTCCGGTGACGTACCGGTCCCTGCCGGGCAGAGGCTTCCGCCCGGCAGTGAGCCGGTGACGTCATCGGCGCTGATGGACGGCTTTAGCGCTGCCCTAGCCAGTAAAACGGCTAGGGCAGTGCTAAAGCCGGCCCATTAAGGCCGGTGACATCACCGAACTCACTGCCGGGCGGAAGTACCCGCCCGGCAGCGAGTATTTACAAACAAAAGAGACCTTGCCCTGCGCGATCTAGCGCAGGGCAGGGGGGGGGCATCGGAGCATGAGATGCTCCGATGTCCTATTCAGGCGGGCTGCCTGGGTGAAATTGCAGGTTTGTCCGGGTTCTTCTCTGAACCCGGACAACCCCTTTAAAGGGACTGTGCCAAGTGTGAAGGTTATTTCTATAACGATCTATGTACCTGATCAATGGGGGAATGAATGATGGAACCCCCACCAAACCCATGGTCCTGTCCTGATGGAGCGCTCGTCTATTTCTGATAGTCCAACAGAGGATGAATGTCGCAGAGGTCCTAACCTGCTCAGCCTGGTGCGCCATCAGGATGGGAACATGGGATCCCTGTTCTCAGGGTCGGTGGAGGTCCCAGTGGCCTGCTGCACTCACTGCGCCTGCGCCGAATGAAGGACGCACGGCGCAGGGCGCGAGATTTGGATGGCGGACAGGGCCGGCAGGAGATGGAGAGAGCTGCCAGGCCCCTGTCAATCAACAGAAAGGGGGCGGGTTTTGAAGGTGGGCAAACGGAGCTCTAGGAGCAGGGGTAACGCCCCCTGCTCCTAGAGGCTTATTAGCATAAAATAAAAGTTGATTTTATATAAAAACGGTGGCACCAGGAAATACAAGAGATACATATTTGGAATCAGGTGACATTAGTACATATTTAAGGTCAGCCTGATTCATATCCCCAAAACTGGTGACAGAAACCCTTTAATGATTAGTAAAAAAACAAAAAAAAACATAACAATAAAACCTATTTCACATTAAAGACTTCCAAAATCATCAAAATAAAGAGGTTTTCCAGCAACGAATGGACAGGTCCTCAACATCAGATTGGTGGAGGTCTGACTCTCGGAGCCCATGTCAATTAGATGTTTGAAGGGGCTGCAATGCTCAGTGTTTTCCTCGGTCCATCTACCTGCATGCCTAACCTGAATGGTATGAAACTTCAATCCCCTGCATTGCCACAGCTTTCATTTTTCAAGCGAAAAGGTCCTTCAACAGAACCAGGAAAGCTTGGGCAGATGCCAGGGTCTACAAGGTTTAGGGAAGATCTGGAAAAATATGTCGTATGGGTTCTACAGAATGAGACGGATTGAGCGCTGAGTGGGGCCAAGCAGCCTGTAATTTATGTAAAAACTGTACAAAATTTTTAGTGAAAACCTATTAGAAAAATGTTTTTCTCACCAAAATCAGGTGATAGAGGAGTGTAAATACTTGCACTGCAATTCGTGAAATTGTTATTCAGGTGCTAATTAATCTGAAATAGCTGTGCTGCGGTGTCCTACTGAAGGCGGAGTGCTCTGTTAATAACATCATAGGCACAAGTTCTGTATATTTCTTAGATACTACAAAAAGATGTGTGCGAGGAACGTAAATTCTTAATTTCACAAGGTGAGTGAATCGATTCTTCATAAATCAAATCAAAAGATTCTAATTTATGCGAATCTGAAACTTTTGCGATTTGTCCTGCACAAATCACTCAAAATGGCATCCACCAACAGATCAGAATACAGAGAAGAAGGCGTACCAAGTGAAATCTGATGGACGATTTGATCGATTCGTCCAGAAACAAATCTTGGGAAATTTGATCAATATTAATATTTTGGACTGGTTTTTACTGATTTCTGGAGTGTACAGTTAAAGGGGTCGTCCAAGTTATTTTTTTTCTAACTAATCAAATGTAACAGCTTTGCCATGCACTTTCTGCTTCTACAGTTGCTGCTTTCTCAGATTTCACTGAGGGTCACATGACCTGTGATGTCAGCTTCTCTCCCTGCTCTGATGTTTTGTGCACAAGCCTGAAGAGCAGAAAAGAGTCTGTACACCAGACGTCACTGTTCTGCCCACACCCCCCTGCACTGCATCTCCTTCTCCCTGGATTCTTTCAGGAAAAACATTAAACCCCTTCAGCCAGCACAGACTCAGGGCTGAAGGCTTTACTGAGTAGCTGCAGGAAGTGAGGAGACAAATGCTGGGCACAGGAGCTGACACACTAGAGAAGATCTGTAGAGTATTGCACAAGAACAGGTAGGGGGAAGATCCTGTGTGTATCAGCAGTGTCTTTATACAGCTGGGACTTATAGTCCTACACATACAACATGCTGCTGAGTATCCTATCAGGCAGACATGTCACTCAGGGCAGCACTTGTATTCACTCCCTTTGCAGAGCAGGGGGGGGCAGTAATTGTTATTACTGCATGTAAACAAAGGCCAGATGAGAACCAGGGAAATGAGGAAATATAGATTTTTTTGCCTAAAACTTACTTAACTTAGTTATATATTGCTGCCCATCAGATTTACAGTGCTATATATTTTTTTCATAACTTGGACAATCCCTTTAATGTTACAATCCTGTCTTGGCAGCGATCACAGAGGGGTTTGGATGAACGGAGATTTGCCGTGTTCAACACTGTCAAAATCCTCAACATATTCTGCAGCAGAAACTGCCATGCTTTCTGCCTCAGTTTTTTACAATTTTAGTGCCGCGGAAACTGCTCGTGGTTTAGCTAAACTGCAAGCAGATTCTCACCGCATCATGTGGTGACCACGCCAGGAATGGCCATGTCCATTGTTGGCACGACCAGGAAAAGCACGCGTAAATAATGCGCGTCCGCACGAATGGCGGCCTGGACTTCCATTAAGGTGGTTTGAAATCCATGGCAAAAACCCGCCGTGTGAACACAACCTAAGAAAAAAATAATGTTCAGCTCACTGTATCATCAGACCATCACTCATGCTCCAGTCAATCAATCCCTCAAGAGGTGCATAGAATTGTCGCACCGGATGAACGCGTGCACAGTGTGCTCTCCTTCACTTCGTGGCACCCGTCCTGGAGATGGTCCCAGAGGTGGGGCCCAGCCCATTCTGGAGATAGGAGCGGATCCCAGCTTGCTGGTTCTAGAGATAGGAAAGGGTCCCAGGGGTGGGAGCCAGCTGGTTCTGTAGATAAGAGCAGGTCCCAGAGTTGGACACCAGCCAGTTCTGGAGATAGGAGCAGGTCCTAGAGGTGGAAGTCAGCCGGTCCTGGAGATAGGAGCGGGTACTAGGAGTGGGAGCCAGCTGGTTCTGGAGATAGGAGCAGGTCCCAGGAGTTGGAGCCAGATGGTTCTGGAGATGGGTGGTACGACCCCCAACTATTTGACATTGGCGGCATATCTTAGCGATATGCCATCAATGTCTGAGATGGGCCAACCCCTTTGCTGCCATGGTGTAGGACGATATGCTACTTTCATACCACTGATTTGAGGCGTTTTAACTCCTTTGCTGCTGCTGTTAATATAAACTGCAGCAACACACAAAGCAATACCAGGGTGATGAAGGATTTCCATAGCAGCCAGGGGCCTAACAAGTGGCCACCAGGGCAGCAATTCTGACAGGCGATAATGCAAAATTTCCAGGACGACACATGTTCAAAATGTCAAATATCTTCAGCAAATGAAGAGCACACGGGAGGGACAAGGATGAATACTTTACTAAGCGACGTGTGCGTATTCTATGGTGAAATGACGGAAGCTTACCTCTCTGAATTTCGGATGAGCCGCATCCTGTAGTAACTGTAAGATGACGCCTTCACCGGTGGTTAGAAACGCTCCACTCTGCTTCATTCTGGAAAGAGCTACAAGGCGGTCTACCTGACTAATGAAGAATGATCCCTTTAAATTACATTAGTTCCCGTAATGTAAACTAACATTACAGCCTATTACAAATCCTAACTGTTCTTTATTATAAGTGATCTTTTCAATCCATATAGAAAGTTGACCACCTTTGCAATTTACGTTTTCTGTCCATTTTGACTTATTTCATTGTTTTCTGCATTCATGTTCTTAAAGGGGATGCCTGAGCTCTCCTTCTCGATTAACATCAGCCCTATAGAGACATTGCTGCATGCTTTGAGGTACAGTTGCCAAGGAATTTACCATTGCATGCTTTTTGTTTCTTAAGTGGAAAATCTCAGATCACGGCAGAATTATCAGACAGTCACAGAAGGGGCTATAGACGCCTTCAGGGGCATTGATCATGATTGCACTTTACTCATTCTGGACTGCAAATACGTTTTTCAATTTATCTTTATTAAAGATGTTCAGCCGATTTTGAGATATAAGGGTTAAAAATCAGTCTGTTTGCAAGCTGTCGTTTGGGTTTTCTTCTAATCCAGTCATCTGACAGCTCATGTGTAGTTCTTATCTCTGATCTGATCTTATTTAAGCCATATTCTTATTAGTTTGATAAGAACTGAGGTGTAATGAGCGTTTAAGAATGATTTGAAGATCACAGACAAGTGGTACACTTGAGCCATCAGATGACAGGATTCAAAGAAAACGTAAAGTGTCAGCTTCAAAACAGACTGAATTTTAACCCTTGTATCTCAAAAACAGTTGAACATTTTTAATAAAGACCAAATGAAAAAAATATTTTTAGCCCAAAATAAGTAAAATGCAATCATAAACAAAATGCTCCTAAAGGTGTTAAAGGGGTTCTTCAGCTGATATAGATCGCTATGAGATAGATAGATAGATAGATAGATAGATAGATAGATAGATAGATAGATAGATAGATAGATAGATAGATAATAGATAAGAGATATGTGAGTGTTTCTCTGTCCTCATTCTAAAAATTGTTAGGGGTGTCAGCACTCAGGCCCTCAACGATGAAAAGTTTTGCTATGTCTCTATGAAAGCTCAGTGACCCTTTAATGACATGGAGCTTGTGACTTTCATTAATATAATTAGATAATGATCACAGCTAAGGCCAAGTTCACACATCAGTTATTTGATCAGTTATTTCCATCAGTTTTTGTGAGCCAAAACCAGGAGTAGAGGCTACACAGAGATAATGTATAATGAAAAGATCTGCACCTGTTTTGTGTTTTTGACTCACACCTGGTTTTGGCTCACAATAACTGATGGAAATAACTGATCAAAAAACTGACATGTGAACAAGGCCTTATTCGGTCAGGTATTTCCATCCAAACCAGTAGTGAAGCTTTCACAGAGATCAGGTGTAATGGAAAGATCTGCACCTGTTCCGTGCTTCCTGACCTGCACCTGATTTTGGCTCATTATAACTGATGGAAATAACTGACCAAATAACTGAAGTGTGAACTAAGGCCCCATGCAGACGAACACACGCCGGGCGGCCCCATTGAAAATGCCTATACTTGTGCGTACGGAGCTAGCTCCGTGCCGTGGCTCCCGGCCCCATAGAGGTGAATGGGGCTGCATCTATTTCGCAATTTTGCGGATAGATACGGCCCTATTCATACGGTCGTGTGAATGGGGCCTAAGCCTTACACGAGCATTACCTTCGGGAGGAACAAGCATCAGCTACAACATGGACATCGAAGCCTTTATTGAGCAGGTCCAGTGTGGTGCTCTGTAAAGAAAAAAAAAACAATAGGAACGATTTAAAATTAACAATATTGTTTTGGACCAAAATCTGGAGTTTTGCCTTGCTTCCTATTCATTTAAGGCCTCATGCACTCAAACATATTTTCTTTCCGTTCCGTTTTTTTTTTTGCGGACCGTATCCAGAACCATTCATCTCAAGGGGTCCACATAAAAAACTGAAGTTACTCCGTGTGCATTCCATTTCCGTATGTCCGTATTTCCACTCCACAAAAAAATAGAACATGTCCTATTATTGTCCGCATTACAGACAAGGATAGGACTGTTCTATTAGGGACCAGCTGTTCTGTTCCGCAAAATATGGAACGCACACGGACGCCAATCCTCAAGTGCATGGGGACTAAAGATGACTGTCCCCTCTCCTGACACGCCTGTAACTGCTTGTATTCCTCATGTAGTAGCAATTCTGTGCATCTTTATATTTAACTCTATGGTGTGCCAATCCTCTATTATTCCTACAAGAATTGTATGAATCAAATCAGTACTGCCAGTGTCAGATTGTGCAGGGACTCAATCTTTCAGATGAGCGCTGCTCCCGTCCTGACCTCCCACCACTGCCGGGGTCACATAGCATTATATTGATTTATGATGCTATGTAACCCCTAGAGTTCTGGAATGTATTGTATAACACTGACATAATACTGTCTGTGTTATTCAATACATTCCAGAATTGTAAGTGCTGGTCGTTGGAACCCCACTGCCGATCTATTGTTGATAACCTATGAGGATTCTGGGAGTTGTAGTTTCACAACAGCTGGAGTGCCGGAAGTTGCTGATCCCTGATCTAGACTAGAAGCTCTATGTGGGACATTTACTAAGACCAGCTTTTTTCAACCGCCCCCAGCCATTGCTACTGCTCGAAACTGTGAGAGTTACAGAGAGAGAGCTGCAGTAGAAAGGACACCCCCCGATGTTATAGGGAGAGAGCTGCACAAGAAAGGACACACCCCCTGCTGTCATAAGGAGAGAACTGCTGCACAAAGGACACACCTCCTGAGCCATGATAGGGACAGAACTGCAGCAGAAAGGACAATCCCCTCAACTGTGAGCTGCAGCAGAAAAGACAAACCCCTCCTGAGCTGTTATAGGGAGAAAGCTGAAGTGGAAAGGACACACTCCCTGTGCTGTGACAAGGCGAGAGCTGCAGCAGAAAGGATAAGCCCCCTGAGCTGTGATAGGGAGAGTGCTATAGCAGAAAGGACATGCCCCAAGCTGAGCAAGGCAGAAAGCTGCAGCAGAGAGGACATGCCCCTGAGTTGCCAGCATGATCAGAATCTAGTAGAGAAGCTGGAGCAATGAATGGGGGTAGGTCTGGATCCATGTTACGGGGCTGGTTCTAGCTTTGTCAGAGATTGTCATGTACTGTATGATGTCTGATTTTCATGAATAACCCCTTTTAAGGGGCAGTCTCACCTTGAACGATATGCTGCCAATGTCAGATAGGTGCGGGTCCCACCTCTGGGAACAGAGCCCCCGAAGTTCATCTTTATGGAAGCATCGAAAATAGCAGCGCGTGGCGGTGGGACCCGCACCTATCCGACATCGGTGGCATAGTGTTTGAGGAGAGACAACCCCTATGAAGGGTCTAGGCCATGACTGATGGCACCAATGTGCGAGGTGAGACCACCCAATCCAGAGACCATGGCCGCCCCTGGGCCCAGACCGGTTGGAGTCTGATAAAACACACGGCAGTTCCACAGTTCTGTACTTATTTTCATTACCGCGGTCACCGAGCCGTCAGTCTGAGCACACCGCCATCTGCACTTCCGCCTGGCAGGATTCATCTGTGACTCATACATTATTTATGTGGCCATAATGTACTGAGCCCTTTGTCATGTACGGCCTCTCACTGGTGCCTGCGGTGACTCTTTAAGGCTTGATGTGATGGTATAACACACTATATAGGACAATACTAACATCATACACATACTATATAATATACACACTATATACCATTATACACACAATATATAACATTATACACACACTATATACCATTATACACACAATATATACATCATACACACACTATATAATATACACACACTTCACACTATAAAACATCATATACACACACTATATAACACTATAAAACACTATATAACACTATACACACTATAAAACACTATACACACTATATAACACTATACACACTATATAACACTATACACACTATATAACACTATACACACTATATAAAAATTTACACACTATAAAACAATATACTCACTATATAACACTATACACACACTATATAACACTATACACACTATAAAACACTATACACACTATATAACACTATACACACTATAAAACACTATAAAACACTATACACACTATAAAACACTATACACACTATATAACACTATACACACTATAAAACATCATACACACTATATAACATTATACACACGCTATATAACACTATACACACTATATAACACTATAAAACACTATACACACTATAAAACATCATACACACACTATATAATATACACACACACTATATAATATATACACACACTATATAATATACACACACACTATATAATATACACACACTATATAATATACACACACTATAAAACAAACACTATACACACTATACACACACACTATACACACACTATATAACGCTATACACACTATATAACACTATACACACTATACACACACTATACACACACTATATAACACTATACATACTATATAACGCTATACACACTATATAACACTATACACACTATAAAACACTATACTCACTATACACACTATATAGCACTATACACACTATATAACATCATACACACACACACACACACACACACACACACACTATAAAACACCATACACAATATATAACATCATACACACTATACAACAATATACACACTATATAACACTATATACACACTATATAACACTATACACACACTATATAATATACACCCCCATCATACACATACTATATAACACTATACACACACTATATAACACTATACACACACTATATAACATCATACACACACTATATAACACTATACACACACTATATAACACTATACACACACTATATAACATCATACACACACTATATAACATTATACACACACTATATAACATCATACACACTATATAACACTATACACACACTATATAATATACACCCCCATCATACACATACTATATAACACTATACACACACTATATAACATTATACACACTATATAACACTATACACACACTATATAATATACACCCCCATCATACACATACTATATAACACTATACACACACTATATAACACTATATAACATCATACACACACTATATAACATTATACACACACTATATAACATCATACACACTATATACCACTATACACACACACTATATATAACACTATACACACACTATATAATATACACCCCCCATCATACACACACTATATAACACTATACACACACTATATAACACTATACACACACACTATATAACACTATACACACTATATAACATCATACACATACTATATAACACTATACACACACTATATAACACTACACACACTATATAACATTATACACACTATATAACATCATACACACACTATATAACACACACACTATATAACATCATATACACTATATAACATCATACACACTATATACCACTATACACACACACTATATATAACACTATACACACACTATATAACATCATACACACTATATAACACTATACACACACACTATATAATATACACCCCCCATCATACACACACTATATAACACTATACACACACTATATAACACTATACACACACTATATAACACTACACACACTATATAACATTATACACACTATATAACATCATACACACACTATATAACACACACACTATATAACATCATAAACACACTATATACACACTATATACCACTATACACACACTATATAATGTCATACACACACTATATATCATCATATACACACTATATAACATCATACACACACTATATAACACTATACACACACACTATATAACATCATACACACACTATATAACACTATACACACTATATAACACTATACACACTATATAACATCATAAACACACTATATACACACTATATACCACTATACACACACTATATAATGTCATACACACACTATATATCATATACACACTATATAACATCATACACACTATATAACATCATACACACTATATAACACTATACACACTACATAACACTATACACACTACATAACACTACACACACTATATAACACTACACACACTATATAACATTATACACACAATATATAACACTATACACACACTATATAACACTATACACACACTATATAACAATATACACACA
Source organism: Rhinella marina (assembly GCA_900303285.1). Lineage (NCBI taxonomy): Eukaryota > Metazoa > Chordata > Amphibia > Anura > Bufonidae > Rhinella > Rhinella marina. The sequence continues at coordinate 293,900 of ONZH01009326.1, read as the reverse complement.
CTATATAACACTATACACACACTATATAACAATATACACACACTATATAACATCATACACACACTATATAACATTATACACACACTATATAACAATATACACACACTATATAACATCATACACACACTATATAACACTATACACATACTATATAACACTATACACACACTATATAACATCATACACACACTATATAACATTATACACACACTATATAACATCATACACACACTATATAACATTATACACACACTATACACACTATATAACACTATACACACACTATATAACACTAAACACACACTATATACAAGTAGTATATATACCATGATGCAGGCATGGGTCTCGATGCCACATAATATAACAGACCGCCGTTCGGGGATGGACTGGAGCTCCTTCTCCACTTCTGGAGTCAGCATACTGAAACACGTCTTAGTATATTTTTTGATACCATCAGCTCCAAGTTCGGGCACAGTGAGACCGAGGCCTTTGGGGTACTGCTCGGTGACAACCACTGGGATTTCTAATATTTTTGCAGTCTGCAAAGGAAAGAGAGAGAAAATATGTATCATTTATATAAGATTTGACTGTAAGTGCAAGTTTTTCACCAAAAATGTAAAATGTGGCCATTTAGAGATCGGCCAAGCTAGCTCCATACACATGCATGTTGGTCTCAGGAGAAGGATTGGGCATGTTGAAATCCAGCTGCCTGGCCATCATCTCTCCCCCCTTTCCCTCCAACATCTGCCATTGGGAGAGATTCAAGGGATCCCCCATAATACACATTAGATGGTTTAATGGCCCCGCCAAATTCTGTGGGTTTGGGGAACGCTTACCTAATGTGTATGGTCAGTCTGCATTTGGTATTTGACTACAGAAACATTGGCATCCTTCAGTTTGGTTGTGGCATCTAATATTACAAAAATGACAACAAGCGTAAAGCCATACTGGTTCTATAAACTGGTTTCTATAAACCAGCACCTGGATCTGAATACTTTTCTAATTGCATGTGATTAAAAATGTATTATAGCCTTTGAGTTATTCAATGAAGTCTATCTATACAGCGCCACCTGCTGTTTGCTCTTTTTCTAACTTCTTTGACCTGCTCACTGAGACGGAAGCACATGCTCAGCCTCCGCCTAGCAGTCCTTATGGAGAGCCCGGTATGTTACCAGATCTCCATAAAAGCCCTTTCCCTTGCACGATTCAGCACAGGGCAAAGGAGAGCATCAGAGCATGAAATGCTCTGATGCTTATAACAGGGGGGGCTGCCTGGGTGAAAATGGGGATATCTCTAGGTTCAGCTCTGAACCTGGACAACCCCTTTAATCATGGGGTAACCCCTTTAAAGGGCACCTATAATTTTAAAAAAAACTTTCTATATAACACAGTAACATCAGAACTTTGATAGGTGGGATCGGGGTGATGAGAGCCCAGCTGATCACTAAAATAATGGGACATACGTGTTGAGTTGAATGCTCTCCGGAGTGAGCGGTGTATGAACTCAAAGGCTTTACACCAACAAAATGGTAGGTGCGCTTTCATTTATCAGAAACATAGGGGGAAATTTATCAAACTGGTGTAAAGTAGAACTGGCTTAGTTGCCAATAGCAACCAATCAGATTCCACCTTTCATTTGCCAAAGGAGCTGTGAAAAATGAAAGGTGGAATCTGATTGGTTGCTATGGGCAACTAAGCCAGTTGTACTTTACACCAATTTTAAAAAAGGACCCCATAAATCATATATTTAAGAAGATTACTTCTGTTCCTTGTGACTTAGCAACACTTTCTTGGTCTTTACCATTTTCTGGGGATTCATCAACCACCACCTTTTTACCCATCTCTTTCACAAGACCGTGCGATAGCAACCCTATAGACCCCAGGGATCAGCCACCTCAGGCACTCCAGCTGTTCTGAAACTACAACTCCCAGAATCCTCCTTTGACTTCTGTGGGAGTTATAAGAACAACTAGGTAAGTTTTCATGCTGGGAGTTATAGTATCACAACAGCTGGAGCCACAGTATGCGGACGAGCGATGATCACTGCAATTGTTCATCGTCATAAAGATCTATTGTTTCGGGACCACAGATCTCTGTTTCGACGGCACGATCTTCTGCCCAGAAACAACAATTTCGGAGTCTGCATGAACGAGTATTCTACCTGATGAATTAGCATTTCGCTCATCCATCGGGTGATCTGCGGCACCTCTATACGGGAAGATTATCGGGTGGGAACATTTGTTCCCTCATAATCAGTCCAAACATTTGTTCGTGTAAATCCAGCATAAGTCAAGTTAGCGGGGGTGCACCACCAATGAGGCCAGGTGAAGCGATCGCCTCAGGAAGCAGCAGGTAGGGGCAAGAGGGGGGGAGGGGAAGGGCCATGGGCAATGAGCGCTTTCATTGTGGCAAAGGGGTTAGGTTAAGAAATTGGCATTTGGGAGGGGTGGGCGCCCTTTCAGTTTTCGCCTCAGGCAGCAGAAAGGCTAGGTGCACCCCTGCAAGTTAGACTACATCTTGCTGCACTGCTATCTGCATCACAAAAAGGGTGTCACCATTTTCCTTGTTAAAGGGGTGTGTCCCTACATAGTCCCATACTGCTCAATCAGTGCTGCCAGTGTGAGACTGGGACACACCCTACTGACAAAGGGAATGCTAACATACAGTTGTCAAAGTATTTACAGTTACATTTCTAGGAGGAAGAACAGAGGGACAGCACTGGACAGAGTTATGAGAAAAGATGCTCCAGAATTATTATTTCAAAGGGAACATAAGCATTTACGGTCCTTGTACAGACATGTCAGGAGCGGTGGTAGGCCTTCTTTAATGAACCTCCGAGTACAGCACTACGTTGTATTCTACTAAGATGAGAGGCCAAGGTAAAGGGGTGAAAAATGCAGAATATAGAACGTGCTGCGATTTTCACGTAACGCACAGATGATGTGTGAAAAACAACGTTCATGAACACAGACCCATAGAAATAAATAGGTCAGGATTCAATACGGGTGCAATGCGTTCAATTCACACATTGCGCACGTACGGAAAACTCGCTCGTGTGAAAGGGGCCTAATGCTTCAATGCCCCCTGCCGCTCTCTACTCCCTGGTCCCTCTGGACAGGCTGGCAATAACCGCTCAGACAGTCGCTGACGCGGAGATTGTAAATTGAGATTGGGGCCAAACAACCCCTTTAAGTACACGATAAACCTCCAGAATAAGGCCTCATGCACACAGCTGTACCGCGGTTTGCCGTCTGCAAATTGTGGATCCGTAAAACATGGACATCGGCCGCGTGGGTTCCGCATTTCACAGAACGGAAGGTCTGGCCCTCAACAGACCAGTCCTATCCTTGTCCGTGCGGACTGCAAAACAGGCAATGGTCGTGTGCATGAGCCCTCATTCTCCCGAAATGAATTCTGCTAAATTCAAGTTTGTTGGAACCCTAACTTTCTGAAAGATTTGGGTCGAACTCCAGAATATTAGAATCGATTCACTCATCTCTGTTTACGAAATAGTTCTTAAAGGGGTTATCCGGTAAATAATATTGATGACCTAGCCTCAGAATAGGTCATCAATATCAGATCGGTGGGGGTTCAAGACCTAGGACTCCCACCAATCAGCTGTTAGAAGAGGCCAGTGCTCCGTGAGCGCCGTGGCGTCTTCCTAGGCCAGTGACGTCACCGTACATTGGTCACATGGCCTCGTTGCAGCTCAGCCCCATTGAAGTGAATATACGGTGCTGTGCTTGAGCCGGGTGCTCCCTAAAACAGCTGATCGGCGGGGGTCTCAGGTGTCAGACCCCCCGCTGATCTGATAATGATGACCTATCCCGAGGATAGGTCATCATTATATTTACCTGGATAAGCCCTTTAAAGAGTTTGTGCCATGTTCTGAAGTTATCGCCTATCCATAGGATAGGGCATAACTACCTGATTGGTGGGGGTCCAACTGCATTTTCTTAATCTGTGGGGGTCCCGTTCCTCCAATCTTATGGAGCATCGTATCGAGCCGTCGCCCTACTGCTCTATTCATTCTCTATGGGACTGCTAAGCGCTGTACTCGTCTATCTCCATGAATCCTATAAAGCAGTGATGCCCAACCTGCGGCTCTCCAGCTGTTGCAAAACTACAACTCCAAGCATGCCTGGACAGCCTACAGCTATTAGGGCATGTTGGGAGCTGTAGTTTTGCAACAGCTGGAGGGCCACAGGTTGAGCATCCCTGCTATAAAGAATGAATCGAGTGAGCGGACCTGCTGCTCCTTCAGAATAAGACCCGTTTTCGGGACTGGGGTGGAGGGGGTCAGACCCCCACTGATCAGTTAGTTATCCCGTATACTGTTCAGAACTTGACACTACCCCCAGGATTCATATGGTCTCTTGATCCTAAATGACAGGACACGCGCTGTCCTGATTACACAGCATTCACACTGCAATGAACGCAGCAGATTCCTGGTCAATTTCCTCTCCTCTCCACAGGGAGGCGCTGCGATCCAATAAATATCACATACAGAACCCTGCAAACAAGCCGATTATGTAAAACCGGATGGCAGGCGGCAGCTAAAAGGGTGATGAATATTGCATGGCCACTCCAGAAATTCTAAAGCGTCCGCCTATACTGTCACACAAGTTTCCATTAAGTGTCCAGAGTGCGGGCGCCTCATACATAAAATTACATGTACTGTACACACACACATGGCTGCGGGAGGGTCTGCAAATGGAGGGTAAACAGCAGCTGCAGAATTTAAAGGGCATCTGTCAGCAGTTTTGTCCCTATGACACTGGCTGACCTGTTACATGTGCACTTGGCAGCTATAGGCATCTGTGTTGGTCTCATGTTCATATGTGTCCACATTGCTGAGAAAAATGATGTTTTATATATGCAAATGAGCCTCTAGGAGCAACGGGGGCGTAGCCTTTACTCCTAGAGGCTCTGCTCTCTCTGCAGCTGCTGCACCCTCTGCACTTTGAAAGGACCAGGTGTGGTGATGATTTCACTGCCTGGCCCTGTCGATCAAAGTGCAGAGGGAGCAGCAGAGAGAGCAGAGTCTCTAGGTGTAATGGTAACGCCCCGTTGCTCCTAGAGGCTCATTTGCATATAATAAAACATAATTTTCCTCAGCAATGTGGACACATATGAACATGGGACCAACACAGATGTCTTCACCTGCCAAGCGCACATGCTTTTTTTCTGTCCAGATAGCATGCGTTTTTCACATGCAACTGGCGAATAATAATATACATCAGTGAGACGCACTGTATCCAGATGCCTTCCGTTTTTCACACCAGCCCCATTCACTTCTATGGAACCAGAGCTGCTTGAATAACACACCATATAGAACAGGCTGCGACTTTTCCTCAATGCAAAGATGATGGTGTGAAAAACGCCGCCCATGCGACAGACCCATTAGAATTAATAGGCTCAGGATCCAGTCCGGATGGAAAACTCGCTCTTGTGAAAGAACTCTAGGTGTTGGAACTGGTTCCCCGTTTGTCTTCATCTTTTTGATGTATAATATATATTCTTGGGTCATACAATTACTCTGGGGATACTGTAGTTTTCCATTGTAAGGCCTCCTTCACATGTCCACTGTGTCTGTGATGACATGAATATATCTGAAGGATCTAGGGCCGCAGCTATCGACTATTTTTGTAATTGAGTATTCTATAGATTAATCCAACAATTAATCGAGTACTCTAATAAGAAAAAAATAATTACTCATCAGCTTGCCCCCCAGTGCCACCAGCTTGCCCCCCTAGTGCCACCAGCTTGCCCCCCTAGTGCCACCAGCTTGCCCCCCTAGTGCCATCAGCTTGCCCCCCAGTGCCACAAGCTTGCCCCCTAGTGCCATCAGCTGCCCCCCAGTGCCATCAGGTTCCCCCAGTGCCACCAGCTTGCCCCCCTAGTGCCATCAGCTGCCCCCCAGTACCATCAGGTTCCCCCAGTGCCACCAGCTTGCCCCCAGTGCCGTTAGCTGCCCCTCCAGTGCCATCAGGTTCCCCCAGTGCCACCAGCTTGCCCCCCAGTGCCATCAGCTGCCCCCCTAAGTGCCGTCAGCTGCCCCACTCAGTGCCACCAGCTGCCCCACCAAGTACCATCAGGTTTCCCCCCAGTGCCATCAGGTTCCCCCCCAGTGCCATCAGCTGCCCCCCAGTGCCATCAGCTACCCCCCCAGTGCCATCAGCTGCCCCCCAGTGCTATCATCTGCCCGCCAATGCCATCAGCTGCCCGCCAGTGCCATCAGCTGCCTTTCCAGTGCCATCAGCTACCCCCCTCCCCAGTACCATCAGCTGCCCCCCCCCCCCATGTGTCAGGATCCAGTGCAGTGAGATGCAGGCCGGAGTGTGACCATGGAGCGGTGAGTAATAGCAAGAGCTTCACTCCTGCTCCGTGGTCACAAACAAATCTTCGCTGCAAAAAATTTGTATAGAGGATTTTTTTGTGTCAAATTACACGATTCAATCAAGTGATCGTTTCAGCCCTAAAAGGATCCGTGTTTGGTCCGTTTTTTGCCCTTCGTGTGTGTCATCACAGACATTGCTAGGCTGAAATATTAGCTGCACACAAACGTATTTTATGCCTGTACCCGTTCCGTTGTTTTTTCCGGCTCTTATGTGGAACCATTCATTTCAATGGGGACGAAAAAAAAAAACGGAAATGACTCCGTGTACATTCCGTATCCATATGTCCGCCAGTCCCTTCCGCGATAAATTAGAACATGTCCTCTTCATCTCCATTTTTGGACAAGGACAGGCATTGTTACAAGTGATCCGAAAAAACACGAATGTAACACGGACGTTACCCTGTGCATGAGCCTAAAGAGCATCTCCTAGTAACGATCCGTGAAAACCACTGACCACACACGGATGCCATTTGTGTTGCATCTGTGGTTTTCACAGACCCATAGACTATAATGTGCGTGAGGGATCTGTAAGGCTAGGGATACTCTACGACATTTGTCATGTGACATTTTGTCGCAGTAATGTCGCGCAACAATTTTTATAATGCAAGTCTATGGGTTTTTCTGTCACGTCGCTGTCGCAGCATGTCGCAGTGCGACACCATCAATGTCGCACAACACATGTTGCAGTGTAGCCTTAGCCTAATGCTTCTGTTGTGTCACAAATGACCTACAGTCCGTAGAAAACCACTAATGGATCTGTCAACAGGATCAACCCTATTAAACCAGGCATATAGCCTGGTAGGGTTGATCTAGCTGAGTAAAATGATGCCCATATTGTCTTTCTAGGTTCTAAGTCCTAGGTAGAGAAACGTAGACTTTTGTGTTTATTCAAATGAGCCATTAGAGCACCAAGAGGCGGGCCTATATGTTTTGAGCACCGCTCCACCGGCGCCCCTAGAGCTCTAAACACGCCCCCTCCCCTTAGATTGACAGCGCTAGATGTGAGTTTTTGCATCTGTGCACTAGTTCACAAACACGACACCTGCGCACCCCGTCTTCTGCTGCTTGCCGAGCAGTGAAGATGTTTAGTGCGTGCACGCCATTGGCGTCATCGCACTTGGAAGTGGAGGTGACTGCAGATGAAGCCGACGGATTGGTCGGCTCCGGGCTCCATATTCTCCGGGTTGCGGCCTGATCTCCGCCCCATCGCCGTTCTAGTTAATGGGTCTTGGGGGCATTCAGGCAGCATCCGCAAATGCCGGAGCCAGAGAGCTCCAGCCGGCAGAGATCTCTGAATCCATCCTAACAGAAAACTCCTTGTTGCTCCTAGCAATCACTCACAGCTCGGATTAATACGTAAACCAATGATATGTGAATACACACACTAAAGTCAACAGATACGTGAACGTTCCGTGGAGACCACAAACAGTGCAAGTCCATCAATCACTTACGCATAGGGTTGCCACCTGGCCGGTAACTCACCGGCCAACCCGGTAATTTAGTGCCCCTGCCAGTGCTGGTAATTTTCCTATATGAACTGTTATACTAATGAGCGCTTCCATTGTGGAGCGCTCATTAGTACCATGCCTTTAACTCCGCCCCCCTCCCCCACTGTGCATTCCACCCGCAGTGCGGAGCCAAATGGGATGAGGTGACTTTTTTTTTTTTTTTTTTTGCACCAAGCCCCAGAGAAGGGGGGGCATTATTATTATTTTTTTTTTTTTTGGGGGGGGGGCACTAATGGGGGGAATTAGTATTCTGGCTGCGGGGCACTACTATTACTGGGGGGTACTAATGGGGGAATTAGTAATTCTGGCTGCGGGGCACTACTATTACTGGGGGGTACTAATGGGGGAATTAGTAATTCTGGCTGCGGGGCACTACTATTACTGGGGGGTACTAATGGGGGAATTAGTAATTCTGGCTGGCGGGGCACTACTATACTTAGGGGTACTAATGGGGGAATCAGTAATTCTGGCTGCGGGGCACTACTATTACTGGGGGGTACTAATGGGGGAATTAGTAATTCTGGCTGCGGGGCACTACTATTACTGGGGGTACTAATGGGGGAATTAGTAATTCTGGCCAGGCACTACTGGGGGCATTATTAATTCTGGGGGGCAATAATGAGGGCATTACTATTACTGGAGGACACTAATGAGGGCATTCCTATTACTGAGGGGCACTAATGGGGGCATTACTATTACTGGGGCACTAATGGGAGCACTATTAATTCTGGGGGGGGCGCTAATGGGGCCATTATTAATTCTGGGGGGCGCTAATGGGGGCATTATAAATTCTGGGGGCACTTATGGGTATTAATATTACTGAGGGGCACTAATGGGGGCATTACTAATTCTGGGGGACACTAATGAGAGGTATTATTAATTCTGGGGGCACTAATTAGGACATTAATATTACTGAGGGGCACTAATAGGGGAATTAGTAATTCTGGGTGGCACTAATGGGGGCATTACTATTACTGGGGTACTAATGGGCATTATTAATTCTGGGGGTACTAATGGGGGCATTACTATTACTGGGGGCACTATTAATTCTGAGGGGGTGCTAATGGGGGCATTACTATTACTGGCGGCACTATTAACTCTGGGGGGTGCTAATTGGGGCATTATTAATTCTAGAGGGGCGCTAATGGGGGTATTATTAATTCTGGAGGGCACTAACTCGGGCATTCATATTACTGAGGGGCACTAATAGGGGCATTATTAATTCTGGGGGACACTAATGGAGGCATTACTATTACTGGGGGCACTAATGGGGGCATTATCAATTCTGGGGGGCGCTAATAAAGGCATTAATATTACTGGAGGGCACTAATGGGGCATTATTAATACTGAGAGTTACATTATGACATAGCGACTTAACACCCCGTGTTAAGCCACGCCAAACACAACCACATCACCTTTGGGGTGCCTTAACTTGTCCGGTATTTTTTGTTGGGAAAGGTGGCAACCCTACTTATGAGGGAAAGAGGCCTATGTGTATATATACCTTTAGCATTGCCCAAAAGGAGGAGATTCACTTGAAAATGGGGATAACAATGAGCGCTACGTCACAAAGGCTTCTCCTTCTTTAAAGGGCTCATGTCACAAAACGTATTCTACATTTTTCAAACCAGCTCCTGGATCTGAATACTTCTGTAATTGCATCTAATTCATAATTCATTATAGTCAGTGAGATATTCAATAAAATCCGTCTGTATAGCGCCACCTGCTGTTTGTTCTTTTCCTTATTTTTGTCTGTCTCACTAAGCTGGTCGCACATGCTCGGTTTAAATCTTCAACTGCCACCAGCCATATGTTCTGTTAGAGGCTGTGGCTGTTACAGGGAGAGAGCTGCAGCAGAAAGGACATGCCCCCTGAGCTGCCATGCTGAAGATAATCTAGCAGAGCAATGAATGAGGAGATCTCTGGATCCATGTGAGGTACAGGGCTGGTTCTAGCTTTGTTAGAAAGAGATCGTCATGTCCTATATGATGTCTGATTTCCATTTTTTACATCAGTCAAGGGGTGCATTCACACGACCGTATGCATTTCGCAGTCCACAAAATACGATATCTGTGTGACGTCCGCATTTTTTGCAGACCCATTGACTTCAATGAGTCAGTGGTCCGCATAGGACGTGTTCTAGCCTTTGCGGAACGGACATACGGATGCACAAGGTGCAAGTAAGAACATGTCCTATATGGTTCTGCAAAAAATGCAGACACCACGCAGTACGGTATAACAGAGGCATGGCCGGCTTCAATTTAAAAAAAAGGAAATTGTTTAATGACGAGTTATTTTTACCTAATAAATCCATTCGTGACACAATAAAATAAGCGGATTATATGTTAACCTGTGTAAGCAATTTAATTAATCTGGCCGCTGAGAGCGATATCTATATCAGAGGTGGCACGGTCACTGAAGAACAGGTGTCCGCACCACATAAATAGCCCGGACGCCCGGCTGGCAGAGGAGAAGGCACGGACTGAATGGAAAAACTGTCTGTCATTGCTGATTGAAATGAAAGACACTAGGGCTAAGGGAGGCCAGCGAGCTTATCGGGGCGCTTGTATATCACCGCACCAGGCTGAATGAGTCAGAAGAATTTATAGAGAACAGGAAAACACTTTAAATAAGTTAAAGTTATGCAACGTGGCTTAGCTGTAGCTCATGCTGGATTTCAAACAGGTCATATTTATCAGGATGTAAGCCGGCGGGTCATGGAAATATTATTCAAATTACATTTGTGTCAGCAAGAGGGTGACAAGAAAATGCTCAAAGACGGTGGGATACCAGATCAGTCGCAATTTACGAGCAGCTTTGCCGGCTTTCTAGAAAAGTTACTGAACTGTGCACTCCAGCGGCCACACGTCTGTTGTAAAAATACAATAAAAAGCATAATACATACTGTACATGGAATATAGGGTTTATTAGGTTATGCATAGAAATATAGTAGTCCTGAAAGCATCCATTTTAAAGGTTTGTCTGAGATTTTGATATTGATGGTCTATCCTCAGGAGCAGGGCCGCTTCTGCCATGAGGCCAGATGAGTATCTCGCCTCAAGCGGCGGCCGACCTCCTCTGAGGGGGGTGTCAGTTTAAGGCCTATGGCTCCTGTACCCATCGTTCAGCCTCACAGACCTCAGGCCACTAGGCCTTCAGCCTATGAGACAGAAGAACGGTGCAGGAGATCGCAATGACATCACTGCGACCTCATGCACCATGTCTAGTGGGATGATGTGATGACATCACAACACAGGTGTTCACGAGGGCATGGTGATGTAAACATGACCACCAGCATCGGGATGCAGGAACTTGGGCCACAGGTCAGAAGAGCCTGCGGCTTGCATCACAGATAGCAGCGGAGAACACAACACAGGTATTTTTTTATGTATGTATGCTGGCAGTACTGGAGGCACTATGGGGGTGGGGGCATTATATATACTATATACAGGGCCACTACATATACTAGCAATAAAGAGTGGAACCATTATATATACTATAAATATAGAGGGAGCTTTTATATATAATACAGAAGGGCGCATTATTTACACTACAGAGGGGGCCATTAGATATACTATAGAGGGGAGCATTATATATACTACAGATGGGGATATTATATAATCAATACAGAGAGGGACATTAGATATACTATAGAGGGGAGCATTATATATACTACAGACGGGACTATTATATATATTATCAATACAGAGTGGGCCATTATATATACTACAGAGGGGAGAATTATATATACTACAGAGGGGGCCATTTTATATATTACAGAGGGGGCCATTATATACACTAGCAATACAAAGGGGTCCATTATATATACTACTAATACACAGGGGGCATTATAATACTAGGGCCACTACAGGAACAAGGGGAGAAGATTATATATAGTACCACTACATAGGAGTCATTATATATTCTACCAATACAGAGGGGGCATTATGATACTGGGGACACTACAAAAAGGGGGAGAGCATTATATATGTTACCACTACAGAGGAGCCATTATATATTCTACCAATACAGAGGGGGCATTATATATACTACCACTACAGGGGAGAGGTGACAGCAATATACATGCAAGCACTACAGGGACAATAAACATATGGGCACTATGGGGGTGCATTATATGGAGGGGCATTATAACTTTAGGGTGCATTGCAGCTACTACAAGGAGCATTATAAATACTGGGTCCACTGTAGGGGGCTTTATCACTTCTGTGGGATTTATAGGGGTGTCTTATACATAGCCTTATTACTACTGGAGGCTCTAAGGGTTACTTTATATAGGGGCCTTGTCACTCTTGCGTCCGCTATTGGAGGTGCCTTATTTCTTCTAGGGGCATTATCAATACTGGGTGTACGGTGGGGGCACTATTATGTGACACAATATGGGGGGAAATACTACTTGCGTTGCTACTTGGGATTTTTTTTTTTTTACCGGACACTGCAGGATACAAGAACATGGTGTGCTGTGTTTTTGTATCCTTTTTTTTATATAATGAGGAGTGCACCTCGTCATAGATTAGGTGCATCTATGGTAGTCCTAAAACCACGGACCATGATAAAACACTGGTGAATACAGACGTGTGCTGTCCGTGGAGAACACTGACGTGTGAATAAGGCCTAAGGGTTACATAGCATCATAAATCAATATAATGCTATGCGATTCCGGCAGTACTAGGAGGTCAGGACGGGAGTTCTCACAGACACTCATTGAAGTCGCTCGTGTGAAACCAGACTTACTGCTTTTTAATTTATATTATTTTTATTTTTTTTACCTGGAGTACTCGTGCCGACACAGACACAATCTGATTGAAAAAGGTTACGTTATTTCGGAACTTCTCCTGCATGTCACATAGAAACAGGACACTGGACCGCTGCCCCAGCCTTCCCAGGCGACTCAGTGACATCTTCTTTATCTAGAAATAAAATAATTATTACAATAAGTAGAGAGATAAACGGGTGCGGAGGTGTAAAGTAATGCTATGTACAAAGACAATCAAATGGAGCTAAATACCGTCTAGTTATATAAAGGAAGACCATTGACATGACACACTGATCAGCCGTGTGTTGTCAGCCGAACCCGCCATCGACCTAATGGGGGAGATTTATCAAAACTGGTATAATGTAGAACTGGCTTAGCAACCAATCAGATTCCTACTTTCATTTTGGACAGCTCCTTTGGAAAATGAATGGAGGAATCTGATTGGTTGCTAAGGCATTTTCCTTTACTCCAGTATCAACAACTCTCACCCACTGCGTTTAGGTAGGTATGCAGGTACATGGCATATATTTATTGCTCATCTGATCAAATCTGAACGATGGACTTTTGGGGAGATTTATCAAAACTGGTGTAAAGTAGAACTGGCTTAGTTGCCCATAGCAACCAATCAGATTCCACCTTTCATTTGTCAGAGCTCCTTTGAAAAATAAAAGGTGGAATCTGATTGGTTGCTATGGGCAACTAAGCCAGTACTACTTTACACCAGTTTTGATAAATCACCCCCATGTATATGAGGAGCTGCCACAGATGATGTCAGGGGAGAGAAGAATCGGGTGCAATGTTTATTTTTTTTTTCAGATCTTTTTGTTCTCCCAGGAGATAAACTTTCGCCTGAACTGTCTGATATCGGCTTTCTCCAATCTCCCCACTGAATACACATGTACGATTGTCCAGATCGAACATGTATGTGTATGGGGGAGTCGAGAAGAAACAGCTGCTGGCCGAACGATTGGAGCTGTCTCCACTCCTTACATGTCTGTTATAGTAACTACTTGTATTCCCCAGGTACAAACAATTCTGGGGCATCTATTCTTATGGCTCTATGTTGTACCATTCCTTTATTATTCCTGCTAGAAGTTATGAATGTATTGCCAGCAGCTTGCAGTAAAGGTCCAGATGGGTGTTACCAGTCGGGGGGGTTCCCTGAACAGTCTGACACTGATAGGAGAGAGCCACTGTCCTATCTACTGGTAACACCCATCAGTACCTTTACTGCAGACTGCTGGCAATACATTCATAACTTCTAGCAGGAATAATAAGGCAACACCCTCGTTGCACCTAAGGCTCAGCTCCTTTTCCTTTCCAGCCACGCCCCCACCAACTTGACTGGAGAGGGCCGGGCAGTGGAGACATACTGCTGTCTGGCGCTGAAGCCTTGTGATTGCTCTTTCACTTCACCGTTCGGCCGTTATGATGCTGTGATTCAGTCAGAGGGGTGGCGTTTGGTCTGGGAGCGTGTTTCCTGGACTAAATGTGCTCATATAAGATAGGCCTTAAGCCTCATGCACACGACCGTCTGTGATGTGCGTTCCGCAAAACTCAGATCCCAGCCGTGTGCATGCTGCCTTTTCTTTTTTACCCCTGTAGAAATGTCCTATCCTTGCCCACAAAACGGACAATAGGACAGGTTCTATTTTTTTGCGGGACGACGCAACGGAAAACAGATGCGGACAGAATGCCTTGTGCTGTCCACATCTTTTGTGGCCGCCCTGAAATGAATGGGTCAGATGTGGACTGAAAATAGAGTCATGTGAATGAGGCCTTAGGATAATGTCATACACTTTTGTATGCTGCTTTTTTAGCCAAAGTCAGAAGGGAATGAGAAATATAAAGGAAGGACGTTGACTTCCTCACGGATTCACTTTTGGCTTCATGTGAAAAAACTGCCACAAAAAAAACTGAGTGACACCGCCCTTATGGGAAAAAATATTGTGCAAAAAAAAAAAAAAGAATTCTTACCGTAAAATACATTTTATTTGATAAAACACACGCACGGTATTATTCCCGCCTATGTGTGGGGCACGACACACAATGTATACACATATGTCAGGACGGTGGTAGAGGGGTTTGCTCTCATTCCTCAAAATTAATTCACAGCATATATACCCAAAAAATGGTAAAAATATAAACGACGACTTGTCCTGCAAAAAAACAAAACCTCACTTTACTACATTGAGAAAGTTCTACAACTCCCAGCACGCCTGGACAGCCTATAGCTATTAGGGCATGCTGGGAGTTTTGCAACAGCTGGAGGACATCCCTGGCCTAGAGGCTGAGATGTAATTAATAGTGAGCTGTTAAAGGGCATCTGTCAGCAGATTTGTACCTATGACACTGGCTGACCTGTTACATGTGC
Source organism: Rhinella marina (assembly GCA_900303285.1). Taxonomy (NCBI): domain Eukaryota; kingdom Metazoa; phylum Chordata; class Amphibia; order Anura; family Bufonidae; genus Rhinella; species Rhinella marina. Next base: position 278,844 of record ONZH01009326.1, on the reverse strand, counting down.
ACTTGGCAGCTGAAGACATCTGTGTTGGTCCCATGTTCATATGTGTCCGCATGGCTGAGAAAAATTATGTTTTATTATATGCAAATTAACCTCTAGGAGCAACGGGGGCGTTACCGTTACACCTAGAGGCTCTGCTCTCTCTGCAACCACGGACTGCCTCATGGCAAATTGTCACATGACGCAAGGGGAACCAGTGGTTGGATGTGGAGATTAGAGATGAGCGAACTTTTTTATTACAAAAAAATTCGCTTCGTGACTAATTACTTCGCCACGAAGCAAATTGTTTTGTATGTAGTGGGTGCAATGACAGAGAGCTGCGATAGCGCCGCCCCCGTCATTGTACCCCTCAGATGCCGCGATCATGTATGCAAGAAAGTGTAAAAGAAAAGTGCAAGAAAAGTGTAAAATTAACATTAAAAAAAATAAATCATACTGCCGCCACCATCTTGCTTGAAGATCTGGCGTGAAATTTCGCACAGCGCGAGATTACGTCCTCACGCTCTCCGGCGTGGTGACGTCATACGTCACTACACACGGGATTTCGTCCGAGATCTTCAATCGAGATGGCGGCTGGCGGCCCGTCAAATGGAGGAGGTAAGTATGGAATTTTTTTAGTTTTTTACACTATTTCAGGTTAAATCGATTCGCTGACACGAAGCACGAGGAAATTCGGCTTCTAGGCGAATCAAATTTATCCAGAAATTCGGATCGAATTCCACTTCGTGGGATTCGATTCGCTCATCTCTAGTGGCGATGTCAAACCGGATATTTACAGCGAGGGAGCGTACTGAACTACTGCAGGCCGGGAGGAGCGGGAAGCAGTCATCTTCCCTTTACAGGTCCAGCTAAGTGTGTGTGTATGTGGGGTCACCAAAACCCTCATTTATGCACAACCCCTTTAAGAATTTTTGTGTGATCCCTAGGGGTGGGACCACATGAGGGTGGAGGTGGCTTTTGGTCACGTGCCTCACAGGAGCCCATACATTATATTCATGACGTCACGATCACTGGTACAGGGGGCCCCCAACTGCTTTACACTTTCTTATGTTTTCTCTGCTATGTCAGCAACCTTCTGCACATCAGCTACAGTTGTAGTCTCCTCTCGCCGTCTCTTTCCTACCTCGCCGGGGACTTTTCTCCCTTCTCTGATTCTGGACTTTTCTCCTACATTTGACCGAGTGGACAGTGCAGGAATTCAGCCTATGCAGCAGGGATCACGTGATCACAACTTGCCAATCACATAGAAGGCTGTCACAAACACTCAGGATAAAACGAACCGCCAGATGTGATTGGGTAGTGACCAGCGGAGGCCGCAGCTAGGACGGGTACAGGACGGTCACCCGGCCCCGGATCTGTACAGACACTCACTTCAGCTTTCACCCCAGCGGAGATGGCAGATCCCAGAAGGCTAAAGGACCTTGGATGATGTCACGGTCATGTGACCAGTCACGTGCACAGGAGGAGCGACGCTCTGACTTGTGCTATCCTGCGTGTCTGCATAGCCTGCGTGCAGCAGATCTGTCTGCGTGTGTCTGCATAGCCTGCGTGCAACAGAGCTGTATGTGTGTGTCTGCATAGCCTGCGTGCAGCAGAGCTGTATGTGTGTGTCTCCATAGCCTGCGTGCAGCAGAGCTGTATGTGTGTGTCTGCATAGCCTGCGTGCAGCAGAGCTGTATGTGTGTGTCTCCATAGCCTGCGTGCAGCAGAGCTGTGTGTGTCTCTGCATAATCTACATGCAATAGAGCTGTGTGTGTGTACATAACCTGCATGTAGCAGAGCTGTGTGTGTCTGCATAACCTGTGTGCAGCAGAGCTGTGTGTGTGTCTGCATAATCTGCGAGCAACAGTGCTGTATGAGCAGAGTTCAAAAGGAAAGGAGCGGCATCTGCATTTTCTTACAGAATTTGCTGACATTGGTTTTAAGGGCCATAACTTTTTTTTATTTTTTTGTTGGCTGAGCTGTGTGAGGGACTGGCTATAGTTTTTATTGGTACAATTTTGGGATAGTGTTGAGTAAATTTGTGTTTTCAAGTCTAGCGTACAAGGTTCGGGTTAGCTAAGAATTCCGTTATGGATTCCGATACCACGGACCATAAGTTATGTAGCGGAATCCATAACGGAATTCTTAGATAATCCGAACCTTGTACGCCGAACTTGAAAACACAACTTCGCTCAACACTAGTCTTTATTCCATATTTTAGGAGGTGGGGTGGGCAAAAATTGCAATTCTGTCAGAAACTTGTATTTTTTATTTTTTTTTTGATGTTTTGCCTAGCGATATGCCCCCATTGTCTGAGATGGGAAAACCCCTTTAATGGCCGGCTGCACTCACAATACTGTGCGACCATTAACAACTGGTTATACCCTGATCAGCGTGCTGCAGGGGAAGGACCTTCTTCCAACGTGTGCTGTTGCTTCTGGACGTCCATTGTGCAGCTACATCAGGCAGGTCCACTGTACATTTTCCATAGTGGACGATCCACAGGGTATCTGGCATAAATCTGCACCAAATAAATTGTGTTGATTTTGCTGAAAAATTTGGCCCATAAATGCTGAGGATTTGCCACGGATTTCAGCCTTTGCATTTATATAGCAGCTGTTTCTCCGCAGCGTGTGGATCCCATTTGCTGCTACTGTAAACACTGGATTTCCCACATGCAGTTCAGCTGCAGAAAAACGTGCAGTGTTTTTACCACGTGGCCATGTCCTAACAACTCATGCACATGACTATATATCGTATATTTTGCGGTCTACAAACTGTGAGCTCAGAAAATACGGATACTGTCCTTGTGCATTTTTTTTTTTTTTTTTGCATTTTTTTTTTTTTTTATCATTTTTTATTTTATTTTCATTAAAGTACAAGAAAGAACAAGAACCATTCAACAACCATTTGGGTCAGACAGAAGCTCCGTAAATGCATATGACATAATGTTGCCTCATGAGACTGATAAATGATGTGTACGAATACAAGACCCAAAAATAATAGTAGATTCAAGCGGTGTCTCAACCTTAGAGACCGCAACAAAATATTCTACCAGACATACCACAAACACAACTCACAAGACTTACAGGCCCAACAGACAAAGGGAAGGGGTGGGGGAAGGTACTACACAGGTGTGACTTCACAAACAAAGTCCGGACGAACACATGAAGAGGGAGGGAGTGGAGGTAGAGAGGTCAGGGGAAAGGGCAGGGAAAAGAAAAAGAGAAAAGGAGAGAAAGGGAGACAAGGGAAGAACATCCCTGATATTTTCCCTCACCTTCCCTCTCCAATGGAGAGAAAAGGAACTGAACGGAAGGGCCAGGAAAGGAAGAGAGGAGGGGGCATTAGAGAAAAAAGCTTTACCCTCTCCATACCTAAACCAGAGTGTCTCGTGTCTCCCTCCACGGCCTCCAAAGCATCTCAAATGTATCGTGCGTTCTAGTCAACCAGCTAGACATCTCCTCGAATTGACAAATTTGATCTACTTTCTTTATCCATTCCGTCAGTGAAGGCGGAGAGGTGCTCAGCCAATGTAATGGGATCAAAGCTCTGGCCGCCGCAATTAGATGTGAAGTTAGATTCTTTTTGGAGGGTTTGTATGTCTTAGAGGGTCTAGCAAGCGCTACAATGTCGATGGAGAGGCTAAGCTCCTGGCCACTAAGCTTGCTTATGGCTTTCTGTATGTCCTCCCAGTACGGGCGGATTCCAACGCAGTCCCACCATATGTGTGATAATGAGCCAGTTCCAGAATTAGAAACGCCAACAAAGAGCAGAGGGGAGTAATCCCCTATCAAACATGAATTGGGGGGTTTTGTACCATCTGGAAAGTAGCTTATAGTGACTTTCCTGGATGCGTACACAAGTGGAGAAGCCATGTGAAGTAGACAGTACTCGCTTCACCTCTTCTTCCGAGAGAGTTATTCCCAATTCTCTTTCCCATTCCTCCACAAAAGGCGGCTTCAAAACCCTCCCCAGACCCCCCAATAACCTGTAGAGAGATGAGATCTTTTTAAGTTTCCGCACTGGAGAAGATAGTATCTGTTCAAAGGCCGACAGAGTTCTCTGAAAGTCGTACTTCTTTAGGGCACTGCGGCAGACCGAGTTAAAGTGAGGAAGATACAGAAGGTAGGACGGTGAGTTTTGAAGGGAAGGCGGAAAAGAGACATCCTGTGGGATACACTGGTCCTTCAATAATTGCCCCACTGATTGTGTTTCAAAAAGCTTCCATAATGAAGGAAAGATATCCTTTTGAGATCCCATCAAGACTGGCAAGAGGGACGCCGGCATTAGGGGTGACGGTCCCGGTAGTAATCTATCCTTTAGTTTTGCCCATGTATCCCACATGCCTCTCATCAGGGGATCTAATTCCACTACATTAGTGCTGCTCTCTATGGGAAACCACAACCTTCTGTTAAAAGTCGGGCCTGTTGTATGTTTCGCCAATTTAACTACATCCTCTTGCCTCTTGGGATCCACCATCTCCAGCCATCTATTGAGCTGGATGGCTTGGTAGTATATTAAAGTATCAGGAACACCCAAGCCTCCTTCTTCTTTTGGTCTGATCAAAACCTGATATGCAATTCTAGCTTTTTTCCCTTTCCAGAGAAATCTAGAGAACAGCCTCCGAATATCAGTGAAAAATTTCGAAGGTAGGACTATAGGTACCATCTGCATCGTGTATAGGATCTTGGGAAATACATACGCCTTAAGCACATTCTTCCTCCCCATCCAAGACAGGAAAGGAATATCATATTTGTGAAGCATACTCTTAATACTCTCAAGAAGTGGAACATAATTTGTCTGGTACAGATCTCTCATGTCCTTGGGGATTTTAATACCCAAATATGTTAAGGGACCCTTAGCTACCGGGAAAGGAGAACGGGAAGAGACGTCAAGGGGGTCCAGACCAGAACCGTTGACAATCAAGAGCTCCGATTTCGAAGTGTTGACCTTAAAGTCAGATAATGCACTAAAGATCTCTAGCTTCTCAACCAAGGCTGAGATTCCACTGTCAGGATTGGTAATGAGAAACAATAGATCGTCTGCAAAAGCAGTGCATTTCAGGTTCCCATCCCCGTATCTCATTCCCTGTATCCGAGGGTCCTGACGTATTGCTTGGATTAATGTTTCCACCACAAGAATAAAAAGAGCTGGGGAGAGGGGGCAACCCTGGCGAGTGCCATTGGAGATCTCAAATACCGGTGAAAGGGTCCCATTCACTCTCAATCTCGCATGTGGCTGACTATAGAGGGAGAAAATGGCATCTATAAATACTTCTGGTATTGCAAATCTTCTCAATGTTAATTTCATGAAAGCCCACTTGACCCTATCAAAGGCCTTTTCTGCATCGATACTTAAGAGAACCAAAGGGAGCTTCTCTTTGCGAGCCAGCTGAGCAGCATAGAACACCCGATGGGCGTTGTCCCGCCCCTCTCTACCTCGCACAAATCCTGATTGCTCTGAGCCTACAAGCAACGGCAGGATGTCTCCCAGTCTGGTAGCTAGAATTTTGGCCCATATCTTGAGATCTATATTTAGAAGGGAGATCGGTCTGTAGCTCCCGCACTCCAAGGCGTCCTTCCCCTCCTTTGGTATAAGGACTACACATGACTCTAGGGCCTGTCTAGGTAGTGGGTCCCCATTCATCAAGCTATTACAAACCTCTGTCAGATGGGGCAACAAAATCTCCTGGAATTTTTTATAGTAAAGTAATGGTAGTCCGTCTGGACCAGGCGTCTTACCGGGTGGAAAACTAAGCATCACTGTCCTAACCTCTTCTTGGGTGATTTTCCTAATTATATGTTTGCCCAGCTCCGGCGTAAGTGTCGGCAGATGTAAAGAGTGTAAAAAGTGGGTTATCCTGTCAGCTAACTCTGGACCCCCTGCTTGCTGGGTATTCTGACTGAGGTTATATAGGGACGAATAAAACTCTTGAAAAGATTTGGCAATTGCAGGCGTATCCTGATACAATTGACCATTCCTCCCCTTAATCTTAGCGATATAGGAGTCCTGCTTAGATTTCTTTAATAAGGATGTCATCATCCTGTTGCCTTTATTCCCATGGGCATAAAGCTTGTGTTGGAAGTAAAGCAAATTCTTGGCAACTCTGCCAGAGAGTAGTTTTTGAAGCTCCATTCTAAGGCTAACAAGATCTTCCTGCACTGTGCTACTAGTTTTCCGTTTATGGACCTTTTCCAAGGAGGCTATTTGTGCCAGAAGCGAGTCTATCATTTTTTGCCTATCTTTTTTCACCTTGGTGCCTAGGGCAATAAATATACCCCTCACAACAGCCTTGTGTGCTTCCCAGACAACTGGGTACTTACAGTCTGAGGAAAGATTCAAGGAGAAGTAGGAGGATAAAGAATTCTTGATCTGCTCGCAGTGCCCCAAATTATGCAACAAGGACTCGTTCAGACGCCAGTTCCAATCTCTCCTGGTCAGGGAAGTCATGTTGAGGGTCGCCACACACGGAGCATGGTCTGATACTGTTATGGAACCGATTCTAGCATCACCTATATATGTCAGGATACTGGAGGAAACAAAAATATAGTCAAGTCTCTGAAAAGATGCATGAGGAGTGGAGTAAAAAGAGTAATCCCGCGTCGAGGGATTGAGAGAGCGCCACACATCAATCAAACCCACTGTTTGGAGCTTGTTATATAGCTTACTCAGATGGTGCTGAGAGATGTGGGATCTTTCCTTTGAAGCATCTAACAGAGGGTTGAGAACCAAATTCAGGTCCGTCCCCAGCACTATACTCCCTTCTGCAAACATCCTCAGAGAATCCAAAGTTTTCAGTAACCAAGAAACCGTAGCCTTGTTTGGCGCATAAAGATTAGCAAACGTGAACTTTTTACCGGCAATTTCCCCTTTTAAAAAGAGGTATCTACCTTCCGCATCAGACAGTTGCTGAGCTAGCACAAAAGGAATAGACTGGTGGAATGCGATGGACACCCCCTTGGAGGCCGAGGAGGGATGACAACTGTGGTACCACTGCTTGAACGGGCGCAGAGGCAACCTAGGTATCCTGCCCTGTCTAAAATGTGTCTCCTGGAGAAAGATTATGTGAGATTTGAGTTTCCGCAAGGTCAGAAAGACTCTTCCCCTCTTGTTCGGGGAGTTCAACCCCTTAACATTAAAGGTGGTTAGTAGGACATCCGACATTGTGTAGCAATCTGACCCCTATTCTCTCTGGAATCCGGGACGGAGGGCGGGGGAGAGAAAAAGACGGACAGACGGAAGGACGGGAAGAAACCCAGAGGGGAGAATGAGATGGGAGGGAATAACACAAAGACACACAAACACTAGACAACAAATAAGTATATATATAATACAAATAACACTAGAGGTTAACAAATAATGTGTTCAACCCACACTCTAGGCACGTTAGCTGTAACCCAGAGTTAAATGCCCCTAAGGCTAAGAACAGAAAGATAACAAGATCTCTAAACCCAAATCCACCAATAAAGTGAGATTACAGGGCAAGAGATGCAAGTAGAAGGAGAAGTTGTGCGCAGGGGACTTGTAAAATAAGCACAACTACCTAGCCAGCAACTCAGCAACCCAGCAATCCACCCAACCCATAAACCTATTAAATAGGCAGAACTGACAGACAAATAACCATATAAGCAAATAAGCATATAAGCATATACCCCAGAACCTTCTAATGCCCTGACCATGTGTAACTCTTAAGTGTAGTTAAACTACTATCTCAGAAAACGATCCCTCCAAGCGGCAGGTGGCTAGAAGGCAGAGTGGAAACGAAAATGATAAACTCAAAAAGGTATGAAGGACAATAAGGACAGTACAGGGAGAGAAAAGTAAAGATAGAGAAGTTAAAAGATATGACAGAGATTGACGACGAGATTGGTAAGAGTCAGCAAAATCGGCATAGTCTCATCAGTGATAGATGGTCTTAGGGCTAACCATCCCTTCTCACCAACTCCAGAGGGAAGGATAAAAGCATACTCTTAAAAAGGGTGACATTTGGTATGCAGGCGCCTCTCTGACACCATGGCCCAGAGACGCTCCCAAATTCCACATGGTGCGGCCCACTAAGAGCTCGAATTAACTCCTCTTTCCAATCTTAAAGAACTAAATAAACCCATAAAGGTGGAATTAGGAAGGGGGGGAAGTACAGTAGAAGGAAAAATTAAACATAGAAAAAAAAAAAAAAGTATGTAATAGTTTAGGGGTCCTTAATGAATGAGCAATTCCCAGCGTAGATATAGCCCGGTAGATTACGTTAATACCTTCATACGCATTAAGAAATGGACATCAAAAATAGCTATTATTGCACTTAACACTAGACCTTCAGAGGGTCTTCTTGATGAAACTAAAATTGCATAAAACCACAGATGGAAATAAGGAGATGACAGAACAGCCCGATGAGAAATAAACGATATCAATAAAAACTGTGACAAGGCGACATTGCACCCCCTCCCTCTCAATTCGTTCTCCACCCGACTCGATCACATCGGGCCCCCGAGACCAGAACGGACAAGCTCGAAACCATTATAAAGAGCTTAGTGTGCCCCAGTCACGGTGTCGAGAAATGAACCAAGTCACGATGTGAAGAAAGGCGTGGATATTGGCCCTTCTGCCAAAATACCATAACGAAGCTGGAATACAATCCTCTCCTCACTCGTCACTCCGTCCAAGTAAGATCTAGATTCCCGCGTCTAGGAGCACATGGCACTCAGGTCGGCTTCGCCGCCATCTTGCCTTGTTTTTTAGCTGCCTTGGAGGACTTGGCCCTGGCGACTGTGTTCCATCGCTCAAACTGTGGAAGCGCCGGAAGGCGAGCCAGGACCGGCACCGGCATCCACGAGGGGACTTCCATCGGGGTAAGGCCCAGCACTGACCACACTTTTTCTAGATCTTCCGGCGTGTGGATAGCGATCCTGCGTCCTCCCTTCAGTATCGACAAGCCAAAAGGGTATAGCCAGGAGTACGGGAGCCTAGCCTCCCGTAGGGCTTCCAGGAGTGGTCGCAGCAGCCTCCTCTTAGCTAAAGTAGATGGTGCAATGTCTTGGAAAAATAAAAGTTCCGCTTCAGCGTATACAATGCGTGTCTTCTCTTTGGCTGCTTTGAGGATGGCGGCCGTGTCGACATATGAGAGCAGACCGCAGATGACATCTCTCGGCCTCTCCGATGGTTTCGGCAAGGGACGAAGCGCCCGGTGAATGCGCTCTATTCTGATCTGTTGTGCCCTCTCTGGTCCCACTAGATCTGCAAACACCTCCACTGCAACCTTATGCAGGGCCTCCGCCGCCCACGATTCTGGTAGGCCCTTTATGCGGATGTTTCTACGTTGGCTGCGATTTTCCTGGTCCTCTATAAGAACCAGGGCTCGGTTGAGTTCCATGGCCTGTTGATCAACCTGGTGCGCCAAGGCAGAGGAGTGCGCTACTATATCCGAAGCAGAGTTCTCCAGGCCTTCCACTCGGTGCCCCATCTGTAGGAGTTCCGTCTTGATATCAGCAAGCTCTCCCATTACCGGACGCAGTGCTTGGTCTAGAGCTTGTTCCAAGGCCCTGGTAAGAAAGCCCCTCGAAATCGTAGTCTCCGACTCCTGTTCACTTCCTTCAGGGAAACTGTCCGGTTCAGATTCCTCAGCTGCGTGAGCGGGCTCTTGCGATCCGGTGGCCATCTTGGGATCCTCGTGGCGGGGGAGCGTGTCTTTCTTTTGAAAGAATTTCTGCATCCCCTGCTGCTGTCTCTGGGGTCTCGGCTCCTCCAGGTGGTCAGCACCTCTGTCTCTTCCGTATTTGACCATCTTGGGTTGATTTGTCAGCTGTAAAACAGGGTGTAATCGCTGGGTCTCGGAGCAGCTCTTTCCTCACGCAGCCATCTTCCTTCGCGGCTAGGCTCCGCCCCCCCCCTTGTGCATTTTTTGCAGACCCTTTGGCCGCATTTTGCGGACCACAATACGACATACGGATGCTGTCACAGATGTCTTCTCCATATCCTATGTACCTGTATTCTCTATAGAAATCAAAATTAGGCTTATTCACTTTAGAAAAAAAGACGACTGAGGGGAGATCTAATAACTGTATACAGGGTGGGCCATTTATATGGATACACCTAAATAAAATGGGAATGGTTGGTGATATTAACTTCCTGTTTGTGGCACATTAGTATATGGGAGGGGGAAACTTTTCAAGATAGGTGGTGACTAGAGTTGAGCGAACGTGCTCGTAACGAGCACTGTAGTGCTCGGATCCCCTGCGCTCGCATGGCCGCAGGCATCCGGATCCGTCCTCACCTGACTGTAAGTCAATAGGGGCGGATCCGTTTGGTATGACACACGAGTGTGTCCCATGCAAGTGCAGGGGATCCGAGCACTACAGTGCTCGTTACGAGCACGTTCACTCAACTCTAATGGTGGCCATTTTGAAGTCGGCCATTTTGGATCCAACTTTAGTTTTTTCAATGGGAAGAGGGTCATGTGACACATCAAACTTATTGAGAATTTCACAAGAAAAACAATATTGTGCTTGGTTTTAACGTAACTTTATTCTTTCATGAGTTATCTACAAGTTTCTGACCACTTATAAAATGTGTTCAAAGTGCTTCCCATTGTGTTGGATTGTCAATGCAACCCTCTTCTCCCACTCTTCACACACTGATAGCAACACCGCAGAAGAAATACTAGCACAGGCTTCCAGTATCCATAGTTTCAGGTGCTGCACATCTCGTATCTTCACAGCATAGACAATTGTCTTCAGATGACCCCAAAGATAAAAGTCTAAGGGGGTCAGATCAGGAGACCTTGACCGCTGAGTTTTTGCACCTGTGTTGGAACTGCAGTCATGTGCAGACTTTTTGGCGGTGGGGGTGGGGGTGGGGGGGGGTGGTGGTGGTGTATAGTACCATTAACCTTTTCAGTACCGAGCCACTTTTCACCTCAAATCCCAGGCCATTTTTTGCAAATCTGACATGTGTCACTTTATGTGGTAATAACTTTGGAACGCTTTTACTTATCCAGGCCATTCTAAGATTGTTTTCTCGTCACATATTGTGCTTCACAATAGTAGTAAATTTGTGGCAAAATATTTCATTTTTATTTATAAAAAAATACCAAATTTAGCAAAAATTTGGAAAAATTTGCAAATTTCAATTTCTCTACTTTCAAAATACATAGTAATACCTCCAAAAATAGTTATTATTTTACATTCCCCATATGTATACTTTACTTTATGTTGGCATCATTTTATAAATGTCATTTTACTTTTTTGGGACGTTAGAAGGCTTAGAAGTTCAGAAGCCATTTTTCAAATTTTCAACAAAATTTCCAAAACCATTTTTTTAAGTACCAATTCAGATATAAAGTGATTTTGAGTGGCTTACGTAATGGAAACCACCCATAAATGACCCCATTTTAGAAATTACACCCCCCAAATTATAAAAAACTGCTGTTACAAACTTTGTTAACCCTTGAGGTGTTCCACAAGAATTAATGGAAAATGGAGGTGAAATTTCAAAATGTCACTTTTTTGGTAGATTATTCATGTTAATTTTTTTTCTTGTAAAACAGCAAGGGTTAACAGCAAACTAAACCTCAATATACATTGCTCTGATTCTGCAGTTTACAGAAATACCCCATATGTGGTGGTAAACTGCTCTATGGGCACGTGGCAGTGGTCAGAAGGAAAGGAGCACCATATGGATTTTGGAGGCAGATTTTGCTAGAATGGATTTTAGGCACCATTTTGTAATTGAGAGACCCTGACGTACCCCTATAGTGGAAACCCTCAAAAAGTGACCCCATTTTGGAAACTACATCCTTCATAAGAATATATTATATTTGACCCCCTAAGCGTTTTACGGAATTTGGAAACACTTGGCTGTGAAAATGAAAAGTTTCATTTCTTCCAATAAAATGTTGCTTTAGCCCCAAATTTTTCATTTTCACAAGGGGTAACAGGAGAAAAGCACCCCATAATTTGTTACCCATTTTCTCCTGAATACAGCAATACCCCATATGTGGTGGTAAACTGCTGTGCGGGTACATGGCAGGACTCCGAACAGAAGGAGCGCCATATGGATTTTACAACAGAGATTTTGATGGATTGGTTTGCGGGAGCCACTGATTTTTATTTTTTTGAGTTATTGTCTTATGTGGGGGCTCATTTTTTGCGGGACGAGATGACGGTTTGATTACCATTTTGGGGTACATACACCTTTTTGATCGTGTGGTATTACACTTTTTGTGAGGCAAGGTGAGAAATTTTTTACAGCATTCGCCTGGGGGTCCATTTCATGTAATATTTTATAGAGCAGGTTGTTACGGACGCGGCGGTACCCAATATGTGTAACTTTTTTTATTTATGGAAAGTTTTACACATTAGATTTATTTTTGAACAGAATAAAATCTGTTTTTTGTGTTGCCATTTTCAAAGAGCCATATTTTTTTTATTTTTCGGGCGATTGTCTCAGGTAGGGTATCATTTTTGCGGGACAAGATGACAGTTTGGTACCATTTTGGAATAAATACGCCTTTTTGACCTGCTGTTACACTTTTTGTAAGAGAAGGTGACCAAAAAGTCTGTTTTGACACTTTTTTTTTTTACAGCGTTCACCTGGCGGGGTGGATGACGTGATATTTTTATAGAGCCGGTCGATACGGACGCGGGAATACCTAATTTTTTTAACTTTTTTTTTTGGAAAATGCCTTTTTTTTTTTTACTATGTTACTTTTATTATTATTATTTTTTTTTTTTTAGGAAACTTTATTTTTTTACTTTTTTTTTCCACTTTAACTTTTGGGGGTCTGATCCCCTTTACAATGCAGTACAATACTTTTGTATTGTAATGCATTTGGCTGTAAGTGTATTACTCAATGTAATACACTTACAGCCTACTTCCTGTGCGATCCCAGGTCGCTGGATCGCACAGGCATGCCCCCCCCCGCTCGCCATCCTGAACTCCCTTAACTCCCGCACACCACATGTGGTATGTCCCGCACATGAAGGGTTAATGCGCCGGCATCTGTGTTTTCACCGATGCTGGCGCATTCAGCAGGGGTCTGGCGCCTGGGCACAGCCGGACCCCCGCTGCTGATCGGGTGGGTGCTGGGACTTGCAGCAGTGATTTTCGCGCCGTACATGTACGGCGCTGGGAGTCTAAGGATTAACAGTAAAACCGGTGTTCAGCTGCCATTTAATCCCCAGGTTGCTATTATTGGGGATATTGAGAGGTTGCAGGGTTCGTTCCATCAATATAGATTTATTCTTATATTTATTCTTATATTCTTATGTTGGCCAGAGTTATTATTACACAGGGATGGATGGCACAAATTTTGGTGCAAGTCTGATGTTGCACTAAAATTTGGAAATTTAAAATAGTGGGCAAATTGTGGAACGGCTTAGGGACAACTCTGTGAATGTCCTTGAGTGACTCAGCCTGGGCCCTGACTTGAACCCAATCGAATATCATTGGAAAGACCTGAAAATGGCTGTTCACTGACGGTCCCCATCCGACCTGACAGAGCTTGAGTGAATCTGCAGAAAAAATGGAAAGAAACCCCCAAATCCGGGTGTGAAAACCTTGTGGCCTCATCCCCAAGAAGACTGGAGGCTGTAATCACTGACAAAGGGGCTTCAACTAAGTCCTGAGTGAAGGGTCTGAATACTTATGTCAATGCAAGATTTTAGTTTTTCCTTTTCAATAAATAAGCAAAGATTTCAAACATTCTGTTTTCACTTTGTCATTGAAATGCAGGTTGATGGTGAAAAATTTTTTTTTTTAGCACAAGGCCACAACAAAAAAAATGTGAAGAGAGTGAAAAGGTCTGAAGACTTTTCAAATGCATTGTAGATGCCAGTCCTATCTCCACAACAGGGCCCTCGAAATGAAAAGAGCACACCGCACATTTATTCCATTCACTGCTATGGGTCTTTCAAAAATAGCCAAGCAAACATGAGCGGCTGCACAGAACCCCAACCGTTAATCTCATCGAACACTTCTGGGATGAATAGGAAAGATGATTGTAAACCAGGCCCTCTTGTCCAACTTCAATATCTAATCTCAGAAATGCTGTTTTGGATGAATAGACAAATTCCCACAAAAACGGCACACGTTCTTCCGGTGCGGCACACGCACCAGAAGAGTGGAGGCTGCTGCTGTAAACCACAAAAGCGGGTCCTGCTCATTATTTTTGGAATAGGATGTACAACAAGCTCAAATAGGTGTGATGGTCAGATGTCCACAAATGTATATTAGGGAATGGATTGCCAAACTTTAATTGAAAGCCTGAGATACAGTAGTACTTTCCCCACACAAGTGCATTTACAAGAATGAGGCCTATCACATGCCCTCTCCAAATAGAGAAGGGCCCTTAAAGGGAACCTGTCATCTCCGAAACCCCCCCTGAACTAGAGTAAGTGTTGTATAGTGTAAATGATGCTGAATCCGAATATGTAAGTTTTATCTTCATACTCACTTCTATTCCGACGCTGTGCTCCCACAAACCAGCAGTAAAATGCACTCACTGGACTCTTCTTTGAGTCCTCTCCATTATGTGAGTGAGCACCGGAGTCCAGTGAGTGCATTTTACTGCAGGTTTGTGGGAGCACAGCGTCGGAATGGAAGTGAGTATGAAGACAAAAATTACATATTCGGATTCAGCATCACTTACACTATACAACGTTTAATCTAGTTCAGGGGGTGTTTCGGAGATGACAGGTTCCCCTTAAATCTGTTCCCCAAGACCCTGAGCCAAAGACCCTAAAAGGACCAGGGACCAATGGTCTCCTTACACTAAAGCATAAAGAGAGTCTGTCGGAGCTCCAGCATCAGCACAGGCCGCCTCACACACATCCACTACAGCTGATAGTCCAGGTTAGGCTCCTGCACAAGAGTAAACTGGGAGAGGAACCTGGGGGCCACACACAAACCGCCTTAGACGTTTAGAAAGAAAGACCATAAGGGTACTGAACCACGAAAAATCCCATGGTAAACATTATGCAAAGCGAGCACGCAAGTGAAATAATAAGTGCCATGCTATGCTGGTCCAGCCTAATGACTAGGGAGCATAGAGATGCCTCATATTTTACCCCTTCGTGACCAAGGCCACCAAAATGTAATCAAAATACTTTCAAAGGTTAAATAATTGATCTGATACTTAAAGGGGTTTTCCAGGCTTTTATTATTGATAGGTAATTGTATGGGAAGGGTATTTTTAAGGACTGATTGGTTATGTCCCCTTTAATTCTGTTTAGTACTCTGTGTAACAGTTTACAAGTTTTCCTTGTAATGAAGTGGGTTAGAGGTAGTACTCATCCCCCATTGTGCTGATAAGACCACATTCCTGAGTGATCTCAGAGATATGCGTGATGCACGCTGGAGGAAGGGCTGATGAGATTAAGTGTGGTCTGCACTAACAAATTAATTGGGTTTTGACAAGGCACTTCATCCTTGGTAGGATGTGAGTATGGATTTATCCCATCTCTTGTACACCCTGGAGTGTCGGTCATCTATTATAACGTGGTAGACCGCCACGGTTTATAGTATGGCAACCGGATCCCTACCTCACATTTAGACTAGTGATGATTATTTACTTTTTACTATTCTGTATGTGATTTCTCTGTTTCATCTTCTATTTAATCACGTAAATATATTTATTCACTTAGCCTGCACAAGCTTATTCATTCTCAAATCTATTGAATTTACGTTACAGTCATCAATATTAGAAGCCTGGAAAACCTCTTTAATTATTTGTGGCACAGGATCTGCTCTCCTGTGGTACCAAAGCAGGCCCTGTAACTTTTACTTTCAGGTTTTAGAGAGAAAAATGGGCAAAAACAGTTTAAAATTCCAAGTCTCTCTTTCCAGGTGTAACTATATAAACTTTATAAAGCAAATTTATACCAATGAATTCTGGCAAAATGCCGGCTTTCAGACAGCCAAAAACTATTGCATGACATCGTTTTTGTCCAGCCGAAAACTAGCGTTTATGCCGGAAAGCGGCTGGGTTCTCATTACAGTCAATGAGGTTTGGTGGATCCCCTTTATGCCCTCCACCCCCCCATTATTTTGTCTTATTTTCCAGCTCTTTATTGCTGCTGCTTTGTCACCTGCTTTTGACTGTTTGTTACTTTGCACTCCATTGGATGGCGATGTTCTCTTTGTTTTGTGACCGACCAGCTATTTCGGTGCTTGTTTCACATCCAAGTGTCTTAAAGAAGCACTTCCACAAACATTTTTATTCTCTGACCTGTTAGAAAGGTACATGATGAAAACTGTAGTTAAGGTAATCTTCTTACTAGTGCCTGTATTTGTGAGTTATAAACTCCTTTCTGATCCTCAGCTCAGCTGTCATGTGACCAACACTCTGATTTCCAACTGACACAGGACAGGAAGTCAGTTACATCTCCATTCTTTCCTATGAGACTGACATTGACGCTCCCATAGGAATAAACAAGATGCTGTGTCAGTTGGTGATCAGAGTGTTGGTCACATGACAAAACTAAGGATCAGAAGGGAGGCTATAACTCACAAATACAGTCACTGGTAAGAAGATTACCTTCACTACAGTTTACATCATGTACCCTTCTAACAGGTCAGAGTACATTTTGGAGTGCTTCTTTAATGGCTTGGCATTTCTCCGAGCACCATTTTGTTCTTGTTGAAGTTCATGTTCAGACCTGGAGGATTTGGTATCCGCTAGGGCCGAAACGATTACTCGATTGGATCGAGTAATTCAACACAAAATTTTTTTTTATTTGTGTCATGTGACCACAGAGCAGCAGTGAAGCTCTTGCTACTACTCCGCTCTCCGTGGTCACCCGCTGGCCTGCGTGCTGCACTGTTTCCTGACACATCGTCAGGACATAGTGTAAGTATGCGTGCACTATGACCTGACGCTGCGTGACATCAGGACGACAGTGCAGCACGCGGAGAAGACAGAGGAGTTGTGGAGCGGCGCCCCTACAGAACAGGTAAGTATTAAAGGGCTGCTGGAGACTAGGAGCGGAGATGGTGGCACTGGGGGAGTTGAGGGCATGCTGGCATCGGAGGGGGTTACTGATGGTATGGGGGGGGGGGATGATGGCACGGAGGACTGATGGCACTGGGGGGAGCTGATAGCACAGAGCTGATGGCACAGAGGATTGATGGCACGGGGGGGAGCTGATGGCACAGAGGACCGATGGCACAGAGGACCGATGGCACTGGGGGGAGCTGATAGCACAGAGCTGATGACACGGGGGGGGGAGCTCATGGCACAGTGGAGCTGATGGCACTGGGGAGGAGCTGATGGCATTTTATAAAGGAAAATGTTTTTTCCATATTAGTTTTTTATTTCTTATTACAGTACCCGATTAATCGATGGATTACTTGATTACTAAAATAATCGATCGCTGCAGCCCTAGTATCAGCAACCAGCTACGCTACAATGCAAGTATCACAATGCAAGCGGCAGAATGCAATGCAAATAATGACATGTGCCGCCAGATCTGCAATAAACCCTGTGCACATTGTGTCATGGATTCAAAGTCATAACTAGGGATGAGTGAATTGACTTCGGATGAAACATCCGAACTCGATTCGCATAAAACTTTGTTCTGATACTGTACGGAGCCGGAGCTCTGTACAGTATTGGCTCCAATGAGCCAAAGTTATTACTTCGGTTCCAAGTGGAACCAATACCCGAGTTTGGGAAATGTTTTTTTTTACAGTAGAAATGAATTTATAAAGTTATTACAAAGTAATAACTTCGGCTCATCGGAGCCAATACATTCTAATACTGTACAGAGTCCCGACGCCATACAGTATTAGAACAGAGTTTTAAGTGAATCGACTTCGGATGTTTCATCCAAAGTCAATTCGCTCATCCCTAGTCATAACCACTGCAGAAACGTTCCCTCATGTCTGAAAATACTGCTGTACCCTGTTCACACTTGATGCCATGGTATTTGACAGGAAGAACACCAGCGGCCGCCGTCATCCGACAGAAGTGGAATTCTTATTTTTGTTTTTCTGCTCCTACAGAACAGAAAAACTGAAATCTTGAGTGAAGTGTGAACAGAGCACATAATTATACTATTTAAAGGAATTGTCTCACTTCAGTAAGTGGCATTTATCATGTAGAGAAAGTTAATACAAAGCACTTACTAATGTATTGTGATTGGCCATATTGCCTCCTTTGCTGGCTGGATTCATTTTTAACTTTCTCTACGTGATAAATGTCATTAAAATGTCATTTGCTGAAGTGAGAGAGCCCTTTAATGATGTGAAATACAATGTTAAAATGAAAAGGGTATTCGGAGATATTTTTACGGATGACCTAGGTCATCAGTATCTGATCGGCGGGGGGGGTCTGACACCTGGAACCCCCCACCGATCAGCTGTTTGAGAAGGCAGTAGCACGGCGGTCTTCTCACAGCTCATCAAGCACAGCGCTGTACATTGTATAGTGGTTGTGCTTGGTATTGCAGCTCAGCTCCATTCACTTTAATGGGGCTGAGCTGAGCCTAGGTCATGTGACCAATAAAAGGGATGTCACATGGCCTAGGGAAAGCTGTGAGAAGGCTGTGGTGCTGATCAATAGAATTTGTTTTTAAACCCCTTTAAGTACACAAAATACAACTTTCTGCTCACTCACTGTACAATATAGACCTACATCACTGTTGTCTCCTGAACTCGTTAAAAGGCAACTGACGATAAAAATGGATCCCGGTGTAAACTGTAAGTACAGAAATGTTGTCGTTGCCTTTTCTCAAATGCACTTTTATTATTTGTGAGGATACAATGTTCTAGAAAACAGGAGGAAATCCCCTTATAAATAGGATATAAATAGGCGCTAACACTAAAAACAAAATATATGCTAACATAAAAAAATCTAAATTCTGTCACAATAAGAAAAATAGAAGAAAAGGACTCCAACAGCGAATATTGGAAATTCATCTATATTTACATGCAGATCCAAAATATCGAGAAAAGATTTATATAAAGTTTACAGTAAATCCAAAAGTCTTAAGAGATCCGATGATGTTCTAATGCGCTGAAGTCTTCGGAGATGGAAAATGGAGGACAAGACAAAGAATTCATCACAGGAGGTCCGCTTGCTTCTGTTGGGATACCTTGGAGAGGAAATGCACAGGTGAACATAGTCACAACTTTCAGAGAAAAACGAAGCTTTACCGAAAGTTAACCCGAAACTGTCTGTCAGGGTCAGATTTTACCCATTTTCAATTTGTCCAGTTTAAAGGCTCTGGACACCTTTGGGGCAATTTTCTTTTTTGGGCTTTAAAAAAAAAAATCATTTTTTTTTTAATTGGTCCTTATTAAAAATTTTCTGCAGTTTTTGTGAAGCATGTGGTTAAAGAGGACCCGTCCCTTCTCCTGACATGTCTGTTTTAATAGGTTCATGCATTCCCCATATAATAACAGCTCTGAAACCTCTATTCTTATGTCTCTATGTTGTGCCATTTCTTTATTATTTCTACTAGAAGTTATGAATAAATTGCTATTTGCCTTCAGTAAAGGAACAGAGGGGAGGTGACCAGTTGGGGGTGTGTCCCTGCACAGACTGACTCCAGCCAATCAGTGCTGCCATGTTCAGTCTGTGCAGGGACACCCCCCCCCCCAACTTGTCACCTCCCCTCTGTTCCCTTACTGAAGACAAATAGCAATTTATTCATAACTTCTAGTGCAAATAATAAAGGGATGGCACAACATAGAGACATAAGAATAGATGTTCCAGAATTGTTATTACATGGGGAAGGCATGAAGCTATTAAACCAGACATGTCAGGAGAAGGGAGAGGTCCTCTTTAAAAATCAGTCTATTTGCAGACTGCCCCTCCTGCGTTCTGTCAGCTGACTAAGGCTACTTTCACACTTGTGGCAGCAGGCGGGGGAACAGCCTTCCGGATCCGTGCTAATGCTAGCCCACCGTGCCACTAGAAGTCCACTCCAGCCCCATTCACTATAATGGGGGCCGGACGGAGGTCCGGCTGAAGCACGGCAAACATGCCGAGAGGCGGCCAGACAAAAGTTACAGCTCGCTGGGTTTTGTGTCCGGGCACCTCTTGGCTTGTTTTCCGTGCTGCAGCCGGACCTGGGGCTGGAGCAGACTTCCGGTGGCACACGGATCCGGCAGACTGTTCCCCCTGCCAGGAACAGCCTGCTGCCACATGTGCGAAAGTAGCCTATGATTGTTTAGGAGGTCAGGAGATCAGAGATAAGGCTCCGACAGAACTCAGGAGGGACAGGCAGCACCCTAATGATAATGTGATCTGGCAAGTGCGCCATTCACATTATCTGGGGAATGAGCAGAACACCTCATACCTGGCGACCTCGTTTTTATTTGGTCAGCTGCAGATCCACCAAATCCTGGGTTCCTCTTCTACCATCCAAGATGGCCGCACACTGTGCATCAGTAGCCCGAGACACTTCCTACTTGTCCAGCCCTGCTCTTGGATTGGTGAACACTGTTCACATGAGCAGCGCTGGCCAATCTGAGGGCAGCAGGAAGTGCCTTGGGCTACCAAATTCTCAGTGTGGATCAGGCGATCTGAGAAGTGGTGCGGCCATTTTGGATGGCAGAAGAGGAGCCTGGGAACTGACAAATACTAAGATGCAAAGGAGGTCACCAGGTAAGTGCAATTCAGGTCTCCTTTCTGCTGCTCCCCCTTCTCCCTGTTACTGTTTCGCTGGAATACGGATTGAAAAGCTGCAGCTGCATCCCCCTCTTCCCCTCCATTTTCTGATCTGGACTAAATACATTCCTAAATGACCAGACACTTTTTTGCAATTTATCAGGCTACTGATGAGGGAAATAATCATACTCTTCTTTATCACTACCAAAGTAATTTTTCTGTTTTTAAGGATTACGTTCTGGTGCTCAGAGCCGCAACATATAGAACATGTCCTAGCTTTGGCTGCATTGCTTGTGCACCTACTGAAGTCAATGTGTCCGCAGCACGAGCATGGCCGGCACACGTTCGTGTGAATGCGCCCTTATGCTAGATTCGCCCCCGGCACTAATCATCTCTCTGTATAATAATTATATAAGATGTCCAATAGTTAACAGTAACAATACCTCTTCTGCACTGTTCTCCACAGCAGGGCTCTGAAGACTTCCTTCATTCTGCTCAGGAGGCTCAAGATCCTTTTAAAGATTTAAAAAAAAAAAAAAAAAAAAGCATCACATTATTAGATTACATAACAGTTTTTCAAGTGGAATAATTTAAAAAATGTGCCTGCATCGAGATATTATACATTACATTAATATTTAATTGTAGGGCAAGACCGCCCCATGTGCAACTGCTAGGACTGGAGGACAGTTAACCCTTCAGATTCCATGGCATCTGAGCAGTTAGACCATAGCCATAGGGTGCTGTTACAGCAGCTGAGGGCCTGTCGAAGGCCTGCCATACCAGTACTCCCAGTAAACTGCCTAGAATTATTGCAGTGTGTTGTACAAACAGGCAAAAGTGGAAATCAAAAGTAACAAAAAAAAAAAAATTTGTTTTTAAAAATATACAGTACAGACCAAAAGTTTGGACACACCTTCTCATTCAAAGAGTTTTCTGTATTTTCATGACTATGAAAATTGTAGATTCACACTGAAGGCATCAAAACTATGAATTAACACATGTGGAATTATATACTTAACAAAAAAGTGTGAAACAACTGAAAATATGTCTTATATTCTAGGTTCTTCAAAGTAGCCACCTTTTGCTTTGATTACTGCTTTGCACACTCTTGGCATTCTCTTGATGAGCTTCAAGAGGTAGTCACCTGAAATGGTTGTCACTTCACAGGTGTGCCCTGTCAGGTTTAATAAGTGGGATTTCTTGCCTTATAAATGGGGTTGGGACCATGAGTTGTGTTGGGCAGAAGTCAGGTGGATACACAGCTGATAGTCCTACTGAATAGACTGTTAGAATTTGTATTATGGCAAGAAAAAAGCAGCTAAGTAAAGAAAAACGAGTGGCCATCATTACTTTAAGAAATGAAGGTCACTCAGTCCGAAAAATTGGGAAAACTTTGAAAGTGTCCCCAAGTGCAGTCGCAAAAACCATCAAGTGCTACAAAGAAACTGGCTGACATGAGGACCGCCCCAGGAAAGGAAGACCAAGAGTCACCTCTGCTGCGGAGGATAAGTTCATCCGAGTCACCAGCCTCAGAAATCGCAGGTTAACAGCAGCTCAGATTAGAGACCAGGTCAATGCCACACAGAGTTCTAGCAGCAGACACATCTCTACAACAACTGTTAAGAGGAGACTGTGTGCAGCAGGCCTTCATGGTAAAATAGCTGCTAGGAAACCACTGCTAAGGACAGGCAACAAGCAGAAGAGACTTGTTTGGGCTAAAGGACACAAGGAATGGACGTTAGACCAGTGGAAATCTGTGCTTTGGTCTGATGAGTCCAAATTTGAGATCTTTGGTTCCAACCACCGTGTCTTTGTGCGACGCAGAAAAGGTGAACAGATGAACTCTACATGCCTGGTTCCCACCGTGAAGCATGGAGGAGGAGGTGTGATGGTGAGGGGGGGCTTTGCTGGTGACACTGTTGGGGATTTATTCAAAATTGAAGGCATACTGAACCAGCATGGCTACCACAGCATCTGCAGCGGCATGCTATTCCATCCGGTTTGCGTTTAGTTGGACCATCATTTATTTATCAACAGGACAATGACCCCAAACACACCTCCAGGCTGTGTAAGGGCTATTTGACCAAGAAGGAGAGTGATGGGGTGCTACGCCAGATGACCTGGCCTCCACAGTCACCAGACCTGAACCCAATCGAGATGGTTTGGGGTGAGCTGGACCGCAGAGTGAAGGCAAAAGGGCCAACAAGTGCTAAGCATCTCTGGGAACTCCTTCAAGACTGTTGGAATACCATTTCAGGTGACTACCTCTTGAAGCTCATCAAGAGAATGCCAAGAGTGTGCAAAGCAGTAATCAAAGCAAAAGGTGGCTACTTTGAAGAACCTAGAATATAAGACATATTTTCAGTTGTTTCACACTTTTTTGTTAAGTATATAATTCCACATGTGTTAATTCATAGTTTTGATGCCTTCAGTGTGAATCTACAATTGTCATAGTCATGAAAATACAGAAAACTCTTTGAATATTAATATTAACCCTTTCCTGATGCACCTGGAGCTGTAACTTTTTATTGGGACAAGGGGGACTACAATTTAACTATAGTTATGGGATTTGTTTTTACTGTGTTTCTTGTGTAGTAAAACTGACCTGTTATCTTAAATTACAGTGACCATTTTTTTTATTAGTTTTTCTTGTGTTTTAATACTTTAAAAAAAAAGAAAGAAAAAATATAAACTTTGAAAAATGTTTCTTTTTGCATAGCCATATTCTGACCTCCATACGTTTTTTTTTTATAGTTCTGTCTACAGAAGTGTGTCAGGGCTGCTTTTTGTGAGGTGATCTGTAGCAGTCATTGATATCATTTTGGGGCGTGTATGACCTTTTGATCACTTTTTACTTATTTTTTGGAAAGTGACCAAAAACTGGCAAATCAGACGTTATGGATTTTATTTCCATCCTGCCGTTCAATGTACGGGATAAATTCTTTTGTATTTTAATAGTTGGGGCATTTGGGGATTATTTATTATTTGTAAACAGAAGGTTTTAAAATATTTTTGTCCCCACAGGGAATTTTAACATGTGATAGTTTCTCCCATAGATTGCATTGACTTACAAGCAGGCTGCCATAGCAACCAAATGTGCTCCCGGTGACTTAAAAGCACCCCTGCGAAAAGATTGCTCCCTGTAATTGACCCCTCAGATGAGAGGGGGATGAAAAAAATCCATGATTTCAGTTGTCGCTGATCACAGACTGCCACTGTTTGCTGTGTAAAACAACAGGCATCCGGCTCCTATGGCGCCTGCTTAGCTCAGAGCAGGCGCCATCTTTAACGATCTGACAACTGCCGTACATGTATGGCAGATGTTGGGAAGGGGTTAAAAGTTATAAAATCTTTTCCTACTTATAAATACTAAAACGTAAACAAAATTGGTGCTCACATCTGTTAAAAGTCCAAATAGTAAAATATCATTTTATTTATAACGCACAATGTCAGAACTGCTGGGATCAATATAAAAAAAAAAAGCTCATCCCACAAAAATCAAGCTCCATTGATAAAAAACAAAACGTCATCTCATCCTATTGACAGCTTTTACTTTAAAGGGGCTGTGCAGGGGGTTTATACTGATGCTCTATGCAGTTACTGATTGTTTTTTGGATGTATTTTTTACGGCTTTTGCTGGGTGACAAAAATGACACGTCAACTTTATTCTGCTCCTCAGCACAATATGGTGATACCAAATTTATGTACCGCTAAATCTAAGGGTGTTCTGCAGGGGGTTTATATGGCTGACCTATCCTCAGGATAGATGCTCCATTTCAGACACCATGTTTGAGGAGACGGCACTCTTGTGAGCGCTGTGCATTATCTCGGTTGCAGATAGGTTGCGGCTGCGCAGTGTAATTACAAGTGCTGTGTAATCTTAAAGAGGAGGCAGCGCTTCTCTTTAAACATCTGATCGGCAGGGGTCCCGGGTGTTGGATCCCCGCCAATCTGATATTCAGGATCTATCCTGAGGATAGGTCACCTGTTCAAATGGGTTATCAGAGACTAAATGTACCGCATATGCCCGTGCCCCTCACACTGAATATACAGTGGTCCCTCAGGATACAATATTTTCACCATACAATGGTCTTTTCTGACCCATTGTAAGTTGAAACCAGACTCAACAGACGTCTCAGACTCAGATCTACTCAACAAGGTCACTTCTCTGGTAAAATAGCTGTACTAGTTGTTAGTTAGCAGCTATTCCTGACTGTTCTATGTAAGGACTTGTTTTATCTGCCTTAGTTATCTGCTTATTTTTCTTAAATCTTCATTTTCTCTTATCTTGGATGACATTTTGGGGCTTTGGAACCGATTACTCAACTTACAATGGTTTCAACATACAAAGGTCGTCCTGGAACCAATTTATATTGTATCTTGAGGGACCACTGTACTTACCTGGCTCTCCGCACCTGCTTCTCCCCGTTCGGCGGGGGGAAGCAGCCAATGGGAGGCGGTTACGGGGACAAGCCTCCCTAGCATCACCCCACCTGCCATTGGCTGCTCCCCATCCTGACACCGGATGTTTTTATCTGTGCACGAGGAGAAGCAGCAGCGGAGGTGCGGGGAGCCAGGTAAGTATATTCAGTGTGAGGGGCCCGGCCTATGGGAGGGGGAAGGGGGCATTTTTTAGTCTCGTATAACCCCTTTAAGTTTTTTATTTTGTAAAAGTAGCATAACATGACCACAACTACCATGATATAAATTTGGTATCACCGTACTGAGGAGCAGAATAAAGTTATATTTTAATATAAGTATATAATATTTTTTGCCACCCAATGAACACTGTAGTTGGGCATCCCTGCTGTAGACTGCCAATGGGGGACGGACAGACTATATTTCTTCCTTACTTTTATCATTCAATTCTAGGTTTAATGATCCTTTAAGGAGCATGTGTCAGCACAATCAACCCTATTAAACGAGGCATGCTTACAGGTAGGGTCGATCCTGCTGATTAAAATTATACCTGCCTTTAGAAAATCATCTGCATCGCTCTGGAAAAAGAATACTTTTATTTTTCAAGGCTTCAGTCCACCAAGGAGCAGGGCCCAGACACCCGTTGCACCTAGGCTTCCCTGTTCAGGACACGCCCCCTTGGCACAGTGAAGCCCCAATTTGTATAAAGAATAAAAGCCTTTTTTTACCTCAGGAACGCCACAACCGATTTTCACAAGGTTGGTGTCGTTTTAATCAGCAGGATCTACCCTACCAGGCAGTATGTCTGGTTTACCACGGTTAAAGGGGTTGTCCCACGAAAAATATAATACAGTTTCAAACCATTACCTGGATCTGAATACTTTTGTAATTGCATGTAATTAAAAATTTTGTATAGCTACTGAGTTATTCAATAAAATTTGTATAGCGCCACCTGCTGTTTGTTTTTTTTCTTATTTCTTTGTCCAACTCATTGAGATGGTCGCACATGCTCAGTTTCATCCTTCAACTGCCTCCTGAGCTGTGATAGGGAGAGCCGAGACACGCCCCCTGAGCTGTGATAGGGAGAGCCGAGACACGCCCCCTGAGCTGTGATAGGGAGAGCCGAGACACGCCCCCTGAGCTGTGATAGGGAGAGCCGAGACACGCCCCCTGAGCTGTGATAGGGAGAGCCGAGACACGCCCCCTGAGCTGTGATAGGGAGAGCCGAGACACGCCTCCTGAGCTGTGATAGAGAGAGCCGAGACACGCCTCCTGAGCTGTGATAGAGAGAGCCGAGACACGCCTCCTGAGCTGTGATAGGGAGAGCCGAGACACGCCTCCTGAGCTGTGATAGGGAGAGCCGAGACACACCCCCTTATCTGCAGCAGTAAGGACACTCCACCTGAGCTGTCAGCTTGATATAAATCTAGCATAGCAATGAATGTGGAGATCTCTGGATCCATCTGAGGTACAGGGCTGGTTCTAGCTTTGTTAGAAAGAGGTTGTCAGGTACTATATGATCATTTTTCACATTAGTCATGGGAATACCACTTTAAGTAAAACAAACCAGTTTAACCACTTGTGGTGCTGCATTTCGCCACCAGAAATAAATCTGCTAGGCAGTGCCATCTCGATAAATATAAACCCATTTACCTGTTGACTCAGAAGTGGAACGGCGGGCTTCTCGTAATCACAAAAAGATGAGATATCAGCTCTCTGGATATGGAGATCGTTGCCCGAAGCTTTTCCTCCGTTGCCTAGGACAGAACAAAGGCATTGATGCAAGGAGGGCATGTAGCCGACCGCCTGCTTGAGTTTCACATGATTGACAGACACCAGTTCAGACAGGGTTCTTTCCGCCTCTTCAGTCCGATTATCTTTTTTGACCCACATTTTTCGACGCGGGTGCCAGGTCTCGAAATAATACTGAAAAATTCCTGCTGGACAAATAGTTTTGAGGTCGTTCAAATACCGTTCATAAACCTTAAGGGAGCAAGTCTGTGAGAGGATGTGGAGGAAGTTCTTAATCTGGGCCTCGACGGTAGCTTCGAGGTGAGAGATCCGGTTGTACATGATATTGAGAACCAGGTGCATACAGTACCGCAGGTTCGCATGCGGAAACTGAGTCTCCAGGGCAATCGGCTCTTGGATGTCAGGATTGAGGGTTATCAATTTCACCTTGTTACCTATCGAGGGGAGGATCTCGAGAAGCAAGTCGGTAAGAAACTTCAAGATGCCACCCGTTCCTTTTTTGGCGATGCAATAGGCACACGGCGTCCAACCTTCTCCCTTCTTGTCGCAAAAGACGGTGTACAGATCAAAGCTGTGACTGAAGTCTAAAAAAACATCAATGAAGAGATATTCCGGAAAGTTCTGCGCCAGGTTCTGCATAGCCGAGGTCATCAGAAAGATCTTCTTCACGTGCAGCTTATCTTCCACAAATACTAATTTGACTTTTGCTTCAGGGTCGGAAAAGAAGAGGGACTGCAGCTCCGCCAGCACTTGTGTGCGGTCCTCGAATGCGCCGGAACGGAAGCGGAGGAGCCGCTTTAGGTCGCTCGGTTCCAGGAATTTCTTAGATATGTTGTTGGCGACTTGAGCCGGTAAACCCACTGCGGTAGACGGTTTGAACTTCTTCTCTGGTGGCGCCTCCGTTGCATCTTCGTCAACATGGTTATGGAGCAGGTTGCTTTGCGTGATGACGAGTTTGTCTTTTTGCGGACCCAGGGTCAGCTCGATGAACGCAGAGCAGTTCTTCCTAAATGGGGATAGGAAAAATATGTAATGGTTTTCTGCACAAGCACCAAAAACTAGAAAATGACACTATGACAGTCAGTATATAGTAGAAGCAGCATTGGCAGCAGTTGTCCTCTATTCTTCTTTGCCAAACTGTTTAAAGGGGTTTTTTGCGGGATTGTACTACTGATGACCTATCCTAGTGGCATTTATCATGTAGAGAAAGTTAATACAAGGCACTTACTAATGTATTGTTATTGTCCATATTGCTTCCTTTGATGGCTGGATTCATTTTTCCATCACATTATACACTGCTCGTTTCCATGGTTACAGACCACCCTGCAATCCATCAGTGGTGGTCGTGCTTGCACAGTATATGAAAAAACGCCAGCCTCTCTGGTGGCCGGGACCGTGGGAGCGCACATAGTGCTTTTTTCCATAGTGTGCAGGCACGACCACCACTGATGGATTGTAGGGTGGTCATAGTCACGGAAACGAGCAGTGTATAATGTGATGGAAAAATGAATCCAGCCAGCAAAGGAAGCAATATGGATAATAACAATACATTAGTAAGTGCCTTGTGGTAACTTTCTCTACATGATAAATGCCACTTGCTGAAGTGAGAGGACCCCTTTAAGGGCTCGGGCCAACGAGTGTTCATAGTAACGCTTGTTAGCGATGATCTGGCGGTGTAAATGTACCGCCGAACACCGTTTATTGGGTAATCTTTGGTTCATCTTCGTTTCCCGGTGGCAAATAGTGCTGTGTAAACTCAATCTATCGATGGGAAACAACGGGTCAGTATGGGGAAGAGCAATGACATTAGCGATCGCTCGTCTGCATTCTCTGGAGGAGATCGATGCGCACCAGCGAGCAGCAGATTGTCGAAGGGTTAACCCCTTTAGGACAAAAATTCCTGACATTTTTTTTAATAAAGACCAATCTGCTTATACTGGAATGCTGTATTTTTTATGTGATATGAAAAATAGATCATTGGTGCCCACGTGTGAGCAAAAGTTATGGTTGATTGTCTGTTCTGAAGACTGTCCAGGCGAGATATTGATTACCTATCCTCAATATCAGATCGATGGGGGTCCTTCTCCCAGCACCGATTGGCTGTTTCGGGCAGTCAAGGTGCCGGAAACTATACCGAGTACAGAGCGAAAGCAGAAGCAACTGTGTAATTAACAGCCCGGTGCAGCTCCGCTCCCATTCACTGGAGATGAGCTGTGGTACCCCAGTGATACCAGGTACCCGGCGCTGGGGCAATGCGGGAACATGACGTCCGCTCGCACGTGCGGAAGGCGTCATGGCCAGCAAGACTTGCCCCTACTTACCGCCATTGGAGATGTCTTTGTAAAGGCCTTAGATGCCATGATCTCACGTGATCACTGCATCTAATAGCAGTAAAACCCGGAAGTGCTTGCTTCCGGGTGTTGTGCAGACGCCCCGTGTGGCCAATCGGGGTGTCTGCACATGTAATGAAAGCTGTAAACCTCGCTGATGAGGTTTACAGCTTTCAAACTGCAATTCTTATTCTTGGCAGGATAAGAAATGAGCAAAAGGGCCTTTAAATTAAATATTTAAAATCCCTGATTGCTCAAAAAGAAAAAAGATTATATATTTGCTCATTTATGAGCCTTAAAATAATCACAAAAAAGGTTTTAAAAAATATATATAAAAAAATATAAAAGTTTAAATCACTCCCCTTTCCGTATAATTAAAAAATACCTAAATAACAATAAATATAGACATCATTGGTATCCTATTCTGTGTCTGTTCCATATATTTGGCGGATGGCGCGTGGACCCATTCGTTTTTAGGAGTCCGCAAAGAAAACGGACAGCACATGGAAGTCCACATTCGCGGGACCGTTCCGCAAATTATACATGTCCTATTATAGTCTGTGTTGGGGACATTAAAGAGGACCTTTCATGGGTTCAGACATTATGAAATAACTGGCAGGTTATGTAAGACATAGTGCAGGGATGTAAGATCGCTTACTAGTTTGTCTGGGCGTCGCTCCGTTTGCCTGCTGTGCCCCCGTTCACGTCTCCGGCCTGGTATGCTGCATCGGTACAGGGAGGAGGAGACAGCCAAGGGGCGTCTCCTTCTCCCTGGCTGTGAGAAGGAGATGCCCATTGAGAAACACGACAGTCCCCTCCTCCCTGTATCGATGCTATTCATTAGCATACCAGGCAGGAAAAGTGAACAGAGGGCGAACGGAGCGGTGCCCAGAAAAACTAGTAAGCGATCTTCCATCCCTGCACTATGTCTTACATAACCTGCTAGTTATTTCATAATGTCTGAAAACATGAAAGGTCTATTGATGGGAGTGAGAAAAACACGGACTGCAGACGGAAGGTGTCCATATTTTCCGAATCCGTGGTTTGCAGACTGCAATACGGACATGGTTGTGTGCACGAGGCCTAAACAGTTTTTTTTTTTTAAAGCTTTACTCTTCCTCTGTCGGAACAGAATAACGGAAAAATCAACGCAGATGTGACTCCGCCTAAGCGGTCGCCAGAGGTGTTCGTCACTGGCTTATTCCCCTAGATATGAAGTACATGAACTGATGCAGCTCATCGGAAGTCCATTCGGACCTTTCTCGGCCCACATACCGACCCAGTTGTGCATCTGCCCAGTTACACAAGTCCCTCAAGACTGACAAAGTGCTTGACCTCAGTCACAAGTCTGTACCTTGGGGAGATGCAGGAGCCAAAACTTACGGGTGTTCCCATCTTATAAAGTAGTGCACATCGCTAGGACTTTATGATCAGTGGGGACTGTCCCTCTGGGACCCCCACCGTTCCTGAGAATACAGGGGCTGCAGCACTGCATCATGGGTGTAGCCCCATCACTGCTGTTCCCTGCACAGTACTGCTGACAGCCACCCACCAAGCAGGGTACTTTAGAGGGGCTGCACGCTGACTCAGGACCGCTGGGGGTTCCAGGGGGTCGAACCCCTTACTGATCATTACCAAATCTCTTTACGAGATGGGAATAGCCCTTTACCATAAGAAATAACGGAAGGACAATAGAGAAGAGGGGTCCATACCAGCTGCAGGAAAGCTGCGCCCAGCTGTACTTCAGAGATTCGGCCGCGGTGGGTTCAGTGGGCCCTTCACCCTGATCCTCTTCGGTGAGCGATGTAAAACGGAGATTGTAGTTCTCTTTGGTAAATCCTTGCAGGAACTCGTAGAATTCATCCCAGCTGTGAAACTCTTTGCCGTTCAGTTGCATTTTAAACAAATCTTCACCGTCCTGAGGGATAAAATAACGACACGTTTACAAGACGCCAGCTCTCGGGGCGGAATTCAGGCCGCCGATTATCTCACAGAAAAAGTAACTGAACTTGAACGGGGTCCACGATCCGCATCCGGCGGTCCGCACCGCAAAAGAGTAGTGCATGGACTACTTTTTTGCGGTGCGGAAGCATGGACAGAAAACCGATCCATGCCTCCTTTCCGCACCGCGCCAATTGCTGACCCATTCAAGATAATGGGTCGGTATCCGTGAAGCGGGGTGCACGTGGCTGGTGCTGTACGCGGGCCGCAATACGTATATGGCCGGGCAACGGCCGTGTGCATGAGACCCAAGTGTCATTTTGGCGAGATATATAATTACAGGCTACATTTTGTGGTGGCTGCAGTTTTTTTTTTTCTTTTATGGCGGTGTGAAGGGTTAGGGCTCATTCACACAGCCATAATCCGTCTGTGCCCGTATTGCGGATGGTAATGGTGGATCCGCAATATATGGGCCCCGGCAGTGTGAATTCTGTATCACGGATGTGAACACATTGACTTGAAAGGGTCCGTAATCCGCAAGATACGGAGCAGAGGCATGGATCGGAAGCGCTTTCGTGGGGTTTTTGGGTCCGTGCCTCCGCACCGCCGTAAATACTGCGGATCGCGAACCCATTCAAGTCAATGCCACTGTTAATAGGGGCAGTCTCTGGCATCGTTTCATTTGGTTTAAATGGTTTTCAAATGGTTTCTGTCCAAACAGCTGGAAATGGCATAAAATACTCTCATTACCGATCCCCGCCAGTCTGTTCACCGAGCCCCAGTGACGAAAAGGTGTGACGTGTCACCAGCAACTGGCTGCAGGGGACACGCCATGTCGACACAACAGTGCTGGATGAACAGAGATTAGTGCGAGTCCTGCTTACCGTGCACACACACACAGTGACTGACAACCGACACGGATCAGAGAGGTGATGGAGGCTCTAATGGGACGATTGTCAGCTCAATGAGCTCCCAATCAATGCACCGAGTAGAGAGTAGAAGGCCGGATGATCAGCCAACAGACCAGGGAATGCTCATGTGACATTTGTTATGCTGTAAATGACCTCTTGTAAACTGCAATGTGCTGTAGAAAATAACGGCGGTGGACGGCTACACGACTGGTAGCAAGTAGTGAACGATCACTCGTGCAGCTGCTATGACTGTCTATACAGAGAGAGCTGTCAATCACTGATAGGACCACCTCCTGGACTTCAGTTACAGGGAGAGGGCAGCAGCAGAAAGGACACACCCCCCAGAGCTGCCAGGCCGAAGAAAATCTAGCAAAGCAGTTGAAGCGATGAATGTGGAGATCTCTGGATCCATGTGAGGTACAGGGCTGGATCTAGCTTTATTAGGAAGGTATTGTAATGTAATATAATATATCATGTCCGATTTTCATTTTTTACATCAACCATGGCGTAACCCCTTTAAGTGAACTTATAGCAAAAAAATTAAAAACCTCCACTGTGTGTGTCAGACGTCTTCCTCAAGCATTAGCAGGAAGCGGTTACTGTCAGCATTCTTAGGGGACACACACTGTATTTGAATATACAGTGGGGAAAAAAGTATTTAGTCAGCCACCAATTGTGCAAGTTCTCCTACGTAAAAAGATGAGGTCGGCCTGTAATTGACATCATAGGTAGACCTCAACTATGAGAGACAAAATGAGAAAACAAATCCAGAAAATCATATTGTCTGATTTTTAAAGAATTTATTTGCAAATTATGGTGGAAAATAAGTATTTGGTCACCTACAAACAAGCAAGATTTCTGGCTCTCACAGACCTGTAACTTCTTCTTTAAGAGGCTCCTCTGTCCTCCACTCATTACCTGTAGTAATGGCATCTGGTTGAACTTGTTATCAGTATAAAAGGCTTCATTCACACGTTGGTATTTTTCTTTTCCAGATTTTCGGTCTGTTTTTTGCGGATCTGTGTTTCCGCAAAAACCTTCCGTTTTTACCAATTGTACATCCGCATCCGTTCCGTTTTTTCCACAAAAAAAAAGGAAGGAGGAATATATGTTGGTAGGGTATTTCTTTCTATTTCCTGGAAACGGATCCGCAATTGCGGATGATATATTGATGCATTCCGCATATCATTCGCGTTTTTTGCGGACCCATTGACTATAATGGGACCAAGGACCGCATATGCGGACAAAAGTAGGACAAGCTCTATCTTATTTGTGGATCCGCATAACGGAACGGATGCAGACAGTATACGGAGTGCTGTCCGCATTTTTTCAGGACACATTGAAATGAATGGATCCGCATCCTATCTGCATGATTTGTGGATCAGATCAGGAAAGAAAACGTGTGAATGGACTCTAAAAGACACCTGCCCACAACCTGAAACAGTCACACTCCAAACTCCACTATGGTGAAGACTAAAGAGCTGTCGAAGGACACCAGAAACAAAATTGTAGACCTGCACTAGGCTGGGAAGACTAAATCTGCAATAGGCAAGCAGCTCGGTGTGAAGAAATCAACTGCGGGAGCAATAATTAGAAAATGGAAGACATACAAGACCACTGATAATCTCCCTCGATCAGGGGCTCCACGCAGGACCTAGTGAATGACCTGCAGAAAGCTGGGACCAACGTAACAAAGGCTACCGTCAGTAACACACTACGCCGCCAGGGACTCAGATCCTGCAGTGCCAGACGTGTCCCCCTGCTTAAGCCAGTACATATCCGGGTCCGTCTGAAGTTCGCTAGAGAGCATTTGGATGTTCCAGAAGAGTATTGGGAGAATGTCACATGGTAAGACGAAACCAAAGTAGAACTTTGAAGTGAATGCTGAGTTGCATCCAAAGAACACCATACCTACTGTGAAGCATGGGGGTGGCAACATCATGCTTTGGGGCTGTTTCTCTGCAAAGGGACCAGGACGACTGATCCGTGTACATGAAAGATCGAATGGGGCCATGTATCGTGAGATTTTGAGTACAAACCTTCTATCATCGGCAAGGGAACTGAAGATGAAACGTGGCTGGGTCTTTCAGCATGTCAATGATCCCAAGCACACCGCCAGGGCAACGAAGGAGTGGCTTCGTAAGAAGTATTTCAAGGTCCTGGAGTGTCCTAGCCAGTCTCCAGATCTCAACCCCATAGAAAACCTTTGGAGGGAGCTGAAAGTCCATGTTGCCCAGCAACAGCCCCAAAACATCCCTGCTCTAGAAGAGATCTGCATGGAGGAATGGGCCAACATACCAGCAACAGTGTGTGCCAAACTTGTGAAGATTTACAGAAAACGTTTGACCTCTGTCATTGCCAACAAAGGATATATAACAAAATATTGAGATGAATTTTTGTTATTGACCAAATACTTATTTTCCACCATAATTTGCAAATAAATTCTTTAAAAATCAGACGATGTGATTTTCTGGATTTGTTTTCTCATTTTGTCTCTCATAGTCATAGTCTACCTATGATGTCAGTTACAGGCCTCTTTCATCTTTTTAAGTGGGAGAACTTGCACAATTGGTGGCTGACTAAATACTTCTTTTTCCCACTGTATGTATAGAAAGCTCCCGACATTTACATGAAATCTATCCACAGGCCCCGATTCGTCATACGCCAGAAGAGGGCCCCTTTGGACCTACCTCCATCATCCCAATAAACATTTTCTGAAGTATAGAATAGCGCCCTTAAAGGGGTTTTGCCATCACATAGCACCTCTGGGACCCGCACCTACACGGAGAACGAAGCTGGAAAAGTAGTGGAGAGCGCACTGCGCACGTGCAGCCGCCCTCCATTCATTTCTATGGGGCCCTGGCTCGGCTATTTCGTTGGCCCCATAGAAATGAATGGGAGCGGGGACCACGCATGTGCGGTGCGCTCCCATTCACTTGTATGGAAGCAGAGTTTGGTGGTGGACGGACCGGAGTCCTCCAGCCACAGCTCTGCCCACTCAGTTCTCATTGTAGGTGCAGGTCCCAGAGTTTATATATATATATATATATATATATATATATATATATATATATATATATATATATATATATACACACACACACACACATATATATACACCTGTATACATATATTTTTATATGTAAAATTGGGAAAGAGGGTTGATTCAAACTTTTAATATATTGGTGTTTTGCTTTTGTGTGTTTTTTTTTATTTTTTATAACCATTAGCCCCCAAAGAGGCCTAGTACATGGGATCTTTTGATCCCCTCTCCTATTCGCCCTAATAGATCTCTATTAGGGTGAATAGGATTTTTACTCCCTCCATTCTGAGCTGTGCCTCGTGCATAGCTCAGCATGGAGAATGCCATGACAGGTCTGGATGGCTTCAGAAGCCTCTAGGCTGCCATGGCAACCGATAGGAGCCTCACGATTTCACTGCGGGGGCTCCAATCAGCGTTGATCGCGGCACCTGAAGGGATAAATGGCGACTGCCGCTCCCTGTCAGTGCGGTCAGGTGCCGGCAGTATGAAACAGCGGACACCAACTACGTATAGAGCAGGGTCACTGCAGAGACCCGCTCCATACACCCGCGGGCGCATAATGCTGTATATATACACGGTGGTGTGGGTTAAGGGGTTACACGGCTACCAGGTCACTAATACCAAATCCCGTCCATACCTGATTATATTCACATTCAGCGGTTGGCTCCACATCAGCACCGCTCTCCTCCTTGATGAGTTCGGATGGGACGGGGACGGCTTCTAGATCGCAGAGCGGTAAACTTTCCTCGGTGAGGGAGGCGTTTTTGGATTCAGTCTGTTCTTGAACGTGGCCTTCGTCTTCCACGAGTAAAGCGCGGAGACACTGGCTCAACGTGGACAAGGACCCGAGCTGCGCCTTCAAGTCTTTATGCTTCTGGCTCACGTAATTGTAAATGCAGTTTTCCAGCTCGTTTGTCTTGCTGTCCTTTCCGGACCAGAAATTCCATAACGGATGCCAGACGTCGTAGTAATACTGGAAAACCTCGTCGGGGCAGGCGGCCCTCAGGTCATGGAGGTGCCGTGTATAGATGTCGGTGGACGGCGCTTGAGAAAGACTGACCAGCAGCTTCTTGATTTGAGACTTTTCCATTTGACTCAAGAAAGTCATCTTGTGATTCATGAACTCGAAGACAAAAGGCAAGCAAAGCTTCACAATCGAATTAGGGAACAGCAGCTTGGCATCCGCATGATGCAGAATATCCGGGTTCAGGGTCAAGCACTTGACTTGCTTGCTCAAATTCGCGTGAACGTGAAGAGCAGAGAGCAAGAGGAACCTCAACGTTTCCGGGGATTGCTTTCGTGCTAAGCAATAGGCACAGACTTTCCACGTAAAATGTTCGTCTTGGCAAAAAACAGAGTACAAATCAAATTCCTGATTGAGACCGGGAAGGAAGGCGACGTAAAGGTGCTCGGAAAAATGCTGAACCAAGTTCTGCATGCCAGTAGTCATGAAAAATAGATATTTCAATGTCAGCTTGTCGTCTAAATAAACCAGTTTGATTTTTACACCGGGGTCCGTGTTAAAAAGGGACTCGAGCTCGTCTAGGAATTGGGACTCCCGGCCGAACGGGAACTGTAAGTGGAGGAGCTTGGTTAAGTCTGTCCTGTCCATGAATTTGTCGGGGACGTCGGATGGCTTTTGCGCCGGCGCTTCCACGAAGGAGGCGGGTTTCCTGGTGAAACGAGACGGGAGGTCGATTTCCGAATCGTGGCTGTGATTGAGGTCGGCTTTGGTGATGATCAGCTTGTCCATTTCTGGGCCTAGGCGCAGCTGAATGGTGGCAGGACACCGCTTCCTGCAGAAGGAAGAGGAAGACAAGTTAAAAAAACATCGCTTTACCACAATGGAGAATAGACAAAACAGCAGGACTCTTCCGAGGCCAAACCGTTTTTTGACACAGTTGAGTTCAGGTTTTTTGACCTGAAAAAAGAAGCGGATGCAAAATAGAAAAGGATGACAACTTATCACTCCCACCAATCACAAGAACAG
The DNA here is from genome assembly GCA_900303285.1 of Rhinella marina. NCBI lineage: Eukaryota > Metazoa > Chordata > Amphibia > Anura > Bufonidae > Rhinella > Rhinella marina. The sequence goes on along the minus strand of ONZH01009326.1, from coordinate 241,871 downwards.
AACTCCCACGTCACCGTTTGAATAGAGTAGTAGGCGAGCATGCGCATTGATGCCCCATTTGAAGAGGCTGTGCAAAGTTTTGAAGCTGACACAATATAGGGGACATCTAACTGATCGCTGGGCGGCCGACTGCTGGGACTCTCACCAATTTCAAGAATGGAAGTCACATTCCCCCCATTTGGCGGAGCAGCATTGAATCTCTATGGCTCAGTCGGAAATAGCCAAGTGCTGTATCCCTGGCAGTTAAAGGCTATGTACACCATTGTGGGCAATTTTTTTTTTTATTATTATTGCATTGTACTTATTTTGACCTAAAAATCACTTTTCAATTGGTCTTTATTAACAATTCCATATTTTTGTGTTATTCCATAGCTTTTTTGTGTACAGAGCAGAGAAGCTGTACTAGCTGCCTGTAGATTTTCTTTTCTCAGTTCCGTCATCTGAGGAGCAGACAGACTGCTTATCTCTTCTCTCACACATCAAACACTCATTAAAGCTGAATCCTTACCTTACTGATAAGAATGTGGCTTAGGGTACTTTCACAGCAGCAGCATCAGACTCCAGCAGGCAGGATCCATGCTAACGCAGGTGCACGTGCGGGGCCAGAACACATTGACTGTAATGGGGGCAGGCCACGGATCCGGATACTTTTGTACCGGCCGCCTCTCGGCAGGGTTTGCCGTGCTGCAGCCGGATCCGCGGCCTGCCCCCATTACAGTGAATGGGGCCGGAGCGTAGTTCCGGCCCCACACGTGCACCTGCGTTAGCATGGATCCGTAGGGCTGTTCACCCGCCGGAACAGCCTGCCAGAGTCTGATGCCGCAGGTGTGAAACTAGCCTTAAATAAGTGATTATGACCTCTCAGTAGTTTACAGATAAGGGTAAGTAGATGACCGGCACAAAGTGAAAGTACCAGTCACCCAGCTAGACAGTTAACCCTTGGTGACTGAACAGCTCAATATTTTTAATAAAGACCAATTGAAAATATGATTTTTAGCCAAAAATAAGTTAAATGCAATAAAACAAAAATTGACTCCAAAAGGTGTACATAGCCTTTAAATAGAGAATGAAGGGAGGGGAAGGGCACATACCTTGTCCTCAGGATCCGCATGGGTCCCTGCATTCTGACCACGTGCGATCAGTTGGTTATGCCGTGAACCTAGCCTCACCATTATCTCTTCTCTGCAGTGTGTCAAGTGTTCATCAGGTTACAACTGCCTTTCCATTGTGTAATTATTTGCAACTTGCACCTCTAGGATCTTATTAAGGGGTTTTCCAAGAGTATAAAATGTCCCCTCATGTGGCGGGCCCCCCACATGAATATACTTACCCCGCGCCGCTGCTTCTCCCCGTGCACGCATGAAATCATCTGGTGTCGGAGGGGAGCAGCTAATGGCAGGCGAGGATGGCAAGCCTCCCTAGCGTGACCAGAGCCTCTAGGTGTAATGGTGACGCCCCCGTTGCTCCTAGACGCTCATTTGCATATAATAAAACATCATTTTTATTAGCAATGCGGACACATATGAACATGGGACCAACACAGATGTCTTCAGCTGCCAAGTGCACATGTAACAGGTCAGCCAGTGTCATAGGGACAAAACTGCTGACAGATGCCCTTTGACATGCACCATATACAGAATTACCTAGTATAGCTGCTGCACCCAAGGTTCACCATACTGTACTTCAGAGACTGCATCAGATCGCTGCTGACGTCCTCGTTACTCAGGGGAACTGAATTACGTATAACAAATATAATTTTCTGCTCTTCACACCAAATGTTTAAAAAGGACTGAAAATCTTCCCAACTATAAAACTCCATCTGCTCCAATTCATTCTTTTTATCTTCAGAAGCCTGGAAAGTGGAAGCACAAGATTATTATTAGTGAGTAGTAATACACAGAGAGGCTCTAGAACATTTCATCATGTCCGGCGACATTAAGGGTCGTTTAGAAAATTAAAATGAATACAACTTTCCAATATACTTTAATTATGAAATCTTTATCGATGTCCCAATCTGAGAGGCCGCCTCGCAGTCCTGGAAGCCCGAAACCCGCCTCGCCCCGTCTGGGTCGGTGACAAGATGGCAGGCTATCAGGCTCACTTCATAAGCTAGGCATGCTCAACCTGCGGACCTCCAGCTGTTGCAAAACTACAACTCCCAGCATTCCCGGACAGCCTACAGCTATCAGGAGGGCATGGTAGGAGTTGTAGTTTTACAACAGCTGGAAGGCCGCTGCCATAAGCCAACCCTTCCGTGTCTCAGCTGATGAGTGCATCATCAGTAGAGCAATGTATCTGCAAAGTTAAAGGGCGTCTGTCAGCAGTATTGACCATGAGAAACTGCTGACAGCACTAGGCAGGGCCTGGGAGAGGAGTACAAACATACTTGTGGTAGAGCTTTTATTATTAGGACCAGTGTGAATATGAACTTTTATTCTATTTCAGGCTCTGCTCCTGCAAGTGCACTGGAGGCGGAGCTGCACTGTGAAGTGCTCTCTGCTTGGAATGCTTCACAGCCACTACCCCTCTGTTTGATGTGACAGATGCCTCATAGCAGGAAGCTACAACTGTCGCCCAGGGCAGAAGGAAGGGGGAGGAGGTTGTACACAGCAGATCAGAAGGTAGAGAGGGAGGCAAGCATCCATGTATAAAGATTCAGCAGATCACAGAGGACAGTCTGCAGGTGGAGGGGGAATAGATCAAATAAACTGCATTGTATCACAGTATAGACCAGAGATCTCAAACTCGTGGCCCTACAGCTCTTGTAAAACTACAACTTCCATCATGCCAGGAGAGCCTACAGCTATTGGGGCATGCTGGGAGTTGTAGTTTTGCAACAGCTGAAGGGCCACGAGTTTGAGATCCCTGATATAGACAGTGAGAAGACCAGACAAATTCTGTGTGGAGGGGGTGAAAACACAGCAATGTTCCCCCATGAGCTGTAAAAGGAGAAAGCAGTCTAGGAATGAATTACTCCATAAAAGATAGTGAAGGCAGCAGCACCCTGGACACACCTTCCATCCAGCAAGTATTAAGCCTCATTCACACGTCAGTGTTCTCCACGGACAGCACACGTCCCCATTTATTTGAATATGTGTGTTCAGACATCAGTGTTTCATTACGGTCCGTGGTTCCGTTTTTTTAGCACGGATGCATGTCCTATCTTGATCCGTGTACCCGGATCCCTCACGCCCCTTATAGTCAATGAGTCCGTGAAAACCACGGATCCCTCACGGATGTCATCCGTGTTTCACGGATCATTAAGAAGAGATGCTTTGAAAATTATTTTCAGCTGTTCAGTGTCAGTGAAACACGGATGCAACATGGATCCTTCACGGATGCCTCACTGACCACCTGCTCACGGATTTGAGCACGGACACGGACGTGTGAATGAGGCTTTACTGGCAGAAAAACATTGACATGAGAAAAGTCTAAAACTAAAATCATCCTCAGGGGGTTCCAAAAGGACTGAAGGAATAAAGATTTAAAATATAAAAGGGGGTGTTCTGGGACTTAAGTATTGATGACCTATTCTCCAGGTCATCACTCTGATCGTGGGGATCCAACTCCCGCCACCCTTTGCTGATCAGCTGTTTCAAGAGGCTGGATCATGTGACCAGTATTCTGACCACTGGACTTACATAGAATCTGCTGTGTTAGCTGGAAGCAGTCAGTAACACGTTGAAGCTCTCACATCGTATTTGCGGTCCGCAAAATACAGATGATGTCCATGTTGCATCAGTTTTTTGCGGATCCATCAACTTCAATGGGTCAGTGGTCCACGTTTTGTGGACAAGAATAGGATATGTTCTATCTTTTGTGGAAGGGACATATGGATGTGCTCCGTATGTCGGTTCCATAAAGACACGTGGGGTCATTTATCAAACTGGTGTAAAGCAGAACTGGCTTAGTTGCCCATAGCAACCAATCAGATTCAATCTTTCATTTTTCACAGCTCCTTTGGAAAATGAAAGGTGGAATCTGATTGGTTGCTATGGGCAACTAAGCCAGTTCTACTTTACACCAGTTTGATAGATGATCCCAGTAGATCATGTCCTATATTTAGCTGCACCACGGACTCATTGAAGTCAGTGGATCAGAAATAAAAAAAGATGTAACGTGGACATCATTCGTATTTTACGGACCTACGTGGCCTTAAAGGGATATGCTCATCACATACAATGGGGGCATATTGCTAGGAAAAGCCCCCATTGTCTGATAGACGCTGGGACCCGCACCTACAAGGAGAACTGAGAAGGGAATGCTGCGGCTGGAGGTCCCTGGATTTTCCGGGGTCCGTCTACCAGCAAGCGCTGCTCCCATACAAGTGAATGGGAGTGCACTGCACACGCGCGACCACTGCTCCCATTCATTTCTATGGAGCAGACGGAAATAGCCAAGCCAGCGCTTGGCTATTTTCGCGGCCCCATTGAAATGAATGGAGGGCAGCTGCACGTGCCCAGTGCACCCTCCATTAATTTCCCCGCTCCGTTCTTGTTGTAGGTGCGGGTCCCAGGGGTGGGACCTGCACCTATCAGACAATGGAGACATATCTTAGCGATATACCCTATTGTATGGGATGGCAAAAAATTAAAGACAAAAAATTCTGGGGACTTACACGCTGCCCTCCATTTTGGCTTTACACCTGCAGATCCTGGTCCCCTCTCCAGGATGATCAGAACATTTCTCAGACTGCCTGATGCATGCTAGGAATAGGTAGTCCAAGACCCTTACTGCAGCCCTCAGACTGACCAGACTAGCAGGCAGCGTCTTGGACTACCGACGAGTTGTGAGCCAATGAGCACAGTACCGTTGGACCACTAGACGTATCTCACAGATGATTATTGTATCCTACCTGTTCCTCTGGATTTGGGGGTGAATCGGACACAGGCTGAGTATCCACCTCAAATAAAGTATCAGGAACGCTTTCTAATTCGTGGGTTTGGCGAAGGATGACGCGTAAGCACTGATAAAGGGATGGCAAGATGCCCATTCGTGACGACAGCGTGTAATGGAGGGAGGCGACGTAGGCATGTATTGACTTTTCCGTCCTTATCCTTTTGCCGTCTTTCGTGCACCATAGCTTCCTGCTTGGATGCCAGGTATCAATGTAATGTTGGTAAAATTCTCCAGGGCTCGATGCTTTCAAGTCATTGAGATGGCGATTGTAGACTTTCAGAGAGCGGGCCTGAAACATGGCTTGCAAGGTGGACTTTATCTGGGTTTGGGTCTCCGCTTGTAAGTGAGCGAGTTTCTGCTCTAAAACCCTAACAATTAACAGCATACAGTGCCTGACGGTCGTGTTGGGCAGGAGCATGCTCAGGTCCAAAGAATCGGAGATCTCCGGGTGGATTATGATGGACTTGATCTGCGCTTTCATTTTCGGAATACTTTGCAAAACAGAAACGATAAGAAACCTCAACGTGTCTTGGTTATTCGTTTTCGACAAGCAGCAAGCGCACATCTTCCACCCGGAGTCGTCTTCACAGGAGACGCTGTACAAGTTCAGCCCCGGGCCGATATTACTGAAGAAGTCAATATAAAGGTTCTCGGGGTATTTTTGTGCCAGCTCTTGCATAGAGGAGGACATGATAAAAATGTTCTTCACTAAAACACTGTCTTCTACAAACACAAGTTTGATTTTGGCATTTGGATCACAGACGAAGAAGCTGTCGAGCTCCACCAGCACTTGAGTGTGATCCTTAAGGAAGTTTGAAGCGATTCTTAAAAGCCGGGACAAGTCGTTGCGATCCAAAAACTTTCGAGAGATGTCATTGGAGACTTGAGCAATTCCTGCCAGACTCAGAGCCCGAACTTTCTTTGGCTCCGGTTGGAAAGCCATATTTGATGATTCAGCCGGTTCCAAGTAAGAGGTCTTCTAGTGCAGTTCTTGTAAATCCCACAATTTATATAAGAGACAACCTGAGAGAGAAAACAGAAAGGGAACAAAGTCAAAGATCTACAGACCTACTGGGTTATTTAAAGGGGTTCTCCGGGAATTAATAAAATAAAATGACTGAAAATACTTTATAATAAAATATTTTCACAAATACCTTTCATTAGTTATAATGGCTCGTTTTGTCTGGGGAGCAATGATTAGGAGACACAAAATGGCCAAAATCTCGATTTTTTTTTTACAATTTTGGACGATTCACGATTTAAATCTCAATTTTCTTATGTTATTAAAAATATAAAAAAAAATAAATAAAAAAGCCTACAGTGCCCCCATCAGACCTCACATCAGCCCACTGTGCCCCCATCAGACCTCACATCAGCCCATTGTGCCCCCATCAGACCTCACATCAGCCCACTGTGCCCCCATCAGACCTCACATCAGCCCACAGTGCCCCCATCAGACCTCAGATCAGCCCACAGTGCCCCCATCAGACCTCAGATCAGCCACAGTGCCCCCATCAGACCTCACATCAGCCCACAGTGCCCCCATCAGACCTCACATCAGCCCACAGTGCCCCCACCAGACCTCAGATCAGCCCACAGTGCCCCCATCAGACCTCACATCAGCCCACAGTGCCCCCATCAGACCTCACATCAGCCCACTGTGCCCCCATCAGACCTCACATCAGCCCATTGTGCCCCCATCAGACCTCACATCAGCCCACTGTGCCCCCATCAGACCTCACATCAGCCCACAGTGCCCCCATCAGACCTCACATCAGCCCCACAGTGCCCTCACCAGACCTCAGATCAGCCCACAGTGCCCCCATCAGACCTCACATCAGCCCACAGTGCCCCCATCAGACCTCACATCAGCCCACTGTGCCCCCATCAGACCTCACATCAGCCCACTGTGCCCCCATCAGACCTCACATCAGCCCACTGTGCCCCCATCAGACCTCACATCAGCCCACCGTGCCCCCATCAGACCTCACATCAGCCCACAGTGCCCCCATCAGACCTCACATCAGCCCACTGTGCCCCCATCAGACCTCACATCAGCCCACTGTGCCCCCATCAGACCTCACATCAGCCCCACCGTACCCTCACCAGACCTCAGATCAGCCCACCGTACCCCCATCAGACCTCACATCAGCCCACCGTACCCTCACCAGACCTCAGATCAGCCCACAGTGCCCCCATCAGACCTCACATCAGCCCACTGTGCCCCCATCAGACCTCAGATCAGCCCACTGTACCCCCATCAGACCTCACATCAGCCCACCGTACCCTCACCAGACCTCAGATCAGCCCACTGTGCCCCCATCAGACCTCACATCAGCCCACAGTAGTGCCCCCTTCAGCCGTCAGAAGAGCCCACTAGGCCACCATAAGAATAAAATAAAAAAAAATCCCTTACCTGTCCAGCGCCGTGGCTCCGCTCCAGGTCCGGCGCTCATCAGTCTTCTTCTCCCGGCGCTGCACTGTCACCTGATTGCGTGCAGCGTCAGGTCAGAGTGCGCGCACTACGTCCTGACGCTGTACGCGGTCAGGACAGTGCAGCGCGGGCCCGGAGAAGAAGAGGAGCGCCGGACACCGGAGCGGAGCTACGGCACAGGACAGGTGAGAGATTTTTTAAATTTTATCTGGCGGGCGCATTTTAGGAAAATCGAGTTCACGATTTTCCTAAAAAATAAAATCGGGAGGCTTTCAATTGGCAAATTAATCGAATTAATTCGATCACCCAGCCCTAGAACACCCCCATTCTAAACAACTAGGTGTGGGTCCCAGTGGTGGGACCTGCATCGTAGAGACATTTAGGCCCCTTTCACACGAGCGAATTCCGTGCATTGGATTTGCAGCATGTCAGTAAGAGCTCCCGTCCTGACCTCCCAGCAATGACGGGGTTACATAGCATTATATTGATTTATGGTGCTATGTAACCCTTACAGTTCTAAAATGTACAGTATAAGGCCCCATTCATGCGACCGTATGATCCGTATAAAAACGGAACGGAAGACATACGGAAAGTCTTCCGTAGTGTTCCGCAATTTTGCGGACCCATTCACTTTAATGGGGCGACGGACGTGATTTTGCGGCCAAGTATAGGACATGTTTTATATTTTTTGTGGGGGAACTTCCATGAGATACGGGATGCGGAATGCACACGGTGTGCATTCCGCATTTTTTTTCTACTATGGAAAAATGAATGGGTCCGTATGGCTCCGCATCTTATCCGCAAAAATGCGGAAATGTACATACGGTCGTGTGAATGGGGCCTAACACTGACATAATGCTGTGTGACCAGTCAGTGCTGGGAAGTCAGGACGGGTGCTCTCGCTGACACACACTGCAAGTACAATGAGTTGATAGCACCCCTGTAATCGATATCTTAATTGCTGTATTTATTCACATTGGGGGACATTTATTAAGTCTTCTACTCCAGTTTTGTTATGTAAAAATGTCGCAAGTGATGCCGTTGCACTACATTTGGTGATCCTCGCCCCTTTCAGAAATGGAACGAAAAGTAGGTCAGGATTCGGATTAGAATACTTGTTAAGTCTCATTTACGACGTGCGACTTTTTAAAACGTCTCATCTCCCTGCCAGCCAGGCCCCTGATGTACATTCACAGACACAGGAATACACCCACATTGCATTTGCACCCAATATATTACTGTGCACCATTTCATAAATTTGGCGCAACCTCACAAAGGAAAGACTGACAGAAAAACCACCGCAAACGATAAATTCCCGGCATTACTCTTACTTTATGTCTACTGCTATGAAAATAAAACCCAGCGATTTCATCTCTACGCACCCAGGATAAAAGTGAGAGACTCCAACGCGTCACTTGTCCTCACTCACATCTTCACCCGTAGGGAGCGTTACATTAGCGGACAGCGCCTGAAAAATAAAGTAACAGATTAGCATGAGGTGCTCTGAAATTCAGGGGAGCACATTTTTTTTTTTTTTGCATAAACTTAACAGTTACTAATAATGTCAATTTTTGTGAGCGTAGGTTATTCACTAGGTGCGGATGCTCCCCTAAGACACGGCCATGGACACCTCACCAGAGGACACAGAGCTCATACTGTAAGGACCGCTAACTGTGAGGCTACTCCAACCATAGGAGCCTGAGGGCTCATGCACACATCAGCGGGTCAGCAATAAATAAACGCCGGCTGTGTACGAAGGCACGGATTGGACGCTACGGTTCGCTGCCGTGGGATTTCAGTCCGTGCTTCCACACTGCAAATGAATGGGTCCACATCCACAAATGGCGGCCACGCGGCTGGTGCCCGTGCGTTGCGGATCCGCAGCACAGGCCGCATGAGCTCATTTTGCTTCACATATATCAAGCGGCTCCAGCCCAAACGTGAGAAGAGTCTTAAAGGGGTTGTCTCACGTCAGCTTGTATCATTTATCATGTAGAGAAAGTTAATACAAGGCACTTACTAATGTATTGTGATTGTCCATATTGCTTCCGTTGCTGGCTGGATTCATTTTTCCATCACTGCTCGTTTCCATGGTTTCTGTGGCTTTCACACTATAGGAAAAAGCATCAGCCTCTCTGGTGGCTGGGACCATGGGAGCGCACATAGGGTAGTACTTTTTCTTATATTGTGCAAGCACGACCACCATTGATGGATTGTAGGGTGGTCGCAATCATGGAAACGAGCAGTGTATAATGTGATGGAGAAATGAATGCAGCCAGGAAAGGAAGCAATATGGACAATCACAATACATTAGTAAGTGTCTTGTAGTAACTTTCTATACATGATAAATGCCACTTACTGAAGTGAGAGAACCCCTTTAAGGAGAGGTGGGATAAGGAGGCGGAAGCTGGAGACGAATCAGCCTGTTATTGGGGTCTCTGTCTCTGTACAGCCTCTCCCCCTAATTACCCCGGGGGTGTTACACAAGTTTTATTCCATGTTATCACCCCTATTGGAAGGCTGAGCAGTCTCACATCTAATCACCCTTGCTCCATATCAGGCCACTTAAAGGGGTTGTCTGAGATCTTCATACTTATGACCTGTCCTCTGGATAGGTGGGCAACCTGCAGCACTCCAGCTGTTGTAAAAACTACAGTTCCCAGCATGCTCCATTTATTTCTAAGAGAAGGGCAGAGTAAGTATGCATGCTGGGAGTTGTAGTTTCACAACAGCTGGAGTGCCGGAGGTTTCCAACCCTCATCGGTAAATAATTGGTGGGGGTCTAACTCCCGGCACCCCCGCGATCAGCCGTTTGAAGAGGTTGCAGCTCCCCAGAGTGCTGTGGCGTCTTCCTAGGCAAGTGACATTACGTTCATCGGACTTGGAGCATCTCCGTACCCTTCAAGTAAATGGGGCTGCAATAACAAGCACTACCACTACCCAATGGATGGCGCTGTGCTTGCTGAGCTGCTCATAGGAATGCTGAGGCCTCATCAAACAGCTGATCAGAAGGGATGTCAGGAGTTGGACTCCCACTGATCAGATATTGATGACTTATCCTGAGAACAGAGGCTTTTCCCTATAATGTGCAAGCACGACCACCACTGATGGATTGTAGGGTGGTCATAACCATGGAAACGAGTAGTGTATAATGTGATGGAAAAATGAATCCAGCCAGCAAAGGAGACAATAGGGACAATCACTATACATTATTAAGTGCCTTGTATTACCTTCCTCTACATAATAAATGCCTCTTGCTAAAGGGAGACAACGCCTTTAAATGCACACTGTAATACGGATCAGAGGTCCTGGGGATGCAGTATATGCAGATATCAGCGTCAGGTATGAACACTGATGCAATGATATTCAATTTTGTCAATTCTGATCAATTTTATTTTGAGGAGATATTGTGTGTCTGAGGCTCAACTCGGGCACAAACTAAAGTTTTAATTTATGAAAATTGTCTATAAAACGATCGGGCAGCAAAAAGATTGAAGCGTCACAAAATAACACGTTCGCTTTACTGGACAGATTCTTACGGGGACTCCGAATACAGGGATTTACATACCAATGACCTATCCTCAGGACCCCTGTCGATCAGCTGTATGAAGAGGCCCCGGCGCTGGTCACTTGGCTTAGACCAGGGGAAGCCAACCTCCGGCACTCCAGCTGTTGTGAAACTACAACTCTCAGCATGCACACTTCCGCTACTGCTCTCAGAAGTCATAGAAACAAATGGAGCATGCTGGGAATTGTAGTTTCACAACAGCTGGAGTGCTGACCTAGACACAGCTCAGTCATATTTTACTACCTTCTGAACTCCGGCTGCTGTGAAACTACAACTCCCAGCATGCACATGTACTCGGCTGTTCTTGTAACTCCCATAGAAGTGAAAGGAGCATGCTGGGAGTTGTAGTTTCAGAACAGCTGGAGTGCCGGAGGTTGCTGATCCCGTTCTAGTGAATGGGGCTGAGCTGCCATACCAAGTACAGCCACTATACAATAGAGGGCGCTGTGCTAGGTGAGCAGGGAGAAGGCCGCAGCGCTTATTGAAGGTTTGGTGAGCGGTTTCCTCAAACAGCTGGTTGCCGAGGGGGGCCAATCCTGAGAATCCGGGTCCCTTTTCCCCCATATGACAGGAGCAGTAGGTCGAGTAGGCTTGCTGCCGCTCCATTCATTCTCTATGGGGCTGTCAAGAGTTTGGTGAGCGCGGTCCTCGGCCACCTTTGGCTGTCCCATACAAAATGAATGGAAGGGCAGCGTGCACTCTGACCTGCTTGTCCATTTAGACAAGGGGAACGCCCCCCCCTTATGGATGGGAGTCCCAGCGGACAACCTCCTATCAGATAATTATCCTCTACCCTTTGGATGGGGAAGGAATGACTTTTAAGCTTGGGTTGCCCCTTAAAGTTAACCCCTTGCAGACCTATACATATGGAGCTGGTACAGGTGGCGCAGGTGTCAGTGGTAATGGGGTTAGTGTACGGCCGCCCTTACCAGAGATTTATGAAAACTGGTGCAAAGGAAAAAGAGGTGCAGTAACCATAGAAACCAGAGGGCACCTCATCTTCTAGAGGCCCCAATTTTTTTTTTCAAAACGAAAGCCGCCATCTGATTGGTTGCTAGGCGCATCTGCGCCGCTTTCCATTCGCACCAGTTAGAATGAAGGTCCGCACAGCCCTGAAAGTCACTGGTACCGGTTCAGACACAGTCCAAATGGGCCCGGACCCCGAGAAAAACCCCCGCCCAGGACCACAAGTAGACAGCTGGTCCACAGCCTCCCGCTCCGGAAGGCGCCACCGCAGGGACAGCCCGGTGGCCTCTTTGCACACACAGGGGCAGTCAGGCAGCGTTTCCTCTGCGCTGCGCACTCGCTGCCGCCAGCACGCTCGCTTTAGGAGTTTCTTAAGAAGGAATTAAATACACGAGGTCACTCACGGCAGTCGCTTCCCGGTGCACTTGTAACTTCCCTATATTCATGAGCGACTTCCGGTAAATGACGTAGAAAAAAAAAGTCTTTCCTATAACAACCGATACAAAGGAGGATCCTCTAGCGGAAAAAAAAAGCGCCGACCAATCAGCGGCCGGCCTCGCTTACGTCATCGCGCACTGGACGGAGTTTGCTGTTTATAGGGGTTTATGGCGTATGCAAAATAGGAGCGCAGAAGCGTCTTCATCTGTGGGAGAGGAGGACTGCGGCAGCGGCCATGTTGATGGCGCTCACATGGCAGGGCATGGCGCTAAGAAGAAGAATGTAGCTGTCTCTCCTCTGAGGGAGTGTCCTACAGACTAACTGAGCCAGCAACAGGGCGCTGAAAGTCCTGGCCGCAGCTTTCAGCACTACCTTTTGGGGTATGCTCACACATGACCCTGGGTTTGCATGCGGCAAATCTGCAGAATTTTACAGTAATAGCAAAGAGGAGGAAATCTCATCCAAACAGTTTGCAAAACATATTTGTAAATTCACCTGTAATGTGCATTTTAAAAAGGTTATGACTTGCGTTTATAAGTTTACTAGCCGATCCATGGGGGTTCGACCACCGGGACCCCCACCGGTTCCACCGAATTGGCAGGAGTCCCAGTGGTTGGACCACCATCGGTCAGCTGGTTAGGATAGGAGATAACATAAACTTGACACAACCCCTTTAAATTCGTAACATGTCAATATATACACTCCTCACAAGAAGTTAGAGATATTTGGCTTTCGGGTGACATTTATGGAAAACGTAAAAAGTTCACGCTCCAGTGATATTATATCATGAAAGTCGGGCCAGATCTCAAAACCGGACAGCACAACACAGATGAGAAAGTAGCCTTAGGCCTCTTTCACACTGGCGTCACGAATTCAGTCCGGATGCGTTCCGGAAAATCCACACCAATCCGCATGCAATCGCAGTCAGTTTTGACTGCAATTGCGTACGTTCGTTCAGTTTTTTCCGCGCGGGTGTGATAAGCGTGATAAAAAACTGAATGTTTACAAACAACATCTCTTAGCAACCATCAGTGGGATGCAATGCGTTATTCACGCAGCCCCATTCACTTCAATGGGGCCAGGGCTGCGTGAAAAACGCAGAATATAGAACATGCTGAGTTTTTCATGCAATGCAGAACTGATGCGTGAAAAAATGAATGGGTCAGGATTCAGTGCGGGTGCTATGCGTTTCGCCCGTGTGAAAGAGGCCTTAGGGTTTGTTAGTCTCTGACAGCAGGCCATCTTTACTCATCGCCCAGAGGCTATCATTGCCCTCCTTTGATTTCGGTGATCAGTATGTTTGACCTGCCATTTAGACCCCTTTCAGCCGAGCGAATGTCACACTCTGGACTGGCAACGTGGGTATGCGGCAGCTCCCGTCCTTACCTCCCAGCACTGCTGGCTTCGCATGGCATTAGTAGCAAAAGGTGGCTACTTTGAAGAACCTAGAAGACTTATTTTTAGTTGTTTCACACTTTTTTGTTAAAGGGGTTGTCCGGGTTCAGAGAAGAACCCGGACAAACCTGCAATTTCACCCAGGCAGCCCGCCTGAATAGGACATCGGAGCATCTCATGCTCCGATGCCCCCCCCCTGCCCTGCGCTAGATCGCGCAGGGCAAGGTCTCTTTTGTTTGTAAATACTCGCTGCCGGGCGGGTACTTCCGCCCGGCAGTGAGTTCGGTGACGTCACCAGCCTTAATGGGCCGGCTTTAGCACTGCCCTAGCCGTTTTACTGGCTAGGGCAGCGCTAAAGCCCGTCCATCAGCGCCGATGACGTCACCGGCTCACTGCCGGGCGGAAGCCTCTGCCCGGCAGGGACCGGTACGTCACCGGAACCGGGCTAAATTCCTTTGCCCTGCGCTAATTAGCGCAGGGCAAAAGAGGGCATCGGAGCATAGGATGCTCCGATGCCCTCTTCAGGCGGGCTGCCTGGGTGAATTGAAAGGTATGTCCGGGTTCAGAGAACCCCTTTAAGTATATAATTCCACATGTGTTAATTCATAGTTTTGATGCCTTCAGTGTGAATCTACAATTTTCATAGTCATGAAAATACAGAAAACTCTTTGAATGAGAAGGTGTGTCCAAACTTTTGGTCTGTACTGTATATATATATATATATATATATTTTATTTTAAGTTCTATATACACTACACACATGTACAAGTACTATAATACTATACCCTGTGTAAAAAAATAAAAGTGTCCTAAAGATCCCCATCATCCCAAAGGCTCTATTCAGCTTAGGTCCTGGCCTCTCACGCTTGGGGCTCATGCACACGGCCGTTTCCCAGCAGTGCCCGTATTGCGGCTCGCAAACAGCAGATCCGCAATATGTGTGTGCAAACCGTATCACAGATGCAGACCCATTCACTTGAATGCATCCACAATCCGGAAGGAGCAGTGCGGAATAGACGCACGGAACCCAGAACACAGAAGCACCAAGGAGTCCTTCCATGGGGTTTCTGTAGGTGCTTCCGCACCGCAAAAAAGTAGTGCCCATGCATTGCGGACCGCCAGGCCGGCGCACATTCGTGTGCATGAGCCCTTCTATGGCCAGTGAGGGAGAAGAGGAATGTTCCCCAATTCCTCATCCAGCGTAGGATAAAAATCTGAAAGGAATCTTTCACCAGTTTTAGGCTACTTTCACATTAGTGTTAGCGGGGGAACAGCCTGCTGGATCCATAGTAACGCTAGCCGACCGTGCCGCTGGAAGTCCGCTCCGACCCCATTCACTATAATGGGGATGGGACGTAGGTTCGGCTGCAGCACGGCAAACATGCCGAGAGGTGACCAGACAAAAACTGCAGTGCAGTTTTGACCCTTTTACTTGATGTATAGGATTTTTATTAATATGTTTTATTGAGGATATTTTTTTCTTTTTAGTTAAATGTGGGGAAAACTACAAAAAAAAAATAATTCTGTCAGATAATACTCAAAAAAAATAATTCTGTCAGATAATACTCAAAAAAAATAATTCTGTCAGATAATACTCAATTTCTTCCAGAAAATGATTGAAAAAAAAAAGTCAAATCATTGATCATTTTACACAAAACTCCAAAAATGGGCCGGACAAAAGTATTGGCACCCTCAGCCTAGTACTTGGTAGCACAACCTTTAGACAAAATAACTGCGAACAACCGCTTCCGGTAACCATCAATGAGTTTCTTACAATGCTCTGCTGGAATTTTAGACCATTCTTCTTTGGCAAATTGCTCCAGGTCCCTGAGATTTGAAGGGTGCCTTCTCCAAACTGCCATTTTGAGATCTCTCCACAGGTGTTCTATGAGATTCAGGTCTGGACTCATTGCTGGCCACTTTAGAAGTCTCCAGTGCTTTCTCTCAAACCATTTTCTAGTGCTTTTTGAAGTGTGTTTTGGGTCATTGTCCTGCTGGAAGACCCATGACCTCTGAGGGAGACCCAGCTTTCTCACACTGGGCCCTACATTATGCTGCAAAATTTGTTGGTAGTCTTCAGACTTCATAATGCCATGCACACGGTCAAGCAGTCCAGTGCCAGAGGCAGCAAAGCAACCCCAAAACATCAGGGAACCTCCGCCATGTTTGACTGTAGGGACCGTGTTCTTTTGTTTGAAGGCCTCTTTTTTTTCCCTATAAACTCTATGTTGATGCCTTTTCCCAAAAAGATCGACTTTTGTCTCATCTGACCAGAGAACATTCTTCCAAAAAGTTTTTGGCTTTCTCAGGTAAGTTTTGGCAAACTCCAACCTGGCTTTTTTATGTCTCTGGGTCGGAAGTGGGGTCTTCCTGGGTATCCTTCCATAGAGTCCCTTTTTATTCAGATGCCGACGGATAGTATGGGTTGACACTGTTGTACCCTCGGACTGCAGGGCAGCTAGAACTTGTTTGGATGTTAGTCGAGGTTCTTTAGCCACCATCCGCACAATCTTTCATTGAAATCTCTCGTCACTTTTTCTTTTCCGTCCACATCTAGGGAGGTTAGCCACAGAGCCATGGGCTTTAAACTTCTTGATGACACTGCGCACGGTAGACACAGGAACATTCAGGTCTTTGGAGATGGACTTGTAGCCTTGAGATTGCTCATGCTTCCTCACAGTTTTGCTTCTCAAGTCCTCAGACAGTTCTTTGGTCTTCTTTCTTTTCTCCATGCTCAATGTGGTACACACAAGGACACAGGACAGAGGTTGAGTCAACTTTAATCCATTTCAACTGGCTGCAAGTGTGATTTAGTTATTGCCACCACCTGTTATGTGCCACAGGTAAGTAACAGATTAGAGAAGCATCACATGATTTTTCAAAGGGTGCCAATACTTTTGTCCACCCCCTTTTTTATGTTTGGTGTGGAATTATATCCAGTTTGGCTTTTTGACAATTCTTTTTGTGGTTTTCCATTGAAGACAAATTAAATGAAGATATTATTACCAAAGCATTTGTGATTGCAATCATTTTCTGGAAAAAAAATTGAGTATTATCTGACAGAATTGCAGGGGTGCCAATACTTTTGGCCAGCACTGTAGCTCCTGCTAAAGAAAGCAGGGATGGTTTACTGCGTTCTCCATCGCTGTTTATCCATCAATGAGAGATTTTAAAAAAAAATGTTTAAATGCCCCCAAACGTCTTGTATGACTCTATGGGGGGGGGCACAAAGTGTAAAAAAAAAAAACCACCAGAACTTCTAGGCCGAGCCCAGCAACCATAACCCACCCATCCCTAATATCAAAATGACCATAAAAGGATTTTAGTTGTACTATATACTAGTAAAAAAAAAAAAATGTAAAAAAAGGGGGAGGCGCAGACAATTTTTCAGTTTTTAAACATTTTTTTCCAGGTATAAAAATAAAAAAAATACTAAAATAAAACTGACTTAAAAAATAATCCATCACTGAAAAAAGGTGCAAACATTATTTACATAACCGGCCTTGACGTAGTTAAATATGCAAATTGACACCAAAATAAATTATTAAAATTGCTTACCTATCATGTGCCAATCATTTTGATATATAATAATTTTAGCTTCACGTGAAAAGCGACAACTATGGTGGTTTCAGTTGATGTCTTTTTCATTTGTTTTTAAAATATATTGTGCCACATAATATGTCCTCAAGGGGTCTGGAGGACTGACAAGTTTTTTTTTTTTGTTTGTTTAATTTTCCACTTGTTCCAATGTTACATTGGAAGACAGCCCCCTGTGGGGGCAATTTATACATGTGGAGCGCCAGGGGCGGACACAGACAGCAGAGGGCCCCTGTGCCTGCATAGATGTGAAAGTCGCCTAATACTGCGCCACATACCTCTTACAATCGGTGACGTTTCCTTTGATGTAGACGTTCTGTGTCCTCATCTTCTCCTTTCAGACCAGACCGCCATGATGATTTCTTTCAACCATCTCTTCTCTCTGCAGAGTTTGACAGACATCTCAGTTTCCTACTTTTCCATCATGTATTTTTGGAGGGTAATAATATTACAGGTTATAGTTACTAGAGAGGGGTCGTCGATCCAGGGAGTAAGGCTCCATTCACACGTCCTGTTTTTCTTTCCTGATTCGATCCTGATCTGGATCCATTCATTTCAAAGGGTCCTGAAAAAATCAGGATCGAATCAGGAAAGGAAAACAGGACGTGTGAATGGAGCCTAATTCTGATTGCCTGATTGGAGTCGGGAAGGAATTTTTTTCCCCTAAAGTGAGGAAAATTGGCTTCTACCTCACAGGGGTTTTTTGCCTTCCTCTGGATCAACTTGTAGGATAACAGGCCGAACTGGATGGATGGAGGGCTTTTTTCGGCCTTATAAACTATGTTACTATCCTTACACCTTCTCAACATCCCATCATGCACCCCCAATACTGAGACGCTGTGCTCCCCAAAACTATTCTGCAGAAACAGTCCCCCTGAAAATACTAGTTACACACAGATAGTGCCCTTCAATAATTATTGGCACACAGTGCTCTAAAAAATAACTGCACCCAGCAAATAGTGTAACCATAATGTCCCCCAAAAATAACTGTGACAAGCTGATACTGTGCCAGGGTGCCCCCACAGTAATAGTGCTCCCCAAAATCCCAACAATAGTAATAATTCTGTGCCAGAGTAGTAGTAATAGTGCTCCTACAGTGCCCCCAACAGTAATTGTGTCCCAGAAGTAATAATTCTCCCATAGTCCCCCAGTTGTAATAAAGCCCACCATAATGCCCCTGATAGTAATAATTCTCTTTAAAATGTGTGACAGTAGAAAAATATCCCCTTATAATGTGTGGCTGTACAAAAAATGCCCTGTTGCGTGGCAGTAAAAAAAACCCTCCTCTTATTGCCCCCAGTAGAGCCAATGTCCCCAGAGTGCCCTCATGTGTTCCAATGACCTGTACTGTGTGCCACTACAAAAAACATAGTGCCCCTATAATTTGTGCCAGTATAAAATACTCCGATATAGTGCCCCCATAGTGCTCCTCCCCCGCCCCCATAGTGTGCCAATATAAAATGTCCCTATAGACTGCCCCACATAGATGTCCCCCATAATGCTCCTCTCCCCTCTTCCCCATAGTGGCACCAAAATGGGTGCCAGTATTAAATGCCCCTATAAAATTCTCCCATAGTGCTCTTCTCCCCAACTTATCCATAGTGATCCCCCCATAATGCGTGCCAGTATATAGGACTTCCAGTAGATGCCCTCATAGTGCTTCCCCATAAAGTGCCAGTATATAGGACCTCCAGTAGATGCCCTCATAGTGCTTCCCCATAAAGTGCCAGTATATAGGGCCCCCCACCCCCCTTCTTGCCATGCTATACTACTTGACTTCAGTGATGTGATGCAGGCCTATTCCGGCACTTTACGGCTCAGGCGGCGCAAGGATGTATTTGCACTAGGCCTGCAGCCTATCAGAGGAACGGGCACAGGAGACGTCTCTCCCCTTCGCCCTCCTCAGCAATCATCTGTATCTCTGTCCTGAGGACGGCGATACAGATGAATATAGAGATGAGTGCTTCCACAATGGAAGTGCTCATCATCACTTCTGCTGCCCTGCCACTGATCAGAAAGGGCCCCCTTCCCGCACTGGACCCAGGCGGTATGTCCGCCCCTACTCTGATAGGCCTAAGACACCCCACGATGTGTTTGCTGGGTCCAATAGGATCTATGGTACTTTCTTTCCTTTACTGCATAGTGCTCATTAAAGAGGACCCGTCCCCTCTCCTGACATGTCTGTTTTAATAGCTTCATGCATTCCCCATGTAATAACAATTCTGGAACATCTATTCTTATGTCTGTATGTTGTGTCATTCCGCTATTATTTCTACTAGAAGTTATGAATGAATTGCTAGCAGTCTGCAGTAAGGGTACAGAGGGGAGGTGACCAGTTGGGGGTGTGTACCTCCACAGTCTGACAATGGCAGCACTGATTGGATAGAGTGAGTCTGTGCAGGTACACACCCCCAACTGGTCACCTCCCCTCTGTACCCTTACTGCAGACTGCTAGCAATTCATTCATAACTTCAGACATGATATTCAGAGACTAGACTTATGCAGCAGTCTAAATGGTTAAAGGGGTTTTCTGGGCGTTAACTACTGATGACCTGTCCTCAGGATAGGTCATCAGTATCTGATCGGTGAGGGTCCGACACCCGGGACCCCTGCCGAACAGCTGTTTGAGAAGGTACCAGCTCTCCTGTGAGCACCGGAAAACCCCTTTAACAGTTAATCTTCTTCAGTACTTTCAGTACTTATCTTTGATAATGGTCACGGATGGCCATCTCCCCTCTCCTTGTGGCCATGGCTGCTGGAGTACTTACTATCCCGGCCCCTCCATGCTGTGTGTGCTCCTGTAGGCTGCCCCTGCCTGCTTTCTGCTGCTCACCCCCTTAAGGGCTCATGCAAATTCTGTTTTTCGTGGCCCGTACGCAGAACCGTCCACTTCAATGGGGCAGCAAAACAAAAACCAGAAATGTCATCAACAGTATGAGGATCACGTGCTTTGGAGCTGACCGCAGAAGCAAATCTGGCAGATTTCTTTGGCTCTATGATGGCGCCATTCTCTATCGTCACCACCACCCTCCTCCTCTGATGTCATCACCTCCTTGTCACCCCAATCCAGTTCCCAGGATCTGTCCACTATACAATTGTCATCATCATCCACTTTTCTCAGACTGTGAAATGTCATGGTCTCCTTGCCCCCCCCCTCCCCGTCATAATTCTAACTTCTATATTTGCCCTGTGTGCCCCTACCATCACCATCATGGCTTCAAGTGCCACTACCACCAACACAGCAATACATTTCACTCATCATGTCCTCCTCCTCTTCGTGTCAGTCCAAACTCTGAGTTTTCTCATACAACTAGCTCCAAACCCCTGAAGACGCCAGTTGCGTGGCGAAACATGTCAGGGGAACTAAGCTGTTTATTGTTTTAATTGCACCCTTCTTCCCATGACCTTCAGTGACGTACTGCAAGCAAACTGCCATACAGACTGAGAGAAGTCTTAAAGGGGTTGTCTGACTTCAGCAAGTGGCATTTATCATGTAAAGGAAGTGAATACAAGCCACTTACTAATGTATTGTGATTGTCCATATTGCCTCCTTTGCTGGCTGGATTCATTTTTCCATCCCGTTATACACTGCTGGTTTCCATGGTTACGACCACCCTGCAATACAGCAGCGTTGGTCATGCTTGCACACCCATGGTCCTGGCTACCAGAATGGCCAATGCTTTTTCCTATAATGTGCAAGCACGACCACCGATGCTGGATTGCAGGGTGGTCGTAACCATGGAAACAAGCAGTGTATAATGGGATGGAAAAATGAATCCAGCCAGCAAAGGAGACAATATGGGCAATCACAATACCTTAGTAAGTGCCTTGTATTAACTTTCTCTACATGATAAATGAAACAAGCTGACGTGAGACAACCCCTTTAAGACTCTTCTCACATTTGGGCTGGAGCCGCTTGATATATGTGAAGCAAAATGAGCTCATGCGGCCTGTGCTGCGGATCCGCAACGCACGGGCACCAGCCGCGTGGCCGCCATTTGTGGATGTGGACCCATTCATTTGCAGTGTGGAAGCACGGACTGAAATCCCACGGCAGCGAACCGTAGCGTCCAGTACGTGCCTTCGTACAAAGCCGGCGTTTATTTATTGCTGACCCGCTGATGTGTGCATGAGCCCTCAGGCTCCTATGGTTGGAGTAGCCTCACAGTTAGCGGTCCTTACAGTATGAGCTCTGTGTCCTCTGGTGAGGTGTCCATGGCCGTGTCTTAGGGGAGCATCCGCACCTAGTGAATAACCTATGCTCACAAAAATTGACATTATTAGTAACTGTTAAGTTTATGCAAAAAAAAAAAAAATGTGCTCCCTTGAATTTCAGAGCACCTCATGCTAATCTGTTACTTTATTTTTCAGGCGCTGTCCGCTAATGGAACGCTCCCTACGGGTGAAGATGTGAGTGAGGACAAGTGACGCGTTGGAGTCTCTCACTGTTATCCTGGGTGCGTAGAGATGAAATCGCTGGGTTTTATTTTCATAGCAGTAGACATAAAGTAAGAGTAATGCCGGGAATTTATCGTTTGCGGTGGTTTTGGTGTCAGTCTTTCCTTTGTGAGGTTGCGCCAAATTTATGAAATGGTGCACAGTAATATACTGGGTGCAAATGCAATGTGGATGTATTCCTGTGTCTGTGAATGTACATCAGGGGCCTGGCTGGCAGGGAGATGAGATGTTTTAAAAAGTCGCACGTCGTAAATGAGACTTAGGCCCCATTCACACGTCCGCAAATGGTGTCCGCACCCGTTCCGCAATTTTGCGTAACGAGTGCGGACCCATTCACTTTCAATGGGGCCGCAAAAGATGCGGACAGCACACAGTGTGCCGTACGCATCCGAACTTCCGTTCCACGGCCCCGCAAAAAAATAGAACATGTCCTATTCTCGTCCGACTACACGGACAAAAAAAGGCATTTCTATTGTGTGCGGTCCACAAATTGCGGAACGCACATGACCGGTGTCGGTGTTTTGCGCATCTGCAAAACACGGACGTGTGAATGGAGCCTTAACAGATATTCTAATCCGAATCCTGACCTACTTTTCATTCCATTTCTAAAAGGGGCGAGGATCACCAAATGTCACGCAATGGCATCACTTGCGACATTTTTACACCATAAAACTGGAGTAGAAGACTTGATAAATGTCCCCCAATGTGTACACATACAGCAATTAAGATATCAATTACAGGGGTACTATCAGCTCATTGTACTTGCAGCGTGTGTCAGCGAGAGCACCCGTCCTGACCTCCCAGCACTGACGGGTCACACAGCATTATGTCAGTGTTATACTGTACATTTTAGAGCTGTAAAGGTTACATAGCATCATAAATCAATATAATGCTATGTAACCCCGTCATTGCTGGGAGGTCAGGACGGGAGCTCTCAATGACATGCTGCAAATCCAATGCACGGAATTCGCTCGTGTGAAAGGGGCCTAAATGTCTCTACGATGCAGGTCCCACCACTGGGACCCACACCTAGTTGTTTAGTTCTTTCTCTACATGATAAATACAATTTACTGAAGTAAGACAACCCCTTTAGTTTATAGGGATAGAGCATATATCATATATATTATTTTACCCAAATTGATATATTTATTGACCTTCCCTATTAATGTATAAAGCAGGGGCATACATAGAAATCATTGGGCCCCATAGCAAGAATCTGAATGGGGCCCCTAACCCGCCCACTACCCCGGCCCATCCCACATGCTACCCTGGCTCCTCCCATGCCACACCCCCATTTGCCAATAAAGAAATGTATACATGAGCTACTGATTTATTTATTTTTTTAAATTATGGAGACGTTATACTGAATGGGCGCAGCCACAAGGATGGATTATACTGTATATTTTACAGCATGGTGTACGGATTATACTGTATACTATACAGCATGGTGTAGGGATTATACTGTATATTATACAGCATGGTGTACGGATTATACTGTATATTATACAGCATGGTGTACGGATTATACTGTATATTATACAGCATAGTGTACGGATTATACTGTATATTTTACAGCATGGTGTACGGATTATACTGTATACTATACAGCATGGTGTAGGGATTATACTGTATATTATACAGCATGGTGTACGGATTATACTGTATATTATACATCATGGTGTACGTATTATACTGTATATTTTACAGCATGGTGTACGGATTATACTGTATACTATACAGCACGGTGTACGGATTATACTGTATATTATACAGCATGGTGTACGGACTATACTGTATATTATACAGCATGGTGTACGGATTATACTGTATATTATACAGCATGGTGTACGGATTATACTGTATATTATACAGCATGGTGTACGGACTATACTGTATATTTTACAGCATGGTGTAGGGATTATACTGTATATTATACAGCATGGTGTATGGATTATACTGTGTATTATACAGTATGGAGTACGGATTATACTGTATACTATACAGCATGGTGTAGGGATTATACTGTATATTATATTATACAGCATGGTGTGGATTATACTGTTATATATTATACAGCATGGGTGTACGGATTATACTGTATATTATACAGCATAGTGTACGGATTATACTGTATATATTATACAGCATGGTGTACGGATTATACTGTATTATATTACAGCATGGACTGTTATACTGTACTATTATACAGCATGGTGTACGGATTATACTGTATATTATACAGCATGGTGTATGGATTATACTGTATATTATACAGCATGGTGTGTGGATTATACTGTACTTATATTATACACAGCATGGTGTACGGATTATACTGTATATTATACAGCATTGTGTACGGATTATACTGTATATATATACAGCATGGTGTACGGATTATACTGTATATTATACAGCATGGTGTACGGATTATACTGTATATTATACAGCATGGTGTACGGATTATACTGTATATTATACAGCATGGTGTACGGATTATACTGTGTATTATACAGCATGGTGTAGGGATTATACTGTATATTATACAGCATGGTGTACGGATTATACTGTATACTATACAGTATGGTGTAGGGATTATACTGTATATTATACAGCATGGTGTACGGATTATACTGTATACTATACAGCATGGTGTACGGATTATACTGTATATATATATACAGCATGGTGTACGGATTATACTGTATATTATACAGCATGGTGTATGGATTATACTGTGTATTATACAGCATGGTGTAGGGATTATACTGTATATTATACAGTATGGTGTACGGATTATACTGTATATTATACAGCATGGTGTACGGATTATACTGTATACTATACAGCATGGTGTAGGGATTATACTGTATACTATACAGTATGGTGTATGGATTATACTGTATATTATACAACATGGTGTACGGATTATACTGTATATTATACAGCATGGTGTACGGATTATACTGTATATTATACAGCATGGTGTACGGATTATACTGTGTATTATACAGTATGGTGTAGGGATTATACTGTATATTATACAGTATGGTGTAGGGATTATACTGTATATTATGCAGTATGGTGTACGGATTATACTGTATACTATACAGTATGGTGTACGGATTATACTGTATATTATGCAGCATGGTGTACGGATTATACTGTATACTATACAGTATGGTGTACGGATTATACTGTATATTATACAGTATGGTGTATGGATTATACTGTACATTGTATAGCATGGTACAGGGATTATAATATATACTGTACAACAAATGCATGGCTGTTACACCATGCTGGACAATATAACCCCTGCGCCATGCTGTACAATATACAGTATATACACAGTGTAGAGGTATAATGTATATTGTCTGGCACAGTGTATGCATATACCCACACACATATACCCACACACAAACATACACACATACATACACACACACATACATATACACACACACAAACATACACACATACATACATACACATACACACACATACCTACACATGAAACACATAAATACTTACAGTTACTTGTCCCTTGTACCGCCGACTCCACTCTGGAGGGGGCTGGGCCTTGATCTTCTTTCCCCTCTTTGCTGCGCTGCACAGGTCCTCCTCGTCCAGTAGCAGCGCGGCATGCGGGCGGAGGCGGGGCCAGCTGGAGCACACAGGAACGTTCGGGCGGTCCTGCGGTGAGCGGAGGTGAGCAGGCCAGGAGAGGCCCGGAGCGCAGGCAGGGCAGGACGCATCTTAATGATGCAAGTAGGGGGCGGGGCCTCCCGTGCGCTTCGGGCCCCTCCTGTGCCGGGGCCCCATAGCAGTGGCGTGGTCTGCCTCTATGGGCGGTACGCCACTGGTATAAAGCCAATACATCAGTGGGCAAAAATACAATGCCATACCTACTCTAATAGATTTGGACAAATACTTTCTGAAAAAGATGTAATTATCCAGTAGCGGAGTGGTTGTAGTTTTAAGGGGGTTGTCTCATGATGGACATTGGGGGCATATCACTAGGATATGCCCCCAATGTCTTATAGGTGTCGGTCCTATATTCAGAACGGAGCCCCACAAGGTGGTGGCTGGAGGACTCTGGCCACCACCGGTCTGGCCACCACCAAGCTGGCTCCCCATAGAAATGAATGGGAGCGTACCACATGACCGGCCCCTGCTCCCATTCATTTCTATGGAACCAACCAAATAGAAAATGAATGGAGGGTGGCTGCGCATGTGCAGTGCGCCCTCCTTCACTTTGGGAGCTCCGTTCTGTATATAGGTGCGGGTCCCTGCTGGGACCCGCACCTATAAGACAATGGTGGCATATCCTAGCGATATGCCCCCATTGTCTATGATGAGACAAACCCTTTAATTCTTAATATATTCAATTAAAAGTTAAAGGGGTTATCCAACCCCCAAAATAATCCCCAAATGCCTGGGCCCCTCACACACAATGTACTTACCTCGCTCCCCGCCACTTACGTCATGCGGATCAAAACATCCGGTGTCGTGGGGACAGCTAATAGCAGGCTGTGACAGGAACAAGCCTCCCTAGCGGGTGATGCTAGGGAGGCTTGTCCCCCATAACGGCCTGCTATTGGTTGCCCCCCCCTGCTGGATGTTTTGATCCGCACCACGTGGAAATGCAGCAATCAGAAGCAACGCGGGTGCTGGGGAGTGGGGTAAGTATAACCTGTGTGAGGGGCCCCGGCATTTGGGGGGGGGGGTCATTTTTGGTGTCTCTTAAGTTTTTAAATGGTCAAAAACAGGATCTTTATGGCCTTTGGCTAATTGTATTTTTACTCTTACAACTCATCAACGAAAACACTATGTGGAATATCTTTCTTAGCAACCAAGGTGTTGTCTATTAGGAGGAAAAAAGGTGTCCCATTAGAAGGGGTAAAGTTGGATTTAGACGAACCAATAATCCTCCGGGAATCCTGTGAAAGCTCATTGCCCATAATCTGGCGCCAATCACCTGATGAACGAGTAAAACGCCCGTTCATGGGGTGATCCTGTCATTCATGCAGACACCACTGATCATAGTTTGTGGGCAGCAGATTGTGCGGTCTAAACAGCGATCTGCTGCCAGAACCAATGATACTGTGAAGGAGGTCCAGCGGTCTCCTTCACTGAATGAGCAGCCAACTGTCATGAAGTAATGCTTCCCTACAATCGGCCACTCCCTCGGCCCATCTAAACCCACCTTAAAGGGGTATTCCCATCACATACAATGAGGGCATATCGCTAGGATATGCCCCCATTGTCTGATAAGCTGCGGTCCCACACCTATATCGAGAACGGAGCGGGGAGAGCTGTGGCTGGAGTACCCGGGTTTCCCGGGATCCGGCTACCACCCTGCACAGCTTCCATAGAAATGAATGGGAGCGCACCGCGCATGCGCCCTCTGTTCATTTCCCCGCTCCGTTCTTGATATAGATGCTGGTCCCAGAGGTGGGACCTGCACCTATCCGACAATGGCGGCATATCCTAGTAATATGTCCCCATTGTCTGAGATGGAAATAACTAGAGATGAGCGAACGTGCTCGTAACGAGCACTGTACCGCTCGGCTCCCCTGCGCTCGCATGGGCGCAGGCAGCCGCTTCCGTCGGGTGAGGAGGACAGAAGAGGCTGCCTGCGCCCATGTGAGCGCAGGGGAGCCGAGCGGTACAGTGGTCATTACGAGCACGTTCGCTTATCTCTAGAAATAACCCTTTAAGTGAAGACAGAGATGATGGCACATAAATGCCTCCATATGGCCTCAAATTAACTGTTATCTTCGAATGCGCAGAGCACAGGATCAAAGGCACGGTGTCAGGTCTAACGCACCATCAACAACTTCTTGCTGTGACCGAGTTGATAAGTCGTCCAGTCCACAATGTTATCTGCTTCCCCGGCTATAATACACCACTGACTACTGAAGGTGGCCTAGTACTACCGGCCTTAGCTTTGCTTCCTTGGAAAGGGCTCGTCGTCGGTCAGAAAGTCTCTGTCTATACTGTGGAAAGGATGGTCAGTCCTGAATTAACTGTCCAAGAAGCAGAAAAACTCAAGCCCTAGGCCTGTGATGGCTGACCTCCGGCACTCCAGCTGTGGTAAAACTACAACTCCCAAGATGTACACTTGCTTGGCTGTTCTCAGAACTCCATAAAAATGAATGGAGCATGCTGGCAGTGGTAGTTTCACCTCAGCTGGAGTGCTGGAGGTTAGCCATCACTGGTCTAAGCTGTCCTAGACTAAGCTGTGAGAAGGCAGAGGCACTCGCAGTAGCTGATTGGCAGAGGTTTCAGGTGTCAGGCCCTCCACCGATCAGATACTGATGATCTATCCGGAGAATTATATTTAAAGGGAACCTGTCATCTCCGAAACACCCCCTGAACTAGAGTAAGCGTTGTATAGTGTAAGTGATGCTGAATCTGAATATGTAAGTTTTATCTTCATACTCACTTCCATTCTGACGCTGTGCTCCCACAAACCTGCAGTAAAATGCATTGAGAGGACTCTTCTGAGTCCTCTCCATTATGTGAGTGAGCACCGGAGTCCAGTGAGTGCATTTTACTGCAGGTTTGTGGGAGCACAGCGTCAGAATGGAAGTGAGTATGAAGATAAAAATTACATATTCTGATTCAGCATCACTTACACTATACAACGCTTACTCTAGTTCAGGGGGTGTTTCGGAGATGACAGGTTCCCTTTAAGTCTCGGAAAACCGTTTTAATGGTTTATATAATGTATTGAAAAACTGTAAAAAAAAATATTTGAGCATGGAAATGGAAATAAAAAACTATTCAAACTGTTGTTTTAAAATTTTCATTTAAATGGCTCTCACAATGTGATCAAGACGGGGGTTGTTACGATTACGATGATAAAAACTTTAGCCATCATTGCCTTAGAGGAAAATGGATGCTAGTTTCTCTCTTCTTCAGGTCTTTTATTTTTCTGGCCATGCGTTTGTGGATTCTGGAGCTGAAGACTATTCTCCGGCTAGTAGTCTGAATATTCAGTTGTCGCCTCTGCAGACATTGGTAAAACTCAACTCAACCCTTCGTTGTCACATCAGAAGTTAATACTCTGTGGGAGTTCTTCACTTTAACCCCTTAGAAACCATCAATACACCCTTTTACGACAGTTACGAAGGGAGAACTGTGCTCCTGCTCTAACGGCCAGGCAGAAGCTACAATCCGGGCCATTTAACCCCTTAGATGCTGTGGCCAATAGTCCTCGCTGCATCTAAGTGGTTTAGAGGGAGGGAGCTCCCTCTACCTCCAATCGACATCCCACGTCACGGGAAGCCGATGCCTGTGCATGCAGCTGAGGCCCAATTAAGGCCCTGGTCCTCCTTCAGCGTATCCTTGCAGGCCGCGCCTCGATTGCGCAGCCTGCTGGTGGACATCAGCACTAGCACTGACAGTGAAATACATTGCACTGCATGAACAGTGCAATGTATTTTAGAAGCGATCAAATAGTCCCTTGTGGGACTATTAAATAGTTAAAAAAGTTTTATTAAATTAAAAACAATGAAAGTAAAAAAAAACAAAAACAAAACACTTTTTGGAAAAAATTGCACACATTTGGTATCGCCGCGTCCACAACAACCTGCACTACACAATTATCATATAAATTATTTGTGCTTCCCACCATTCCGGTGCCCGCAGTATTTACATTCGGCGCTACATGGGCGTGGTCTTATGCTCCCCTGCAGCCAATAACTGTGTCGCTTGTGGCCACGTCACTGTGGAAGCCAGTTATTGGCTGCAGCAGAGCATGTGACCATGCCCATGCAGTGCCGGTTGAAAACACTGGGGACCGAAACATGGACCACAGCAGAAGCAGTATGGTGGACTGAAGCAGTGGGGAGCAGGCAAGTGTAACGCTACCCTCACACTAGCGTTTTCGCTGGATCCGGCAGGGTTCAGCAAAAACTCTTCCGTTACTGAAAATACAACCATCTGCATCAGTTATGAACGGATCCGGTTATAATTTCTATGACATAGCCAAGACGGATCCGTCATGAACTACATTGAAAGTCAATGGGGACGGATCAGTTTTCTATTGTGCCAGAGGAAACAGATCTGTCCCATTGACTTGCATTGTGTGTCATGACGGATCCATCTTGCTTTGCATCCCAGGGCGGAAAGAAAACCACAGCATGCTGCTCTCCGTTATGAGAACGCAACGGAATGCATTTTGGAACACTGC
Organism: Rhinella marina; assembly: GCA_900303285.1. NCBI lineage: Eukaryota > Metazoa > Chordata > Amphibia > Anura > Bufonidae > Rhinella > Rhinella marina. The sequence goes on along the minus strand of ONZH01009326.1, from coordinate 211,916 downwards.
GTTCTGTTCAGTTACGTTTTGTCCCCATTGACAATGAATGGAGACAAAACGGAAGTGTTTTTTTTGCAGTATTGAGATCCTATGATGAATCTCAATACCGGAAAATATTAACGCTAGTGTGAAAGTAGATTAAATCTTCTGTTTAGATAAAAAGCAATTATTCCTGGAAAACCCCATTAGTTATCCCCTATCCACAGCATAGGGAATAAGTAACTGATCACTGGACTCTGACCGTTGAGACCCCCACTGATCTCAAGACCAGAGGTCGCACGTCCCCCTTCTGATGGAGTGGCAGGCTGATGTGCCCGCTGCTCCATTCATTCTCTATTGGACTGCCAAAAAGTAGTACATGCAGCACTTTTTGTCCAGGCGAAAGCCGGCATTTATATGGCGCACGGCCGGCTAAGCTGGATATGGTGAACTCTGGCACTCTTCTACCGGAACAGACTACCACAACGCATGTGTGAATGTAGCTTTATACAGACCGGTATAGTGCACTGTGCTACATGAGTAGTGTAACAATTATGTGTTCAGGTCCCCTGGTTAGACTAATACATTTTGTAAAAAATAAAAGTAAAAATAATCCTGTGAAAACCCCTTTTCCTCTAAGCCAGGGTCAGCAACCTTCGGCACTCCGGCTGCTGTGAAACTACAACTCCCAGCAAGCAAACATGCTTGGCTGTTCTCACAAAAGTGAAAGGAGGATTCTGGGAGTTGTAGTTTCAGAACATCTGGCGTGCTGGGGGTTGCTGATCCCTCCTCTAAGCTATGCTACACAAAAATTTGCCGCATCTGTAAAAAGTCACAGTTTAGCCCTAGGGGTTAGTTAAAGGCTATGGACACCTTTGGGGGCATTTTTTTTGTTTTGCATTGTACTTGTCAAGGTTCAGGGAAAAGTGCAACCCTGAGCTCAAAACCACACCACTGTCCCTGCCTACTTGCACAGTCCATCCTAAACGACGGTGTACAACTGGACGGCAGTCCCTAGCTTACGTATGTGCTGGGGCGTACATCAAATACTAGCCGAGATCAGGAGCCAAGAGGTCACGTAGTACAAAGGGGAAAACAAGGATGAGGTCAAGTTCAAAGCCAAAGTCAGGTAACAGAAGCCGCAATGGTACTCAAATGCTGGTAAAGGGTAGTAAGACCAATCACAGGCAAATAGGCCAGCGTCACATGACCCTAATTACCATATTCAATATAGCTCACATTCCCCGCCTGCTCGTTGCCTAGGGGATGGAGAATGCCAGCTGCGCAGGGAAGCACGCACCGCCGGGTCCTCCCTGGCCCCAGGTTACCATGGAGATGAGGGCACAGGCCACATCCTCTCTCCATTACATCAGCGGGAGACCGGCGGCACTGCAGGGAGGAAGCGCGCCGCCGGCTCCTGGTACAGTACTCGTTTTGAGCTAAAAATCTTTTTTTCAAATGCTCTTTATTAGAAATATGGAGTCCTTTTTGTGTACAGAGCTAGTTAACCCTTTGTGACAGAACAGTTCAATATTTTTAATAAAGGCCAATTAAAAATATGATTTTAGCCAAAAATGTATAACATGGAATCATAAACAAAAAATTGCCTCCTAAGGTGTACATAGCCTTACATTCACATGACCGTACGTATCTTGCAGTCCGCAAAATGTGGATTCGCAAAAAAGATGGATGACGTGTGATAACTGTGTTGCATCCGTTTTTTTTTTTTTTGGAGAACCCATTGTAACAATGCCTAAGAATAGGACGTCTTATCTTTTTTGCAAAACGGACATACGGATGTGGACAACACACGGTACTCTGTCCGCATTTTTTGCGAACCCACTGAAATGAACGGGTCCACATCCATTCCGCAAAAAAAAACACATCGGATGTGGAGCAAAAATCCAGTGGGGTGAATGAGGCCTTACACTGTATATACATGACACATGCCAACTCTCCTGGAACATCCGGGAGGCTCCTAAAAAAAAAAGGGAAGACCTCCTGGACCAGTTGGCAAATCTCCTGGGGCTGCAGGAGCCTCCTGGCATCCAAAGACCGATTGATGGGGCGGTACCGTGCCAAAAAAAGGGGGCATTTCCTACTAAAAAGCTAAGGTGTGGTAAAGGCGGTAAAAAATATTAGGCATGGTTCGTGCCACTTTATAACAAGTAGCAAGTAGGATACATGTTCACGGTGAGAGAAAATGGCGGCCGCCATGGCTTTGGCGGTCCAGGCGCCTGGAAGAAGCTTGTATTTTACACCACAGAATAAGGCCTCTTTCACACGAACGTTGTGTTTTGCAGTCCGCAAAAAAAACGGATGGCGTCCGTATAGCATCCATTTTTTTTGCGGATCCATTGTAACAATGCCTATCCTTGTCCACAATATGGACAAGAATAGGACATGTTCTATTTTTTTGTTGCGGGGCTACGGAACGGGCATACAGATGCGGACAGTACACAGTATGCTCTCAGCATTTTTTGCGGACCCATAGAAATGACTGGGTCCGCATTTTTCACATGGAGCCCTCAAAAAATACTGTCGTGTAAAAGAGGGCTAAGGGCTCATGCACACGACCGTAAGTATTTTGCGGTCCGCAAAAAATACGGATGACATCCGTGTGCATTCCGTATTTTGCGGAACAGAACAGCTGGCCCTTAATAGAACAGTACTATCCTTGTCCGTGATGCAGACAATAATAGGACATGTTTAGAGATGAGCGAGCACTAAAATGCTCGGGTGCTCGTTATTCGAGTCAAACTTTTCCCGATGCTCGTTTCGAGTAACGAACCCCATTGAAGTCAATGGGAGACTCGAGCATTTTTTGCAAGGGACCAAGGCTCTGCCTAGGGAAGGCTGGGTGAAAACCTGGAAACATCAGAAAATGATGGAAACACCACGGAAATGGACAGGAAACAGCAGGGGCAGCATGCATGGATGCCTCTGAGGCTGCCTAATCCCACTATTACCCCAAATTCTCCTGCAACAGCCTGGTGGTTACCCTCATGGCAATTGTGCTCACCCAGACCAAGAAAGGCGAGGCACATGCCCATCACGTTAGGGAAGCACCCAACTAGGTGCAACAAAGGTCCATCACCCATGCCCATGCTGGCACTGCTCTCCTATCCCCAGCCACACGATGCAGGCATAAGCCTGACACAGCATGGCGGTGACACCAACAAGTGACCAAGTTAGATGAGGTAGCAGGTGAGCTACCCAAAAATTTAGCCTGACACAGCATGGCGGTGACAACAGAGTGACCGAGTTAGACTGAGTTAGCAGGAGGTGAAGCACGGATGGTAATTCGAAGGAGGAGGGGTTGGAGGAAGAGGCATAGTAAGTCTGAGAAACCGTGACCGAGGTAGGCCCCGCAATCCTCCAAGTGGGCAGTACATGAGCGGCCCCAGGGTCAGACTCGGTCAGAGTGACCGAGCTACACGACGGTAGCAGGTAGAGCACATAAAAAATTTAGCGTGGCCCTGTATGGCTGTGACTACACATTGACCGAGCTACACGACGGTAGCAAGTAGAGCACAGGAAAAATTTAGCGTGGCCCTGTATGGCTGTGGCTGTCAATTTAGGTACGGTTGTCAACTATGAAATTGATCAAGTGGGGCATGTGTTGTATGTATTCTTCTCAGTTTAATACCGTATACGTCACCTATCCGAAAAATAGTTTGGAGAGATAGAAAGAGAGGAAAAAGACGTATTTTTAAAAGTGAAGTTTAGTATAGATGAGTTAAAGAGAAAGAAAGGATTTTATGAAATGGATTTGTATCACTGAGAGCAAAAAAACGTATTTTTTTACGTGACATGCAGTATAGATCAATTACACAGAAACAACGGATTGTGGTCTGTGCAGACTGAGGTGCTGGACTGTAACTCACAGAATTGTTCCACTGAGCTATATGAAATGGATTTGTATCACTGAGAGCAAAAGAACGTATTTTCTAATGTGACATGTAGTATCGATCACTTGGAGAGAAAAAGTGGAATGTGCAGACTTGGGCTGCTATAGTGCAAACCACTATGGTGGTGACAACAGAGTGAGCGAGTGACACTGCGGGAGCAGGCGAACCACATAAACATTTTTCGTGGCCCTGTATGGCGGCGGTGACAACAGAGTGACTGAGTTAGTATGCGGTAGCTGGTGAAGCACCCAAAAATTTAGCCTGACACAGCATGGCGGTTACACCACCAATGACTTTGTCCGACTGAGAATGCAGTGAAATGGCTTTTGTTGAGCCTCCAAAAAATGTTTTCTTTTCAGAGTACATAAAGTCGACCCTCAGCAAAAAAATTTTTTTTTAAATGTCGGTACTTGCGCCTCCTGAAAAATTGTTTTGGACTGTCTGTTTGACGCTCCTGAAACATTGTTTTACAGTGTCTGTAGTTGACACTGCGGAAAAATTGTTTGGAGAGAGGGCCTGTAGGTGGCCCTCCGGAAAAATTGTTTAGAGAGAGGGCCTATAGGCGGCCCTCCGGAAAAATTGTTTGGAGAGAGGGCCTGTAGGTGGCCCTCCGGAAAAATTGTTTAAAGAGAGGGGCTGTAGGTGGCCCTCCTTAAATATTTTTGGACAGAGGGCCTGTAGGAGGCCCTCTGGAAAAATTGTCGTAAAAGAGTGCCAGTTGGCCCTCTAAAAAATTGCGTTTTGGGTCAGCGTTAGGCAAAGACAACAAGGAGGAGGAGGAGTAGAGAAGAGGAATCGGATACATAAGTAATGTTAATCTTTAGCTGCTTTCCCCCGGAGATTTGAATTCCGGTGAAATCCAGGCTTTGTTCATTTTAATAAGCGTCAGCCTGTCAGTTGACAGGCGTGTACGCTTATGGGTGATGACGCCACCAGCTGCGCTGAATACCCGCTCTGACAACACGCTAGCGGCAGGGCAGGCCAGCACCTCCAAGGCATACAGCGCCAGTTCAGGCCACGTGTCCAGCTTTGAAACCCAGTAGTTGTATGGAGCAGAGTGATCGGTCCGGACGTTGGTATGGTCAGCTAGGTACTCCCTCACCATCTTTCTGTAAAGCTCACCCCTACTCTGCCAAGACTGGGGACAGGTGACAGTGTCTTGCTGGGGTGACATAAAACTGGCAAAGGCCTTGGAGAGTGTTCCCCTGCCAGTGCTGGACAAGCTGCCTGCTCGCCTCCTCTCCCCCGCTACTTGGCCCACAGAACCACGCCCTCTGCCGCTAGCGGTGTCAGATGGGAAGGATTGTTTCAGCTTGTGCACCAGGGCCTGTTGATATTGATTCACTCTCATACTCCTTTCCTCTACAGGGTTGAGAGTGGAAAGGTTCTGCTTGTACCGTGGGTCCAGGAGAGTGAACACCCAGTAATCGGTGTTTGAAAAAATTCTTCTAACGTGAGGGTCACGGGATAGGCAGCCTAACATGAAGTCTGCCATGTGTGCCAGAGTCCCAACACGCAAGAATTCCCTCTCCTCACTGGCCTGACTCTCCATTTCCTCCTCCTCTTCAGCCCATACACGCTCAAGAGTTAATAAGGACTAAGCACTGGTACCCTCTTCTGTCTCGCCGACATTCTCCTCCTCTTCCTCATCCCCCTCCTCCAATACGCGCTGAGAAACAGACCGGAGGGTGCTCTGGCTATCAAGCGACGTATCTTCCTCCACCGTCTCTTGTGACAAACGCAAAGCTTCCAACTTCATGCCGAGCAGTGAATTTTTCAACAGGCAAAGCAGCCGGATGGTGAGGCTGATAATGGCGGCATCGCCGCTGACAATCTGTGTTGACTCCTCAAAGTTGGTCAACACCTGGCAGATATCAGACATCCACTCCTCATTGTAGACTTGAGGAATCTGACTGACCTGACTACCAGTTCTGGAGGAAGTTGACATCTGGCAGTCTACAATCGCTCTGCGCTGCTGGTAAACTCTGGATAACATGTTTAATGTCGAATTCCATCTTGTGGGCACGTCGCACAACAGTCGGTGAGCTGGCAGTTGTAGGCGGCGCTGCGCTGCCCTGAGAGTAGCAGCATCTGTGGTCGACTTGCAGAAATGTGCACAGATGCGGCGCATCTTGGTGAGCAAATCAGACAGATTGAAGTATGTCTTGAGGAACCGCTGAACTAGGAGACTGAACACGTGGGCCAGGCATGGCACATGTGTGAGTCTGCCAAGTTGCAGAGCCGCCACCAGGTTATGCCCGTTGTCACACACAACCATGCCTGGCTTGAGGTTCAGCGGTGCCAGCCACAGATCGGTCTGCGCCATGATGCCCTGTAACAGCTCTTGGGCGGTGTGCCTTTTGTCACCTAAGCTCAGCAGTTTGAGCGCCTAGAGCTACCGACTGAAGGCGCCGTGCCCACGGATGGTAATTCGGAGGTGGAGGGGTCGGAGAAGGAGGCATTGTACATCTGAGAGACCATGACCGAGGTAGGCCCCGCAATCCTCGGTGTGGGCAGTACATGAGCGGCCCCAGGGTCAGACTCGGTCCCAGCCTCCACCAAGTTAACCCAATGTACCGTCAGTGATATATGCCCGGCAGCACTTGTCCACGTGTCCATGGTTAGGTGGACCTTCTCAGAAACAGCGTTGGTCAGGGCACGGATGATGTTCTGTGACACATGCTGGTGTAGGGCTGGGACGGCACATCGGGAAAAATAGTGGCAGCTGGGGACCGAATACCGAGGGGCAGCCACAGCCATGAAGTTGCGAAAGGCCTCGGTCTCTACCAGCCTATAGGGCAGCATCTCCAGGCTCAGCAATTTGGAGATGTGGACGTTGAGGGCTTGGGCATGTGGGTGGGTGGAACTGTATTTCCTCTTGTGCTCCAGCGTCTGCTGTAAAGACAGCTGAACGCTGAGCAGGGACACATTGGTGGACGCTGTGGAGGATCGTGGAGGCGAAGGTGTGGTTTTCCGGCGGGAGGCGCTCGTTCCGGGGTCCTGGGCAGGGGGTTGACTAGCAGAGGCAGGGAGTGACACAGGGGAAGGAGCAGTGGTGTGACCCACAGGAGGTGAACGACCTTGGTTCCACTGAGTGGGGTGTTTAGCACTCATATGCCTGCGCATGCTGTTGGTGGTTAGGCTAGTAGTGGTGGCACCCCTGCTGATCCTAACGTGGCATAGGTTGCACACCACAGTCCGTCGGTCATCCTCAATTTCTTTAAAGAACCTCCAGACTTGCGAACATCTAGGCCTCGCCACGGGAGCTTCACTACGTGAAACAGTTACTGCTGATGCACCAGCTCTGGCCCTGCTTCTCCCTCTGGCCACACCACTGCCTCTTCCAACCTGTTCTGGTGCAGCACTCACCTCCACCTCAGAAGCACTGTCTTCACTCGGCTTATCAACCCAGCTTGGGTCAGTCACCTTGTCGCACAGAGATTTTTCTAATGTAGCTGTATCAATGAGAGCAAAAGACCATTTTTTATTACGTGACGTACAGTATGGGTCACCTGGACAGAAAATACGGATTGTGGTTTGTGGTGACTGGCCAGCTGAACTGTGACACACAGAATGGTTCCACACAGCTGTATGAAATGGATTTGTATCACTGAGAGCAAACAAAAGGATTTTGTATTGTGACTTCCACTATCTATCAGTTAGACAGAAAAAAATCTTCTGCAGACTGTGCCTATTTCAATGAAACACAAAAAATTGTCCCACTGTTTGAAATGGATGTGTGTCACGGAGAGCCAAAAAATAAACTTTTTCCAGTCTCCCTGCAAAATGCTGCAAATATGGCGGTAGCTGCACTACTAGTGCCAGCAAGCCCAGCCACAAGCAGATAAAAAAAAAGGGTCTTGTAGCCCTAACAAGGGCTGTTGGCTTCTTATAGAATCACTCCTGCCTAACACAAATCTAGTAGAACACCCTAACACTCTCCCTGTATCACACTGCAGATCTGTCCCTAACGGCATCCAGGCAGCGACTGAGCCGAGCATAGCGGCCAGTAACTAGTATATTCCAGGGTCACCTGATCAGGCCAGCCAACCCCTGCTATCGACATGTAAGGGCCCCACGTGATGCTGGGTGTACCGCAGAGTCTCCTGGCTTGTGATTGGCTGAGTCTATAGCCTCCAAAAATTCAAAAGGCGGGAGATGCCATTTCCACGAGCATGGCGAGATACTCGTCCGAGTAGCGAGCACTTACGAGTACCCTAATACTAGCTTGAACGAGTATGCTCACTCATCTCTAGACATGTTCTATTTTTTTGCGTAACGGAAATATGGACATACGGAAACGGAATGCACACGGAGTACCCTTCGTTTTTTTTTGTGGACCCATTGAAGTGAATAGTTCTGCATACGGTCCTAAAAAAAAACGGAAAAGACATGGAAAGAAAATACATTTGTGTGCATGAGCCCTAAGTCTGAGGGTCCCCACCTATTCCAAGTGGAGAAAGAATTGAGTAAAAATGGCGTTTAAGAAATTATCAGTTTTAAAAGTTTATGCCATCTTTGTCTCAGAAAACTTGCCTACTGATTCAATAAATGACCCCCAGTGTGTACAGAGTCATACATATTACGGGGGTACGTATGGTGCTAAAGATGATACCACCGACCCCTCTTCTGCCGCCATAAAGCCCTGCGCACAACCCTCCCTGCCCGTTTTGCCGCCACAGACCGCGCAGCCGCCGTGTACTTGTTGCCTGGCGACCGTGCAAAACGTCAGGCGTCACGTGGTCTGATGACAGGCGCGGGGCGGGCTGCAGAGGCAGCGCTGAAGTTGGTTTTCGCGCGAAAGCTGAACGCGGTGTGGAGGACGTAAAGCACGGAGTCGCTCGCCGGCGGCCGGGTTTTCTTCAGGTTGAGGTCAGGGATCTTACCGTCTATTACGTATTGTGGCGGCCATTGTACGTGACTGCGCAGGCTGCCCCATAACTCTTCAGGTGTGTTATCGGGTCCCCGTTATGGAGTTCTGCTCTGGCGTTATTGAGGGTTAGAACTCTGCATCCTGCGCAGTCCTTACTCTCCATGGTGATGTGTGCGAACTGACCTGGTTCAGCATCTTCAGGCCCAGGTCCTCCAGAGGATGCTGTCCCCCCCCCCCCATGCTTAGCACTGCATCAGCAGGGTGCCCCCCCCCCATCCCTTAGCGCCGCGTCAGCAGGGCGCTCCCCCCATCCCTTAGCGCCGCGTCAGCAGGGCGCTCCCCCCATCCCTTAGCGCCGCGTCAGCAGGGCGCTCCCCCCATCCCTTAGCGCCGCGTCAGCAGGGCGCTCCCCCCATCCCTTAGCGCCGCGTCAGCAGGGCGCTCCCCCCATCCCTTAGCGCCGCGTCAGCAGGGCGCTCCCCCCCATCCCTTAGCGCCGCGTCAGCAGGGCGCTCCCCCCATCCCTTAGCGCCGCGTCAGCAGGGCGCTCCCCCCATCCCTTAGCGCCGCGTCAGCAGGGCGCTCCCCCCATCCCTTAGCGCCGCGTCAGCAGGGCGCTCCCCCCATCCCTTAGCGCCGCGTCAGCAGGGCGCTCCCCCATCCCTTAGCGCCGCGTCAGCAGGGCGCTCCCCCCATCCCTTAGCGCCGCGTCAGCAGGGCGCTCCCCCCATCCCTTAGCGCCGCGTCAGCAGGGCGCTCCCCCCATCCCTTAGCGCCGCGTCAGCAGGGCGCTCCCCCCATCCCTTAGCGCCGCGTCAGCAGGGCGCTCCCCCCATCCCTTAGCGCCGCGTCAGCAGGGCGCTCCCCCCATCCCTTAGCGCCGGCGTCAGCAGGGGCGCTCCCCCCATCCCTTAGCGCCGCGTCAGCAGGGCGCTCCCCCCATCCCTTAGCGCCGCGTCAGCAGGGCGCTCCCCCCATCCCTTAGCGCCGCGTCAGCAGGGCGCTCCCCCCCATCCCTTAGCGCCGCGTCAGCAGGGCGCTCCCCCCATCCTTAGCGCGCGTCAGCAGGGCGCTCCCCCATCCCTTAGCGGCGCGGCAGCAGGGCGCTCCCCCCATCCCTTAGCGGCGCGGCAGCAGGGCGCTCCCCCCATCCCTTAGCGCCGCGGCAGCAGGGCGCTCCCCCCATCCCTTAGCGCCGCGGCAGCAGGGCGCTCCCCCCATCCCTTAGCGCCGCGTCAGCAGGGCGCTCCCCCATCCCTTAGCGCCGCGTCAGCAGGGCGCTCCCCCCATCCCTTAGCGCCGCGTCAGCAGGGCGCTCCCCCCATCCCTTAGCGCCGCGTCAGCAGGGCGCTCCCCCCATCCCTTAGCGCCGCGTCAGCAGGGCGCTCCCCCCATCCCTTAGCGCCGCGTCAGCAGGGCGCTCCCCCCATCCCTTAGCGCCGCTGCAGCAGGGCGCTCCCCCCATCCCTTAGCTTGGCAGACATTGGGGGAGATTTATCAAAAATTGGTGTAAAGTAGAACTGGTTCAGTTGCCCATAGCAACCAATCAGATTCATGCTTTCATTTTTCAAAGGAGCTGTCAAAAATGCAGGTGGAATCTGATTGGTTGCTATGGGCAACTGAGCCCGTTTTCCTTTGCACCAGTTTTGATAAATCTCCCCCAATGGGTTAATAATATGCACTTGTGCTTTATAGAGAGTAGAAATAGTCACAAACAAAATGCAGTGCAGTCTGCAGGCACATCCGAAGCCGCTTTTCTAAAATAAATGTGTTCTAATACTGTACGGAGATTTGTGCAGTCATGAAGGTGCGTGCGACTTCATTGAATAACTTCGGTAATTATTATAGTGAAAAACCTTGGAATCAAACTCTGCTTCGGTTCTGAGTGGTACCTTGGAACCAAAGCCGAGTTCGGTTCCGAGTCTTGAAGTGGTTTTTCACTGTAATAATCAATTACCGAAGTTATTCAACGAAGTCGCGCGCGTTTTCGCGAATAACTTACTTCGGCTCATCAGAGCCCATACATTCTAATACTGTACGAATTTGCTTCGGATGTAGCATCCTCAGCTCGCTTTGCTCATCTCTAGTCATAACCCCTGGAAATGAGCAGTGTATAATGTGATATATAATGTGAAAAATGAATCCAGCCAGCAAAGGAAGCAATATGGAGAATCACAATACATTAGTAAGTGCCTTGTATTAACTTTCTCTACATAATAAATGTCATTTACTGAAATGAGACGACCCCTTTAATCAGTAAGTCATCAAAAAAATAAGCTGCACGCTGCAGTTTTCTGTCCGTCCTGGGATGCGGAGCAAAACGGATCTGGCATGACCCACAATGCAAGTCAATGGGGACGGATCCGTCTTCTCAGACACAATAGAAAACGGATCAGTCCTCTATTGACTTACAGTGATTTCAGTGACAGATCCATCATGGCCATTTTAGACAGTTAATAACGGATGCAGACGGTTGTATTATCACAAACAGAAGCGTTTTTGCTGATCCCTGCCGGATCAGGCAAAAAAAAAAAAGCAAGTGTGAAAGTAGCCTAAGATCACAACTATTTGTTTTTATTGCATTTATCATTGCCACTTCTGTTTTATCATAAGTTGTGGATCCACATTTAAGCCCCTTTTCAGGCGAGCAAGTTCCACACATCGGACTGGCAGCGTGAGTATACAGCAGCTCCCGTCCTGACCTCCCAGCACTGACGGGGGTCGCAGAGTATTATATTGATTTGTAATGCTATGTAACCCTTACAGTTCTGACAGCATTATGTCAGTGTTATCCAGTACATTTCACACCTCTAAGGGTTACATAGCATCATAAATCAATATAATGCTATGTGACCCCGTCAGTGCTGGGAGGTCAGGACGGGAGCTGCTGCATACTCACTCTAAGGCCTCTTTCACACGAGCGTGATGGATTAGGTCCAGATGCGTTCCGTGAAACTCGCACCATTTTGCAAGCAAGTTCAGTCAGTTTTGTCTGCGATTGCGTTCAGTTGTTCAGTTTTTTCCGTGCGGGTGTAATGCGATTTGATACTTTTTTTCACGCGCGTGATAAAAAACTGAAGGTTTACAAACAACATCTCTTACCAACCATCAGTGAAAAACTCATTGTATCCGCACTTTCTTCAGGATACAATGTGTTTTTCACTGAAGCCCCATTCACTTCTATGGGGCCAGGGCTGCGTGAAAAACGCAGAATATAGAACATGCTGTGATTTTCACGCAACGCAGAACTGATGCGTGAAAAAAACGCTCATGTACACAGACCCATTGAAATGAATGGGTCAGGATTTAGTGCGGGTGCTGTGCGTTCACGTTACGTATTGCACCCACGCGGAAAACTTGCCCGTGTGAAAGGGGCCTTACAGTTCTGACAGCATTATGTCAGTGTTATCCAGTACATTTCATTCACCTCTAAGGGTTACATAGCATCATAAATCAATATAATGCTATGCAACCCTGTCAGTGCTGGGAGGTCAGGACGGGAGCTGCCACATACTAACGCTTCGAGTCCAGAGCGTGGAACTCCCTCGTCTGAAAGGGGCCTAATAATAGCTGCAGGGCCCGCAACTGATACAAGGACTGGAGTTGGTTTACTACAATAGACAGTATATGTTGGTGCAGGTCTTACCAATGCGCCCCCTTCTGATCTCGGGGCCCCGTACCTCCTGAGGCTGTACAATTCTGCAGCCACTACAGTAGTGCTTTCTGGATACTCTCATCGGTTTGGCACTATAAATACTGTGGGGGAGATTTATCAATACAGCAACCAATCAGATTCCACCTTTTATTTTTTCAGAGCTCCTTTGGAAAATGAAAAGTTCACTCTGGTTGCTATGGCAACTGAGCCAGTTTTCCTTTACACCAGTTTTGACAAATCTCCCCTTTAGTTTTTCCCTCCACCTTCCGATAGCCATAACTTTTTTTACATTTCTGTTCACCTAGTTGTGTGAGGGTTGTTTTTTTGCTGGACGAGTTGTGTTTTTCTTATCTTTTAGGTGAGTTTCGAGATAAAGAAAAAATGCAATTCAGGCATTGAGATGAGAGTGAAGGAGGGAAGGGAGAGAGAGAGGAGATATTATATATATAGATAGATGAAGGGGATAAAATTGGTAAAGGGTCTTGATTTGAATTTCTGATACCGCACCGATCTGATATTGGTGACCTAGGCCCAAGCTGCCATAACAACTGATCGGCACCCTGCAATTTCATAACAGGGAGTTGAGGGTCAGTAGGAGGCTCCTCCCTCTTAAAGGGGTTGTCTTACTTTTAGCAAATAGCATTTTTAACGTAGAGGAAGATGGACGGGTCTGGTGAAGGCCAGGAGAACGTCACCTGCCTGACTGCACTGTGCCAACTGTAAGTGTGGTGGAGGAGGGGTAAAAGGAAATTGTAATATTTCGGCATACCCAGACATTCTGGACAGTTGATAGCTTCTAATATTGTACAGTTTTCTTCCTTTCCGTCATGACTGTGCCCCAGTGCACATAACGAGGTCCGTGGTGGGGTGAGTTTAGGGTTGAAGACCCTGACTGACCACACAGAGCCCTGACCTCGGCCCCGTCCAACACCCCTGGGATGAACTAGAATGGAGATTGCGAGCCAGGCCCTCTCCTCCAACATCTGACCTCATAAATGTTCTTCTGGATGACGCAGGATCTTGTAGACCAACCTCCTATTAAAGGGAACCTGTCATCTCGGAACCCCCCCTGAACTAGAGTAAGTGTTGTATAGTGTAAGTGATGCTGAATCTGAATATGTAAGTTTTATCTTCATACTCACTTCCATTCTGACGCTGTGCTCCCACAAACCTGCAGTAAAATGCACTCAGTGGACTCTTCTTTGAGTCCTCTCCATTATGTGAGTGATCACCGGAGTCCACTGAGTGCATTTTACTGCAGGTTTGTGGGAGCACAGCGTCAGAATGGAAGTGAGTATGAAGATAAAACTTACATATTCGGATTCAGCATCACTTACACTATACAACACTTACTCTAGTTTAGGGGTGTTTCGGGATGACAGGTTCCCTTTAATACCTATGGATTTAGATTGGGGTGTTGTAAAAGCTCCTGTAGGTGTAATGTGTAGTAGTCCCAATACTTGTGTCCGTATAATGTATGGAATGAAAACCTAAATTCTAAAACCTAAATGTTTTCTGTTTTTTTCAGGATCTTCTGGAGCTGTTACTTTCGGCTTAAGGATGCAACGCAGTATAAAGTAAGTTGTAATAAAAATGAGATGAGCGTTATACAAATAAATATGGGGCACGTTCATTAAGACCGGAGTTTTAGACACCGATTTCCATGGGGCCACCGAAAATAGTGGGACCCACACCTATACCACAATGGGGGAATATCCTAGCAATATGCCCCCGTTGTCTGAGATGAGAATACCCCTTTAATAAGCCCCTGCCCTGGCGGTGGATGACGGAGGTTATGTAGACTTTCTAGCCTTTACATAACTTCGCTGTATCCTCCGCCGATTCTAAATGTAAGATGGCTTCCTTGCAACATGGCGTGTGACAGAATCTGCACCAGATATACACCAAGTGACGTATATCTGTTTATAAATGACCCCCTGTTAGTTTATATACGTCAGTACCTGGAGCTCATTAAAATCAAAGGGAGCTGACAATGGGGGCATACTGCTAGGATATTCCCCCCATTGTGGTATAGGTGCGGGTCCCACTATTTTCGGTGGCCCCATAGAAATGGGTGTCTAAAACTCTGGTCTTAATAAATGTGCCCCATATTTATTTGGTTCCTTTAGAGTGAGAACTGCTGTTTTCAGTAGCTCTTTACTTACATTAAAAGACGTTTTTATTTTTTATTTTTTTGAGTGTCCAGTAAGCTTGTCTCAACTTATTTTTGCATATGCAGTCATTTGCCATTAACCCTTAGACTCCCAGCGCCGTACATGTACGGCGCTGGGGCGATGCGAGCACATGGCGCCCACTCGCACGTGCGGCGGGCGTCATGGCTGGCAAGTCTCTGCTGTTTCTAACAGCAGAGACTTGCGGGTACTTACCGCCATCGACGGCGTCTTCATAGGCCTTTAGATGCCGTGAACAGTTGCGTTTAAACCCGGAAGTGTACGCTTCCGGGTGGTGTACAGACGCCCCGTGTGGACAATCGGGGTGTCTGTACACGATCTGAAAGCTGTAAATCTCACTGATGAGGTTTACAGCTTTCAAAGTGCAATTCTTATTCTGGCCACTAGCAGGCCAGGATAAGAAATGAGCAAATTCGGTCATTAATTCAAAATTAAAAAACCCTCATTGCTCATAAAGAAAAAATAAAAAACACAATCTATTTGCTCATATTTAAGCTTTAAAATAATCACAAAATTTTTTTTTTAAACGTTAAATATATAAAAAATAAAAAAATATAAAAGTTTAAATCACCCCCCTTTCTGTATAATTAAAAAATAAATACCTAAATAACAATAAATATGGGACATCATGGGTATCACCGTGACCAAAAACGCCCGTACTTTTAAAATATAAAAAAAAATTCCAATACGTTGAATTGTGTGGCAGAAAAAAGCGTCAAAATGGCGATTCGCTGTGTTTTGTCGCTTTTTTTCTAAAAAAAAGTCATACACACCCCAGAATGGTATCAATAAAAACTTTAGATTGCCCTGCAAAAAATGAGCCCCCATACAGCTCCGTACACATAAATACCAAAAAGTTATAGGGGTCAAGATATGACAAAAAAAAACAAAAAAAAAAGTCTAACTTTCTAATTATTTTATCACTATGAAAACGCAGGAAAAACTATACATATTAGGTATCGCCGGATTCGTACTGACCAGTAGAATGAAAGTAACTGGTAAGTTTTAATGAACATCGAACGCTGTAAATAAGAAACCCGTAGAACTGTAGCGGAATAGCGTTTTTTTTGCAATTTCACCCGATTTGGAATTTTTTTCCCACTACACCATATGCAATATTAAGTGGTTGGAAAGTACAACTTGTCCCGCAAAAAACAAGCCCTCATACAGCTATGTGAACAGAAAAAAAAAAAAAAAACAGTTATGGCTGTTTGGAGGCAGGGAGCGCAAAGCGAAAACGCAAAGCCGAAAAAACCTCCGGTACCGAAAGGGTTAAAGGAACAGTCTCATGAAGACAGTCTTTACCGAAAAGAAGCCGGCACGGTGATCAGCTGATTCTCTCGGGTCATGCTTCTGACCCCCTGCCGATCGGCATTGACGCTGCACCACACAGCATAGCTGTTCTAACGCCTGACACAGTAGTTGACTAACATGATGATGGGTGACAACGAAATAAGGAATAGGTCACCCCAATAGGTCAGTGCTTGGGGGGGGGGGGGGGGGGCATGCAGTGGCAGCAGAGCACCAAAAAAAAAAATAATAATAAAAACATATAGGTGGCACCATGCAGCTCCCCAGGCCATTAACACTGAAGACTGACTCTGCAGAGCGGTCTACAATCTGGCCTGCACTGCACTGCATTGCAGGCTATTATAGCCGAGTGATAAAGTTCAGTCTTAGTAGTGGATCTTTCCTGTACTTTACCACTTGGCTATAATAACCTGCGGTGCATTCGCTCGAGACACCGCTGGGACCCGCACCTATATCGAGAACGGGGCTCCGAAAGTGAAGGAGGGCGCACGCGCGGCCGCCCTGCATTCATTTGTATGGGGCCACCGAGAATAGCTGAGCGCTGGCTCAGCTATTTCCGTCGGCTCTATACAAATGAATGGGAGCTGGGCCGCGCATGCGCTGTGCGCTCCCATTCATTTTTTTTATGGCGCCGACGGAAATAGCTGAGCCAGCGCTCAGCTATTCTCGGTGGCCCCATGCAGGGCGGCCGCACATGCGCGGTGCGCCCTCCTTAACTTTCAGGGCCCCGTTCTCGATATAGGTGCGGGTCCCAGCGGTGGGACCCGCACCTATAGGACAATGGGGGCATATCCTAGTGATATGCCCCCATTGTCCAAGATGGGAATAACCCTTTAACAGGCAAAAAAAATTCCTACGTGCGAGGCTTTTTTCCTTGGTCTTTTTGACAGAATCTGTGACAGACGCTCCTGAACGGAGCCTCCAACGCAGATATGAAGACTTGTAGGCCTACGTGTTATGTATTTGTATTACTGCAACTTTCGTTCTCCTCCTTGTGTAGAAATACTCCTCAAAAATGGTCAGAGGAGTATTTTTACTATTTTTAGTGTGACCGCTGCCGCCTTGTATACAAACAGCCAGAGAAGGCACAGAGCTGTGGAGCAGAGAATGGTGGGAAAAACCAGTGAGCACCGCCCAGCAGTGTTCCCAGTGACATCACCGGCACTGATGGGTGGGCTTTAGTCTGTGAAATGGCTAGGGCGGCGCTAAAGTCCACCAATCAGTGCCGGTGATGTCACTGGGAACACTGCTAGGCGGAAGTGTGAACAAATATAAAAAAAAAAGCCTTTACGCTACGCGAGCCTTGCTCCGATGCTAATATTTGGGGGGGGGGGGGGGGGCTGCCTGGGTGAAAATGGGATATGTCTGGGGTCAGCTCTGAACCCGGACAACCCCTTTAAGTGATTCTGCTTATAAATATACTGTATATGCACCACTTATATCTTATTAATAACTACTGTATGCTTCCGTATATTGTCTATTGTACTTAGTTTTTAGACTTCTTAGGAATTCCTTTTCTTTTACATCAGAGAAGCTTATTGAGGGGCAGGGCTGTGGAGGCGGTAAGCCAAGCCCGACTCCTCAATTTCCCCTAACTCCGACTCCCTCATAAATGGCGCATGTTTAAGTGATAACTTTAAACAAACTTTGCCATAAATCACAGTACAGATATGTCATGACAAAAAAAAGTTTGTAATATATGTTTTACTAGATATCTTTACTCTGAACTTTCAGTATCAGGCTTCTCTGGGTACAGCTCACTAAGGGCCTGATGTATGAAAACTGTCTAGGTCTAAGACTTTCTTTGTTGCCCATAGCAACCAATCAGAGCTCCCCTTTCATTTCTCCAGAGCACGATATGAAATGAAAGGGGAGCTCTGATTGGTTGCTATGGGCAACAAAGAAACTTCTACACCTAGACAGTTTTCATACATAAGGCCCTAGGTGTTTTCCATCATGCTGCCATACTTCACAGTCTAGAAATCTACTGACCGCTGTATTTAGAAAATGTCTTCTTTTAACTGTCCCTTTATGTTGAAAGCTAATCTTTGTAACTAGTGAGAAAACCCTTTAATCCTGTTTTCTCTAGCAGCTCTGAGATAAATACAGCCATTCCTTCCCAGTGCCTTTTTCCTCTGATCTGTAGCGGAGGAGCTTCACTTCTGAGCATCTACATAAAGGGCAGCACACAGTCATCTCAACTGAAAGTTTAGTTCAGGAATAGAACGGACATTTATAGGACATTTCATCATTTTCCCAAATTCTTATGAAAATATATTCAGCACATACTGCACTGATCTAAATGTACCAATTTATTATATATTTCTGTAGTCGGTCCATTTTATAACGACTCCGACTCCACAGCCCTGGGTGGGGTTGAAGCATTCCGTATTGTGTGCTTGTTCCCATTGCCATCACCATCCCAAAATTAACTGTTCTTGCTCTTTTCTGGGGAACCCCTGACAAGTTTCCAAGGAATCCCAGAATTCCAGCTGATTCGTAAAGCAGCGCCATATTCATCTGCATCCTAGAGAGCCCAGAGCCCTAGTGGTGGCTTTCTATATAGATATTTTATACTTTTTGAGTATAACTTAATTATATAATGTATCATTTCCTTATGTGTGCTTCCTCATGTAACAGAAGATGGTGCTGTTTCTAAGCTTTTGAGTTTAAAATATCCCTTGTTTGCACATTAGACGAAAGCCGCCCACGAGTTATGTCTCTAAATCCATGCCAGTTGTGAATACCTAGCTTTCATCGACAAGTTGTAAGTAAGTGTAAGAGCAAGCCTGCTATTTGTCCTATGTTCTTCTGGAACAGGTGGAGTAGCCCTCACGCTGACAGAACAGATAATCAATGCACACCGAGCAGATGGTAAACTATACATTTCTGTTTCCCCGACTGTTGTTTTGTGGGGAAGTGCGATGTATGTCAGGATCGGACAGCGGTTCTGATATTTTTACATTGTCCTTTGTGGAGGACAGAAGACATACCATTCGGACATACTGCAAGTGTGGATTAGGGCTCTCACTATAATGGTCTTGATTTCACGATGTTGAGTCATGAGATGTCTGTCCTATATATGGCCACCCAGTGGTTGTGATGTGAGTTGCAGCATGTCCTGATATGGCATTGAATTGGTTTCATGACAAATAGGAAATTCCTTAAAGGGGTTGTCCCATCACAGACAATGGGGGCATATCGCTAGGACGAGTACAGACCAAAAGTACAGACCAAAAGTTTGGACACACCTTCTCATTCAAAGAGTTTTCTGTATTTTCATGACTATGAAAATTGTAGATTCACACTGAAGGCATCAAAACTATGAATTAACACATGTGGAATTATATACTTAACAAAAAAGTGTGAAACAACTGAAAATGTGTCTTATATTCTAGGTTCTTCAAAGTAGCCACCTTTTGCTTTGATTACTGCTTTGCACACTCTTGGCATTCTCTTGATGAGCTTCAAGAGGTAGTCACCTGAAATGGTATTCCAACAGTCTTGAAGGAGTTCCCAGAGATGCTTAGCACTTGTTGGCCCTTTTGCCTTCACTCTGCGGTCCAGCTCACCCCAAACCATCTCGATTGGGTTCAGGTCTGGTGACTGTGGAGGCCAGGTCATCTGGCGTAGCACCCCATCACTCTTCTTCTTGGTCAAATAGCCCTTACACGGCCTGGAGGTGTGTTTAAGGTCATTGTCCTGTTGATAAATAAATGATGGTCCAACTAAATGCAAACCAGATGGAATAGCATGCCGCTGCAAGATGCTGTGGTAGCCATGCTGGTTCAGTATGCCTCCAATTTTGAATAAATCCCCAACAGTGTCACCAGCAAAGCACCCCCACACCATCACACCTCCTCCTCCATGCTTCACGGTGGGAACCAGGTATGTAGAGTTCATCTGTTCACCTTTTCTGCGTCGCACAAAGACACGGTGGTTGGAACCAAAGATCTCAAATTTGGACTCATCAGACCAAAGCACAGATTTCCACTGGTCTAATGTCCATTCCTTGTGTTCTTTAGGCCAAACAAGTCTCTTCTGCTTGTTGCCTGTCCTTAGCAGTGGTTTCCACCATGAAGGCCTGCTGCACACAGTCTCCTCTTAACAGTTGTTGTAGAGATGTGTCTGCTGCTAGAACTCTGTGTGGCATTGACCTGGTCTCTAATCTGAGCTGCTGTTAACCTGCCATTTCTGAGGCTGGTGACTCGGATGAACTTATCCTCCGCAGCAGAGGTGACTCTTGGTCTTCCTTTCCTGGGGCGGTCCTCATGTGAGCCAGTTTCTTTGTAGCGCTTGATGGTTTTTGCGACTGCACTTGGGGACACTTTCAAAGTTTTCCCAATTTTTCGGACTGACTGACCTTCATTTCTTAAAGTAATGATGGCCACTCGTTTTTCTTTACTTAGCTGCTTTTTTCTTGCCATAATACAAATTCTAACAGTCTATTCAGTAGGACTATCAGCTGTGTATTCACCTGACTTCTGCCCAACACAACTCATGGTCCCAACCCCATTTATAAGGCAAGAAATCCCACTTATTAAACCTGACAGGGCACACCTGTGAAGTGACAACCATTTCAGGTGACTACCTCTTGAAGCTCATCAAGAGAATGCCAAGAGTGTGCAAAGCAGTAATCAAAGCAAAAGGTGGCTACTTTGAAGAACCTAGAATATAAGACATATTTTCAGTTGTTTTACACTTTTTTGTTAAGTATATAATTCCACATGTGTTAATTCACAGTTTTGATGCCTTCAGTGTGAATCTACAATTTTCATAGTCATGAAAATACAGAAAACTCGGTTATTTCTGTCGGTCCCATAGAAATGAATGGGAGCGGTGGCCGCGCATGCATGGTACGCTTCCATTCACTTCTATGGGAGCAGCAGGGAGCTGCGCCTGGCGGGTGGTCCTCCAGTCACAGCTCTCCCCCTCTGTTCTTGTTGTAGGTGCGGGTCCCAGAGGTGGGACCCGCACCCGCACCTATCAGACAATGGGAGCATATCCTAGCGATATGCCCCCATTGTCTAAGACGGGAAAACCCCTTTAAAGGGAATGTGTCACTTCAGCAAATGGCATTTATCATATAGAGAAACTTAAAGGGGTTTTTGGAGACTTTCATACTGATGACCTATCTTCAGGGTAGTTCAACATGTATGTATAAAAATGTCAGAAAACCCTTTTAATACAAGGCCCTTAGTAATATATTTTGATTGTCCACATTGCCTTCTTTGCTGGCTGGATTCATTTTTCCATCACATACATTGCTTGTTTCCAGGGATTACGACCACTGATATGTGTGTCCTGGTCACCAGAGAGGCTGGCGCTTTTTCCTATACTGTGCAAGCACGACCACCACTGATGGATGGCAGGGTGGTCGTAACCATAGGAACGAGCAGTGTATAATGTGATGGAAAAATGAATCCAGCCAGCAAAGGATGCAATATGGAGAATCACAATACATTAGTAAGTGCTTTGTATTAAATTCCTCTACATGATAAATGCCACTTACTGAAGTGAGAGGACCCCTTTAAAGACTGCAAAGAAAGAAATGGGGGTCAGTCAGCACATCCCAGTGCGCAGGTGCGCATCGCCATGGCTGACAGCAAAAAAATAACACAGTGCGAGAGCAACTTGCAAGCACAAATAATAAATTGAATACAATAGTGCTATACTCACTATAGAAAATGTATTAATGCTACGTTATCAATGGTAAATGTGAGATTCTAGGCAAATACACTTTGTACAAAATTATTTGTGCCTGTCCGCCACCAGCAAGGTGATCTCTTTAGGACAGGAGCCTACACTAAATACTACCTCCTCCTGTGCCATAATGGCCTCCATTAAATTCAGGGAATGCAGGCTCCACATGCATACTGAGCCCACACTATATTTTACCTCTCCCGGTGCCAAATGGCCTCTATTAACCCTTAGGATACTGGAGGTTTTTTTGTTTTCATTTTTCTTCCCTATTGTCCTTGAACCATAACTTTTTTTATTTTTCCGTTCACATAGCTGTATGAGGGCTTATTTTTTTCGCTGGACAATTTGTACTTTCTAATGCAACCATTTAATATGGCAGGGAAAAAATTCCAAGTATGGTGGAAAAAAACGCAATTCCTCCATCGTTTTAAAAGTTTTGTTCCCACGGCATTCCTGTTTGCGGTAAAACTGATCTGTGCCCTTCATTCTCTGGGGCAGTACAATTACAGCAATACCACATATGTATGGGTTTTTATGTCTAGTGTAAAAATAAATCTAAACTTAGAGAATTTTTTTTTTTTTTTACATCCCCATATTCAGCCTCCCATAACTTTTTACAGTTATATCTACTGAGCTGTGTGGGGGGGCTCATTTTTTGTGGGAGAATCTGTAGTTTTTATTGATACCATTTTGGAGTGTGCCTGACTTTTTGACCACGTTTTATTACATTTTTTGTGAGTGAGAGAAGTGATGAAAAAATGCCTAATTGGCCATTTTGATCCTTTTTTCCGTTACGTCATTCGCCGTATTGAAAAAATATTTTTTGACGTTTTAACAGTACGGGCGTTTTCGGTTGTGGTGATATCCATGATGTTTATATTTAATTTTTTTTATTCTACAGAAAGGGGCGATTGAAAGTTTTAGGGCACGTTCACACGACCGTGTGAATGGGTCCGCACCTATTCCGCAAATTTTGTAATACGGACCCGCAAAAATACGGCTGTCTGAATGGGGCCTTATACTTTTAAAGTTTTTTTTTTTTTTGTTATGACTTTTAAGCTCGCATTTGAGCCTACAAAATCCAATACACTCAACACTAGCTGTAATGAACTTGCAGTATGGGTTTAATAGGAAGGCAGGCATGGGTTAAGTGTCAAAATTGAGAGAGGGAGAATGAAAAAGGGGGAAAAAGTGTCTTTGAGCAATTGTCAAATTTTTTTTTTTTTTTTTTTTTTAACCCTGAGTGTGATTGTAATAAAATAGCTATAATATAATCGAAGTAAAGAAAAATTAATTGGTAGAGGTGAGATGATAGGGGCTTTTTTGTCAGGGTTTGACTGGACCCCATATTCCAGTGAAGGGCGCTGTAACGTCACAGCATACAAAAATATTTTAGACCGTTGTATCTTTGTGGCATCGGTCTGGGCAAGGACAACAAGACTGTGCCCCTGTGCAAGGTCCATAAAGACGTGGTTGGAGGAACTGGAGTGACCTGCACCCCATTCTCAACCCCATCAGTCATTTTTTGGGATGACGTGGAATGTTGTTTAGGAGCAAGACCTTTTCCTCCAACGTCAGCGATTGACCTCACAAATGCTGTTTTGACTGACGGGACACGAATTCCACATTAATGCTCATGATTTTGGATTGGGGTATTAGGGGTATGTTCACGCAGTTTCTGTGGATTAGCCACATTGAATGGGACCGAATGTGCAGGCAGAACTGAGCTCAGAAGTAAACCTTTTGAGCTGTACCATATAGTCATCTAGACAAATTCACACTTGTCATGTATGCCTGGAAAATCTTGGCGCTCGGGCTGGGCGAATTAAAAAAAAAAAAAAATCATTATTTTCAATTTCTGGATGATCATAAATTTTAATTTCAGTTATTTATTTTTTCTATTCATTACTTTATTTTTCTTGCTTTACCTGTATGAGGATGTGTTTTTGCAAGACAAGTACCATATTTTTTCGCTTTATAAGACGCACCCCAGATTTTAGAGTAGGAAAACAAGAAAAAAATATTTTTCATCACACCTCATATCAGACCCCCCCATAAATTTCAGGACATCCCATCAGTTCCCCATATCAGCCCATTCTGGCCCATCAGACCTCAGATCAGCCCCATAAGGATAAAATAAAAAACACTCTCACCTCTCCTGCGCCGCGGCTCCGCTCCGGGTCCGGCGCTCCTCTGGCTTCCCGGGCCAGCGCTGCACTGTCCTGACTGCGTACAGCGTCAGGACGTAGTGCGCGCACTATGACCTGATGCTGCACGCAGTCAGGTGACAGTGCAGTGCTGACAGAAGAAGACAGAGGAGCGCCGGACCCGGAGTGGAGCCGCGGCGCAGGAGAGGCGTTAGACTTTATTTTATCCTTATGGGGCTGGGTGGGCTGATCTGAGGTCTGATGGGGGTCCCGGTACCTACTGCTCACTAGTATTCGCTTTATAAGACACACGGCAATTTCCCCCCTACTTTTGGGGGAAAAAAGTGCGTCTTATAAAGCGAAAAATACGGTATTTTTTATTTTATTATATTATTTTTTGTGACACCATGTTGGGGGTACATATAATTTATCGAATTATTATAATTTAACTTTTTCTTAACTTATTTTGGGGGAGAAATCAATACCACCATGCACTTTAAATGTAAATGACTGGCATTACTAGTTTTTCTTATAGGGGTCAGTACAGTTACTGCAATGTCAAACATATACAGTGCATTTGGAAAGCCTTCAGACCCTTTCAGTTTTTTCACATTTTGTTAGGTTGTTACCTTGTGCTAAAATAAAACAAGAATTAAGTTTTTCCCCATCGTCCTGCTCTCCATTTTATAAATTGGTGCAAATTTGTTATAGTCTAGACAGACCCTTTTCTATGACGTGACATTTAGCTCTGGGGCCTTCCATTTCACTTGATCATCTTTGAGGTCTTCTACACCTTGTTTGGAGTCACCTGTGGTAAATTCAGTTGTTTGGACATGATTTGGAAAGACGCGGCCCTGTCTATAAAAGGTACGGGTCGTTAAGCTTTTTTGTATGGAGTTCCGGGGAAAAAAAAAAAGTTGAATCGCAGTGTGCCGAGCCATACAAAGTCATATAAGGCCCCTAGCAGACGAGCCTGACACACGAACGTCTCCCGCAACGTATCTACTGGCCTGAACTCCTGGCACTGACGGGGTCACATAGCATTATACTGATTTATGATGCTATGTAACCCTTACAGTTCTGGAATGTATTGGATAACGTTAACAGCATCATGTCAGTGTTATCCAACACATTCCAGAATTGTAAGGGTTACATAACATCATAAATCAGTATAAGGCTCCATTCACACGACAGTATGTATTCCGTGTCCGTATAGAAACGGAACGGAAGACATACGGAAAGTCTTCCGTAGTGTTCTGTAATTTTGCGGACCCATTGACTTTAATGGGGCTACGGACGTGTTTTGCGGCCAAGTATAGGACATGTTTCCTTTTTTTTGCGGGAGAACTTCCGTAATATACGGATGTGGAATGCACACGGTGTGCATTCCGCATTTTTTTTTCTCCTACGGAAAAATGAATGGGTCCGTATGGTTCCGCATCTTATCCGCAAAAATGTGGATAAAATTAAAAATACTGTATTTCGCTTTATAGGACACACTTTTTTTCCCCCAAAAGTAGGGGGAAAATTACCGTGCGTGTTATAAAGCGAATACTTGGAAGCGCTCACTTGTATGTATCAGGTGCCGGGACTCCCATCAGACCTCAGATCAGCCCACCCAGCCCCATAAGGATAAAATAAAAACATCTCTCACCTCTCCAGCGCCGCGGCTCCACTCTGGGTCCGGCGCTCCTTTGTCTTCTTCTGTCGGTGCTGCACTGTCACCTGACTGCGTGCAGCATCAGGTCATAGTGTGCGCACTACGTCCGGACGCTTTATGCGGTCAGGACAGTGCAGCGCCGACAGAAGACAGCAGAGGAGCGCCTGACACGGAGCGGAGCCGCGGCGCAGGAGAGGTGAGAGACTTTTTTTATTTTATCCTTATGAGGCTCATTTTACACGTCCGTATAATGTGTCCGCATCCTTTCCGCATCCTTTTATGCTTATGGGGCCCATGGGGCTTTTATCCTCATGGGGCTCATTTTACACGTCCGTATAAAGTGTCCGCATCCTTTCCGCAATTGCGGACAATTATGCGGATAGGATGTGGATCCATTCATTTCAATGGGTCCCAAAAAAATGCGGACAGTACACCGTGTGGTGTCCGCATCCGTGTGTCCGTTCCCACTGTCCGCATAAAGAAACCTTGGAGGCTGTAATCACTGCCAAAGGGGCTTCAACTAAGTCCTGAGTAAAGGGTCTGAATACTTATGTCAGTGCAAGATTTTAGTTTTTCCTTTTTATAAATTAGCAAAGATTTCAAACGTTCTGTTCTCACTTTCTCATTATGAGGTATTGAGTGTAGAATGATGGGGGAAAACTATGAACTTTTTTTTATTTTACCACAAGGCTGCAATGTAAAGTGAAAGGGTCTGAAGGCTTTCCGAATGTGCTGCATAGTAATTATAGCAATAGCCTGTCGCCAAGAGCCATAACATTCATTATTCTGGTCTATTTGGCTCTGTGAAGCCGTTTCTTTAGCCATATACCATATTTTTTCCCCTAAAAGCGGGGAGAAATATCAGTGCGTCTTATATGGTGAATACTGGGTCCAAGGAGCATTACTGGAGGAGAGACCACCGGACCTGCAGGGCAGCAGCGGACCAGGAGAGGTAAGTTATTTTAGCTCTTATGGAGGTCTGATCTGAGCTCTGATGAGGGTCTGGTCTCAGGATCTGATATGGGGTTTTATATCTGAATGAAAAATGTTTTTCCTTATTTTCCTCCTCTGTAAGACCTACTTGCATCTTATCAGGTACGTCTTATAAAGTGAAAAAAATATGGTAATTATTTAATTATTTTTTTGCACGCAGTCCGGAGTTTGCATATTCATTTTTCAAAGATAAAAGCACAAAAAGCTAACTGATAATTATTAATAATTGTAACAATCCAAAAAAAAACCCGCATGAAATGGTACCAAAAAAGTCACAAAAAAAGTAGATTTTATATCTGTTGACCTAGACTTGTAATGGCAAAACTGTCAGATCCCGAGGGACCAAAAACGGTTCAGATATGTTTAAATGGCAGAAAATGCATGTTAGAAAAATCGGACGTGTATTTTCCATGGAATCCGCATTTCTGCTGCAGATCCGATAGAGAAGGGATGCTCAACCTGCGGCCCTCCAGCTGTTGTAAAACTACAACTCCCACCATTTCCTGCTGTAGGCTGTCTGGACATGCTGGGAGGTGTAGTTTTGCAACAGCTGGAGGGCCACAGGTTGGGCGTCCCTGCGATAGAGGATTCGCCCCATCATGCCATTTCTTGAGGCAGATTTGAAATCCGTGGCTGTACGAGAGGCAGACTACACAGCGATATTGGTGCCGGGGTCCATCTGAATAACCTGCAGTGTGAACATGCCCTGAAAAGGCAGATAAAGTACCGCACCCCGCGTTTGCCACCCTTCTTTTTCTTCTCGTTTAGAATGCCCACTGTTCTTTACGCTGTGGGTCAGGTTTAAAATAAGCACGGTGCATGTGGGCGGTAGTACACAGAGGGATATGATTTCATGTCAGTCATAAGGACTGGAGAGAGCATCTGACAGCTGCAGAGATTTGAGACTTCACAAATCTAAAGGCTAGTTAACACCCTTTGAAAGAGGATCGTGGTAGTGGGTGCAAAGCACATGTTACAGACCTAATAGATTAAAAAATACATCATTTACGTTAAACGGCTTGTGCGTAACGAGGAAAGAGCGAGTGGAGTGGACGATGCAGACGCCGGGACAGAAAAGCACTAAAATGCCATTTCATATATTGTGCTGGTCTCTTCCTTGCATAATCTGAAGACTCGTTCCTAGCAGATTTGCATAACACGTTCTTGCGGCCATTCTGTGCATTGGGACCGCAATTAGCGGTCCCCAACGCATGGGCCTCATCCGTGTGGATCCTGCAGATGGACTTGAATGGGTCGGTGGTCCGTCTGCACCGCAAAAAAAGTAGTGCATGCATGGAAGCACTCCGTGGGGCTCCGTTCAACACCGAATCTTCCAGATTGCGGACCCATTCAAGTGAATAGGTCTGCATAGGTGATGCAGGGTGCAAATGGCTGGCGCCTGCATATTGCGGACCCACTGTTTGCGGGCCACAATACAGGCAACGGCCGTATGCACGAGCCCTTATACGCATAATTGGTCTGTCTGGAATATGTGAATTCCAAGGGGTTTTCAGGGAGTAGAATACTGATGACCTATCCTTAGGATAGGTAATCAATATCGGATCAGTGGTAGGCGGGGTTTGACTCTTGGCACCCCCTGCCGATCAGCTGTTTGTAAGGGACAGTGGTTAGCACTGGTACCTTGCAGCACTGGGGTCCTGAGTTCGAATCCGACCAAGGACAACATCTGCATGGAGTTTGTATGTTCTCCCCATGTTTGCGCGAGTTTCCTTCCACACTCCAAAGACATACTGAGAGGGAATTAGATTGTGAGCCCCATTGGGGACAGTGTGATGCTAATGGCTGCGGAATATAGTAGCGCTATATAAGTGCGTAAGATAAATAAATAAGCCAAGTGCGGCAACATCCTCAAAGCGTACCAAGCACAGCGCCGCGTTTTGCATAGTGGCTGTGCTTGGTATTGCAGCTCAGCCCCATTCACTTCAATGGAACTGAGCTGCACATAGGTCACGTCACTAATGAACGTGATGTTACTGACCCAGGAAGAGTAACCCCAATAACGTAGGGCTCCAAGAATATCACCACTACGTATACTAGACTCCATCTAAAACTCCCAATTAAGAGACTACACAGTGCTTGACAAGTTCCAAAAATATATACACTTTTATTGATCTATCAAAAATAGTATTAAAAAAGTCAATAGCGATGACATGCATATACAAAGAAATAAGACACACTGAATATATAAGTATATCAGTCCCATGATGGACCTGGTGCAGACAAATTGACTGCCCCCTCCCTTAGTATCTCCACCTATCACCTCATACAGACCAGTAAGGTGCTTATTGCAAATAAAGAAACTCCAATAAGCAAAATCATCATTAAAGTGGTCCTCTCACTTCAGTAAGTGGCATTTATCATGTAGACAAAGTGAATACAAGGCACTTAATAATGTATTGTGATTCCCCATATTGCTTCCTTTGCTGGCTGGATTCATTTTTCCATCACATTATGCACGACTCGTTTCCATGGTTACAGACCACCCTGCAATCCATCAGTGGTGGTTGTGCTTGGACACTATAAGAAAAATACTAGCCTATGTGCGCTCCCATGGTCCCGGCCACTAGAGAGGCTGATGCTTTTTCCTATAGTGTGCAAGTGCGACCACCACTGATGGATTGCAGGGTGGTCTGTAACCATGGAAACGAGCAGTGTATAATGTGATGGAAAAATTAATCCAGTCAGCAAAGAAAGCAATATTGACAATAACAATACATTAGTAAGTGCCTTGTATTCACTTTCTATACATGATAAATGCCACTTACTGAAGTGAGAGGACCCTTCTAAGTAGAGACCTAGGTATAGGTCTCTAATAGGACAGTCCACCAGGGAGTAAATCATAGGTATTAATACTGACCAGTATGACTCCAACCATCTTACTGGTCTGTATAAGGTGATAGGTGGAGATACTAAGGGGGGGGGCAGTCAATTTGTCTGCACCAGGTCCATCATGGGACTGATATAATACTGATATATTCAGTGTGTCTTATTTCTTTGCATGCCATCGTTATTGACTTTTTAAATACTATTTTTGATAGATCAATAAAATCACTGTGTAGTCTCTTAATTTGGAGTTTTTGCGCCAGGAAGAGGCAGAAACACGGATCGTGATGGGGATACTGGGAGGACCCCCACCGATCTAATATTGATGACCGTTCCTGAGGACAGCACATCGATATTCTACTCCCAGAAAACCCCTTTCACACCTTGCATAGATTTGGACTTGCTTGTGCTGTTGTGGCATAAAAACAATAAAAGGGAGTCTTTATCCTATTTTTCACCTATATAACTGCATACACATCCCATACCTGTGTGCACTGTGAATAACTACCTTCGGCTCATCAGACTGATCTCAGACGGTTGTCCGAGCAGTAGTATTCCAAAATTTTGAAAGAAGCGACTTCGGATGAAGCACCCCAAGCTCGCTTCGCTCAACACTAATAATGGAGATGAATCTGTGCTCACATGGACTGCCGCCTCCTCGTCTCAAAGCTGATTGGCAGGGGTGCTGAGTGTCGGACCCCCACGATCAGATATTGATGACCTATCCTCAGGATAACCCCCTAACTGCTTTGCCAGAGTGGAGCTCCAGCAGTGGAAAAAGTAGCTACCTGGAGGGGGGGAGGGCTGCTTTAGATGCTGCTACCTCCTGAATGGTAGCAGCTAGAAACATGCAACTGTCTTGTTTGAAAGCAGACATTCCAAGCTTTCAGACAATACCAAAATAACAGCAATATGTTCAGAAAAGAGAAAGATAGATAGAAATTGGGTTGCTGTGAATGCAGCTGAAAATGAAAGTAAAAACAGGTTTCACTCACGATTATTATTATTTCTCCTCTGTTGCTTGGACTTTAGCTGTCATCGTGGTCTTGTATTAAAGCCTGGACTATCAGCTTTCAGACAAGACCAGTTGCATGTTACCATTGAGGAGATATCACACACACACAGTGCACACAGGTATTTCTGGGATGTGACATGTAATACACACACACAGTGCACACAGGTATGTCTGGGATGTGACATGTAATACACACACAGTGCACACAGGTATGTCTGGGATGTGACATGTAATACAGACACACAGTGCACACAGGTATGTCTGGGATCTAACATGTAATACAGACACACAGTGCACACAGGTATGTCTGGGATATGACATGTAATACAGACACACAGTGCACACAGGTATGTCTGGGATATGACATGTAATACAGACACACAGTGCACACAGGTATGTCTGGGATATGACATGTAATACAGACACACAGTGCACACAGGTATATCTGGGATGTGACATGTAATACAGACACACAGTGCACACAGGTATGTCTGGGATATGACATGTAATACAGACACACAGTGCACACAGGTATGTCTGGGATATGACATGTAATACACACACACAGTGCACACAGGTATGTCTGGGATATGACATGTAATACAGACACACCGTGCACAAAAGTAAGTCTGGAATGTGACATGTAATACACACACACAGTGCACACAGGTATGTCTGGGATGTGACATGTCATACACACACACAGTGCACACAGGTATGTCTGGGATGTGACATGTAATACAGACACACAGTGCACACAGGTATGTCTGGGATGTGACATGTAATACAGACACACAGTGCACACAGGTATGTCTGGGATATGACATGTAATACAGACACACAGTGCACACAGGTATATCTGGGATGTGACATGTAATACAGACACACAGTGCACACAGGTATGTCTGGGATGTGACATGTAATACAGACACAGTGCACACAGGTATGTCTGGGATGTGATATATAATACAGACACACAGTGCACACAGGTATGTCTGGGATGTGACATGTAATACAGACACACAGTGCACACAGGTATGTCTGGGATGTGATATATAATACAGACACACAGTGCACACAGGTATGTCTGGGATGTGACATGTAATACAGACACACAGTACACACAGGTATGTCTGGGATGTGACATGTAATACATACACACAGTGCACACAGGTATGTCTGGGATGTGACATGTAATACACACACACACGGTGCACACAGGTATGTCTGGGATGTGACATGTAATACAGACACACAGTGCACACAGGTATGTCTGGGATGTGACATGTAATACACACACAGTACACACAGGTATGTCTGGGATGTGACATGTAATACAGACACACAGTGCACACAGGTATGTCTGGGATGTGACATGTAATACACACACACAGTGCACACAGGTATGTCTGGGATGTGACATGTAATACACACACAGTGCACACAGGTATGTCTGGGATGTGACATGTAATACACACACAGTGCACACAGGTATGTCTGGGATGTGACATGTAATACACACACACAGTGCACACAGGTATGTCTGGGATATGACATGTAATACACACAGTGCACACAGATATGTCTGGGATGTGACATGTAATACACACAGCGCACACAGGTATGTCTGGGATATGACATGTAATACACACACACAGTGCACACAGGTATGTCTGGGATGTGACATGTAATACAGACACACAGTGCACACAGGTATGTCTGGGATGTGACATGTAATACAGACACACAGTGCACACAGGTATGTCTGGGATGTGACATGTAATACAGACACACAGTGCACATAGGTATGTCTGGGATGTGACGTAATACAGACACACAGTGCACACATGTATGTCTGGGATGTGACATGTAATACACACACAGTGCACACAGGTATGTCTGGGATGTGACATGTAATACAGACACACAGTGCACACAGGTATGTCTGGGATGTGACATGTAATACACACAGTGCACACAGGTATGTCTGGGATGTGACA
Source organism: Rhinella marina (assembly GCA_900303285.1). Lineage (NCBI taxonomy): Eukaryota > Metazoa > Chordata > Amphibia > Anura > Bufonidae > Rhinella > Rhinella marina. The sequence goes on along the minus strand of ONZH01009326.1, from coordinate 179,642 downwards.
TGTAATACACACACAGTGCACACAGGTATGTCTGGGATGTGACATGTAATACACACACAGTGCACACAGGTATGTCTGGGATGTGACATGTAATACAGACACACAGTGCACACAGGTATGTCTGGGATGTATACAATCTTCTATGGGGCAGTGCTGTTAGTTATATAGGTGAAAATGAGGTGACAGACTCCTTTTAAAGGGTTGTCTCATGGAGGCAAATGGACATCATTCAAAGGGGTTAAATGAGAGCACCACAGTGAAGAGCTGATCTGCACAAGTGGCTTGGAAGACATTACTTGGCAAGCTATTCATCTGACTGGCCGCCATGTAATGTACATTTCCCCCTGCAGGCATGGCTTTCCCTGGCAAAATCTGCATTTAAAAAAAAAAAAATCTTTTACAACGAATTTTTTAAATGTAGAATTATGGTGCTTTTGGTGTATAAAATATAACTTTTTTTTTAATCCCTTAGAGAAACCATGAAATATAACGTATATTTGCATCGCCTGCAGTGATCCTTGTGTTCCGTATATCATGGCCTAGTTAGGGATGTTCGGGGGCTCATGCTTTAGATGTGATCAGTTACCAAATGCTTTTAAGACCTTGTTTTCTTTCTCCTCGGGTTAGATGATCATCTTTTAATTTATCTTGACGTTTTAAATAGTTCTTCTTTTTTGCTCTTCAAAGGTCGTTTTTTCAACCCAAAGCAGAAGCTGTTACCAAGAAGGAAAAGAAATCGGAGAAGGAAGAGAAATCGGAGGAGGTTGAGGCCGAGTCTAAAGAAAGAAAGAAATCCTGCAAAAAAGATAAAAGGTAATAGCTTTTAAAAAACTCTTGCACAGTGCTTGTGGTTTTTGCGTGGAACCGGCTCCGCTTTACCCAACTCTACCCGGTATTTCCGGTCATCCACAAGGCCATAGTTGAAAATAGCACCTGGTACTTTTTTGGTACCTGATAGATCAGGGATCAGCAACCTCCTGCACTCCAGCTGTTTTGAAACTACAAATCCCAGAATGCTCCATTTACTTCTATGGGAGTTACAATAGCAGCCGTATTAGTGTGCATGCTGGGAGTTGTAGTTTCACAGCAGGTGGAGTGCTGAAGGTTGCTGATCTCTGTTGACAAGCGATTGGTCTGAGAGAATCATCATTACATTGCTACCTGCTACATTGTGGGGGCAGAATGTGTGGTACCAACACAGAGGAGAATAGGGTATTGCCAGTACCATGCAATGGAAAAGTGTGTTAACCTGTACTGAATGTACATTCTGCTGGGTTTGGGTCACTTTAGCATAAGTTGTTTTTGTTTTAATTTTTTTTAATCGTATACCAGCCTTATATAATTATTCTTATTATTCTTATTAATGATAATAATGATTATTATTATTTTAATCATTATTATTTTAATCATCATTATTATTAGTTTTATTATAATCATTATTTTGATTATTCATTTTATTTTAATTCTTCTTATTATTTTAATTATCATTTTTTATTTTAATCATTTTTTTTTATTTTAATCATTTTTTATTTTAATCATTTTTTTTTATTTGTGTTTTTATTTTCTTTTTTTTTAAGATTTATAATTGAAATATGTTGTTGTAGCAGCTCATTTTCTTATGTATTTACCTCAACTGGACTTGTGTTTTTTCTCTTTAAATACTGGTGACCCATGTTTCAGTTGACATAATCTGTTTATCATAATCAACATCCGTTCGAGAACTTACAGTCCTGTTCTAAGACCTCTCCCGAGGCAGGTTAATCAGAGCTATTAGCGTCAGTCATGCAAATTTCAATCAACCTCTTACCTCTATGAGGCCCTTTATCTCGTGTTGTGATTATGATAAACAGATTATACTGACTGAAGCATGAGTCACCAGTATTTAATGCCATAGATTCCTTATGCAAGTCGGATGACTAGTAAACTGTCTTCAAGAGAAAAATATCGGTTGCTCAGACTTTTTACTTCTTACTTACCACGGCCTGGATGAATGTCAGCCTTCACAGGCATATTTATGAGCAAGAGTTCAGAAAATCTATTTGCTTTTAAGGGGTATCTCCTTACGAAATGATGGCATGTTGCTAGAATATGCAGTTGCGTTATTCATTGAGGGTCCGACCTCTGGGACTCCTACTGTTCCTTAGATCAAACTGACCTGATTATACCTGCAGAGGACACGCCCCCAGCCACCCATTATATAGGACTCTTCAGTACAGCTCCATTCAGATGAATGAGACAGCGCAGTAGTTACCTGAAAAATGCATCAGCGCTGGTGCAGCTACATTCTGCAGATTGTGGGGGGTCCCCGCATCAGACCCCTGACCAGTCAGACACCGTTATGCCATCACTCTATAATGGCATAACCCTTTTCATGACCTGCATTTGCTTTGTTTTTGGTTTTCTTACTTTTTTTTTGGTTTTCCCTTCCCTTCTCTTGTAATAGCACCGAGCAGCCCCTAAAAGAAAAAAATGGTAAATTATCTACGAATGGGGCAGAGTCTCCCATAAAACGCGTGTCAAAGAAATCGGCGCGGGTTCTGACAAGTGACAGTGAAGATGACGAATCGATGGAAGTCGAAGTGTCCGCTCCAGAAAAAGACAGTAAAACCGCAGACAGTGCAAAGGTAAGTTGGAGATCCCAGGATGACTGTATTATAATGTGGAGGTCAGTGATTCCGAGAAATGTGTTCATAAACATGGTTTATGTACCGTCATATGTAGAACGGACATACTGGATGTTACTAATGAAATACTGCAAATTATATCAGACAGCCAGCAGGTGGCGCATTTGCATTACCTACTTTTCTGCACCAGCATACGGACTGACAGCTTATTACAGGGAGTCTGTCTGCTACGTCTCACATCAAACTGCACGAATCACCGTATAGTTCAGTGTGATGCCGATAAAATGAAGTTTGGCGTCATGCTAATTAGCTAGCACTTGCCTAGGAATTTTTTCTCTTGCCGCGAGTGCCCAGGGGGGCGTTGTTCTCTTGCTGCGAGTGCCCAGGGGGGCGTTGTTCTCTTGCTGCGAGTGCCCAGGGGGGCGTTGTTCTCTTGCCGCGAGTGCCCAGGGGGGCGTTGTTCTCTTGCTGCGAGTGCCCAGGGGGGCGTTGTTCTCTTGCTGCGAGTGCCCAGGGGGGCGTTGTTCTCTTGCCTGCGAGTGCCCAGGGGGGCGTTGTTCTCTTGCTGCGAGTGCCCAGGGGGCGTTGTTCTCTTGCGCGAGTGCCCAGGGGGCGTTGTTCTCTTGCCGCGAGTTGCCCAGGGGGGGCGTTGTTCTCTTGCCGCGAGTGCCCAGGGGGCCGTTGTTCTCTTGCCGCGAGGCCCAGGGGGCGTTGTTCTCTTGCCGCGAGTGCCCAGGGGGCCGTTGTTTCTCTTTGCCGCGAGGTGCCCAGGGGCCGTTGTTCTTTGCGCGAGGCCCAGGGGCCGTTGTTCTCTTGCCGCGAGTGCCCAGGGGGCCGTTGTTCTCTTTGCCGCGAGTGCCCAGGGGGCCGTTGTTCTCTTGCCGCGAGTGCCCAGGGGGCGTTGTTCTCTTGCCGGAGTGCCCAGGGGGGCCGTTGTTCTCTTGCCGCGAGTGCCCAGGGGGCCGTTGTTCTCTTGCCGCGAGTGCCCAGGGGGCCGTTGTTCTCTTGCCGCGAGTGCCCAGGGGCCGTTGTTCTCTTGCCGCGAGTGCCCATGGGGCCGTTGTTCTCTTGCCGCGAGTGCCCAGGGGGCCGTTGTTCTCGCGCCGCGAGTGCCTAGGATTTCAGAAACAGGTACTGAAGAAGGCAAGACGCCGGCCTACAGAAAGAGAGCAGAGGAGTTATTGACCAGTTATGCCGAGCGGTCTGGGCACTTGCAGCGATAGAAAATGCTTTGGGGCATATCGCTTCAAACTTTATTTTCTCAGCATCACAGCCACAGAGAAGACAGACAAAGGTACCATTTATTAACTGTATATATAAACGAATGCGAATCAAGGAGTTTGAGAAATGTAGGTGACAGAATTCCTTTAACGCTTAATAAACTACATTTTTTAATAATCACATGTATGAGATGTGGGCAACGTTTCACAGAGCAATGATGGTGTTTTGAGATTTTATATCATTGACTCTGATAACTTGACTGACTGCTAAAGTAGCAAACGGACATTTCTTATGGAACAACCTTTCTTAAAGAAAAGTTTCACACAAGCTACGTTACGGGTGCGTTTTTTTTGGTCTGTATTACAGCCAAGTGTCCCGGTCTGACCGGGTCTGATGACTTGAACTGACAGCATTAGAGGTTGTCCCATCTCGATGGGTTGGGGAAACTGAATTACCTGCTGTGCCATGCTGTTTCCGTACCTCCCATGCCCTTCAATCGGAGAAATTGAAGCCGCGGAGCACCGCTCTGCTGTTTCCCGACCACCTGGTGGTCAGCACTTAGCGCACTGCTCAGTTGAGCAGATAGTTGCCTACTCGACAGTGAAGGAGACCACGAATTTACATCCTACAATCCCCTCCACAGTTTGGGAAGGAGCGATCTCTAATGCCATTGCTCGTCCCTATACAGAATCATTATTTGCTGTCAGCAGAGTAGGGTAGCACTGGGTATTGAACTTTCGATACCCAATCCATAATTTTGCACCCGGACCAATCTAATACTAGGAAATACCGGAATTTGCTATTTTCCGATACTAGGCTGCACTACTGCGTAGCCTAGTATCTTTTAGAGAACATGGAGCGCGCCTAGGGTCAATTTAGTTTTTAAAGTGGTTTTCCACATTAAAAATCAACTACCGTGATTTCGTGAATAACTACCTTCGGCTCATCAGACTGATCTCAGACGGTTGTCCGAGCAGTATTATTCCAAAATTTTGAAAAGCGACTTCGGTTGAAGCACCCCAAGCTCGCTTCGCTCAACACTAATAATGGCGATGAATCTGTGCTCACATGGACTGCCGCCTCCTCGTCTCAAAGCTGATTGGCAGGGGTGCTGGGTAGGGTTGGACGATTTACCGGTGTTCACGATATACCGCGGTATTAAAAAACAGCGATATGGCGATATCGCCGTTTCTTAATTACCGCGGTATTTTCGTGACGTCATAGAAGCTGTCGCACTTGAGTGCTTGCTGCCTCTAAAACGTCCGGGGCACAGCCGACACAGTGGAGAAGGAGAAGGTCCCTCCCTCTCCACTGTGATCCGGTTGCCGCTGCCACCTATGAGAGGTGAGGAGAGGAGGGGCTATGGCCGCTGAGCCACCAATGTGGAGTGAAGAGAGGAGGAGGGGCGGGGCTGTGGCCACTGATCCACCAATGAATTTCATTTATCTCTTTCTATAGGCTGAAATATAGGCAATAACAGAAGGCGGCGATCGCGCAAACCGCAGCAATTAACCCCTCAGGTGCCGCACCTGAGGGGTTAATTGGCACGGTGTGGCAGGGTCCCCGTCATTGAATCCGGGTGCCGGCCATATCACATAGCCGGCACCCGGATTCAATGACGGGGATCCCGCCAAACCGCACCAATTAACCCCTCAGGTGCCGCACCTGAGGGGTTAATTGCTGCGGTTTGCGCAATCGTTGCCTTCTGTTATTGCCTATACTTTAATTAAGAGAGAATTAAATACATTGGTGGCGCAGTGCGCCCCTCAATACCCCAGTATAATAAACATTGGTGGCAGTGGCCACATGGTCCCCCTCCCCCCTTCTTTCATTGGTAGTGCAGTGGTAGCTTCTGATCGGAGCTCCAGCAGTTGTGGCGCCGATCGGTTACCATGGCAACCAGGACGCTACTGAAGTCCTGGCTGCCATGGTAAGCTCCCTGCTGCCCTGTGTACAAAGCCCAGGTCAGCAGGGAGAGTGTGAAGTCCTATTCACCATAATAGAGATCTATTAGGGTGAATAGAACATGGGATTAAAAGATCCCACGATCTAGCCCCTAAGGGGGCTAATAGTTATTAAATAAAAAGTTTAAAAAAACACCAAAATATTAAAATAAGGCCCCATTCACACGACCTTATGAATGGGGCCGTATCTATCCGCAAAAATGCGGGCATAGATGCGGCCCCATTCACCTCTATGGGGCCGGGAGCCGCTGCTCTTTTGAAGCATGTCCTATACTTGTCCGTGTGCACTGTATATTTGCGGGTCCGCAGTAATGCAGGCCCGAAATTAAAGGTCGTGTGCATGGGACCTAAAATTAAAAAATCACCCCTTTCCCAATTTTACATATAAAAATATATAAACAATAATATAACATTACATATCGCCATATCAGAAAAAGTACACGCTATTAAAGTATTAAAAAATATGTCCTATGCGGGGAATGCTTTAACAGAAAAAAAATGTTAAAAACATGCAGTTTGCCATTTTTTGTAGTCGCCTTAAAAATTGGATAGGACTATTCTATTATGGGCCGGACCTTCCATAAAATGCAGAATGCACGCAGCTTTTTTGGGGTTTTCTTTTTCTTTTCCGTGGTATCGACTATCGCAATACTTTTTTATGGGACCGAAATTGAATCAAAATTTTGATATTGTGACATTCCTAGTCACGGGGGCATAACGTCATCTCAGATCCATTAGGTCACAAAGAAATGGCATCTAACGGCTGTTATGCCCCGGAGCCAGGAGACCGACGCTGGATAAGTCACTACGCTCTGGGGGCTAAGATAATATGGCTGTAGTGTGTAGGGATTAAGGCCCATATGGGACGCAGTGGTGTTTATTAAATGACCCCCAATGCTTTATTTGGATGAAAGGCACGTTTATGATGCCAGTGTGCACTTCTGACAATGTGCACCTATGATGGGCGTGTTCTGAACAACCCACTTATTAGGGTTTTCCGCATGTCCCATTTTCTATGGGAGAGCCGAAGATAACTGATTGCTGTTATCTCCAGGACTCCCATAGAGAATGAATGGAGCAGCAGGGGGCATGCATGACCGGCTGCTCCATCAGATTTGGGGGAACGATGACCCCGTTCTTGGTGGGGCAACTAAGAGATATTTCTGTATGGGGGCATCAAGAAGACATTTTAATGTATGGGGGTAACAAGGAGACATGAGTACATGTTTTGAGTGTTTTTTATTCTAAATGGGCATTTATCGCGATATATATCGTTATCACGATAAATTTCTTAATATCATTGTCGTGGGAATATTTTTGATATCGCCCAACCCTAGTGCTGGGTGCCGGACCCCCACCGATCAGATATTGATGACCTATCCTCAGGATAACTCCTGGATAACCCCTTTAATCACCTAACTGTTTTGATTGGAGCTCCAGCAGTGGGAAAAGTAGCTACCTGGAGGGGGGAGGACTGCTTTAGTAGCAGCTAGAAACATGCAACTGGTCTTGTTTGAAAGCAGACATTCAAAGCTTTCAGACAATACCAAAATTAGCAGCAATATGTTCAGAAAAGAGAAGGATAGATAGAAATCAGGATGCTGTGAATGCAGCTGAAAATGAAAGTAAAAACAGGTTTCACTCACGATTATTCCCGACTTGATTTCTAACAGTGATTTCTCCTCTGTTGCTTGGACTTTAACTGTCATTGTGGTCTTGTATTAAAGCCTGGACTGTCAGCTTTCAGACAAGACCAGTTGCATGTTACCATTGAGGAGATATCACCATCTAAAGCAGCCCTCCAGTTAGCTACTTTTTCACACTGTCCGAGCCAGACTTGGGCAGAACAGTTAGGTGGTTAACTTAGTCCCATTCTCTGCTTTACACCTAAAGGGTCACTGAGTTTTGGTAAAACTTTTGATCTGTCATAGAGACAGACTTATCACAAGTTTTGATCGGTGGGGGTCTGAGCAATCGAGGAAGGAGAAGCGTGTGCATGTCTCTTGCTCTCTCCTCAGAATTAAGATGGACCCATCTCAGTGAGCTTAGAGAACATGACATATGCACCCTTCTCTCTGCTCTTTCTAGTGATCTAGTGACAGATCAAAAGTTTTACCGATACTCAGTGACCCTTTATAGAGACGGTAAATCTTCAGTCTACATGGACTCTGGGTACAGTGCGGCTCGGTGGATTCTCGCAGCTGTCGGAGGCCGGGGTGACACTAATGTTCCTCAAGAGGATTAGCATCGAGAAGTCCAAACAAAGGCTTACCGTCCTGAGTGATAATTTCTCATGAATCTACAGTTCTGAAGACATCAGGGCCCTTTTATTTTCCTATGTGCACACGGTATTAGCAGCTCTTAACCAATAAGCCGAACTTTTATGAGCTGCTGAATGTCCACTTCGTGTTCCTTTAAATGTCCGCGGTGGAGCTCTGCGATCTTGTTTTGTTTTCCAATCCGTATCACAGGGAGCCACAATCCATCTCACTGTACACAAGCATTAACACATTTGAAAATACCTCAAGTATGTCATTTACACGCTGCTTTTAGTGCTTAATGAAATGATCATTGGCTGTTGTTTATCTGCAGCCACTTGTTACAGCAGGTGCAGCCCCACATCTAGCAGCGCAGGTCCTGTGCCTGTCAGGATCGCCATGACATTTGAGGACTGTAGTCTGGACTTCGGCCAGTAGATTCCTGCTCGGTATCGCTCACAGCTCTTGGGATTGTAGCCAAGAAAAGGTCTAAGCGTATTAAAGTGACAAAGTAAAACGTGCGAAAATTGGAGGTGTTGAAGTTTCTGTTCCTCTTAACCAGATACTCGCTTTCTCAGTTAAATCTGCAACAGTGTTTGTGCACCTGCTCGATGATAAATGAACCTACAGATCGCAATTTTTGTATTTTTTGGCTAAACTTTATAGGGGGAGTTTTTTCGAGAGCGGCGCTTTCTGCCTCGGTCTTGATATCGCCTGCACTGCTGGAGGATGCATCTAAATTTATGACGAGGAGCAGGCCTCATCATAACTTAGGTGCATCCTTTGTGCCTTAACAGAAAGCTACGACGGCTCTGAGCTGCCATAGATTTCTGGCACGTATATGAAGATACATGTGTCTCTGCGGTGGGCAACACCTCTTTCCTGCCCTTGTCACGCCCCCCTTTTGGAAAAGTTGCGAGGATGTAAAAAGAGGCACTTGTGTTTCATACAGCAGACACCCAGGACTAATGTCCGCAAAAAGCAGATCACAGACATTGAAACCATCAGATGCTGTGGTCAAATCTGAGCATGGCATCCAAAAGGAGAAAGTGATGGATCCACGCACTTTCCAGCTTGTTACAGCCTCTCCTCGCTGAGATCGGGGAAGCCGTTACACTGTAGTAATAGGCTGGAGCCTGCTGGAGGCTCCAATGAATATTACTGGTGTATCCGAATACAGGCCACTGCATTGGAATATACCCATCTTTGTATATTGCGGTGGATAAAATTCCATTACTTTTATACATGTTTAAATCCAATGGTTGCCTCATATAGTTACCTAGAGCAACTTAAAAAAAAAAATAATAAAGTTTTTAAAAGTAAAAAAAAATTGCAAATTATACAAATCGCCCCCTTTCCTCAACATGAAAATAACAATTAAAGGGGTTCTGCAGTTGTTTAAAACTGATGATCTATCCTCTGGATAGATCATCAGCATCTGACCGGTGGGGGGGGTCCGACACCCGGGACCCCCGCCGATCAGCTGCTTGAGAAGGCAGCGGCGCTGCAGGAGCACCGTGACCTTCTTTTTGTTTTCCTCAGGCCCAGTGACGTCACGACTACGATCACTGGCCTGGGCGGGGCTAAGCTCCATTCATGCCCCGCCCAGGCCAGTGATACTAGTCGTGACGTCACTGGGCCTGAGGAAAACACAGAGAAGGCCGCGGCGCTCCTGCAGCACCGCTACCTTCTCAAACAGTGGATCGGCGGGGGTCCCAGGTGTCGGACCCCCCCCACCGATCAGATGCTGATGATCTATCCAGAGGACTTCAGAACCCCTTTAATAAAAAAAACATAGACATTGTTGTGTCTGAAAATACCCAAAGTATAAAAATATTTATCCCATATGGCGAACAGCAATGGAAAAATATTAAAAAATGGCCTATTTGCCATTTTTTTTTGTCACTTCCCAAAAATTTAATTAATAAAAAGAGATCAAAAAGTCATAATGCCCCAAAATGGTATCAATGAAAATTACAAATCGTCCTTCAAAAAGAGAGCCCTTACACAGCACCATAGATGTAAATATAAAATAGTTATGGGGGGCACAATATGGCAATAAAAAGAAGAAATTGATTTTTCCACTATACATATGTGGTATTGTTGTAATCGTACTGACCCATTGAATGAAGGTGACAGGTCAATTTTACTGCATAGTGAATACTGTGAAAACAAAACCCATAAAACTGTGGTGGAATTGCAGGGCTTTTTTTCCTCCCCTTTCACCCCGTTTGGAATTTTTTTTTTCCGGATTACAACTACATTTTATGCAATTTTAAATGGTGGCACTAGAAAGTACAGCTTGTCCCACAAAAGATAGGCCCTCATGTGGCTTTGTGACGGGAAAAATAAAAAAGTTACGGCTCCATTAAGGCAGGGAGTAAAAAAACAAAAACGGAAAATCGCTCCTTCGGGAAGTTGTTATTGTCACTTTTCTGGCACAAGAAAGATGATAAATTTCCCCCATAGTTCACTACCCCCACCAAGTGGCATTAAGAAAACTCTGCTCTGCTTGGCTGTCTCTGAAGACCAGTGGGTTGGCCCATAATTGTGTCCTGCCAGAGAAAAAGAAATGAAGTTAACAAGAGAAGTGGCATGGCTCTTTCCAAGAGCCGCCTCGGTCATGAGAGCGATGGCAGTCCTACTTTCACCAATTGGGAGTTGTTGCTATTACCTAGATCAGGTGTCGGCAACCTTCGGCACTCCAGATGTGGTGAAACTACAACTCCCAGGAAGCTCCATTCACTTCTATGGGAATTCTGAAAACAGCTAAGCAAGTGTGCATGCTGGGAGTCATAGTTTAACCACAGCTGGAGTGCCCACGGTTGTTGATCCCTGATTGATCAGCTGTTTGAGAAGGCACCGGCACTCCCGTGAGTGCTGTGGCCTTCTCTTAGCTTTTCCTAGGCCAGTGACGTCACGTTCATCGGTCACGTGGCCTAGGAGCGGCTCAGCCCCATTCAAGTGAATGGGGCTGAGTACGATACCAAGCACAGCCGCTGTACAATGTACGGCGCTGTGCTTGGTGAGCGAGGAGAAGGAGCTCACAGGAGCGCCGGTACCTTCTCAAACAGCTGATCGGCGGGGGTCCCAGGTGTCGGACCCCCACCGGTCAGATACTGATGACCTATCCTGAGGATAGGTCATCAGTAGTAAAATCGTGGAAAACCGCTTTAAAGCAGGCTGGAAACTGTGTTAAAGAGGTTCTCCGGTAATTATTTAAAAGGGCCGCCAGCAACCTAGTTACTTCCGCTTGCAGAGCTGTCTAGGCTGGCCCTCACTACACACTACTCTCCGGCATACTATACTACATATTGGTGAGTGTTCCTGTCAGGCTGCTCAGCCATGATGGCATATCATAGGCAGGACCGCATCATTACCAGCCATTGTAGAGCAGTGTACTGAGGCCCTGTCCCCTCACCCTCCCTAGGCAGCTCTGCAATTGATGCCAACCAGTCCTGCTCTTGTTCTAGGACAGGTGACTGGCATCTTTTTGAATCCTTCCCAGAGAATCCCTTAAAAAAAAAAAAAAAAATTTCTTTCTACATTGCAAAATACAAAACTGCAGGAACACAGATTTGACCAAAAGCAGGATAAGGTGTAACGTTTAATATGAGCGTTGAGGGTTGGTCAGGCAGCTAGCAAAACCAAAAGTGAAAAAATGACGTCAAACTCTTTGTTTTGGTGGCACTGTGCCTACTCCAGTCCAGCTCGTGAGTCACTCCAGGCTTTTATAAGCCACTGCGGTGAGTTCCTTGCTATAGTTGTGACTGAACTGTTTGAGCGTATGAAGCCAAAAAGTTTAGCTAAAGAAGTATTTGGAGTCCAGTCAGAATAGAATGTGAAGAGCGAGAGACTAAAGTCTACGCCTGGGTCAGCCAAGAGACAGTCACTGGTGGCATCAAAGCCGCTTATTTTTTTTATCCTTGAGCTATGTTCCTCAAGCGGTTATCAAACAAGACTTTAGGATGGACCAACATAATGATGATCAGCCTGAATGTGGCCTGTCAGATTTAGTACAAACAATCCCACCGTGTCAAATCAGGGAGAAAGTGCATGTGTAAATGCTCAGCCAAATTTAACCAGTAGACTTGTAAAAACCCAGTTGGACTGGTCGCGTTTTTGACAATAGTCAGCTGTGTATTGCTAACAGAGAAGTGCAGCTCCGCGCTCTGTAATGGCGGGTTACTGCAGCTCAGATCCTATTCAAGTGGTTCATACAGTGGTCCCTCCAGTTCCAGTGACCTCCGGTTACAATATTCCCAAGATGCAGTGGTCTTTCGCACACTGTTTAAAAAGGGCATCTGTCAGCAGTTTTGTACCTATGACACTGGCTGACCTGTTACATGTGCGCTTTGCCGCTGAAGACATCTGTGTTGGTCCCATGTTCATATGTGTCTGCATTGCTGAGAAAGATGATGTTTTATTATATGCAAATGAGCCTCTAGGAGCAACGGGGGCGTTACCATTACACCTAGAGACTCTGCTCTCTCTGCCCTTGATGGGCAGATGTGATCACATTTCCACTGCCTGGTCCTGTCAAAGTGGAGAGGACGCGGCAGTTGCACAGAGAGCAGAGCCTCTAAGTGTAATGGCAATGCTCCCGTTCACATCACAGTTTTATTTTCCGTTCTTCTGATCTGTCGTAAAAACAGAAAAAAGAAACCCCCTAAAAAATGGTTCCTGAGCATCCGTTGTGCACATTTTGCATCTGTCTTAGCCATTTTTTGTCTGAGATCAGGTTTTTTTTTTTTTTAGATGGGGGGGGGGGAAGGTACTTTTTTTCTCACACGTGATTGGTGAAAGATCCAGCAAATCAGCTTGAGCACCTGTATAACTAGTGCCCTCATTGGCTGTCTAGTAGCGCCTCTCCACAGTACAGTGTAGTACTACATCTTCTGTACGATCTTTACCTGTTCCAGGATGAACATCACCTCTGGACACCAGGTGAGGGCAGCTCCATGTTATTTTTCCTGTCCACACAGGAAGTGATTTACGGCTTCCAGCAGCCTTTCCTGACTTTTAGATGTGAGGATTTGATTTATCTATATTAGTTTTGTGTTTTTTTTTTTTTGTTTTTTTCTTTTCTTTTCTCTTTACTTTTCATTTTATCATATTTTGAGTTGAGGTTTGGGAGTCTGACCAATTACTAGACTTCCATGGTTTCAAGTTACAGCGGTTTCAGCTTACGATGGTCGTTCCGAAACCAATTAATGGTGTAACTTGAGGGCTGGCCGTGTTGCAGTCGAGGGTAATGTAATCCTGCCCGTCACATGACTGGAGAGGCTCTCGGGTGCTGGACATGTATAGCCCTTCTACCATTTAGTTACTAGAAGTCGTCTAAGGTTAAGGTTATTTTTAACTGCAAGACGAGTTCACCGAATATCTCCTAAACAAACTTCCTCCGGGAGGAGCGCTATTTTTATGTTTTATTAGTTTGCATAAGCGTAAAAACTCTGGGTCAATATAGCAAGCGCAGAAAGCATGAAATAGCTTTTTGTCCATATCCCCCTACAAACAAGATACAGTAAAAATTTCTTATCAGTGTATCTTCCCTCTGCAAAAATGTCCGTTATTTTTCTTGTTAAAAAAAAAAAAAAAAAAAACCTGCATGGTTGCTTTTCAGAATAAGGCCACCTGCACATGTTGCGGAAAAACCGCAGCCTATTGCAATACCTGCAAAGTGTATGAGATTACACAAATCTCATGTACACGTTGCAGATTTTTTTTCTGTGTGGAAATTGACCTGCATTGCGGTTTTCAAATTTGTGAGCCTGTCAATTATGTTTGTGGATTTCACCTTTTTCAGTAGAAGGGTGAGATCTACTGCAAAACCGCATGTAATCCGCACCAAAAACTGCTGCGAATTTTGATAAGGATATGCTGAAGAAAAGCACATAAATCCACACGCAAATTTATGTGGATCTTATTTGTGTTCACCCGCACCAGTGTGCAGGTAGCCTTATTATAATAATTGTTAATAATACAAAAGTTATACTTGTTATCCCGTTCCAGCACCTCCTCTCCGTCCTCCACTTTAACCACATAACTGTTTTGCCCGAGTCCAGCTCGGGCAGTGTGAAAAGTAGATAACTGGAGGGGGTTGGGTTGCTTTAGCTGCTGCTATCTCCTGAATGGTCTTGTTTAAAAGCTGACATTCCAGGCTTTCATACAAGACCAGAATGACAGATAAAGTCCAAGCAGTGTTATCTTCCTCTGTCCTGAACATATTGCTGTCATTCTGGTATTGTCTGAAAGCTTGGAATGTCGTCTTTCAAACAAGACCAAATGCACTTTTCTACCTGCTACCATTAAGGAGTTAGCAGCATCTAAAGCAGCCCTCCCCCCTCCAGTTACCTACTTTTCCCACTGCTGGAGCTGGACTCTGGCAAAACAGTTAGGGGGTTAAGGCCTTTAATATGGGACAGTGAACTCGATCATTGCCCACATTTAATAATGTGCACCAGTCAGGCAACAGACCAGCAAACACTTCCTTATGGATTGATATGATCTTTTATACGGACGTTAAAATCACAATAGCAGCAAAACGCCCTTGTTTTAATAGGGGGTATACTGCCATCATTATTGAAAATGGAGGTAAATGAAGGATTCCATTCATGATCGTTTGGTCACATACATTGGCGACGATTGCTCAAACTCAACAAAGCTAAACAAGCATTGATTGGCTTGTTAAATAATCAGTCTTGTTATGGCAGTGATCTCTGCCAACCACCGCGCCATTCCTCTTGGAGGGCACAGCTGCTGGCGTTGCTCACCGTTCTAGGGTTTCATTACTCCGGTAATGCCAGTATCCCTTTCTGGCTGCACCGCAGGCCGCTGGAATAATGTTGTACTTTTTTTCTCCTCTTCCTGGCTGCAATGCCTCCCTACCTGTACCGCTCTCTCTCGCCTTTAGAGGGCCAGCACACATCCCTTGATCTTCCCGAGTCTATGGCTGGCCAATCTAGAATACTTAAAGGGGTTATCCCATGACTAATGTAAAAAATGACAAATCAGCCATCATATAGTACATGACCTTCTCTTCCTAACAAAAGCTAGAACCAGCCCTGTACCTCACATGGATCCAGAGATCTCCTCATTCATTGCTCTGCTAGCTTTATATCAAGCTGGCCGCTCAAGGGGAGTGTCTTTTCTGCTGCAGTTCAGGGGGCGTGTGTATGCTCTGCCTATCACAGCTCAGGGGGGCGTATCTCAGCTCTCCCTATCACAGCTCAGGAAGTAGATGAGGGATGAAACTGAGCATGTGCGGCCATCTCAGTGAGCAGGTCAAAGAAATAAGAAAAGAAACTGCAGGTGGCGCTATACAGATACATTTTATTGAAAATATCAGTGGCTATGATACATTTTTAATTACCTGAAATTACTAAAGAATTCAGATGCAGGTGCTGGTTTTAAAACTGTACAATATTTTTTGTGGGACAACCCCTTTAAGGTATTTCCCTGTGGGAGAGTGTCTAAGCAATAGGTTCTAGTACTGTAAGCTTGTTTGCCTGTTCCATGTACCAACTTCTGCCTGACTTCTGGTATTGGTCCTTGCTTGCCAGGCCTGACCTTAGCCTGATCTCTGTACTAACCTTGAGCTGCCCACTCTGACCTCGGACTCTATTGGATTGTATGAACTCTGCCTGCCCTGACCCCAGCCTCGCTCTGACAACTATTTCCCTGATCCCTTGGTACTCTACAATGTGAATATGCTACTATAATAGTACGTTTTCATTTTTTTTTTTTTTTTTATTGCACAGGTGGTCACAAGTGGAGCAGTTACCACAGGTGGCATCTGGGGTACTGGTTCAGCAGATGTGACTCCCTCCAGCATCCCTAAACGTAAAACAGGTATTGTCCAATTCAATGCCGTGACTTTGGTGTCATAAATTTAGTTTGATCAGTCAGATGTGTATGTTTATTGGGTTGTTAAATTCTTTTCTTTTTTTTTTTTTTTTTTTTTTTTTTTTCTTAAAGCTCGTAAGCAGATACAAAAAAGGAAACTCGAAAGTGTGCAGGAAACACCTAGTCTACAGAAAAAAGAGAATGATGTTGAAGAAAAACCTGCAAAGCGTCAACTGCAAGAAACAGGTATACTTTGGTTTTGTTGTTTAGGGTGCATATGTATGTTTATGACCAATGTAGAAGACACACGTGAACATTTGCTTAAAGGGGTAATCCAATGAATAATGTAAAAAATGAAACTCAGACATCATACAATCTCTTTCTAACAAAGCTAGAACCAGCCCTGTACCTCACATGGATCCAGGGATCTCCACATTCACGGCTCTGCTAGATTTATATCAACCTGACAGCTCAAGGGGAGTGTCTTTTCTGCTGCTGCTCAGAGGGCGTGTCTCTGCTCTCCCTATCACAGCTCTGGAGGCGTGTCTCTGCTCTCCCTATCACAGCTCTGGAGGCGTGTCTCTGCTCTCCCTATCACAGCTCTGGAGGCGTGTCTCTGCTCTCCCTATCACAGCTCTGGAGGCGTGTCTCTGCTCTCCCTATCACAGCTCTGGAGGCGTGTCTCTGCTCTCCCTATCACAGCTCTGGAGGCGTGTCTCTGCTCTCCCTATCACAGCTCTGGAGGCGTGTCTCTGCTCTCCCTATCACAGCTCAGGAGGCAGTTGAAGGGTGAAACTGACCATGTACGGCCTTCTCAGTGAACAGGTCAAAGAAATATAAAAACAAACAGCAGATGGCCCTATACAGATACATTTTATTGAATAACCAAGTGACTATGCTAAATTTTTAATTACATGCAATTACAAAAAGTATTCAGATGCAGGTGCTGGTTTGAAAACTGTAGATTATTTTTTGTGGGACAACCCCTTTAATGCAAATATCTACTCATCCAATCATGAGATAGGAACACCATGCATAAGTACTGTTTTTCAGACCAGTTGAAGGCGCTCCTGCTTATCTGGGCTTATCTGTGCTCCTTCACCGAGGCCCAGGCAGAGAAAACATCCTCACACCTTGCCCTGTCAATCATTGCTTCTAGAGGCTCATTTGCATACATTAAAGCAATGCACATATGAACATGGGACCAGCACAGATGTCTTCAGCTGCCAAGTGCACATGTAACAGGTCAGCCAGTGTCATAGGTACAAAACTGCTGACAGATGCCCTTTAACAACCGATTGGAAAGCTGCGCCATTTTGCAGTAAACAGCATTCCAGCGTGATTTTGGGTGGTTGTATTTTCTGGTATCCATTTTAAAGGATCTGTCTAAATGGTCCCCGTTTTGCATATTGATTTAATTTCCATCGACATGCAACCATAGCATTGAGTCGGTCAGTATTAAAGCGGTCATCCAGTGGTGGATAATGATAGTATAGGTCTGTGATGGCTGACATCGGCCACACCAGCTGTTGTAAAACTACAACTCCCACCATGCCCTACATTAGGCAGTCTGGGCATGCTGGGAGTTGTAGTTTTGCAACAGCTGGAGAGCTGCAGGTCGGCCATCCCTGGTATTGGTTATCATTATCAGATTGGTTGGGGTCAAAGTCCTATCAGCCGTTTCAGGGAGCTGTCGCACTCCCCGGAGCTCTGTGGAGCATAGTCAGCTCCTGGCAGCATCCGATGCACAATGCTGTACATAGTAACAGCTGATGGGTTGGGGTCCTGGGTGTCGGACCCCCACTGATTTGATATTGACCTTTTTTGAGGGTAGGTCATCAATAATAATTACTGGATAACTCCATTAATTTTCTCAAATTAAATGCCTCAAACAGAACATATTATGAAGACAGTTCCGAGATCCATATTTTTCACCGTGTCCAATCAGGAAATCTTACTAATAAAATTTTAACCCTCAGAGGACCTTTGGGATTTTCCATTTTTTGTTTTTTCGTTTTGTTCTCCCTGCCTTCCCAGAGCCATAACTTTTTTTATTTTTCCGTTCACATAGCCTTATGAGGGCTTATTTGTTGCAGGACAAGTTGTACTTTCTAATGGCATCATATTGCATACAATGTAGTGGAAAGCAGGAATACATTTTCAAATTTTAAATTGGTGTTTTTTTGTGTTTTTTTTTTTTTAATACACCATTCAGTGTGCGGTAAAATTGACCTGTTGCCTTCATTGTCCAGGTCAGCCTTATGGCTGATCACATACATGTGCCGTGAGTCTCTGCTGTTTTAAACAGCAGAAACCCAGTGGCTATGGCGCCCACTGCACGTGCGAGCGGGCGCCATGATTAAAGACACGACTTCTATAATATTTGTACGGCGGAGGTTGTGAAGGGGTTAACTTAAATTTTAATTACAAAATATTTTTATTATTTTTTCAGCTCTAAATGCAGTCATTAAGACAGAGGAAAAAGAAGCGGATGAAAAAGTTGACAGTAAATCTTCTGAGCAGATAAAAGAAAAAGGTAAATTGTAAAAGGGAGAATGTCATAACGTTGCATGTGTATTAAAGGGGTATTCCTGGCTTATAAAGTGATTGCGTGTTGCTAGTATGTGTCTTAGTTTTAGAATTGGTGGGACCCCCATCAATCCTGAGACTGAGGCGACCACATTTCTGGTGTATCTCCGCATACTCTTTTAATTTCTCCCTGCGCAGAGTCACCTGCAGCCACCCAACTGTGCAGGAAATTGAGATCAGCACCATTTAAATGGAGGCGCTCTTCAGTTCCCTGCTCAGCCTGGGGGTCAGAGGTTGGACCCCCATCAAACATGAAGTGATGGCATATCCTAGAGTGGTTGGACCCGCGGTGGACTTTATACTTGCCTGGTTCTGGCCACTGGATTCCGAATGCATTGCTCTATGGCCACTTCTGGGGCTCTCTGGGAATCAACATCCTGTTGACTGGCGTCACATGACCACTGTAGCCAATCACTGGCCTCTACAGTGACCTGTCACCCGTGTGATATACCGCATGGGTGACAGGTCACTGCTGTGGCCAGTTATTGGCTGCAGAGGTCATGTGGCGAGTGTCAACAGGATGATTATTACCTGAGACCCGCTGTGGCAACCGTGGAGTGGTGCAGCAGGAATCCAGTGGCGGGCACCTGGTAACTTCACCGCGGGTCCAGCCACTCAGCAGAGATCTGCTAAAAAAAAAAATTCATTGTTGGATAACGCCTTTAACCACCTAACTGTTCCAGCCCCAGTCCAGCTCCAGCAGTGGGAAAAATAGCTAATTGGAGGGTGGGGGGACGCTTTAGATGCGGCTACCTCCTGAATGGTAGCAGCTAGAAACATGCAACTGGTCTTGTCTGAAAGCATCCCAAGCTTTCAGACAATACCACAATGACAGGAGTACGTTCAGTAAAGGGGAAGATATCACTGATAGAAATCGGGATGCAGTGTGTAAAAACAGGTTTTACCTGCAATTATTCCAGACTTGATTTCTAACAGTGATTTCTCCTCTGTTGCTTGGACTTTGTCATTTTGGTCTAGGAAGCCTGAACTGTCAGATTTCAAACAAGACCAGTTGCATATTTCTAGCTGCTACCATTCAGGAGGAGCAGCATCTAAAGCAGCCCTCCCCCCTCCAATTAGCTACTTTTCCCACTGCTCGAGCTTTATGGCATCTAAAATGAAAGAGATTCAATTGACAGAGGAATGTCTCCAGGACGTGAATGGAGTATATCCCCCTTCTCCAGAGACCAGGAGAGATGGTTTATAGTGCAAGCTTCCATTTACACTGGCAGATTTTCTGCCCAAAATGAGCACCGACCGATATACAAGTCGATCAGCGCTCGTTATTACTTCCTTTTCACTGTGCAATGATTGGTGGGGTTGAATGAGATGTGATCACCTGAACCCCCTCCTCTCATATACCCTGTTTTATGCCCATATAAAAGAGCTGATTAGCTGCCAAGCCAGCGCTCGCTTGTTTGTTGGCTGGTTGCTGTCCTGTTCACAAGGGGCGATGATCGGGGCTGTGCGCTCGTCGTACTGTGGACAAGGACCTATATTGTCCTGCCTTATCTATTTCTCTAGCAGTAGAATAGCGCGGTCATTAAAGGTTGAATCCAGGACTGACAGGATAGGTCACAGTATCAGACAGGTGAGGGCCAATCCAAAAATGGAAATGCGTCATTTATTTGAGTAGTCCGGTATATTTATATTTTTTATAAAATTAAAAAGTTGTATTAGCATAATGTCATCATCTGATGTTATTCCCGATTGACAAAATGACAGATCTCGCTTCATTTTACCACCTTTTCATTGAAGTCTTTTCAATACATTTGCTGTATGCAAATGTTATACATTTGATTCTTAATATTGTTTTTTAAACAGATGCAAGTCCTAAGCCTGTTAAGGAGGAACAAAATGTAGAAAATTCAGAAAAAAAGACTGCGGACAAGTCTCCTGCTCCAACCAAGGGACCCAAAAATCTTGGCAGGTAAAAGCCAAAGCCACTTTAGTATTGCATGTACCGTAATAATTAGGAGAATCCGATTTGTCTGGAACTTTTTTTTTAGTATAATGTCCTGAAGCAGACCGCTAAGCAGAGGGGGCAAGTGAAGAAATTCCTCTGAAAGTTGCAGTGACTGCGGACCTTCGTGCAAAATATATATTTTTTTTTATTGAAAGCCAGAGAAGCACATCTGCTTCTTATTAAATCAGGGACATCTCAAGAATGGCGTAGGAAATACTTGTCTCAATAAATCTACCCCAGTGACTTAGAGGGGTATTCCCATCTTAGACAATTGGGGCATATCGCTAGGATATGCCTCCATTGTCTTATAGGTGCGGGTGCTGACACCTGCACCTATATCGAGAACGGAGCCCCAAAAGTGAAGGAGGGCGCACCGCGCATGTGCAGCCGCCCTCCATTCATTTCTATGGGGCCACCGAAAATAGCGGAGAGCTGGCTCGTCTCCATAGAAATTAATGGGAGCTGTGGCTGCGCATGCGCGGTGCGCTCCCATTCATTTCTATGGGAGCTACGCCTGGTGGTGGCCGGACCCCGGGAAATCCGATCTTGATATAGGTGTGAGACCCACACCTATTGGACAATGGGAGCATATCCTAGCGATATACCCCATTGTCTAAGAAGGGTATACCCCTTTAATTAAATCTGTGTCAGAGGCCCCTTTAAGACCTTACCTTGCATTTCCCTTTACTTTTGACAGCATGCAGCGTTATTCTTCCTGTCAAAACAACTAAATCCCTGTAGAAGACATTGGTGTCCCTTTGCATGCCGCTGTTGTCTACGATCGTGTGACAGACCCGGCGCTGCGTCATGGTTTCCCTTTTATGTCAGGCACCAGATGTACACAGAGTATCTCTGATTATTTGCTGTAATGTGAATATTGACTATAAACCATTTAATTTTAGTTTCTTTGGTACCGGGAAGCAAGAGGTTTCACAGAAGGAGACAGATATAATCCGTCCAAAAGTGGTTACCATCCCGTGAAGGACGCCTGCTGGAACGCTGACCAGATGTAAGTGTTAAGTGCGTTATCTGGTTCTGACTGATGATTATCATTCAGATAGAATCTATAAACGAGATGCAACAATGAAAATTGTACCAGACACCATTTTCACACGTCTGATAAAAATATTGGCCCCCATCTAGAGATGAGCAAATCGATTAGTCTCCTCATCAGGGCTTCTTCTCCTGGGGGAGCTGTCACCACTGGTGACAAAGTGCCTATCTGCCACTAGATTGTCAGATATAGACATCTAGTGTGGTCCTCACCATCTTCTGCTTGTTCCGCGGTTCTGGTTACCAGAGCAAGGGCACAAGCTCTGCTTTTGAGCAACGTCTGCGCAGGCGCCACTCCTGTCACTTTGCTCTGCTAATCGGAGCAGCAGCAGAGGCAGGAAATTTTCAGGGCCGGACTAAATGTTTGGCCCTGTCAATCCAGCAGCAGGTGGGTGCTTGCAGGACTCCTGCATACTGGAAACCAGATGGATCCATTATGCTGCCCATAGACGTCTATTATGAGGGAATGCAAAACGGAATGCCTCTTAAAGGTTGCTTTTCATCATAGAATTTGTTATATTCCATAATAACAGAATTCAGCCCGAACTCGAAAAACTCTGGTTCACTCATCCCTACTGTTGAAGTATACCTGGCTCTGTGTGAAAAAGTAATTGTCCCCATAGCTACTAAATTGGCCAGGTCACCAAATTCACTAAAATTCCCAGGGAAGACGCAACATTCCACATTTCTTAAGGAAAATCCAGTGATTTATTCACCCAACATCAAGGTTTCAGTCCCTCTATGAAGAAAGGGATGCAAATGAGCTCTTAACAAGCTCCTCCTCTGATGCCACCAGATGTAAGGCAGCTATCCTAGAAGTGAATGTTCAACCCTTTAACCCCCAAACTGTTTTGCCAGAGTGGACCTCCAGCAGTGGGAAAAGTAGCTAACTGGAGGAGGGAGGGCTGCTTTAGATGCTGCTACCTTCTTAATGGTAGCCGCAAGAAACATGCAACTGATCTTGTTTGAAAGCAGATATTCCAAGCTTTCAGACAATACCAGCAATATGTTCAGGACAGAGAAAGATATCACTGATAGAAATCGGGATGCTGTGAATGCAGCTGAAAATGAAACTAAAAACAGGTTTCACTCGTGATTATGCCCGACTTGATTTCTAACAGTGATTTCTCCTCTGTTGCTTGGACTTGTATTAAAGCCTGGACTGTCAGCTTTCAGACAAGACCAGTTGCATGTTTCTAGCTGCTACCATTGAGGAGATATCGCCATCTAAAGCAGCCCTCCCCTCCAGTTAGCTACTTTTCACACTGCCTGAGCTGGACTCTGGCAAAACAGTTAGGTGGTTAAATAGGCACGTGGGGCCGATTAAGGCCGATTAGTACCCTTCAAGTGTCTCTGGGTGAATAAATCATTGGCTTGAAAGTCATTTTCAAAACTGTACATATCACATAACTTCTTCCCCAGTTATGTGGTCTCAGAAGTTTGGTAGTTTTCCTGTAAGGTGTGACGTGCTTTGGTGGTTGATTTAAAAGAAAATAAAGACAATTTCGAGCACTGAAAGACTAAGACCAGGTACACCTGCACAAGCTATATTTAGGAGGATGAATGAAGTGATTTGTGTGGTGTTTTTTTATAGTTTTTTTTATTTTTTCATGCCATCAGGTAACCCCTTTATACAGGGTAATATTTGTTTTAATGCTACATCAAGCATTCAAAATAAATGTAAAATATTAATTATAATGATGCATTGTCTGAAAAGCCTGAAAATGCTTGTATTTGATGATTTTGTGTTCTAGGGTTCCATACTTAGCTGTTGCACGTACTTTTGAGATGATAGAAAATGAGTCTGCTCGGTAAGTTTTTCTTTTTCCTCATTAAACAAAAAATAAAATTTTAAATCCTGTTTTCACAATATATGAACACTTATTCCTGAGCAGTCTTTGTACTGTAGTAGCAGAATCTCGGTGAGGAAGAAGAGCTTGTGCCCCTCACGTACGTGCTCTTCCTGGCCGCGCAGTATTGTATTCTGCACTATAGCTAGGCTTTGTTGCAGCATGAGAGTGCTTGAGCACGCTCCCTAAAGTAGATGTGAACACCAAATAGGCATCTGTATGAGAAGATCAGGAGTGATAGCTGTTGGCCAAATGATGTCTTGTATATATGGCTGATTTAGCTCTTTACCACAAGCTGTCTCCTCCTCTAGCTGCACTGTATAACATACAGGAACATCTTATTGTATTCTGTATGAAGTGAAGTTCATGCTCCTAGCTTAAAGGGGTGTTCCAGTTCAGTATTGATGGTGTATCCTCAGAGTAGGTCATCAATATCTGATCGAAGGGGAGTCCGACTCCCATCACCCCTCCACCAGTCAGGTGCACCAGGACCTCTTCAAGCATCTTATCTTGGAGGTTTTGGGAGTCGAACTCTACCCCCCCTTTCCCTACCAATCAGAAATTGATGACCTATCCTGACTAGGATATCAATATTAAATTAAAGGGGTTCTCAGAGTTATATATATTGATGACCTATCCTCAGGACCGCACCCCCGCCGATCAGCTGTTTGAAGAGGAGGCGTGCGCCGTATCAGCGCTGCTGCCTCTTCACTGTTTACATGCTGGCCGACACGGGGGTAGTGGTGAGTAGGTGTAATTACACCTCACCGCCCCTTTCATTTCTTTGGGAAGAATCACTTCCATAGACTTGTGTGGGAACGAGCTGTCCTATTGAAATGAATGGGGAGGTTAGGTATAATTACACCCACTCACCACTACCCCTGTTACGGCCAGCATGTAAACAGTGAAGAGGAGGCAGCGCTGATACGGCGCGCGCCTCCTCTTCAAACAGCTGATCGGCGGGGGTGCCGGGTGTCGGACCCCCGATCTGATATTGATGACCTATCCTGAGGAAAGGTCATCAATAAATATAACTCGGAAAACCCCTTTAATATAAAACTCCTAAAAAAAAAAACTCTCTACGGTTAGCCTTTTTTTTTCTTTGCCTTTTTTGTGGTTGGCTGATTCGTATCCTGTTAGCATTATATTAAGATTTAATTCATCAGGTTTGAGATTCACTTTTTGGCAGAAAATGGGTGAAAATATTTTATTTTATTGTAGAAACTATCAATGGGCAAAACGGGCAAATTCACCAGAGAATTAGTAAACCACAGTACAGGCCGGGGCGCGGAACGGGTGCGAAGCCATTCATTTCAATGGGGCCGCAAAAGATGCGGACAGCACACCGCGTACTGTCCGCATCCGTAGTTTCCGTTCCCCACCCCGCAAATAATATAGAGCATGTCCTATTCCTGTCCACAATCATGGACAAGAATAGACGTTTCTATATAGCGCTGGCCACGTGCATTCAGCATTTTGTGGAGCGCATAACACTTACAGCCGTCTGAATGAGTCCTAATGCTGACGGAAATCCTCTCAATACAAAGGTAAATTCTCAGCTTGAGGTTTTCGAGGCAGATCTATGCCAAAAACGCTCACAAAAGACATGGACCTACATGGAGCTGTTTTTTTTTTTTTTTCTGCTTCCTATTCATTTCAGTGGGAGATTCAGCACTGATTCTGCCCCAAAATAGGGGAAGCTGCTTCTTTTTTTTTCCAGGCTGCTTTTTTATATGTTTATAAAAAAAAAAGTGCTGCTTCCCAATGGGAGGCTGTTTTAAGGTGTTTTTGTGGAGCAGATTTTGAGGCAGAAACGCTCCAAAATCAGCACCAAAAAACTCTGGAGGTTAAAGGGGTTGTCTCATGATGGACAATGGGGGCATATCGCTAGGATATGCCCCCAATGTCTTATAGGTGCAGGTCCCACCTCTATCCAGAACGGAGCCCCGAAAGTGAAGGAGGGCGCACTGAGCATGCGCAGCCGCCCTCCATTCATTTTGTATGGGACCGGCGAAAATAGCCGAGCACTGGCTGCTGAGAAATGAATGGGAGCGGGGGCTGGTCATGCGCAGTGCTCTCCCATTTATTTCTGTGGGGAGCCGGCTTGGTGGTGGCCGGACCAGAGTCCTCCAGTCACCACCTTGCACGGCTCCGTTCTGGATATAGGTGCAGCTCCCAGCGGTGGGACCTGCACCTATAAGACAATGGGAGCGTATCCTAGCGATATACCCCATTGTCCATCATGAGAATAACCCTTTAATTAAATCTGTGACCTTTTTTTCCCAGAGATCATACAAGCTCTTCAATCACTCAGGAGCAGTTGTTGGTTTCACTTCTCTTCAAATTTGTAATTATTTGTTCTTTTAGCTTAAAGAACATAGAAACGCTGAGTAATTTCCTGCGATCAGTCATCTGTCTGTCTCCGGGGGATCTTCTGTCATGTATCTATCTTTGTCTGAACCGCCTGGGTCCTGCCTATGAAGGTCTGGAGCTTGGCATTGGAGAAACCATATTAATGAAAGCTGTCGCACAAGCCACAGGTAAATGAAACACAAGGGGAAAGTGCGATTTCTTAGCGCCAAGTTGGCATTATATACAGATCAATTGTCTGGGTAATAGCTCTTCAGGATAGGTCATCAATATCAGGTTATTGGGGTCCCACAACCAGCACCCGCACCCATCAGCTATTTGCAGTAGGTGTTGAAACCAGTACGAGACTGGAGCCCGAAGAACAGCTCCGATCTCTGAGTAGTGGCTGTGCCGGGTTACTGCAGCTCAGCTCTTTCATCGTCTTATCTGATGATTGGACATTAGATATTCAATAATAAAGGGGTTGTCTCATCTGAGACAATGGGGGCATATCGCTAGGATTTGTCTTATAGGTGCAGGTCCCATCTCTGGTTCCAACACCTATCTCCTAAAGAGATCTCCGAGAGTGGTGCAGGGTGCATATAGAGCCACCCTCCATTCATTTCTATGGAGACACAGAAAATATCCGAGCACTGGCTTGGCTATTTCCTTCGTGCCCATAGAGGTGAATGGGAGTGGTGGCCGGTCATGCGCGGTGCACCCCTATTCACTTTTATGGGGAAAACGTAAAGTCCTCCAGCCACCACCTTCCCCGCTCCGTTCTCGATATAGGTGCGGGTCCCAGAGTTGGAACATTGGGAGTATATCCTAGTGATATGCACCCCCATTGTTTCAGATGAGAATACCCCTTTAATCCAAGGATACTCAACCTGCGGCCTTCAAGCTGTTGCAAAACTACAACTCCCAGCATGCCCTAATAGCTGCATGCTGGCCTGGAAGTTGTAGTTTTGCAACTGCTGGAGGGCCACAGGTTGGGCATCCCTGGTGTAATCCTTGTGTCTCCCCCCACATTCATCTAATTACCTGTTTTGCCTTCCAAGTTTTTACTGCGTATTTTACACGTATGTCTTATCTGCGTTCTCCTACTTCATGGTTATTGCAATTGTTCATCTTCTTTGCTCAGGTCGACAATTAGACAAGATTAAGGCTGAAGCTCAGGAGAAGGGTGACCTGGGACTTGTGGCAGAGAGCAGCCGTGGTAATCAGCGCACCATGTTCACACCTCCCAAGCTCACAGTCCCCGGTGTTTTTAATAAGCTGAAAGAGATCGCCCGGATGTCTGGTAATGCTGTAAGTGACGATAAGCAATTGTTTCCTTCCTGAGAACCCAAACCCTTTTACATCAAGTCTTAGGGTACTTTCACACTAGCGTTTTATAATTCCGGTATTGAGTTCCGTCATAGGGGCTCAATACCGGAATAAAACGCTTCAGTTTTGTCCCCATTCATTGTCAATGGGGACAAAACTGAACTGAAGACAACGGAATGCTCCTGAAAGCATGCTGCGGTTTGCTCTCCGGTCCAGGCATCCACACCAAGACGGGTCCATCATGACCCCCAATGAAAGTCAATGGGGACGGATCCGTTTGGTGTGACACAATGGTGAACGGATCCATCCTCCATTGACTTTCAATGGAGTTCATGACGGATCCGTCACCTGCACACAACCATACATACACACATACAGACATAGACATAAACATACACATACATACTTACATGCTCCCCGGCAGGTCTCCAGAGCGCAGGAGGAGCAGGACGGCGCACACATAGGACGATTCCACCCGGCGCCCAGCAGAGGGCGCTGTGGGGAATCGTCACCTGTGCGTGCCGTCCTGCATGTAAGTATGTATGTGTATTTGTCTGTGTATATGTGTGTCTGTGTGTATCTATGTATGTACTGTGTGACGTGTGGGGCCGGAGCGCGGTTCCGGCTCCACACATGTCCCTGCGGCAGTCCGGATCCGGCAGCACCCTTCACCTGCCGGATCCGGGCTGCCGCTAGTGTGAAAGTAGCCTTACCCTACTCTGCTTTACATGGGCCGACACAGCAGACAATTATCAGGAACGATACGTTTGATTCCATACAATTACCTATCCGGCAGTGGAATTTAGATCTATTTACCTGCAGCGATCACCTCCACTGTATGAGGATGAGAAATCGCTGCTATATGACTCAACCCCATACAGCATAATTGTTTCTGGGCAGCAATTCTTTAGATTGCTCACCTAAATCGTAATTTCTGGCCAGCAGATCGTGCGGTCTAAACAATTACGATTTAGGTGAGCTCATCAGTGGTGCTCTCACCTGATGAACGAACATCAGGTGATCAGCTGCACCCTTGCAGTCGAGAGTGTGTCACGCTGAGAGTCCGCATGGCAGGTCCCGGCCTGAACTTCCATCACTGCCAGGGTCACACATTGATTTATGATGCTATGTAACCCTTAGAGGTCTGGAATGTATTGGATAACACTGACAGCAGTATGTCAATGTCATCTAATACATTCCAGAACTGTAAGGGTTACATAGCATCATAAATCAGTATAATGTTATGTGACCCGGCAGTGCCGGGAGCTGCTATGCGGACTCTCAGCGTGACACAGGACAATTATTGGGAACAAGCATTCACAATAATTGCCTTGATCATTGGCCTGCATCAAAGAAAGCTTTGATTAGGTTATTTAATCCTGAAGATCCTGCTGTGTCTATGTAACTCTTTAGATGTCACAGTTGCAATAGAATTGTAACACAGTTTGTAGGTGCCCCCATGTTTGCCGTCAGAGAAATCCTATTAGACTATGCCCAATAGATTGCATGCAAGTAATGCACTTACAAGCAAAAAAAAAAACGTGATCATTAAATTACAGATACCCCAAAATGTTGCTATTGGAAATTACAACACTTCTCCCTATGCTTTTACAGTTAAAGAAAAATTAAAAAAGTTATGGCTCTTTGTATACAACAATAAAAATGAAAATAAAATGCTCTGTTCCTGGAAAGAAGGAAAGGTTCACACTACAACAACCTGATGTAGGCAGGGATGAACCACACATGTCTGGAGATTGACCCCCACTATTTATCTTAAGACTGGCATACACAATAGACCTGTATTACACCTATCTGACAGATTTTCTGACCAATCATTGGTCAGATGGCCTTCAAATATTTCGTTATACACGCCGGCTATTGGTCCAATAATCTGTTGGTGTAATACAGGTCTAAATCTGACCACACATTTCTGTGTATGGGGGCCTCCCAACAGTGGCTTCCTCCCCCTCTTCTTACCAAGAACACATGCTTGCTTGGCTGACACAAGGGGATTGATAGCTGTCAGCCGTACAAGTGTTTGACAGCGGATAGGATGCGGACCCATTCATTTCAATGGGTCAGCAAAAAATGCGTACAGCACACCATTTGCCGTCCACATCCGTATTTCTGTTCCGTAGCCCTGCAAAAAAAAGATAGAGCATGTCCTATTCTTCTCCAGGGCAGGCATTGTTACAACGGATCCGCAAAAAAACGGATGAAATAAGGAAGTCACACAGGCGTCATCCGTATTTTTGGTGGATCCGTGTTTTTGCGGACCGCAAAATACATACGTTCCTGTGCATGAGCCCTTAGACATCTACCCGTATGTACAATATAATCTCCAATTTGTGAGGGCTGCCCTGAGTCTTTTAATTGCTCCTCAAATAAAATGGCTTCCTATGACGAGGATCCTGAGCCGCACACATGAGATCTCACTTTGTTAAAACTTTACTCACTTTACATTGTCTCTATTCTCTTGCAGGCTATGAATAAGAAGATTGATATCATTAAAGGGCTGTTCGTTGCGTGCAGGCATTCTGAGGCGCGGTACATAGCTAGGTATGATATTTCTGAAAGATCCACTTTAAATGGGATATTCCACAAATTAATGGCGTACGTTACTCCACAGATTTTTTTAATTTTTTTTAACAGTGGCATTTACAGCTTTAACTCACATTTTCTGGAGGACTCTTTCCCTTTCAGTGGGTGGGCAGCAGCTCATCGAGCATCCATGACTCCAGGGTTGCATTGCAGTCGGCTCTTGTCACCCCCTTCCTCCCCTGCATAGAATATAGTCCCTCTCACACACAGCACCAGATTTGAGAAATAAATGGCATGCAGTGCAGTCCCCCCCCCCCCCCCCCCCCCAGGGTGTTTCACCTGCTGAAGGGCCCATTCACACGACCGCATTATATTTCTGTCCGCATCCATTCCGCAATTTTGTGGATTGAATGTGGACCCATTTATTTCGATGGGGCCGCAAAAGATGCGGACAGCACACCGTGTCCATTCCGTTGCTCCTATTCTTGCCCGACACGAATAGTCATTTTTTGTCATGGAGGAGGATGCAGAAGGCACCCGGCCGGTATCTGTGTTTTGCAGATCCGCAATTTGCAGTCTGCAAAAACGGTCACGGTCATGTGAATGAGCCCCTATTATGAGATTACTGTCAGAAGGAAGAGAGCAGGGAAGCTACTGAGCATGTAAGGGAAGGTGGACCAGCAGGGGGTGCTACCAGAGAGAAATGTATATTACAACAATACCGTACTTTATTTCACATGCACCTATTAGTTGCATAGTAATGTTTTACATGGGATAACTCCTTTAATTAATATTTAGCTTTTTTGTTCCTTTTTATGCATTTTCTCATTTTTGTGTTTATTTAGAGCTCTGGGAGGAAAACTTCGAATAGGTCTGGCGGAGCTGTCCGTTCTTTCAGCGATTGCCCAAGCTGTTTCCTTAACACCACCGGGTCAATGTGAGTATTGCCGTTAATAAATCCTATTTCATAAATTTTATTGCATTTTTTTTTTTTTTTAAATCACTTACATTGAGCTTAAGTGACCGACCAGAGAATTGTACAGTACGCTGCTTGCTGAATGTAGTTTTGCAGCAGTATTAAAAAAGAACTCCCGACAAAAATTTTATTCCATGTCCTGCTAGAAATGTACATGATGTAATCTGTAGTGAATGTCATTTTCTTACCAGTGTCTGAATTTTTGACTTATATCATCCTGAAGTTTCTTATCTGTGTCATGTGACCAGCAATTAGACCCACCAACTCACACACAGACTTATGTGTGGACAGGAAGTCTAATTCTCTATGTATTCCTATGAGACTGAAAGTGAGGCTCCCATAGGAATGAATAGAGCAGTTACTGGCTTTCTGTCCTGGGTCAGTTGGAGGTCAGGGAGTTGGTCACATGACCCAGCTACAATAAGAGAGGTTTTTACTCACAGAAACAGTCACTGATAAGAAAATGACATTCACTACAGATTATATCATGCACCTTTCTTACAGGTCAGAGAATAAAAATTTTGGCGGAAGTTCTTCTTTAATGTTCTGTATTATTATTTTATACACCGTTTTTGAGATGAACAGCATGTCTAAGAAACCAGCAATAAAAGGGAAGTAAAATTTAAAGGCCATTTTACATTGCTGATGCATCGGCAATTATCAGGAACAAACAGAGTTC
Organism: Rhinella marina; assembly: GCA_900303285.1. Taxonomy (NCBI): domain Eukaryota; kingdom Metazoa; phylum Chordata; class Amphibia; order Anura; family Bufonidae; genus Rhinella; species Rhinella marina. Next base: position 148,395 of record ONZH01009326.1, on the reverse strand, counting down.
CCAGTAATTGCCTGATCGTTGGGCCAAGGTGATAGCTGCAGTCACACATCTCTAAAAGAAAAAACAGTCGAAACTGTTACCATCTGTCCTGTAGTGATTCATTGGTTTCCAGCAGCACATCCCTGTTTATCCTGGTTTTATGTGCTCCATATATTACTGTTCTGTATGTCATACTTTACCTTCAGCCAACACACTTAGGCTCACACTACCTAGAGCAGGGGTCAGCAACCTTCAACACTCTAGCTGCTGTGAAACTACAATTCCCAGCATGCTCCATTCATTTCTGTGGGAGTTCAGAGAAGAGTAAGTATGCACTCTGGGAGTTGTAGTTTCACAACAGCTGGAGTGCCGGAGGTTGGCAACCCTTGACCTAGAGACGCTCTCAGATATGTAAGTGCTGGTATCTGTTTTGTCAAGGGAAATACACAAATACTCAATACATGAGAGCAGCACTGCACCAGATAAAGAAAAATAGGAAAAATTGCAAAGCATAAAAAAGCCAGAAAGAAGGGTGCACACCTCCAAAGAGGCAGAATCCAAGTCCTCAGCAAATCCTAGATGAACACAGAGAAGGCAGCACTCCAGAAAGAATCGAAATTTTATTCACCCATTGTTTTGTCAAGAGGTGTTCGATTGTGTTCATTAAAGGGAACCTGTCATCAACTTTATGGTGACCTCACTGAGGGCAGTATAAAATAGTGACAGAAATGCTGATGTCAGCGGTGTGTCACTCATGAGCTAAATGTAAGTGTTTGTTGAGAACTAACATCGCAATCATTGCAGCACAGGCCTTGAAAAGAGTCAAATCTACCTGAGAAGAGTCATGATTATTCATAATCTCCTGCTCTCCTGGCCCATCTGTGGATGACTGGCAGTTCTCTCCTAGAGAAAAAGGGAGAAAACTAGGTAGAAGACTGTCAGTCATCAGCCGGTGGGCAGGGAGAGCAGGAATTCATGAATAACCAGGACTCTTCTCAGGTGGCCATGACTCTTTTCCAGGTCCAGTCTGCAATGATTGTGATGTTGGTTCTTGGCAACCACTTACTGTTAACTTATAAATGACAGACCGCTGAAATCAACTCACCTGTCTGTACTTTATTCTGCCGTTAGGATGGGTAGCATAAAGTTGATGACAGGTTCCCTTTAAGGTTAGCATGTCTGTGTGTATTATGCAATTATTGAAGAAACATACACCCTTCTTAAATTTTATAGACCCCACCGTACACATTACATTATGGTTGTCCAGACCCCTGGGGGGGGCCTCCTAAGTCTTCCCTAACAGATGATGTCAGAGGGAGACGTGCTGGGCAAGTTGAATTTCAATCTTTTTGTTCCTGCAGAGGATAAACAGAAAAAGCACAGAAAATAATGCACTAACACAACAGATGCAAACATTATATATGGACTAAGCCCTCATTCCGATATGATAAAATCCAAGACTCTCAGCCAATATATTTTGATCAAAACACATATGTGCCTGCCTACCAACACCATGGTGCTCTTAGTCAGGCAGGTCCCACTGTAACCTATCTATGTTGAGGATGAACAGCCACCAGAAATGTAAGTGGCTTTCACCTATTTTGCCAATGAAAACGCATTAATTCCTGGCTGAGCAGAGTATACTGGTGTGTTGGGGAGCCGCGAGGAATAGATATCAGACGTCGGCGTTCAACCAACAGATGGTGTATGTGCACCTTATGTTTTTATAAAGAAAAAAAGAGGGGTTTTCAGTCAGCACATCCCAATGCGCAGGTGCACGTTGCTATGGCTGATTGCAATGAAAAGGAAAATACATACAATGCAACAGCACACTGCTTACCAGATAAAGCACAAAATGCCATAGAGATATGAAGTATTCTGTAGCTAATGCTATGCTTGTTTGGTAAATTAGAGATTCTTGGTTAGCAGTGTGCTGTTGCATTGTATGTATTTTCCTTATGTTTTTATGGCTCAGTCAGCCATTGTGGGGGCCTCAACACAGAAACTTTCATTATGTACAGTATTTTTCGGTTTATAAGACGCACCCGATGATGCGACGCACCCCAGATTTTCGAGTAGGAAAATAAGAAAAACATATTTTTCATCAGACCCCCATAAATATCAGGTCAGATCAGCCCTCCGTGTCAGACCCCCATCAGACCTCAGATCAGCCCTCCATGTCAGACCCCCATCAGACCTCAGATCAGCCCTCCATGTCAGACCCCCATCAGACCTCAGATCAGCCCTCCATGTCAGACCCCCATCAGACCTCAGATCAGCCCTCCATGTCAGACCCCCATCAGACCTCAGATCAGACCTCCATGTCAGACCCCCATCAGACCTCAGATCAGCCCTCCATGTCAGACCCCCATCAGACCTCAGATCAGACCTCCATGTCAGACCCCCATCAGACCTCAGATCAGCCCTCCATGTCAGACCCCCATCAGACCTCAGATCAGCCCTCCATGTCAGACCCCATCAGACCTCAGATCAGCCCTCCATGTCAGACCCCCATCAGACCTCAGATCAGCCCTTTCAGACCCCCATCAGACCTCAGATCAGCCCTTTCAGACCCCCCATCAGACCTCAGATCAGCCCTTTCAGACTCCCATCAGACCTCAGATCAGCCCTTTCAGACCCCCCATCAGACCTCAGATCAGCCCTTTTTAGACCCCCATCAGACTAAAATAAAAAACTCTGCTTACCTCTCCTGTGCCGCGGCTCCTCTTCATCTCTGGCAGAAACTGCGCTCCTGTCTTCTCCGGCCGGTGCTGCACTGTCACCTGACTGCGTGCAGCATCAGGTCATAGGGCTTGCCTTACGTCCTGCTGCTGTACGGGGTCAGGACTGTGAAGCGCCGGCAAGAGAAGACAGGAGAGCGCCGGACCAGGAGCAGAGCTGCAGCGCAGGAGGGTGAATATCTTTCCCCGCTCCCGGCACCTAATACATACTAGTGAGTGCCTCCATAATGGAAACGCTCACTTGTATTCGCTATATGAGACACATGGCCATTTTCCCCCTACTTTTGGGGGAAAAAAGTGCGTCTTATAAAGCGAAAAATATGGTAGTCATTTTTTCCTAAAAAGTAAACCAAGATTTAATAACCTGGCTAGCCTTGTGTGGCTAATCACATGTCCAAGGTTGGTTAATCATCAAGAAATTCAACTGCCATATTTACCGTTCAGTAGTTATAAAAGTAGTTTTCTTCCTCTTCTACCACTGTGTTTCCTCATAAGTTACCATGGCACCGACCTGTAGTTCTCAGCCTTTGTCAGGTTGAGCATGCTCAGTGTGTCGCTATCAATTCTCTAGCTAAATGTTAGTGTGCTGCTGATTACTGAGTAGAGGGGGAGTGGCCGGACTGTGATATCAGGCAGCCAATCAGTGAACAGCAACACTCACAGCAGGAAAGCTAGGGATTGTGGGGATTGTACTTTTGTGAGGGAAGATCAGGCGACGTGATACTGTCAATGTGTTGCAGGCTCACACAGTAGCTACACAAATAGATTGCAAGGTAAAATGAAGCTCTGGTTATATGTATAGGTATGGGTTCTGATTGGGTCACAGCTTGCAGCCTTAATGCAGTCTTTCAAAAATTAAGTAACGTTACCGGAATACCCCTTTAATAGCAGTGCACTTTCAGGAGGTTAATGTCCCGGCCACACTGCAAAAATTGTCCAGGATCGGTCTGAGGAACATGGCAAAGTTCAGGGTGATGACTTACAGAATATTAACATAAGTGACTGAACCTATAATCTATTGAAATCTAAATTTCTGTATTATTAAAAGCATTTTTTTTAAATTTTTTTTTTTCTTCAGCATCTCCAGATGCGGTATTAGATGCTTCAAAGGGGATGAGTACAGATGCCAAAAAAGCTTGGATTGAAGAGAATGCATTGATCCTGAAGCAGACATATTGGTGAGATTTTTCTGTATGTTGCACTTACGTGTAATGTAAAGACTTATTGCACTAGCACCATTTTATAATTTTAATGCACATGCAAGCTGCCATGAAAACCAGTATGGCCTGTCCTATATTTCCTATCACCAGTATAGAAGATAAGTGTCTGGCAGGTTTCCAATGGCATGAGCCAACTGTTGGAATGGTGACCTGTATTCCGCATGTTTGTGAATTTCACTCCAGTTTTATCACAAGTCCTGAAGCCACTCCAGTAGGTTGATGATGCAGAAAACTGGAGTAGCATTTCTAGACAAGTGTCACTTTTCGGCCTCCTGCACATGACCGTGTCCGCATTGAGGTCCACAACCACGGATCCGCAATATACAGACACCTCATCACTAGAAATAACTATAGTTCAGATTACAGACAAGAAGAGGACATGATTTATAATTTGGAGCATGGACATATGAATGCAAACAGCACATGGACGACATCCGTGTGCTTTTTTTTTTTTTTTTCGCGTGTGGACCCATAGAAATGATGGGTCTGTGTGAAGTCTGGAAAAAATGTGGATGGGACACATGTTGAGGAGAACTCAAGGGGTTCACAGGAGGTCAGATCGGTTGTCCAAATAAAAAAAAAACGTGTGTGCACACGCATTGACTCGAGACAGACACGAATGTCAGTTTGGAGTCATCCTTCACTTTAGCGGCTCTGAGGTAGTCTAGCTGACTCAGTTTATTACCAAAACGTATATACACAGAAGGAAGGTGGGACATTCCCCAGTAAGCCAGTAAGAGTTAAACATATATAGTCTTTGTTCTTCTAGACACACATGTGGAGATGTCCCATTGGCTGCTTTCTGTAATAGTGTAGAATTTTGCACTCAGTGTAGATCTTTGCACACGAATCCAGGATGTAGAGACCATCTTAAAACTGCATAGCTTAAAGGGTTTCTGTCACCAGTTTTGGGCATATAAAACCGGATGACATTTGCAATGTGCAAATGTCACCTGATGCCCAAACTGGTAATCATTTTTTTACTGGTGTCCCCATTTTTGTAATAAATCAACTTTTGTCATATGTAAATTAATCTTACTAGGTGCAAGGGGCGGTAACCCTGCACCTAGTAGCGCCGTTTCCCTACCTTTATTCACGCCCCCTTTCTTGTGATGGACAGGGCCAGGCAGCTCGCTCTATCTGCTCCTGGCCCTGTCCGTGCTGGAAATCCCGCGCCTGCGCCGTTCGGACTTCATTCGGCGCAGGCGCAGTGAGTGCCGATGGCTGCCGGGCTCTCGGCTTCCTCACTGCGCCTGCGCTGCCTTCTCTTCCGGGTGTACTGTGACATCATCGGCGCAGGCGCAGTGAGGAAGCCAGGAGCCCGGCAGCGATCGGCACTCACTGCGCCTGCGCCGAATGAAGTCCGAACGGCGCAGGCAGACGCGGGATTTCCAGCACGGTCAGGGCCAGGAGAATATAGAGCGAGCTGCCTGGCCCTGTCCATCACAAGAAAGTAGGCGTACCTAAAGGTGGGGAAACGGCGCTACTAGGTGCAGGGTTACCGCCCCTTGCACCTAGTAAGATTAATTTGCATATGACAAAAGTTGATTTATTACAAAAACGGGGACACCAGTAAAAAAATGATTACCAGTTTGGGCATCAGGTGACATTTGCACATTGCAAATGTCATCCTGTTTTATATGCCCAAAACTGGTGACAGAAACCCTTTAAGGAGAATACAATACGACACTGTCTGTACCATGGCAGCCGAGATATATGTCCAGATGTCTGTACATGGGAAACTCAGTATTTCCTCATTACCAGTTTATAGAACAATGTATATCTCCCCTAACACACATATGCAAAATACAGTCGTGTGCATGAGGCCTTAAAGATGTGCCAAATTTAAAAAAATATGTGAAGTATTTAATAGATTTGGCCCAAATTATGCCAACACAGACTCAAGCAAAACTGACTTCAAATATTACACTCTTGATAAATTCCCCCCAGAGTAAGTTGTAAAGTTGCGGAACTTTCAGTTATAAAGTGATCCATCTTCATCAAGGTAATTTAGTATTTTTTCTTTCTTATAAAGTGAATTACCAAACTATGATTTGGTTATTCCCGCCCTCCTGAAGCACGGAATCAAAGAACTTCCTCAACACTGTAAACTCACTCCAGGTAATTCTAATTATTTTTGTCATTCACTTTGTTCTGTTCAGTGGGGAGTTGCTGAAGCATCACTATTCATTTTGTTTCAGGGGTTCCCTTAAAGCCGATGTTGGCACACCCCACCAAGGGTGTTGGCGAAGTATTGAAAAGGTTTGATGAAGCTGCTTTTACCTGTGAATATAAGTACGATGGAGAGCGCGCCCAGGTATCCGTGTAATCCGTTAATAAGAGCTAGCAGCACGTTAAAGGGGTTGTCTGAGATTTTGATATTGATGGCCTATCCTCCCATCAGTGGGGGTCTACCAAGCACAGCGCCGTACGTAGTGTAGTGGTGGTTCTTGGTATTGCAGCTCAGGCTCATTCACTTGAATGCAAATGAGCTGCGGCTAGGCCCTAACACCGATGAACATGACGTCACTGGCCTTGGAAGAAGCCGCCGCACTAATTGGCGCTCCACTGCCTCTTCCAACAGCTGATCAGTGGGCGTGCAAGGAGTTGGACCCCAGATCCCAGATCCGATATTAGTGACCTATAATGATGGTAGGCCATCAGTATAAAAATGCAGGAAAACCCCTTTAAGTGTTTTCAGAGCCACTACACGTATTGTTATGCAAAGAGCCGCAAGAATAATCTCATGTATATTGTCCCTTTCCTAGATACATATACTGGAGAATGGAGAAGTTCATGTCTACAGCAGGAACCAAGAAAATAATACTACAAAATATCCTGATATCATTGCCAGGATCCCACAGGTAATCTTTAGAAATATGAGGACTTAAAGGGGTATTCCAGTAAAGTAACTTTAAGGCTGCAAGCTGTCACCCAACCAGAACCCATACCTATACATATAACCAGAGCTTCATTTTACCTTGCAATCCATTTGTCTAGCTCCCGTGTGAGCCTGCAGCACACTGAGAGTGTCATGGCTCCTGATCTGCCCTCACAAAACTACAATCCCCACAATCCCTAGCTTTCCTGCTGTGAGTGTTGCTGTTCACTGATTGGCTGCCTGATATACAGTCCGGTCACGCCCCCTCTGCTCAGTAATCACCAGCACACTAATATTGAGCTAGAGAACTGATAGCAACTCACTGAGCATGCTCGACCTGACAAAGGCTGAGAACTACAGCTCTGTGCCATGGTAATTTGAGGAAACACAGTGGGTAGCAGTGGAAGAAAACTACTGAATGGTAAATATGTAACATTGACATTATAGTAGGTAAATTATTGATGATGAATTAGTCTAAAACATAATTTATATTTATAGTAACCAGAATACCCCTTTAATATCTCTCATTACTCATGACTCATTACTGCAGTCTCGTTTTCTAAATTACTTTGTTTTAAAAATATCTCCAGTTGCAAGATATTCCCTTTACTGCATTATAACGGCGCCCCCTGATGTTCAGTCTGTGTAGTAATGTGCACGTCCTCCTACTGAGCTCAGTGAGAGTGGTCGGACATGCTCAGTTCCATACTTCTTTTAGAAGAAGACCTGATTGAGGTTCCTGACAGCCAGTAGTAAATGTGTCTTCTCTGTTGGTTTCTCTTCTATGGAGAATGTACTGTATAGGGAGTCTCTCACTAGTGTCCGGTCTGCGAAATGGAACAAAGATATATATTTTTTGTTGGCGAAAGAACCAGATCCAGCACCCATTGACTTACTTTTTTTTTTTTAATACCGGATTTGGTTTGTTCAATTTAGATTTAATTCAACCGGACCGTCCGAAGCTGATGCATTCTGATGTATTAAATGGCACGGATCCATTTAATTCCGGTTTTGAGATCCTCCACAACGCAAGTGTGAAACAGGCCTAAGTCTGATTTTCATTTTTTCCATAAATCTTCGGGTAACCCATTTAATCAGAGAGAGGCTTACTTACAATGATTCAGTAAGATGCTTGCAAGGTCCAGATATGCCAGGCGGACACTTGAGCACTAACTTTCTGTACCCTTCAGTGACTGACCGTAAAGTTCTCGCAGACAGAGAGCCCTGCGCTCTTTCTCGCAGACAACTGTATCATGCAGCAAGGTGCTGGATTTGGATGAAGAGAAGAGCACTGGGCTCTGTCCCATGCTGGAATGATATAAAAGTGGCCTCTTGCAACCCATCCTAGAAAATGGCTAGGACAGGTTACCACCACTTGCAGAGCGGTTTAGAGGGGCGCTCCGGCACCTGCGTTCACTTCACACTTCTGAGCTGTGCTTTCAGATAGCATATCCCATGCATGTTCGCTCCTAGTACTATCTGTTGTGCAGTAGAAACTATTCTGCAATGATGCGATCCTGTGTACGATATGCTGTCATGGCTGAGTAGTCTGACAGGAACGGGGAGGAGGGATGTATTCCTGTCAGGCTGTTCAGCCTGTACAGCATATCGCATCATTGCTCACTATTGTAGAGTAGAGTTCCAAAAGACAAGGCCTCGTATATCGGCTTCATCATAGACGTAACATTCTGACTGCCGTAATGCGGGGAAGCAAATACATTTCTTCTGGTCCTAAAGGGTTAATCGGTTCTTTATTTTATATAATGCCGACTTTCAAACCCCAAAGAGACGAGCTTCTTTTTTTCCACCAGTTACTTTTCTTTCATGTGCATTATGGTCTCATTTTGTCTTTTTAAACTCTAGGTGAAGAAGGATACAGTGAAATCCTGTATATTTGACTCAGAAGCTGTAGCATGGGACCCTGAAAAAAAGCAAATCCAGCCGTTCCAAGTTCTAACTACACGGAAACGAAAGGTTTGTGAATATTTGAGGGAGATTATATTACGTACAGATTGTACTAATTGGTGTTGAGCAAAACGAGCTTCGGATCCTTACTCCGATGTCGCTTTGTTCAAAGCTTCAGACTGTACAGAGATCCATCTTGAAACCGAACTCTGCTTTGGTTACGACTGGAACCTCAGAACCGAAGTTGAGTTCGGGTTCAAGTTTTAACCCCTTTCCCGACCAGCGCCGTACATGTACGGCGCTGCTGCGGTGCAGGGACATGGCGCCCGCTCGCGGGATTCTAACAGCAGAGACTTGCCGCTACTTACCTCCATCGGCGGCGTCTTCCTGGGCCTTCTGATGCCGTGATCACGGCATCAGGATGCGTCTGAACCCGGAAGCCTACGCTTCCGGGTGGTGTACAGACGCCCCGATTGGCCAATCGGGGTGTCTGTACACCATATGAAAACTGTAATCCTCGCTGGTGAGGATTACAGTTTTCAAACTGCAATTCTTATTCTGGCCACTAGTTGGCAGGCCAGGATAAGAAATGAGCAATTCATGGATTTAACTGCATCTAGTAAATCCATGATTGCTCATAAAGAAAAAAAACAAAAAAAAAACAATATATCAGCTCATATTTGAGCTTTAAAATAATCACAAAAAAATTTAAAAAAATGTTTAAAAATATATAAAAAATATATAAAAGTTCAAATCACCCCCCTTTCTGTATAATGAAAAAATAAATACCTAAATAACAATAAATATAGACATCATGGGTATCACCGTGACCGAAAACGCCCGTACTTTTAAAATGTAAAAAAAAAATTCCAATACGGCGAATTGTGTGGCGGAAAAAAGCGTCCAAGTGGCGATTCGACGTTTTTTGTCGCTTTTTTTTTCTAAAAAAAAAATTAAATAAAAAGTGATCAAAAAGTCATACACACCCCAGAATGGTATCAATAAAAACTTCAGATCGCCCCGCAAAAAATGAGCCCCCATACACCTCTGTACACATAAATACCAAAAAGTTATAGGGGTCACGATATGACAAAAAAAAGGCCAACTTTATAATTATTTTATCACTATCAAAACGCAAGAAAAACTATACATATTAGGTATCGCCGGATTTGTACTGACCAGTAGAATGAAAGTAACCGGTAAGTTTTAATGAACCTCGTACGCTGTAAATAAGAAACCCGTAGAACTGTAGCGGAATAGCATTTTTTTTTTTTGCAATTTCACCCGATTTGGAATTTTTTTTTCCCGCTTCCCACTACACCGTATGCAATATTAAATGGTGGCTTTGGAAAGTACAACTTGTCCCGCAAAAAACAAGCCCTCATACAGCTATGTGAACAGAAAAATAAAACAGTTATGGCTGTTTGAAGGCAGGGAGCGCAAAACGAAAATGCATAACCGAAAAAACCTCCGGGGTGAAAGGGTTAAACTGGTTTTCCACTTTAAAAATCAACTACCAAAGTTATTCAAAGAAGTCCTGAAACTCCTCAGAGCCCATACATTCTAATACTGTACGGAGAAAGGATGTCCGTACAGTATTTTTCCGAAGTTTTGACTGAAGCGACTTCGGATGAAGCATCCGAAGCTTGCTTCGCGCAACACTAACACGAAGGCCTACCATGTGTGTAGAAAATGATAGCAAAATCCATTTGTATCCCTCTAAAGGGGTTTGGGGAGTTTGTTATTAATAATAACTGATTAGTCGCCGTCCAACCACTGGGGACCACCACCGATCCCAAAAAACGGAGGTCCCATTCCACTGTCCATAAGGAGCAGCATGTTGAGCATGCACCCTGATGCATGATTCATTCTCCATGGCCCTGCTGGAGATAGCCGAGCGTTGTACTTCGTTCTCAGGATTGTGAGGGTCCCAGGGGTCAGACCCCCACCAACTAGTTAGTTATCCCCTATCCTGTGAAAACTTAGAATAACCCATTTAAAGGGGTATTCTCATCTTAGACAATGGGGGCATATCGCTAGGATATGCCCCCATTGTCTTATAGGTGCGGGTCCCACCGCTGGGACCCGCACCTATATCCAGGACAGAGCGGGGAGCGCTGCACCTGGAGGACCCCAGGTTTCCGTGGGTCCGGCCACCACCAGGCGCAGCTCCCCACGCCGCTCATAGAAATGAATGGGAGCCGGGCCGTGCATGCGCGGTGCGCTCCCATTCATTTCTATGGAGCCGACGGAAGTAGCCGAGCCAGCGCTCGGCTATTTTCGGCGGCCCCATAGAAATGAATGGAGGGCGGCTGCGCATGCGCAGTGCGCCTTCATTCACTTCGGGGGCTCCGTTCCGGAAATAGGTGCGGGTCCCAGCGGTGGGACCCGCACCTATAAGACAATGGGGGCATATCCTAGCGATATGCCCCCATTGTCTAAAATGAGAATAACCCTTTAATGTCCAGTTAAAGCTGGCTATACACTTTCAGTGACTGTTGGCCAAACCATACACATGCAGGCTTGGCCAAGCGTGCATGTTTTCAATGTAAGATGCTTGGAGATACTTCTGGTGGCAGCTTATCTCCCTTTGGAACAAATGTTCAGGCATGTTTAAATTCAAGGGGAAGACCCTGGACACTTGCAGAGTAAACCGGCCCAATATTTCATACACATTAGAGGGAAGGGTTGTCACAGTGAAATCGGAGGGTCATCCAACCCAAGTCTGTTTGTGGCCAAAGAGATTTTATTTTCTTTGCTTTTTGCCTACTTTTCAGCTTCAGTCTTCTGAAACATTGCAGAGAAGTCAGAGGCATTAGCCCGAAATATCTCTAGTTGTGTAACTGTCCTTCATTACAGCACATGTAAGCCTGCCAATGCTTCTGGAAGACATCCACTGAATACCTCCTGGGGACAGCCTCTTGGATTTCCTGCCATTGCTAATTTGCCTGTAACTTGTAGGCATTTAGGAGTTAATTAGCCGCCCGCTCTCCTGGACCCAAACACATTTTTCTTTTCTGGACTTCAGTTTGGCACTGACGTAGCTGTGAGGGGTTTGTTTGTTTGTTTTTTGCATGCATCGACGTACCGCTTCCTTTTTGTTCAGATTATGAGCGAAATGCCATGAAAATGTTTAGTTTTTATTGCACTCCTGATCCTGTGTGCTCAGGGGTCAGGTTGTTTGTATGCTCCTGATTATGGTTGAACGAATTGGGTTCGGATTACTGTATGCGAACCTGATTCTTTTAAAAACTGCCTTAAAGAAGAACTCCCACAAAAAAATTTATTCCATGTCCTGCTAGAAGTGTACATGATGTAATCTGTAGTGAATGTCATTTTCTTACCAGTAGCTGAATTTTTGAGTTATATCATCCTGAAGTTTCTTATCTGTGTCATGTGACCAGCAATTAGACCCACCAACCCAGACATAGACTTATGTGTGGACAGGAAGTCTAATTCTCTATGTATTCCTATGAGACTGAAAGTGAGGCTCCCATAGGAATGAATAGAGCAGTTACTGGCTTCCTGTCCTGGGTCAGTTGGAGGTCAGGGAGTTGGTCACATGACCCAGCTACAATAAGAAGAGAGTGGAAACTCTCAATTTCAGCCTCTGATAAGAAAATGACAATCACTACAGATTATATCATGCACCTTTCTAACAGGTCACAGAATAAACATTTTTGCGGGAGTTCTTCTTTAAGAATATGGGCTCCATCCTACTTTAAAATGTATGGCCTCCGTGAAGGTCTTTCCAAAGTTTCAGCAAATATCACAAGACTGACTTTGTCTCGCTTCTATCACTTCGTTTCTTCATATAAATTACTGTATCAAAATACAAAGCTGAAGTGTGCTTCGTCAATGAGGCTTTGTACTTTTTTATCCGAATAAACGAAGAGACACGTGATAGAGGCGAGAGGAAGTCAGTCTCGCGATGTTTGCTGAAACTTCGGAAAGACCTCCGGGGAGGCCATACATTTTACAGTAGGACAGAGCCGATCATCTTGAAGGGGTTGTGTCTCTTCAGCAAATGGCATTTATCATATACAATAAGTTATTACTAATGTATTGTGATTGTCCATATTGCCTCCTTTGCTGGCTGGATTCATTTTTCCATCACATTATACACTGCTCGTATCCATGGTTACGACCACCCTGCAATCCATCAGTGGTGGTCGTGCTTTCACACGATAGGAAAAAGCGTCGGCCTCTCTGGTGACCAAGACTGTAGGAGCAGGCATAAGCCGGTGTTTTTTCTATAGTTTGCAAGCGCGACCACCACTGATGGATTGCAGGGTGGTCGTAACCGTGGAAACGAGCAGTGTATAATGTGATGGGAAAATGACCCCAGCCAGCAAAGGAAGTAATATGGACAATCACAATACATTAGTAAATGGCTTGTATTAACTTTCTCTACACGATAAATGCCACTTACTAAAGTAAGACAACCCCTTTAACAAAGTTAAACAAATCGGATTTGGATAGAGCAATTTGAGCCCGATTCTCTCAAGCCTATTTATGATGTGCAGTAGGTTTCTATTAACCCTTAAAGTGTACCTAACCTTTTGAAGACCTTTATTAAAAACTATTCTAAATACCATAAAATGAATGTTTTATTTATTATTATTTTTTTACGGTTTTACTTAGAAAATAGGCACGTGTAGTTCAGGTGTCTATAGCACGTTAGAATCTGCATTCTCATCCATCTCTGAAACGTCACCTGTGTACCGCCTCCATTGTGGGGCCGCAGTGAGCTTTTCTTCCTGGCAGGAACACACATTGCTGCTCCTCGCTGTGCCAGCTCTGCTAAAGTCAGAGACGGCACATCCAATGTGCTATGTTCAGCTGACTGGCCTATGGCTGGCGGGCTCTGCAGGATTTGGTGGTCCTCCGTGCCACCTTTTGTTCTTGTGCGGCTGCTGGGGATGTTTGGGAGCGTTCTGCTGCAAGCCAACCAGGGAACAGGGTGTTAAATGCACCCTGGACCTTGCTGGAAAAAAAAATAAAAATAAATATCAAGACCTGCAGAGCAGATCTCTGCCTCCTATGGACACTAAGCTAGAACTGACGAGCTCAGTGTCTGCAGGAGGGGTATAACTGGTGGGAGGACTTACCGTAACACTTTTGCTTAGTGTCCTCCTCCTAGTGGCAGCAGCTTATACCAAAGGTCTTTGCTGTGTGCCCTAATGATACGGACAAGAAAAATAAAGTATGTTACATTAAATGAATCCTTTACCATTTAGAATAGTTTTTAATACCGTTCTCCAGCAGTTTAGGTGCACTTTACATATGTGCTGTGCTGACCTGCATTTGTTTCGGTCTATTCTACATGTTCATCTTCTTGATTGTTTTAGGATGTTGAAGCTTCTGACATAAAAGTCCAGGTCTGTGTGTACGCTTTCGACATGCTTTACCTTAATGGAGAGGTAAGTACCATACATGAGTTTTTGAGGACTAGGCACATTCATTTCTGAGATGATTTTGATGCTGAAAACCCTTTTCACACACTATAAGGGCCCTTGCACATTACCGTATGCCCTCCGAGACATTCGGTCCGTGAGCGGGCCATATGTCCTGGACCGGCATTGATCGTGCGCACGGGAGCGCACAGCATCATAGATTACAATGATGCTGTGCACGCCGGGCCGCCCGGGGGACTATTGTCCCGCACTCAAAAGATCATATGATCTCGGACCGTATGTCTCGGAGGGCATATGGTCGTGTGCAAGGCCCCTAAAACCAGAAACCTGAGATCTTAAAGGGTTTCTGTCACCAGTTTTTTCGGTATGAATCAGGCTGACATTAGAGATGTGTTAATGTCACCTGATTCCAAATATATATGTGTTTTATTTACTGGTGCCCCCATTTTTATATAAAATGAACTTTTATTTTATGCTAATAAGGCTCCTAGGTGCAAGGGGCGTTTCGATTCACCATAGCTTTTAAGGACCTTCAATGATGTCATGACCATGTGATCAGTCACATGGTTTAGGAGACAGGCTGTTTGTGTGATCCTAACCATGTGACTGATCACATGGTCATGACATCATTGAAGGTCCTTAAAAGCTATGGTGAATGCAGTGTTTCTTCTCTGCCTGGGCCTGTCAATCAACAGAGCCTCTAGGAGCAGGGGTAACGCCCCTTGCACCTAGGAGCCTTATTAGCATAAAATAAAAGTTCATTTTATATAAAAATGGGGGCACCAGTAAATAAAACAGATATATTTGGAATCAGGTGACTTTAGCACATCTCTAATGTCAGCCTGATTCATACCGAAAAAACTGGTGACAGAAACCCTTTAAAGGGGTTGTCCAAACTGCTTTTGCAATTTTATTTTCTCTTTCAACATTTATTTTTGTTGCATGCAAGATGCTTTTTTTTTTTTTTTGTTCTTCTGGTTTTCCCGTGGACATGCCATAAATGTCTAATACCACTTTATATTGATATGTCAGCACTAGAGATGAGCGAACGTGCTCGTAACGAGCACTGTACCGCTCGGCTCCCCTGTGCTCGCATGGGCGCAGGCAGCCGCTTCTGTCCTCCTCACCCGACGGAAGCGGATGCCTGCACCCATGCGAGCGCAGGGGAGCCGAGCGGTACAGTGCTCGTTACGAGCACGTTCGCTCATCTCTAGTCAGCACTACTGGACATTTACCTGGCTGCTTATCTATAAGCTGTTCTTACCTATGAAGCCATTAAAGTTTGAGCCCTTCAGACAAATCGGCGATACCCGCCTCAGGAAATGTTTGTGCGGCTGCCTATAAACTGTACTGTAGTCGGTGACTGACTTTGCAGCATCTCTGTGACTACAAGGTAGCAGGAGACGCTTTCTTTTTGCTGGAGCATTTTGATGTGAGACTCTTAGGGCTCATGCACACGGCTGTTGTTCGGCCATTCTGCACATTAGGGACTGCAATTTGCGGTCCCCAATGCACAGGCAACATCCGTGTGGATTCCGCAGATGGATCCAGACCCATTCAACTTGAATGGGTCCGTGATCCGTCCACACCGCAGAAAAATGGAACATGTTCTATTTTTTTGCGGTGCGGAGGCACGGGAGAAACCCCATGGAAGCCCTACATATTGCATATTGCATCCGTAGTGTTCCGTGCCTCCATTCCGCACCAGACCTCCCGGATTGCAGACCCATTCAAATGAATGGGTCTGCATCTGTAATGCAATGCAAAAACAGCTGGTGCCCGTATATTGCGGACCTGCTGTTTGCGGGCCGCTATACAGGCCCGGCGGGCACACGGTCACGTGCATGAGCCCTTATGTTTGCAGTATCATTATAAAGGAATGCCAGACATTGAAAATGGATAAAAACTATCCCTGCTTGCCATCTTTTCATCTCCTGTTTTCTTTTGCTTCTATTTCCTCTCTTACTGCAATTGGGAAATGTATAGTTTTGTCTGTGTCCCCTATGATATTAGCTGTGCCCCCTTCTCCTCATTGTCCTGTGTCTAGCTGTAAGACAACTGGCTGGAGCAGCAGCCTCTCTGTTACGCCCTGTCTTCAGTTTTGCCTCCTGCATTCAGCCACTCTTCAGCCAAAAAGAGAACAGTTCACAAAGCACAATTTACTGCCTGGAAACCATGATTCAGGTGTCCGTGCGATCGTTTTGCTAGTTCATCAGGTGATCTGTGGCGCCTTTACACATGCAGATTATTGTGAACGAGCGTTTGTCGTAAAGTTTGTTCCCGAGTATCGGCCTGACTAATGTGTGGTGTAAATCCGCCTTTAGCCTTTACATATTGTTTAGGGCTCGATTAGACAACCGCATTTACGTGTCCTCATCTGTTCTGCAATTTTGCGCAACAGATGTGGACCCATTAGTTTTAATTGGGCCGCAAAAGATGCGGACAGCACACCGTGCTGAATGGGGCCTAATCTGTAACGGGACGCCCTAAAATCCACATGGCTTTTGAGCAGCACGTCTTAATACAGTGACCGTCATTTGCCAACTTCTATGAGGAAAGATTAAAGAAGAACTTCCGCAAAAAATTTTATTCTCTGACCTGTTAGAAAGATGCATGATATAATCTATAGTGATTGTCATTTTCTTATCAGTGCCTGTTTCTGTGAGTAAAAACCTCTCTTCTTATTGTAGCTGGGTCATGTGACCAACTCCCTGACCTCCATCTGACCCAGGACAGAAAGCCAGTAACTGCTCTATTCATTCCTATGGGAGCCTCACTTTCAGTCTCATAGGAATACATAGAGAATTAGACTTCCTGTCCACACACAAGTCTATGTGTGAGTTGGTGGGTCTAATTGCTGGTCACATGACACAGATAAGAAACTTCAGGATGATAGAAGTCAAAAATTCAGACACTGGTAAGAAAATGACATTCACTACAGATTATATCATGTACATTTCTAGCAGGACATGGAATAAAATTTTTGTCGGGAGTTCTTCTTTAAGTGAAAAAGTTTACACTGAAAAGAAAGATTACAAAGTTTGTGTGTCAGTGACTTTTTGATAAAAGTGGATCATTTATTTTTTAATTTGTCTTTCAGTCTTTGGTCAGAGAGCCATTTTCTAAACGAAGGCAACTCCTTAGAGAATCCTTTACCGAGCTGGAAGGACAGTTCATGTTCGCCACATACATGGATACTTCAAACACAGATGAAATTTCAGAATTTCTTGATCAGTCTATAAAAGGTATTTTAAGAATTAGAAAATGTGTCCTCCTTTTACATTTAAAAGGAATATGTCATGAAAGGGGTTCTGCAAGTTAAATTTATTGATGACCTATCCTCAGGATAGGTCATCAATATCAGATTGGGGGGTCCGACAACTGGCACCCCCGACGATCAGCTGTTTGAAGAGGAGGCGCGCGCCGTATCAGCGCTGCCTCCTCTTCACTGTTTACATCCTAGCCGTAACATATCGGTGAGTAGGTGTAATTACACCTAACCGTCCCATTCATTTGAATAGGTAGGATTGCTCCTATACAAGTCTATACTGCAGAGCTGTCCCATTGAAATGAATGGGGCGGTTAGGTGTAATTACACCTACTCACCACTACCCATGTTACGGCTAGGATGTAATCGATGAAGAGGAGGCAGCGCTGGTACGGCGCGCACCTCCTTTTCAAACAGCTTATCGGCGGGGGTGCTGCGTGTCGGACCCCCGCCGATCTGATATTGATGACCTGTCCTGAGGATAGCATACCTCCCAACTTTTGAAAATTGCAAAGAGGGACAATGTGTGCGGCGCACATCACGGCAGTTTTTTTAATACTAGGCCACGCCTCTAACTCCGCCCAAATCAAAATTACTGGAGCCCCTGCGGCCTTTTTTTTTTCTTGCGCTTCAATGTCCATATAAATATAAGCTCATAAATCATCAGATTATAGATGAACCAAATAATGAAGTTATTGTCTAATATTCAGGTAGAAACCATACAGATAGTTTAGTAAGGAGACATTTTGTTAATGAATTAATGCACATTTATGCATTAAAGAAGAACTCCCGACAAAAATTTTATTCCATGTCCTGCTAGAAATGTACATGATGTAATCTGTAGTGAATGTCATTTTCTTACCAGTGTCTGAATTTTTGACTTATATCATCCTGAAGTTTCTTATCTGTGTCATGTGACCAGCAATTAGACCCACCAACTCACACACAGACTTATGTGTGGACAGGAAGTCTAATTCTCTATGTATTCCTATGAGACTGAAAGTGAGGCTCCCATAGGAATGAATAGAGCAGTTACTGGCTTTCTGTCCTGGGTCAGTTGGAGGTCAGGGAGTTGGTCACATGACCCAGCTACAATAAGAAGAGAGGTTTTTACTCACAGAAACAGTCACTGATAAGAAAATGACAATCACTACAGATTATATCATGCACCTTTCTAACAGGTCAGAGAATAACAATTTTTGTGGGAGTTCTTTAATTCTCCAGGTCAAAAAGAGGGACATTTAAGGATCAAAGAGGGACAGAGGGACTTAGGTCAAAAAGAGGGACACTTGGGAGGTATGGGATAGGTAATTAATAAATATAACTTGGAGAACCCCTTTAAGCATGCAGTATAGAGGAGAAGCAGAGCAGTGTGATAGCTTAAATATCTCTCGTTACTTATTAGGAGTCCAGTGGGCAGTCCCACACAGTGATTGATAGCTATCTCTATATATAAGGAAGGCTGTCAGTCACTGAATAGGACCCACCCACTGGACCCCTCAGCCCAGACTGAGCAGAAATTAGAATGATTCAGTTATACAAAGTAATACAGAATATTTTCCAGCAGAAATGTTTCTCAGTCTGCTCTATAATGTGCTACTGTATCTGCAGGCTGGACTGCATTTTCAACTTGATTAGTTCCCTTAAATACCTTTTAAATCACTATTCCCACTTTTTCTGCCCAATGCAGATTCTTGTGAAGGTTTGATGGTAAAAACGTTGGACCAAAATGCAACATATGAAATTGCAAAACGTTCCCATAATTGGTTAAAGGTGGGTATTACTGTAATCCTGTTATTGTTTTTTCCTAATCTTCCTTGGAATCTAAAACAATTACCAAGAGATATATATATATATATTTGCAGATGAGTTATTCTTTCGTGATTTTATTATCATTTTTTTCTAGTTGAAAAAAGACTATTTGGAAGGTCTAGGAGACACCTTGGATCTGGTGGTGATTGGTGGTTACTTGGGCAAAGGAAAGCGAACAGGCATATATGGAGGATTTCTACTTGCATCATACGATGAAGAAAGTGAAGAATATCAGACCATCTGCAAGGTTTGTCTGAAATGAGTGAGCGCCTAGTTACATATAAAGGGGATGTCTGACTTCAGCAAATACCATTTATCATGTAGAGAAAGTTAATACAAGGCACTTACTAATGTATTGTGATTGTCCATATTGTTTGCTTTGCTGGCTGGATTCATTTTTCCATCTCATTGTACGCTGAGAGGGTTATGACCACCCTGCCATCCTGCAGCAGTGGTTGTGCTTGTACACATTTGGAAAATGCGCTGGCCTCTCTGGTGGCTGGGACTGTAGGAGTGCACATAGGACAGTGCATTTTCCTATAGTGTGCAAGCACGACCACCACTGATGGACTGCAGGTGGTCGTAACCCCTGGAAACGAGTAGTGTATAATGTGATGGAAAAATGAGTCCAGCCAGCAGAGGAAGTAATATGAACAATCACAATACATTAGTAAATGGCTTGTATTAACTTTCTCTACGTGATAAATGCCACTTGCTGAAGTGAGAGGACCCCTTTAAATTCTTTTCCGTGGCTATTTTCATGCTGGTGTCATGGTTCCACTTTTTACAGGTTATATGATAGACCTGAACTGTGATTCCCGGCCAGATCTACAGTGGAAAGTTTCCACCACATGTGAACATAGCTGCTTGTACCATCCCAGTAGTAGAACAGTGTCAGTCAGTAGTAGTCTGTTTATTCTTGGACTACTACTAAATGAGCATTGGCAGCAGTAGTATTACTACCTCATTTGGCAGTGGAGAACAGGGTTGTGCGGTATTACACACAACTTGCAGTCAGAACGTCTAAAGATGTGCATTGTGCGAAAGTCACATTGTCACGTGTCTCTTTACTGGTTCAGCTTTGGTATAACTGCCCGTGAACAGATGTTTTTCTGTTGGATATTTGGCGGCCTGGTCATGTAGGCTGACATTCAGTAAACAGTTTACACCAGCTTTGGCTGAAACCTTGCTAGCAAATTGTGGTGGATGCCAACTATGCACACAATGTGTGACTTTTCACAGCACTTGCCAAATTTGACAAATGCCATGAAAGCTGGTCTTGGTCTTTTAAAGCGGTTCTCTGCCTTTTTAACACATTGTGTGCCGTCCCTGTAGACAGAAGCATTCTTACCTGCAGCTCGGCCCTGGCTTTTTCCATTCGCAACACTCTGGTCCCCGCTTGTTAACTTCTGGAAGGGGGTTGAGACCCAAAATTTGTTCAAAAGGCGGAGAACCCCTTTAAGCGTTGTATTTACATAAAAAGCCAAAAATGGTGCCAATTGTCAATAGGGTGTGTCCCTACACAGTCTGACACCATCCAATAAGTTGACATGTATGTTTATATGCTTTATTAGGTTACTTTTTTTTTATATACCCATTTTTGTTATTTAGATTGGAACAGGCTTTACAGATGAAGACTTAGAAAATCATCACAATTTCTTAAAGGTAATTCTCCCGGAATACGGTGTGATACTGTTACATATTGTATGTGTATATTATTTGTTTTATGGTGCACTTAAAGGTAGGGCTGGGCGATTAATCGAATTAATTCGCCAATTGAAAGCCTCACGATTTTATTTTTTAGGAAAATCGTGAACTCGATTTTCCTAAAATGGCGCCCGCCAGATAAAATTAAAAAATCTCTCACCTGTCCTGCGCCGCGGCTCCGCTCTGGTGTCCGGTGCTCCTCTTCTTCTCCGGGGCCGCGCTGCACTGTTCTGACCGCTTACAGCGTCAGGACGTAGTGCGCGCACTCTGACCAGCATTAGTGCAGCATCGGGAGAAGAAGACTGAGGAGCGCTGGACCTGGAGCGGAGCCGCGGCGCTGGACAGGTAAGGGATTTTTTTTATTTTATTCTTATGGTGGCCTAGTGGGCTGTTCTGAGGGCTGAAGGGGGCACTACTGTGGGCTAATCTGAGGTCTCAAGGGGGCACTACTGTGGGCTAATCTGAGGTCTGAAGGGGGCACTACTGTGGGCTAATCTGAGGTCTCAAGGGGGCACTAATGTGGGCTGATCTGAGGTCTCAAGGAGGGCACTACTGTGGGCTAATCTGAGGTCTCAAGGGGGCACTACTGTGGGCTAATCTGAGGTCTCAAGGGGGCACATTGGGCTGATCTGAGGTCTGATGGGGGCACATTGGGCTGATCTGAGGTCTGATGGGGGCACATTGGGCTGATCTGAGGTCTGATGGGGGCACATTGGGCTGATCTGAGGTCTGATGGGGCCACAGTAGGCTTTTTTTATTTATTTTTTTATTTTTTTAATAACATAAGAAAATCGAGATTTAAATAGTGAATCGTCCAAAATTTAAATCGTCCAAAATCGAGATTTTTTTTTTTTTTGGCCATATCGCCCAGCTCTACTTAAAGGGGTTATGTAGTTCTTTTAAACTGATGATCTATACTAAGGATAGATCATCAGCATCTGATCGCCGGGGGTCCGACACCCAGGACCCCCACTGATCAGCTGTTTGAGAAGGCAGCGACTCTCCAGAAGTGCCACGGCCTTCTCTGTGTTTACCGTAGGCCAGTGACGTGATGACTAGTATCACTGGCCCGGGCACAGCTAAGCTCAATTCAAGTGAACAGAGCTTAGCACCACCCAGACCAGTGATACTAGTCGTGACTTCACCTGGCCTAAGGGAAACACAGAGAAGGCCGTGGCGCTCCTGGAGTGCGTCTGCCTTCTCAAACAGCAGATCAGTGGGGGTCCTGGGTGTCGGATGCCGGCCGATCAGATGCTGATGATCTATCCAGAGGATAGATCATCAGTTTAAAAGAACTGTAGAACCCCTTTAACTTCCAGGGTGCTGTAAATATGCAAAGCAAAGGGACTTAAAGGGGCTGTCCAGCGTCTTTCTTCTGCTTCTGAAATCCTGTGTGTTAAAAGGTTTTAGCGCCACTTGCTTTATACAACTATGAGCAGTGGTGACGGATTATTTAGTGAGTGTACAATTTTTTTTTTTTTTTTACCGTAGCACATTAACGGGCTTTGGGAGCTTTTGAAATAGGATGGACAACTCCTTTAAATATGTGGCATAAAGCTATGTAACGAGGAAGTACAATAAGCAGTGTGCTTTACTACAGAAGGAGCGGGTCGTGTATCTGAGGGTTTCTAACTTAAGAGGGAAAAGAGAGTCATTAAATAAAACTTTCTTTATTAAATCATGGAAGATATCAAAAGTAAAAAACATAAGCAAAACCTACACGCTTCGAGTGGACATTGATCATGGCATAGGAACCATTACTAGACAGCCCTGGGATCCTTTATTAGGCATAGAGCTGTAATGATTATTTGGTCAGCCCAGGACTGACAGGACCACAACTGGCATCGATCGTGGTACCATAGACCTAAGGAACCAGGATCAGAGTTTTCTCCGATCCCAGAAGCTGGGGCAGATTCGTGACCGTCAATCACAGCCACAGTCCCGCTTCTGATGCTGCGTCCACGGCTTTAGTATCTGCTCTATCAACAGTGACGAACGTGTACGGCAATCTGCGGTGCGTCAGCTGAGATTTGCTTCTACTACAGCTATATATTGCTACTACATCCAGGCGGTACAGCTGATGAGGGAAGCAAGCCAAGTGCACGATGTGGTTACAGGGCTGTAAATGAAGCGTCAAGACATTTGTGTTGCCGAATTGATTTTCTACCCACGGCGGTATATGGTTTATGCTTTCGGAAAATGTGCGCAAATTTAGGTTTAGCAAAACATTTGTCTGAAATTTTCACTCTAGATTTGTTTTCCGTTCACCTCCCTAGGATCACGTGATTGACAGTCCGAGAAGTTACTATCGCTGGGACAGCTCTGCGGAGCCCGACCATTGGTTTGAACCTGTTCAAGTCTGGGAAGTAAAATGTGCAGATCTTTCCATTTCCCCTGTCCATAAGGCAGCAATTGGGCTGGTAGGTTTCAGAGCATCACTGATAACACTACATGTGAAACCGATTTTATGTGTTATCATGTGTTATCTTTGTGGACAAGCACTTTTGTTTAGTTGCTTTCTTTGTTCCAGTTTTTAATTGGGAAAAAAATTGCAAAAAATACCCGTAAGTACAAAATTTTAACGTGTGGGAGCCACGTAAAAAAAAAAAAAGAGCTCCATCCCTTGGGGTTCCACTCCAGAATCTGCTGCAAAATCCACATTGCATAGTGAAGGGTGTAATCTGCACCATAAACCGGTACCATTACCTAAGGATACGTTTTGTAAAATGCTGTCTTGCACTTCACTGGTTCTTTATTAGGGCTCATGCATACGACCGTGCGCCAGCTGGAGCCGTGCGGTCTGCAATGCACAGGCATCGACCATAAGGCTGCCTTCTGCGGACGCAGGACCCGTTCACTTGAATGTGGTCCGAGATCCGCATCCGACAATCTGCAGCACAAAAAAAAAAAAGCAGTGCATGCAAGTAAATGGGTCCACATCTGCGGTGCACAAACGGGCAGTGCCCATATATTCAGACCTGCTGTTTGCGGACCGCAATACGGGCACCGGCTGACAGCCGTCGTGTGCATGAGCCCTTATCCTGTCTGCAGTATATTAATCAATTATGAACTTACCTTCATGGGGTTCACCTACTTCTTGCATGTATGGTATCCCTTAATCGGAGACATGGTATAACTCTACACAAAAAAAAAAAACTGTTAAAGGGGTTATCCTATGGATAATGTAAAAAATAAAACTCAAATATCATATAGGACACAACAATCTCTTTCTAACAAAGCTAGAACCAGCCCTGTACCTCACATGGAAAGAGACCTCCACATTCATTGCTCTGCTAGATTTATATCAAGCTGACAGCTCGAGGGGCGTGTCCTCTCTGCTGCAGCTCTCTCCCTGTAACTGCCACAGCTTCTAGCAGAACCTATGGCTGGTGGCAGTTGAAATTTATTGAGATTTAAACTGAGCATGTGCAACCAGCTCAGTGAGACGACCAAAAGAAGATTGAGGAAAAGAACAAGCAGCAGGTGGCGCTATGCAGATACATTTCTTGAATATAGCCTCATTCACACGTCAGTGTTTCACGGACGTGTCCTGTACGTGTTCTCCATGGACAGCACACATCCCCATTCATTTGAATGTGTGTATTCAGACATCAGTATTTCATCACGGTCCGTGGTTCCGTTTTTTTTTTTAGCACGGATGCATGTCCTATCTTGATCCGTGTTCCGGATCCCTCACGCCCATTATAGTCTATGGGTCCGTGAAAACCACTGTGTTGCATCTGTGTTTCACGGATCATTAAGAAGAGATGCTTTGAAAATTATTTTTCAGCTGTTCAGTGTCAGTGAAACACGGATGCAACACGGACAGCAAAAAACGGACCCGACAGCTTCACGGATGCCTCACTGACCACCTGCTCACGGATTTGAACACGGACGTGTGAATGAGGCTTATCTCACTGGCTATACATAATATTTAATTACATGCAATTACAAAAGTATTCAGATCCAGGTGCTGGGTTGAAAACTGTTGAATATGTTTTGTGACACATCCCCTTTTAGGATTAGTTTGTTTTTGGGTTTTTTTTTATCTTAAATGCTGCAATTTGTGTGGCATTTTTTTCAGACAAATACAGTCTAAAACACAGGTTGTACCGCATTTGTCTTTTATTGAGCACGTTTAGGTAGATGTCCACAGCATCAGGAGGAACATTCTTTCTCAGTTTGCACACAGTTTGTGGATTGATGTACTCACAGGTCTTTAGCAGTGTTTTGTAGCCTTTTCCATCTTCATGTCTCTACTACAAGGACTACAAGTCCCAGCTGTACAATGACACTGCTGATACACACAGGAAATTCTCCCTACCTGTTCTTGTACAATACAATTCCTCTACAGCTCCTTGCCCAGCATTTGTCTCCTCTCACTGCTGCAGCTACTGTTTGTTGTAAAGCCTTGAGCCCTCAGTGTGTTCTGGCTGAAGGGGTTAATGTTTTATCTGAAGGAAACCAGGGAGAGAGCAGATAGCAGGAGCCGGCAAAGAAAGGGGGCGTGGCCAGTGACGTCTCGTGTACAGACTGTTATCTGATCTCTGAGGCTTGTGTACCAAACATCACAGAGCAGAGAGATAAGGTGACATCACAGGTCATGTGACCCTCAGTCAACTCTGAGAAACCAGCAGCTTTAGAAACACAAAGTATATGGGAAAGTTGTTATACCTGACAAGTTAGAAACATATAAAGAACAAAAAAATAACTCGGACAACCCCTTTAATGGGTAAAACAGCTGTGAAACGCGCACTTCTATCTAATCTCCTCAATGCAAACATCTTTTGGCTGTTGGAGAAATCATTAACACAAAGGTTCTAATGACGCTCGGTGTTAGATTGTGTTTGTCTATAATCAGATAACAAGCAGACGACATTATGTTAGTAATCCGTCCATAAACTCCAGTAAGTCTGCTGCAGCTGTACAGAGCATGTAATGTACTTGGTGCAGATTACATTGGTTATTGGCTCTTTTATGACTTGTACATGAAATAAACAATTGACTATTACATTATTTGTTTTTAGGTGGAAGATCAAAGGGGAATCTCCCTGCGTTTCCCTCGTTTCATTCGTATTCGAGATGATAAAAAAACCGAGGAGGCAACAAACAGTTTTCAGGTAACCTGTTCTATCAGTGTCTCCCTGTCCGTCTTCTCACTCTGTGATGTCTTTGCTGGAATACATTTGCAGTTAGAAAGCTGTCATTATACATTGCCTATTGAGCAGTTCACTTTGTGGCTTTCAGAATGTAAGTTGGATTGGTTGCCTCCACTTGCAGGGGCGTGATCTCACTACACATTACGCCCTGGCACTTGCATGTATTACGTATTGGAGAGTGTTCCTGTCAGGCCGCTCAGCCGTGATGCATATCATAGACCTTACCATCTACTGTAGAGCAGTGTAGTGAGACCTTCCAGTCTGCAGTTCTCTACGTGGAGTCAAAAAGTCCTGCTCACATTCTTGGACAGGTTTCTGGCGACCCTTCTCCATTCCTGAATAAGGCTACTTTCACACTAGCGTTTTTAAATTCCGGTATTGAGTTCCGTCAAAGGGGCTCAATACCGGAAAAAAACGCTTCAGTTTTGTCCCCATTCATTGTCAATGGGGACAAAACTGAACTGAAGACAACGGAATGCTCCTGAAAGCATTCCGTTCCGTCTTCAGACCGGAGAACAAACCGCAGCATGCTGCGGTTTGCTCTCCGGTCCAGGCATCCGCACCAAGACGGATCCGGAATGACCCCCAATGGAAGTCAATGGGGACGGATCCGTTTGGTGTGGACACACCAGTAATCCGGATCTGTCCTCCATTGATTTCCAATGGGGGGTCATTCCGGATCCGGCATACATACACACAGACTACATACAAACAAACATACAGACAGACATACATACATACAGACATACATACATACTCACATACTCCCGGGACGCCGGCAGCAGGTCTTCACGCGCCTCCTGCACGCTGCGATGACGTTTCCCCACTGCGCCCAGCAGAGGGCGCTGTGGGGAATCGTCATCACTGCGCGCAGGAGGCGCGTAAAGACGTTCTGCCGGCGTCCCGGGAGTATGTGAGTATGTATGTATGTCTGTATGTTTGTCTGTATGTTTGTTTGGATGTAGTCTGTGTGTTGTTTTAATGTGTGTCATGTGTGGGGCCGGAGCGCTGCTCCGGCTCCACACATGTATAGCGTTAGCACGGATCCGTCGGCACCCTTTAGGTGCCGGATCCGTGCTAACGCTAGTGTGAAAGTAGCCTAACCCCTTTAACGGAGTTGACGTCATGAGTAGTGTGCAACCAATGGCTGTCCAGCTGTTTTGAAACTACAAGCCCAGGATGTCATATTGTGCTTCAGCTTTAATGACATTCTAGGACTTGTGTCCTCACATCAGCTAGTCAAACCACTGGAGACCACTGATGAAATAATGTATGGTTTACAGGTATACTACCGTGTTTCCCTGAAAATAAGACGGGGTCTTATTTTTTTTCCCCCCCGCTGAAAAAAGGGTTGGGCTTATTATCTGGGTAGGTCCTATTTTTCCCCCACTGAACATATATGTCATTTTTGCCCCCACTGAACATGTCATTTTTGCCCCCACTGAACATGTCATTTTTGCCCCCACTGAACATTACATGCCCGTAGAGGCTGCAAAAGACTTGAGACTGGGGCAGAGGTTCACCATACAGCAGAACAACGACCATAAACATATAGCCAGAGCTACAATGGAATGTATCAGATCATATCCATGTATTAGGCCCAGTCAAAGTCTAGAACTAAATCCCATTGAGAATTTGTGACAAGACTTGAAATTTGCTGCTCACAGACGTTCTCCATCCAATCAGACTGAGCTTGAGCTATTTTGCAAAGAAGAGTAAGCAAACATTTCAGTCTCTAGATGTGCAGAGCTGGTAGAGACCCCAAAAGACCTGCAGCTGTAATTTCAGCAAAAGGTGGTCCTACAAAGTACTGACTCAGGGCTGAATACATATGCAAGCCACACTTTCCAGATTTGTATTTATAAAAAATTTTGAAAACCATGAATCATTTTCTTTTCACTTCGCACATACTTGCTACTTTGTGTTGATCTATCACATCGAATCCCAATAAAATATATTTAAGTTTGTGGGTGTAACCTGAAAAATTGTAAAAAAGTTGTTCAAGGCACTGTATAAAAATGTGATTCTGGATGACCCCCTTTAATGCTGTTGATCAAAACGAGACACAGGAGAGCAAATCTCCCTGAATGCAGTGTGAAGGCAGCGTCAAGGTGGAATGTGTTTTTGGGCAGCTTTTGATGGATGTCCAGATTGATATGGGGCCTAAGCTATTCAGGATCAAGTATGTGACAGGCTGGAATCCAGAATGCGGTTTAGGCTTGCTGGTCCCTAGGAGTATCATAAATCTCATCTAAGGAGAAGGCACTAAACACATGCTCCTCCATTTCAGGACTCTGTGCTTTACCACAGGGTAGAATGAAGCAGAATTGGTTTGTCCAAATAGACAGTGGAGGATTATGGGTGTTTACGACAATTTAAAGTGTAATTGTCAATTTTTTTTTTATTTGCTAGTTTATTAGAGCTAGGCATGTATACCTGAGTTAGTCTGTCAGTTATTGTCAAAAGATCTGTAATTACCTTATAATGACAGCTTTCATTCGCGTCCCCTGTCCCTTTCCACTGGTCCCTTAAAAGTCCGTTGCTATGGCTCATCTAAGAAGACAGAGGGGCGGTCCTCCACATTGCATGCCTGCATCAGGCTTCAGAGTGAGGAGGCGTGTCTCTCAGTAATCCAATCTGATTGGCTGGCAGGAAGCTGCTGGCTATAGCAAGTGTGTATGTGAAGTGAGGGAAGGCAATTTTGGCCTCAGAGAACTGGCAGAGGAGCCATCTTGAGATGATCCTCATATTGTAGAGGTTAAAACAGCCGTAACTAAGGGAAAAACTCAAGGAAAATGGTGGTATGTGAAGAAACTAAAGATTGCTTTATGCATAATGCTGCAGCAGCAGTAACATATGATAAAATTGATTTTTTTGAGGAAAACATGACAGTTAGACTTTAACAAATTCAAATTAAAAATATTATTTTATGGTTTTAAACTTAATTTTTTTACTGATTTTTTTTATTTTTTTATTTTTTTTTTATTGTAGGTCGCAGAACTGTACAAAAAGCAGCAGCAAATACAAAACGTGAGCGCGACAGAGAAAGACGACGAGGACTTCTATTAGAGTAGTGCCGATAATATGCGCTCGTACGGTGGAGTAGACAGTACGCCGAAATTGTGCTTATTTTTTTTAATAAAGATTTCTTTATACGTTCATTCAAACCAGATCACGTAATGCGTCTCTCTTGGTGGGTTTCCTGGCTGTTACTGAAGTTACTATTCTGTGACTGGACCATAAACAAGGAGTTATATATACATGTGTATATAATTTATGCAGCACTTTTTTCTATTTGTACCTTCTACATTGTAAGCTGTCGAGACAATGTTGACTGCAGCTAAGATTCGAGATCCTGCTCAGTTCCCGCTGGTGGGACATGACCGCAGATGAATGCGTCAGTGAAAATACAACTCTGTAATGTACAATTCCTTGACTTGCTGACTTCTACATATAATAAACAATACAACAACACTTTAGGGTCTTTGAGTTGTATGCAATGAGATAAGTACCGAAATCACACTGGAGAAGTGAACTGTGTTGCAGTCAGGGCTGTGGAGTCGGTAAGCCAAAGCCCCGACTCAGACTCCTC
This sequence comes from Rhinella marina, assembly GCA_900303285.1. Taxonomy (NCBI): domain Eukaryota; kingdom Metazoa; phylum Chordata; class Amphibia; order Anura; family Bufonidae; genus Rhinella; species Rhinella marina. The sequence continues at coordinate 118,714 of ONZH01009326.1, read as the reverse complement.
AATTTCCCCTGACTCCGACTCCCGACTCCGACTCCCTCATAAATGGCGCATGTTTAAGTGATAACTTTAAACAAATTTGCATAAAATCAATAGTACAGATAAGTCATGACAAAAACAGTTTGTAATCTATCAGGCTTCTCTGGGTACAGCTCACTAAGGGCCGGAACAGAGGCGTAGCTAGAGGTTCAGTACATGGGGGGGCGAAACATACTTGAGTGGGCCCCCCACTTAGTGGCTTCCCAAACGCACGTTTCCAACTTTACAGGCACATACTACTAGTTGTGGTTATAATACTGTATTAGCAAGATGACTATATAAACTGCTAGATCATCTATGCTGTTAAGTACAGTACAATAGACTTTCTACATACCCTAGTCTAAATACTCTACCACATAATGCAGTAAAATATAGGATTAATAGGAGTAAAAAACAAGGGGACTCCTATGTTAAAGGAAATCTGTCCCCAGTTTTTACATCACTAAACTAACAGTCCCTTGCCCCCATCAGACCTCAGATCAGCAGAATGTGCTCCCATCAGATCAGCAGAATGTGCTCCCATCAGACCTCAGATCAACAGAATGTGGCCCCCTCAGACCAGCAGAATATACCCCCATCAGACCTCAGATAGGCTTAATGTGCCCCATCAGACCTCAGATCAGCGTATTGTGCCCCCATCAGACCTCAGATCGGCTTAATGTTCCCCCATCAGACCTCAAATCAGCAGAATGTGCCCCCATCAGACCTCAGATCAGCAGAATGTGCCCCCATCAGACCTCAGATCAGCAGAATGTGCCCCCATCAGACCTCAGATCAGCAGAATGTGCCCCCATCAGACCTCAGATCGGCTTAATGTGCCCCCATTAGACTCCATAATGGAAGCGCTCACTTGTATTTGCCTGATTGTACTAAGGCCATCCCTGCTGGGCCTGGAGCATTGCCTCCCCTGCCCCCTCTCTCCCCCCAGTAGCTACACCTCTGGGCCTGATGTATGAAAACTGTCTAGGTCTAAGACTTTTTTTGTTGCCCATAGCAACCAATCAGAGCTCCCCTTTCATTTCTCCAGAGCACTATATGAAATGAAAGGGGAGCTCTGATTGGTTGCTATGGGCAACAAAGAAACTTCTACACCTAGACAGTTTTCATACATAAGGCTCTAGGTGTTTTACATCAGCAGCAGATAGAAGCCATGAGAGCAGCTAACCTCTCCAAACATGAGCTCATAGGAAACATAAAGCATCAGAGAGAACATGCACTGGACATAAAGAGCAGTACACAGTCATCTCAACTGAAAGCCGAAATCCTGAGATCAGGAATAGAACAGACATTTATAGGACATTTCATCATTTTCACAAATTCTTATAAAAATATATTTAGCACTTATTGCACAGAACTGAATGTACTAATTCATTATATATTTTAGGAGTCGGTCCATTTTATTCCGACTCCACCAAAATGGTGACCGACTCCAACTCCACAGCCCTGGTTGCAGTGAAGGAAGTTGGCCTGGTCTGATGAACCAGGTTACCTTTTAATGTAACCAGGTTCATCAGACCAGGCCATTGCCCATGTACTGTCTGGATCGCTATGGACTATAATGGGATCCGGCGGTGTTCCAGCTGCTTTTCTGGCAAAAATGCAGGGTTTCGGCTGGACAAATACATCTGCATGCAGCAGTTTTTGTATGGCCAGCAGCTGCCATGGAATAGCTTCCCGGAGTGCCAAAGCAACTGTGAATGGGTCTTACCTGGGAAAGGAATGGCAACACAATAAACTAGTCAAAGAGGCAAGCTGGCCGGGATATTGTGATGCTATGGCTAATGTTCTAATTATAAACCATGGGACCTAAATATTGTAAGGACCAAGTGCACCCCAGTGGCTTCTTTCCGTAAGGTGATGCTCCCTGCCACGCTGCAAAAAGGATTTGGGAATATGACAAAGTTCAAGGTATTGACTTGGCCTCCAAATTCTTCAGATCTGAATCCATGCTTCTGTGGGATGTACTGGAAAAACAAGTCCCATCCATGGAGTTCACACTCGCACCTCATAGTTTAAAGGATTTGCTCTTAATATTTTGGTGCCAGATATGGCAGTACACCTTCAGACATCTTATTGTATTAATATACAGGGTTGATCCAGGATTTTTTTCTTCTGTATGACAAATTGGGTCTCCTGATAGATTTGGTTTTGTAAGTATAAGGGCTCATGCACACGAACATATTTTGTTTCCGTGTCTGTTTTTTTTTTTTTTTTTTTGGTGCTGTCCGTATGCAACACCATTCACTTCAATGGGGCTGAAAACAAACTGAAACTGTGTGCATTTTGTTTCGGTATGTCTGTTACACAAAAAAAATAGAACATGTCCTATTATTGTCTGCATTACGTATAATCATAGGACTGTTCTATTAGGGGCCAGCTATTCCATTTTCCAAAACAGAATGCACACAGACATCATTCGTATTTTTTGCGGACCGTGCAATACATAACTACATATGTGTACTCTAACAGTCCTATCACAGGTAGAATTGCCTGCGGGTTACTGCCAATACGGCTTCAACATCTGTAAAGTATTAGGCTGGCTAGACACATTGAATATTCGTATGAGGGGTATTATCTGTCTGTGCAGATAAATGTTTGGCTGAGCATGCATGTGCTGGAAAAGGCTTATCTACCCAAGAACAAAAGGACTTGGTCATTGAAATCCAGTAGCTCAGTCCTGATTACCCCCAACATCTGCCATTGCCGGAGGCCCTATACCCATTTTTAAGTTAGTTGGTGATATGGACTTGTCCTAACGGCTCATGCACACAAACAAATCTTTTTGTCCACATCCGTGGGGTCATTTATTCAGACCGGCCTTTTAGACTGTCTTTAATAGCCTTTTGCTAGTGTTTGATGGGCCTAAAGCTATACCAACTACCTCGCTGGCATAGATTTATATCATTTTCTACACCTAAAACAGGCATAGAAAATGATGAATAAGAGGCCAGCCGATCCACCCCATTTTTTAGAACTGGGGTACGTGTCGTGGATGGCGGGTTTGGCTGCAAATCCACTTTGTGACCAAATCTGTGACAGATATATGCTGGTGTATATCTGGTCATAAATGACCCCCCCTCCCCCCATCCCAAATCCGCATTTTTTGTGGGTTGGATGCAGACCCATTTAATGGGGTCACAAAAGATGTGGATAGCACACCGTGTGCTGTCCGGATCCGTTTGTTCCGATCCATCTGCAAAAATATAGAACATGTCCTATTCTTGTCTGGCAGGAGGGATATACTCCCTGCTTCTGAGTGAAATGCATCTAGCTATGCAGATGAAAAGCAGAATAATATGGCTGAAAGAGATTTTAGGGAAGACCAAAAATCACCTGCTCCTTCACAGTTATAGACAGTAACAGAAGAACGGGTTCTAGAGAGGTGTGCCACCTCTTGCTCCCAAAATGATTTCGAAAGAGCGCCAATTCCTATTAAGATGTAATAAAGAAGACTATAGTCTATACACGTATAATAAGGTACGATATGTGTATGTATAATAACGGCCCGTAAATTGGTGCAGAAAATAGGATGTACATAAAGTATACCAAAGATCTATTGTCAAAAAATACAAGTGTATAGATTATAAATTAAAAATTGTATAAATGGAATCAAAATAAAATCCAAAAATAAAATGAAATAAAGTTGACTCACTTCACACGGGGGGAATGTCAACAAGATAAACTCAAGACACCAGTGATGAAATTTTTCCAATTGAAATAAAAGGATTGATAAGAAGCCCCTGGACGTGCTGCCATCAATCTGCTTACAATCTACATACCATCCTGGCCGGGGGGGTACATGTCACTGGTGTCTTGAGTTTATCCTGTTGACATACCCTCCGTGTGAAGTGAGTCAACTTCATTTCATTTTATTTTTGGATTTTATTTTGATACTATTTATACAATTTTAGAATCTATACATTTGTATTTTTTGACAATAGATCTTTGGTATACTTTATGTACATCCTATTTTCTGCACCAATTTACGGCCGTTATTATACATACACATATCGTTCCTTATACGTGTATAGACTATAGTCTTCATTATTACATTTTAATAGGAATTGGCGCTCTTTTGAAAACATATCGGGAGCGAGAGGTGGCACACCTCTCTAGAACCCGTTCTTCTGTCAATATCAAGTAGCAGCCTTTCCTATCTACTAACCAGATAGAGCACCACGACCTTTATTAATCTTTTTTTCATTTTATCCCTCCTGTTGGCGCCCTCAGTTTCTCTATTTCATCGGGTTATTTCTTTCCCTTTTGGATTAGATTAACCTCCTCTGCATTATTTTTTTTTCCTTTTCTCTATCGTTTGCATACCTTCACAGTTATGACTCTACAAAGAAGCACAGCCATTATGCAAACTATTTTGAAAACTCAGGTACACTTTAAATAATTTGCAAAAGGAACCCTTTAAAAAATCTTATTTTTTTTTATATCCATAAAATAACAAGTGTGTCACCCAATAATCATGGGTTTTTAATTCAAAGGTACGACAAACATCAATGGTTACAACTTACAGATCAGTGTCTTGCTATTCTATGTTGATATCAAATACATAACTCTTTATTCATACATTACAACAAATCCATATTCCTTTTAACCTTTTACAACAGGAAAAAAGCCTTTTGTGGTTTTAATACATTTCTGTACAAAATTTGAAAAAAAATCACAGCAGTTTTCAGACACCTAACGTGAGATATACTGTATGTCGATTGTGTTTTAAGAAGCGTTCATTCAAAAATTAGCAAAATGGTGCAGGAGGCCTCAGATTTATTACAAGGACCTAGGTGTTTTAGTGAATTTATTTTTAAGTGCGTTATCAGCCAAACGAGAGACACATCTGTGGTAGAAGTTTAAAAAAAGTGACAAAAACACATAATAGATGCCATGTAATCCAATTGTTTAGTATATCTATACCACACGCAATATAGTATACTAAATGTCCAAAACACATTCCGTATTTACAATACTAAACAGTCTTGATAAATTAAGAACCAAGCTTTGTCTCATTTTTCTTTTTTAATTTTGCTGCACTACTTATCTTTTTCAGTTTCACCATTCTGAAGTGTGTATATATATATATATATATATATATATATGTGTGTGTTAGAAATTTATTATTTTGGGAGGCGAGATGCAAAAAACAATGCCACTACTGTTCTTTGGCTTTTTTTTTTTTTTGCACTTTATTGTGTATTAAACTTAAAGGGGTTCTTTAGTTTTTTCTTACTGATGATCGGTGAGGGTCCGATACCCGGAAACCCAGCCAATCAGCTGTTTGAGAAGGCAGCAGCGCTCGCAATAGAGCCACGCCCTCCTCAAACAGCTGATCGTGGAGTTCCCAGGTGTCTGACCCTGACTATCAGATGCTGATGACCTATCCATGGGAAAGATTATCCATAAGATAAAGAATCCCTTTAACATTTAACTGCTCTGTAGAAGTGCAGTAATATGAGATATGTAGTGCAGTAATACGAGGTTTGTATGTTTTAATGCCTTTGCATAATAAAACAATAAAAATGTTTTTTGGGGAAAAAAATATTTCTGCATTGAGTCGGAATATTTTTTCTGTCACCAAAACTGTGAAGGCTTTTTTTTTTTTAAATTATTTTATTATTTACAGGATTGGTTTGAGTTTAGTTTTTAGTGGTACTGTTTTGCGATATATAATTTATTCATTGTTTTTTGCATTTTTTTTCCCTCACTGTTTGCGGTCTGGCAAAAATACATTTTACAGGTTGTTAGGATTGTGGCAGTACCAAAAAGGTATTTTAAGTTATATAAAAAAGATTTTTTAATATAAAACTTTATTTAATTTGTTTTATGTTCCCCTAGGGGACACGAAGCAGTGATTATTTTACGGCTTTTGTAATGCTTTGCAATACATGGTATTCCAAAGCATTATTGCCTGTTAGCTTTACATTGATAGACGAACTATTAGACCATGCCGCTTCTGAAATACTTTTGTTATGACCATGGCATCTAAGGCCTGTTTTAGACCACAGTGTACTGTGTGGGTTCAAGCTCAATGTGTGAGCATCATTCCTCATTATGGACTCTGCTTGTTTTGCAGGAGCACACAGCATTATACTGAATTATAATGCTGTGTGTCTCTGCATGACCTTACTTCGACAGAATTATACTGACAGCATTACGTCAGTATAATTCAGTAGATACAGGTTATGCAGAGACACACAGCATTATAAATCGGTGTAATGCTGTGTGCTCCTGAGAAACGAGCCGTGTGTGAGCACGGGACACAGGACATGCTCGTCTGAAATGAGCATTAGGAGATAAGATGATCAGAGACTAACTATATTGGACTCCAATCGGTACCCTGATGCAGTTCCCAATGGCCTGGGCATTGAGATTGCAGCACACATAGTGTGCAATCTTCTTCTGAAGGACCACCATCAAAAAGCGATGTATTAGAAGTAGTCCCTTCAATGGCTGTCCTCAAAACACTATACAACGGTATCTAGGGAAACTTGTCCTCGTTATCCGCTGCATACTGTTACCGTGCAATTTTTTCCCCCCAAACCCTCTTGCTCTTATTATGTTATTCTATAAGAATAAATATTCACTATAGGTAATTTTTTAGGTCGGATGTATGGAAATGAACCATCAGAAAGGCCTCTTTTGGACCACGTTTACCCGACCATATTCCGGATGATGTTCCCTACAGTTCCATTTAACCAAACTTACAGCCTCACGGGGAGGCTTGATTGTTAAACGTCATTTCTCGAATACATCTTTTTGTATTTGTTCGCGTTGATACATATTTTCCAAGGCGATTTGACATACTTCATGACTTCCATTGAGTCGCATCTCTTGGTTGCATCCGGTACCAGCAATTTTTTGAACATTTCTAAGGCCTCTGTGCTAAATGTATTCCATTGATTTGGAAGTCGGAATATTCTGCTGCTTTTATGCCACTTAGTATATTGAACAAAGTTTTTATCCGCTGTGATCGCTGAGGTCCATGGAAAATAACCTGTCAAAATGCAAAAGAGAAGTACCCCAAATGCCCAAATATCCAAACTTCCTTGTGCGTTTAGCTTATCCGCTATTCCGAGACTGCACATCTCAGGAGCCGTATAGGGCAGATTTTCAGGCATTGATTCGACGTCCGTTCCGGATCGGCACGAGAGACCAAAGTCCGTCAGTTTAACTTTGCGACATTCCTGATCAAAGATGAGAATGTTTTCAGGCTTTATGTCACGGTGGACAAGGCCTTTCTTGTGCATATACTCTAGGGCGCTGGAAAGTTGGATAGCGCATCGCTTAACTGAAATTTCTGGCAGTCCAATCTACAAAAGCCAAAACATTAATGTAAATTGCACATTAACAAAAACAATAGCTAGTCTATGGTCATACTAAAGCAGGGATGCCCAACCTGAGGCCCTCCAGCTGTTGCAAAACTACAACTCAAAGCATTCCCCGGACAGCCTACAGCAGGGCATGGTGGGAGTTGTAGTTTTACAACAGCTGGAGGGACGCAGGTTGAGCATCCCTGTCCTAAAGCATTATATAACAAGGGACTAGTGGGAATTTTGATTCTAGTCCTACATAAATATAAGTTACATATTTATCGTGCGTCGAAACACAGTTCTATACTCATGACTTGTTTTAGTCCTTATTCTGTTAAACCTACTGAATTTGAAGACATTTTTATGATAAAATATCAGAATGCAGAAAATGAAAGACATCGAGAGAAAGCACTTATCCAGGCAAAGGTTTTGCAAATTTAAAGGAGCTGTCCAGGTTCAGAGCTGAACCCGGACATATCCCCCCACTCCTTTCATGCTCCGTTGTTCTCCCTTGTCCTGCGCAGAATCGCCCAGGGCAAGGGCTTTTTCTGCAGATCCGGTGGCGTACCGGGTCTCTGCTAGGCAGAGGCTTCTGCCTAGCAATGAGCCCAGTGACATCACTAAAACTAATGGGCGGGCTGTAGCGCTCCCCTAGCCTGTAAAATGGCTAGTGCTGTGCTAAAGCCCGCCCATTAGTGCCAGTGACATCTCTGGGCTCACTGCTAGGTGGAAGCCTCCGCCTAGCAGTGTAAAAATGGAAACAAAAAAAAGCATCTGAGCATGAAAGAAGGGGGATAATAAGAGGTATACCCAATTATATGAGTAGCCTAATCGTGGACTCATGTGCCAACCTCAATACAAAATTTTGCTGTTTTTAGACAATGTTTATTTTTATTGTTTGCTTAGGCTGAACTTGTTGAGTTGGCATATTTTTATCTTCTCTACCTCTGGATAGTCTTCCAGGCAGGGAAATGAGGGATTCACACTTATTTGGAGATTTTTTTAAACCATGCCAAAAAAACACATATAAGATGCTTATAATGCGATTATGTTATTTAAAAAAAAAAAAAAAAAAAAAAAAGTTGCGTCCTGGAGGACAGAGTTCATTGGGTATTTGAGGTCATTAGCCTTTCGTAAGTGTAAATTTTATTTTTTTTGTGCAATGAGAAGTGCCCTTGGGGATTACCTGTTTAATATTTCTATACATTTTACACCCTATATTGACTTTAAGTTTATTGGAGAAATTAAATTTTCAAATGTGATATTGGTATTGGATGACTTATTTTTACTTTGGTCATTTATTCTACCAAGTCCTATACAGTATGTGACATGAATAGCTTGAACAGTACATGATTTCGTGTTTTATATGTATTTAAAATATATAAACTACTGCAACCAAATGCTGGCTTCGAGATATACTTTTCTTTATTTAAAAAAAAAAAAAAAAATTCTAGTACATACCTGAGGCTTCATTAGAGAGAAGAGATTGTCATGTGCCAGTTCTTGGGCAAATATGTAATGTCTTTCTGTCTGAAAGGCGATTCCAAAGGTATCAATAATGCACGGATGAGTCGATAGACATAGTGAAAGGCAGTACTCGATTAGGAACACGTGAAGATCTGTCTTATTTTTCTGAATGAATTTCAGGGCCATTAAATTTCCTAAAAATGGAGGCAAAAATTTCATTAAGTCTTTTGTGCTATGACATTTTGAAATGCTTTAACATTAGTAAGCCCAAATCATTTCAGAGCAAAGTGGATTAAAGTGCTGAAGTATAACGCATCCAATTCACGTATAGATTGCGCAGTGGTAAATGGCATTTAACCAATGGAATGCTTTCTTCTGTGATGATCTTCTCAAAACTAATAGATGACCACATTGTGATGGACCTCATCCAAGGTATACTTTAATTGTACCTGTACTGGATGGATACTTTATTATGACTGACCAGAGCAAACATACCGCCATATACTGTTTTACCCTTGATATACACTCACTGGCAAAGGCTAGAAAAAGGCTCTCAGAAGCTACTTTTGGGTAGTGTACCTTTTGGCGAGAGATCGTTGACTACTACTGTAGACCTGTCTCTACAACACATTCGAAGACATTATGCCCAATTGACAGACTTTGAGAGGAGGCACATCATTGGACTGAGAGAGGCAGGAGGGTTGTTTCCACGAGTTGCTGGCCATCTAGGCCATTTTAACCAAGCTGTTGAACATGACCACATTTTGACATCTTACCATATGCAAGATATATCAATGTGTTTTTTTTGCTCCAAAAAACTGGCGTACCCGCTTTACACACTTTTCTAACCTTTTTATACCTTGTCTGACAAGTGGTTGTGGGAGGGTGCATGATCTTTAGGTGTCTAGTATTCCAGCGAAGGTGTTGTATTCTGTCTAACTACCCATGTTCCGAACTCCTGTCTGCCACCCAACTCTGACTTCTACCCCCCAACCTTGACCTTATCCTGTTTCTTGGATTGCAATACTGTCCATACCTCAGGATACGCTTGTAGATGCTTGGCCTAACTTTAACCTGTCTCCAGAGTACACTTACTGCCTGATCCCTTGGTACTTTGCATCTCTGTCTCTGACCCCAGTGGTTAAGCCATCAACCACACCGGGACTATATAAAGAGGTAGTGGCCTGATAGCTTCACAGCAGCGAAGTCCAGATGCCTGTACAGGGGTTAAATGGTGAATACCAGGATAATTCCCTTAGGGTTAACCCAAAGCCAATGGGTTGGTACAGTGGGTCCACTAACAGTATATATCTTGCTGCTGTGCCAGATAGGGCACAGAAAGGGACAACGTTGAGAGAGCATTTAGACCTAACAAGGACATGAGAGGGTGGAGAAGACCCTCGGAAATATGCTAATCTACTGTTAAAATACAGGTTTCTAAGACATTGAGACCAGACCGTATCCTGTGGACTCCGGTCCATTACTTGCATTTAGAACCTTTGGAAAAGAAAATCTGTATCTGCTGCTTGAAATAACTATTCATCATAGACATAGTAGTCTCTGGAGTGAAAGAATTTTTCCAGGTTAACTTATTGTACTGTTTTGTTATAATAGGACTATTGCTGCATGCAGCTCTCCGGGCAATATGTTACAAATCATGAGCAATTCACTGAAGTGTAAAATGCATCACAAACTTTAAAATTAGAGAACCGCTAATGTTTAGCTATGTTAATGTTGTCCCATGGGCCAGGTATCATTATATGAATGTGATGGATGGGTGTAGAAGTGTTAACAAGCAGCACTTTTTGGAGGACTTCTTTCAATATTGACGCATTCTGACTTTTTGGTTATTTTCATGATTTTTGTAATTTGAACAAAATCAGTGATTTCATTGTTGCTATATAAATAAAGTGTTAAAAGGGGTCCTCTCACATCAGTAAATAGCATTTATCATGTAGAGAAAGTTAATACAAGCCACTTACTAATGTATTGTGATTATCCATATTTGTCTCCTTTGCTGGCTGGATTCATTTTTCCACCGCATTATACACTGCTTGCTTCCTTGGTTATGACCACCCTGCAATCCATCAGTGGTGGTCGTGCTTGCACAATATAAGAAAAGGCAGCAGCCTCACTGGTGGCCGGGAGTGCGCATAAGCCGGTGTTTTTTCCTATAGTGTGCAGGCATGACCACCGCTGCAGGATTGTAGAGTGGTTGTAACCATGGAAACAAGCAGTGTATAATGTGATGGAAAAATGAATTGAGGGAGTGTCACCAATCACAATACATTAGTAAGTGCCTTGTATTAACTTTCTCTACATGATAAATTCCACTTACTGAAGTTAGACAATTCCTTTAACTCAGTGTGTGTATATTATTTTTACATGAAACTGCATCTTATTACAAATACCATATGATTTTCTATACCTTTTGTTTGGTTTAATGCAAGCAGAACATGTCCGTAGGAACCACTGCCCAGCTCCTTGACAATGACGTAGTTATCTTCTACCTTGATCATGGGAAGATTTTGAGAAGTGAGAAGGAGCATTTCTTCCAGATAGTTGTCATTCCACCTTTTCTCGTTGAGGTTCATTTTCCTTAGGTGACAGACTCTTCTTTCTGTATAAGTGATAGAATCAGTTAATTTTATTGACCTTATTGTCATTTCTGTCGTCATTAAAGGGGTTTTCCGAGTTATATATATTGATGACCTAGGTCCGACACCTGGCACCCCCACCGATCAGCTGTTTGAAGAGGAGGCGCGCGCCGTATCAGCGCTGCCTCCTCTTCACTGCTTACATGCTGGCCAACACGGGGGTAGTGGTGAGTAGGTGTAATTACACCTAACTGTCCCATTCATTTCTATGGGAAGAATCACTTCCATAGACTTGTATGGAAGCGATTCTTCCCATAGAAATGAATGGGGTGGTTAGGTGTAATTACACCTACTCACCACTACCCTGTTACGGCCAGCATGTAAACAGTAAACAGGAGGCAGCACTGATATGGCCTCCTCTTCAAACAGCTGATCGGCAGGGGAGCCGGGTGTCGGACCCCCGCCGATCTGATATCCGAGGATAGGTCATCAATATATATAACTCAGAAAACCCTTATTATCCTAAACCTTATCATTGTAATTACTATAAATCCAAACATAATTAATGTTATAAAACATCAACATACTGTACACTCTGCATTGAAATCTCAGCACCAAGAAGGGCAGGTTATAGAAATTGAGGAAGCAGCAGATGTCGCTAAGATCCGCAGATGATCAAATTATTAAACACCTAGCTCCAATCTGTGGCATGTGGGAGGGGCATAAAAGCCAGATTAAAAGTAAAGTTTTTTAGGCACATGAAATCTAAAAAAAATCAGATCAGAAGTCATGTGGAATGATTGTGTGATGCCTCCTGTTTGCCAAAATGTTGGTTATCACCACTAGGGATGAGCGAAGTGAGCTTCGGATGCAAGATCCATCTTTGTATAGCATTAAAATATATGTGCTTCGGCGAGGCAAAGTGAGTTATCACAGAAGTCTCGCAAGACTTCGGTGAATAACTTCAGTATTTGGTTATTAAAGTTGAAAACCATTTTAAATCAGGTATCCAAAGTCTGCTTCGGCACCGGTTGGTACGTCGGTACTGAAACCGAGTTCAGAACCAAGTTTTAAAATGGTTTTCAAGTTCAAAAATCAAATCCCGAAGTCTTGCGGGGCCTCTGTGATGACTCACTTTGCATGTATGGAGATGGATCTCCGTACAGCATTAAAACGAATTTTGAAGCAACTTCGGATCTTGCATCTGAAGCTCCCTTTGCTCATTCCTAATCACCACTTCACTTCACCATCTGAGAGGTACAAAAATCTTTGGTTTACCACTCCAGCAGACGTTGTTGGTTGCTCCCAATGGTTGGGAGAACAACGATGAACTGAAATGATGACAAGAGCTGCATGGACAGATCGTATGATAAGAAGAATGGAGTGTAGTGATCAATTCTGTACTGTACTGAAAGTAAAATCAGACATTGTACGAAAAGCCTAGGGTGGCATCAGAAGGTGTTTGCAGAATACTGGGCTATGAGCCAGGCAGGTGTTGACCTCATGGAACCGATCTCAAAGTGCAAAGCAAGACTGCAGTGGAGTCACATTTTTGTCTTGGATGCAATGATAGCCTGAGATTGGTCTGGAAAACACATGGATAATGCTATGAAGAGGCCTTTACAAGGGAACATCACACTGGTCCTACTCCTGGGATTATGGTTTGGGGTGGCATAATGTATGGTAGCTGGACCCTCTAGTCTTCCTTTAAGGTACACTAACCGCTCTGAGCTACAGTGCCTTGCGAAAGTATTTGGCCCCCTGGAACTTTTCAACCTTTGGCCACATTTCAGGCTTCAAACAAAAAGATAGAACATTTTACATTTTTGGTGAAAAATCAACAAGTGGGTCACATTTGTGAAGTGGAATGAAATTTATGGGATCATTTAAACTTTTTTGTAATAATAAAACTGAAAAGTTGGGCGTGCAAAATTATTCGGCCCATTTACTTTCAGTTCAGAAAACTCACTCCAGAAGTTGATTGAGGATCTCTGAATGATCCAATGTTGTCCTAAATGACTGATGAAGATAAATAGAATCCACCTGTGTGTAATCAAGTCTCCGTATAAATGCACCTGCTCTGTGATAGTCTCAGGGTTCTGCATCATGAAGACCAAGGAACACACCAGGCAGGTCCGTGATACTGTTGTGGAGAAGTTTAAAGCCGGATTTGGAAACCAAAAGATTTCCCAAGCTTTAAACATCCCAAGGAGCACTGTGCAAGCGATCATATTGAAATGGAAGGAGTATCAGACCACTGCAAATCTACCAAGACCTGGCCGTCCCTCTAAACTTTCATCTCAAACAAGGAGAAGACTGATTAGAGATGCAGCCAAGAGGCCCATGATCACTCTGGATGAACTGCAGAGATCTACAGCTGAGGTGGGAGAGTCTGTCCATAGGACAACAATCAGTCCAACACTTCACAAATCTGGCCTTTTTGGAAGAGTGGCAAGAAGAAAGCCATTTCTCAAAGATATCCATAAAAAGTCTTGTTTACAGTTTGCCACAAGCCACCTGGGAGACACCAAACATGTGGAAGAAGGGGCTCTGCTCAGATGAAACCAAAATCCAACTTTTTGGAAACAATGCAAAACGATATATTTGGCGTAAAAGCAACACAGCTCATCACCCTGAACACACCATCCCCACTGTCAGACATGGTGGTAGCAGCATCATGGTTTGGGCCTGCTTTTCATCAGCAGGGACAGGGAAGATGGTTAAAATTGATGGGAAGGTGGATGGAGCCAAATACAGGACCATTCTGGATGAAAACCTGTTGGAGTCTGCAAAAGACCTGAGACTAGGACGGAGATTTATCTTCCAACAAGACAATGATTCCAAACATAAAGCAAAATCTACAATGGAATGGTTCAAAAATAAAGGTATCCAGGTCTTAGAATGGCCAAGTCATAGTCCAGACCTGAATCCAATTGAGAATATGTGGAAAGAGCTGAAAACTGCTGTTCACAAAACGTCTCCATCCAACCTCAAAGAGCTCCAGCTGTTTTGCAAGGAAGAATGGGCAAGAATTTCAGTTTCTAGATGTGCAAAACTGATAGAGAAATACCCCAAGCGACTTGCAGCTGTAATCACAGCTAAAGGTGGCGCAACAAAGTATTAATGCAAGGGGGCCGAATAATTTTGCACGCCCCACTTTTCAGTTTTATTATTATAAAAAAAGTTTAAATGATCCAATAAATATCGTTCCACTTCACAATTGTGACCCACTTGTTGTTGATTCTTCACCAAAAATTTAAAATTTTATATTTTTTGTTTGAAGCCTGAAATGTGGCAAAAGGTTGAAAAGTTCCAGGGGGGCAAATACTTTCGCAAGGCACTGTACATTGATTTGGTTGTGGAGCCAGGGTTATCTCCATCTCTCCAAAGTGCCCCACAAACATGTTACTCATGCTACTGTGAGCAGTCTGTGAGGCCTGAACATACTACCATGGCCTGTATCGTCTCTGGACTTGTCTGCCATCAAGCACATCTGGGAGATTATTCATTGACAATTGCAAAATGAACTGCCAGCAGTAGTTCTTTAAGATTTGCACGCCATATGCATTTGATGGGGTAGAACTATTAATAACCTCATTGATAGCATGCCATGGCGTGTAAGGGCGTGTATGTCTGCACATGGCGCTCACACTCAAGACTGAATAAATTGAAATATTTTGTTTCCATTTTTTATAATTTGCGTATCATTAACCTGTCTATCAATCCCTTGATTTCCATAATTCCACGACTTTTCCTAGTATTGCAATTTCAATATTGAGGAGTGTAATATGCATGGGCAACCATACACCAACAAAATAGCTACTGTATAGCACTTTCACAATACAAGACATGTATAAAGAGACTGAAGGGTATGATGCCTGGTAAATACAGTTAAAGGGGTTGTCCCACAAAAAATATACCACTGTTTTCAAACCAGCACCTGGATCTGAATACTTTTGTAATTGCCTATATTTAAAAATTCTGTAGAGCCACTGAGTTATTCAATAAAATGTGTCTGTATAGCGCTACCTGCTGTTTGTTATTTTTCTTATTTCTTTGTCCTCCTCACTGAGAAGGCCGCACATGCTCAGTTTCATCCTTCGACTGCCTCCTGAGCTGTGATAGGCACAGCTGAAACACGTCCCCTGAGCTGTGATAGGGAGAGCTGAGACACGCCCCCTGAGTAGCAGCAGAAAAGACTCCCCTTGACCTGTCAGCTTGATATAAATCTAGCAGAGCAATGAATGTGGAGATCTCTGGACCAATGTGAGGTACAGGGCTGGTTCTAGCTTTGTTGGTAAGAGATCGTCATGTACTGTATTATTTTCTTTTTTTTTTACGTTATTTTTGGGATAACCCCTTTAATGAATCATTGGGCTCCTCACTTTCGCATCTGCACAGATAGCGTGCAGCTACTACCTCTGTAAGGAACATCCTTGCAGAGTTAAATGCAGAACGCCTGGATGTATATAGTCATTGGCCGGTGTGCAAGTGGTCAAAAATATTCCTGATGATGAGCTGATTGATCGCTGCACTGTTGAATTATTTGTTGGGTGCACGTCATGTATCTCAACTCACTTTCTGCCGTGACCACATCTTGTTGCTGTATTTATAAACCTGCAAGATGGGTAGCCCATATTCAGATTGAAGTTGAGTAAGTGATTTGAAATATGATCCATGCATTATACGTGCTACACATCTCAGCCTCAGCTGTTGGCGATTAGTAAAGCTTTCTAGACCAGTGTTACTCAACCTTCTTAAACTAAGTATCTTCTAGCAATAAACAGTTCAGTCGGCAGTTCTGAACCCATAAAATATTGTAATAATCTATGAACAGCATCTACCGTATGTTTCTCCTAGTTCTCCCATAACTATGTGCCTCTAACTTGTTTTAAAATTTCTGCAACAATGTAACACCATGTGGTTTGCCAAAGGACATGAATATAGTAAAAGTTTTCAAGGATGGCACATGTGGCATTGAAGTATGTTTAATATAACTATCTGCAACCATTACTACAGATTTGGACCCAGTAATAGTATAAAAAAAGGTAACTCCAAATTCTTCACTCAATCTGTAACTGAATTAAATCTTCAACATCCAAGACATGATGATTATTTCTGGACAGATAATAGACATAATTAAATATGTTAAAGTGTACCTGAGTTTAAAAAAAAAAGTTTGCATATTGGCTGAGCTTCTTTGTACAGTCATAACTGTGAAGGAATAGGTCTTTTGGGGCTCTCCTAATGTCTTTTTTCACCTTATTACATTCTTCAGCGGCACAGCTAGATGCATTTCTCTCAGTAACAGAGACATCTCCCGTCCAGTCTCCGCTAGGCAGGAGAGGACTCCCCTGCATACTGTAACAGAACGGGGCAAATCCGTTATGCAGGCCATAGACTTCTATTATGACGGAATGCCTCTAAAGGCATTCCGTTATGGTCCGTGGTAACGGAATCCATAACGCAATTCATCTTTTACCAGTAAACAAAGTGTGAAAAAAATTAATAACCGGAAATTCGTTCATCTCTAATTGCAATGTGTCCAAGCCCTGAGGCAGAAAAGCAAGAGCATTTGGAACATCCCCCTGGTCTCCTGCAAAATTTGAAGTGGGTTTGTCTTGTGGAGTCACCCATCTTCTCTTCAGCTTTCATTCTCCTGTAAAATGTTTTCCTACACCTTAGAATTCATTGCTCCCTCAATGACTGCAAGCCTTGCAGGCCCCGAGCCATGAATACCATTCTTGTTCATTGTCTTTCTAATCATGGACACATGAACAAAGATTTTTGCACTTTTTACAGTATTTTTTCCTCTTTCAAGATTGCCCGTTATGCTCTTAAAGTGATCGTAACAGGATACCCACTCCCAGTGTTGAATTTTCTCCATTTGTAGATTATTTATCTAATAATAGATCACTATACATCTATGCCTTGTAATGCTTTTTAACCCTTTTCTAACTTTATATATATCTACCTTATTCCGTTTTCTGAAATTTGCTTCCATTGAAGCATTGGTCACACTAGCAAATCATTCTTTAGAACAGAGGACAATGCTGCACAATGAATTAACCTGCTAATCCAAAGGCACAGGCACAGAGGTAGTATCTACTACCAATTAGAGATGAGCGAAGCGATTTGTTGATTCGTATCGAATCTTGGGATTTTTCTGCTGCGAAGCGAATATTAGGTGATTCGATTCGCTTTTGTACGCATCGCTACGTAGTTTGTCGGCTAAATTATACGCTATTCTATGTATAATTTAGTTCCTCTATACGCTGTTGCACAGACTCCTCCCTGGTAGTTACTCTACACGCTGTTGCGTACGAATTCTATTCAGCGATGCAGACTCCTCCCTGGTAGTTCCGCCCCCTTCTCCTGCGCGCGAGGAAGACGTGGCAAGTCAGCAGAGTAAGATGGCGGCGAGACAGCGAGGTCCGGACTGGGGAAGCATGTTGTGGGCAGACGACCCCTATGAGGAGAAGGAACCGGAGATCTATCTCTCACAGCTCAACAGGAAGTCGGATGAGGTGCCCGCTGAGGTGGTGACTCCACTGGCTGACAAGGCGGAGGCGGCAGGAGTTCCCGCTCCGCCGCGCCAGGACTACTCCTTACGCCAGAATTTGATGGTCCCTGAGGCTGTCACCCGGAACGCCCAGACCCCCTGGGACTTATCCTGAAGGGTGGGCACTAGTTGGCCCTAGTTTTTAGTTTTGTTGCCCCGCGTTTGTCCTCACCCAGATGGCCATGGATTGTTAGGACTCCCCCATCAAAAAAAGTTTTTTTTATCCAAGTTGCGCATACGTGCGCCTCATCCCTTTTTCCCCCTTTTCAGGTTATTTGGGGAGCCCCTCGGAAGAGGTTTTTTTTAAAGGGAACCTTTGCTGCTATTTTTTATCCATTTGGATTACAATTTTACCTATGTGGATTACAAATTGCGACTGAGTTTGGGACTCTGCTCCAGTTCTATGACAAGCGTAAGAAGAAAAGAGACTTAAACATGTCCGTGAGCATACTAGGTAGGTGATATTTAAAATGTTTATATTATACTTATAATAATGTATTTGCACTTTACCATATATATGGTGCACCAGTCACTTTTTATGGGAATCGCTTTGCATCTCTGTGGGTCCTTGTTGCTTTTCAGCCACTACCTTCAACAGCATTGCTTGCATGCATTATACATGACTCCTAATAGTATGATCAACTGAAGTTAGGTCCCACGCAAACGAGTAGCCAAAAAAATTCAAGTCTAAGTCTGATGAAAGGATACTATTTAACCACTTCAAGACCAGGCCTAATTTTGCAAATCTGACATGTGTCACTTCATGTGGTAATAACTTTGGAACGCTTTTACTTATCCAAGACATTCATAGATTGTTTTCTCATGACACATTGTACTTCATGTTAATGGTAAATTTGAGTCAATATATTTTACCTTTATTTATAAAAAATCAAAATTTACTGAAAATTTTGAAACAATTTTTTAAATATGAATTTCTCTGCTTTTAAGTTGCATAGGGATATCTGATAAAATTGTTATTAATGAACATTCACTATATGTCCACTTTATGTTGGCATAATTTTGGAAATGTAATTTTATTTTTTTAGGACGTTAGAAGGCTTCAAATTTTAGATGTAATTTTTAAGATTTTCATGAAAATTTCCAATAGTTAATTTTAAAGGACCTTTGCAGTTCTAAAGTGACTTTGAGGGGCTTAAATAATAGAAACCTCCCATAAATGAACATATTTTAGAAACTACAGCCCCCAATGTAATCAAAACTGATTTTACAAAGTTTGTTACCCCTTTAGATTTCCCACAAGAATTAAAACAGAAGGAAGGTGAAATTTAAAATATATATATTTCGCAGATTTTCAATTTTTAATTCATTTTTCCCATAAGATAGCAAGGGTAAACAGCAAATCAAACCTGAATATTTATTTTCCTGATTCTGAAGTTTGCAAAAACACCCCATATGTGGTTGTAATCTGCTCTGTGACCGGCAGTAATGAGAGGGAGATAGTACAAGCATTTGTGATGGCTTTGACAGCTTGTCAGAGTGATCAAAAGCCTGGAGACCAGGAAAAAAGGTCTCAGGTTAAAGCTCCATGTTCTTGGCTGTCAGGAGGCAGCTGAGTCATGGAGCTTCTATCTACAGGTGCTGCACACAGGGGGCAAAGCTCAAGGACGTTTATAGTCAATGGGCAGACTTTTTAAAGGACCACTGAATAGAAATTGCAGTATAGCAACAGTATAACAGTATTTTTATGGAGCTTGAATACCTGTAGAATGCAGTGTTAACTCCTAAGTAGTTGTAGTATTTGTATTCTTGTTATTCTCCCCTTTGTCCCACCAGCCCATTCACTTTGACAAGCTTGAAGAAAAGGCCCTACATTAGGCCTTAGGGAAGCCAGGCACTCTGGTCACTCTACCACTGGGTGTCTGCTGTGTGCAGGGGTGCACCACCAATGAGGCCAGGTGAGGCGATCGCCTCAGGCAGCACCAGGTAGGGGCAAGAGGGGGGCAGCAGAAGGGCCATGGGGAATGAATGCTTTCAATGTGGAAAAGGGGTTAGGTTAAGAAACTGTCATGAGGTTGGGAGCGCCATTTAAATTTTCGCCTCAGGCAGCAGAAAGGCTAGGTGCACCCCTGGCTGTGTGAAATAGCAGGCACTAGGTGGCTATGGCTACTGCTCAGATCCTGAGCGGGCACCATTTTTAAAGACCCAACATCCTCTATACATGTATGACCGATGTAGGGAAAGCGTTAATTTCTGACATAGTATCTGCCATTACTACCTCTTGGGGTGGAGCACTCCATGATTTGGATACACTAACTGTAAAGAATCCTTTCCTATACTGATGTCTAAATTGTCTTTATTCCACATGTATGTCCCATGGTCCTTGTAATGAATTCGTATGCATATAATAATATTACAGGTTATACTTACTAGAGATGGGTCGTTGATCCAGGGAGTTATTCTGATGCCTGATTGGAGTCGGGAAGGAATTTTTTCCTGTAAAGTGAGGAAAATTGGCTTCTACCTCACAGGGGTTTTTTGCCTTCCTCTGGATCAACTTGCAGGATAACAGGCCGAACTGGATGGACAGATGTCTTTTTTGGCTTATAAACTATGTTACTATGTTATGTTACTATGTATGTCCGTTCTTTGTATTGACTTTGCATATAAATGAGTTTACCTGAACATGTTTATGAAAAAAGACATACATAGGTACAGTATGTAATGGAAGTGATTAAATAAAAAGTTGTTCACTAAACTTCCATTTATTTTCTGGCCTGGTCTGTGTAATCCTTTGGTTGGTAGTTGGGTTTACAATCAACCTGCACTTAACTGAAAGCAAGACCGGTCTTATAGAATGAATTCCTGCTCTACTCTCAACCTGTTCTAGGGATTGTTCTCATCTTCGAGGAGCCCCCTTCGGAATCAGTGCTCTAGGCCAGGGATGGCCAACCTGTGGCTCTCCAGCTGTCGTAAACCTACAACTCCCACCATGCCCGCTGTAGGCTGATAGCTGTAGGCAGTGTGGGCATGCTGGTAGTTGTAGTTTTGCAACATCTGGAGACCCTCAGGTTGGCCATCCTTGCTATAAGCACTTGCCTAGTTTTTCACACTTTAATAACTGGCTTTAGCTGCAATGAAGATTGCCTGGAGCAGGTGCTTAACTAGAAAAGACTGGGTCCATAGCAAATTTTTGATTGGACCCCCCCACCCCCCCACCAAGCAACTTCCCCGGAACCCTCCCTCCCACGGCCAATCCAGACCACTTGTGTTTCCGACAGAACCCCCAACCCACTCAGTAGTTATGCCCCCTCAGTGCCCCCACACAGTAGTTATGCCCAATTATTGCTCCCAAACAGTAGTTATGCCCCATTACTTTCCGCACACAGTACTTATGTCACCACACAGTAGTTATACCCCCTTAGCCCCCTCACAGAAGAGTAATGCCCCATTACTTTCCCCACACAGTAGTTATGGCCTTTTACTGCACCACACAGTAGTTATACCCCCTTAGTCCACCCACACAGTAGTTATTCCCCTTAATGCCCCCATACAGCTGTTATGCCCCAAACAGTAGAATGCCCTGTTAGTGCCCCCACTGAATTTACACCCCTGTGACCCCCCCCCCCCACAGTAGTTACACCTCCTTAATGCCCCCACACAGTGGTGCTCCCCCTTAAATATAACTGAAGGCCACTAGTGGTGTAAATAAATAAAAAAAACAGTAATACTTACCTAGTCTTGTTCTCCAGATAAACAAAGCACATCCTTCACTCCCCAGCAGGCACGATACAGTGAAGTAATCCCACCTATTGGGATGAATGGACGAGGACTGCCGTTGTAGGCCCTATAGCAGCTGATACGGCTGCCACTGTGGTAGTACTGCCCCTGATGTACCAGATTCTTATGTTACTATACGCTCCTGATATTTCTGTCCATTCCTATTAAAAGCTTGAGTCATCATTATTTTTTAGATATATTTGTTTGTAAGTGATACTGATCATAGACACACAAAATTATTATTGAGCATAATAACACTGCGTGTCCCCAAGTTTGGAGGCATTCTGCTTATGTCTACCTGGAGAGAAGGTAGGTGGTCTTCATATGCGTAGGATGGCTCCACGCTTATTACTCATAGTCAGAGTTGCCTCGTACCCCTCTGTATACCCATGAGCAACCAATGCACATTTCATAAATACGGGCAGCTTACCTAGAAGCAGGATGACTCCAAAATTTTGTGCATGGTCACATCGTCATATTCACTTTTATAGGTTTTTGTGGGAGTGGCCAAGCAGGATGTTACTGCCCATGAGCAACAATGCACTTTTCATGAACACGGGCAGCCCACCTAGAAGCATGATGCCCCCACAATTTTGTGCATTGTCACAGGCATCGTATTTTTATCGGTCTTTGTGGGAGTGGCCAAGCATGATGTTGCTACCCATGAGCAACCAATACACACCCCCTTGGAATCAGGCCATATAAAGCCGTGGTGGGGGAGTATGAAGTAGGCATGCATGACCACTGGACCATGCAGTACTGGTGGACATGTCCAGTAGATTTGAAATTTGAGTGGTAGGACAGGAGCTGCTGCACATGCGTTCCTATCTGTGCTCCTATGCGTCCCAACCACCAGAGAGGCCGGTGCTTTTTCCTTTAGTGTACATGCATGTCCACTGCTGGACTGTAGGATGGTCATAACCCCTGGAAATGAGCAGTGTATAATATGATGGAAAAATAAATCAACAAAGCAAAAGAAGCAATATGGACAATCACAATACATTAGTAAGTGCCTTGTAGTAATTTTTCTTCATGATAAATGCTAAATGATAAATTTGCTGACGTGAGACAACCCCTTTTAAGCTAAAATGCAAGATGGCACTTTGCACAGATCAACAATATCACCGCCACTTGGTATTGTATACTGTAAAATATTCTGTTGGGTTGCCTGCTTTGTTGTCATTAGTTGTAAATTTTTGGCAAACCTGCAACCTCTGCTGTAATACATTTCAGACCAGGGAAATCACATATTTGACTCCTCAAATGTTTGCAAAGATGGGCAAAGTGCTATTTCCATCCACAACATAGATATTTTCTGTTTTTTCTGTTTTATAATTGCACATCTATAAAACTATGCATATAATACTTGCACTTAACATTGCATACCTTAAAGAACTGGTGAAGAAGTTGGATGCTTTCCTCCTAACTTTGTCCAAATTTCTCCTTGACCAAAGAGTAATAGCAGCAATGGACGTCGGCAACTTTGTTCTTGTCTTCCTTCCTTTTCTAAACTTCTAGATGGACTGAAACCGTATTACTGTGAGGCTGCTGTTTATTCATGACAGGTTGAAGAAAATAGAGCTAGAGGTGAATCTGCATGTCTGTCATTTATAAAGCACTTTCCAGAATGTGCGTCTAAATTTAGTCTACAACCCTCCTCGTACTCCTACTTGTTATTAACATCATTCAGCTAGTCTGAACCAGCACCTTTTGGTGGACGTGTTCGCCTCTGTTTTTTCGTTATCAGTGGTTCTATTTATAATGCCTGTCCCCATATCTATGTTCTGGACGTAGCATTTATGATATCCGTTCGCAATTCAGTGCAACTAAAATGGTTCTTCTATTGGACCCTATTAACATTGAAAACAGATTTCTAGATCAGCCTAAAAAAAAAAAAAAAGAAGAACAGGCCCCTCATGAACTCTTTTAATGAACTCACCATCACCTCCTCCTAACACAGAGAGTTCCATAATCTCACTGCTCTTACCGTAAAGAATCCTCTTCTATGTTTGTGTACAAACCTTCTTTCCTCCAGACGTAGAGGATGTCCCCTCGTCACAGTCACAGTCTTGGGAATAAATAGATGATGGGAGAGATCACTGAAGGTCCAACTCCTGACATCCTCTGCCGAATAGATATTTGAAGAGGCTAAGGTGTTCCATGGAGCACTGTAGCCTCCTCCTAGGTCACCGACATCACATTCACCACTCACATAGCTTATATGCAGCTCAGTCCCATTCAAATGAATGGGCCTGGGCTGTTATTCCAAGCACAGCCCCTATGCAATTGCAGCGAGCCCCTGAGGAGCCAGTGCAGAGGATGGGAGTGGTAGTGGCCCGGATGAAGTGTTGTGTCACAGTGTACTCCCTCATGTTGTTGTTCCCTGGAGTTCGTATAGTGAAAAGGAGATGTAGAACAAAAATATTTTTCATAACTGAGTGCAAAGCATGAGATACAGTATATCCAGCTGATGTCTGTACAAGGTGCAATCTCTCTATCCCCAAATGATGTCAGATATGGTGGCATGCAAGACTATAGCACTCTAGGGTAGTCCTTCTCACTCTCCTGGCACTTGTGGCTATAGGTGTCCACTTGTGATATGCAAGCTTTTGCATGTGCCTGTCCTGAACTGTGCTGATGGGTGTCTTAACTTGTTATCCCTCACCATGCAGTGCAGTCTGTAAAGATGTAGTTCTGATAACTCTGCTGACATTGTACGCTGTAGTTTGCAATTCTTCTGGTGGTCTTGTATCCTGCAGTCTCACTGGAGTAGTGGTCCTCACAGATGAGCTGATTTCTAGTCCCAGGGTTCTTGAAGCAGATGGACCTGCTCCCTCACTCTGGGCTTGCTAAGCTAACTCTCCCTAGAACTCACTAGAGCCCCCCCCCCCCCTACTGACAGGAAGTAGGAACAGCCCACTCCCACTAAGAGGGGAGGAATAGAATGGAAAGTTCTATTCAGAGTGCCAACCATACTTAATCATTCCTGAAGCATACAGCAGATACATAACATAATATGACTTACAATATATAATAAACAATTGCAAATACCCAATGTATGGCACTGTTCTGGGTATACTATGAGGAGGCTGCAGTGCTTGCTCAGACTGCTGGGAGTTGCATCCCCACTGATCTGATATCAATGACCTATCCTGAGGACAGATCATGAACATTCTACTCCCGAAAGACTCCTTTAGTATTTGTTTTTATACAAATGTGAATCTCATAATGAGTCATATCAAAGTAAAAAAAAATCGCAAATGTTTCTATCTCTATCATTATTACCATATTTTATTATTCTATTATTTCTAAAATGAAAACCCCTATGCAAATCAGAACTTGATGGACAAAATGGCTTTGAAAAAGATTGCATTTTTTCACAATTTTTCAATAGTTTTTGCAAACATAACCATACTTTTTTTTATGTCATTTTCCTAAATCCTGCAGGTCATGGAAAGCCTTTCATGCACTCAGAAACTTCTACCAAATTAATGGTTGAACGGAACAGGTCAAAATGTACCCATTTGTATGGTAACCTAATATTAGCTCTCTTCCTGGCAATGGGAAATCTAGGAGAGTCTAATGGAAGATTGAGGTGAGAGGTTAGCCATTCTTCTATGTCAAGGCCTAACCTGTTCTACAAAGTGTCAGCAGTACATATTTTAGCTTCCTGTAGCCCCCAGTGCCCCCATGTGCCAGTAACAAATGCCCCCAGTGCCAGTAAAAATGCCCCCAGTGCTCCCGTGCCAGTAAGATATGCCCCCAGTGCCAGTAACAAATGCCTCCCAGTGCCCCCATGTGCCAGTAACAAATGCCCCCATTGACCCATGTGCCAGTAACAAATGCCCCTAGTGCCCTCATGTGCCAGTAAAAATGCCCCCAGTTCCCCCATGTGTCAGTAACAAATGCACTCGTGCCAGTAAAAGTGCCCCCAGTGCCAGTAAAAATGCCCCCAGTGCCCCCATGTGCCAGTAAGAAATGCCCCCCAGTGCCCCCATGTGCCAGTAACAAATGCCCCCAGTGCCCCATGTGCCAGTAACAAATGCCCCTAGTACCCCCATGTGCCAGTAAAAATGCCCCCAGTGCCTCCATGTGCCAGTAAGAAATGCCCCCATGTGCCAGTAATAAATGCTCCCAGTGCCCCCATGTGCCAGTAAAAATGCACCCAGTTCTAGTAAAAATGCCCCCAGTGCTCCCGTGCCAGTAAGAAATGCCCCCAAATGCCAGTAAGAAATGCCCCCAGTGCCAGTAAGAAATTCCCCCTAGTGCCCCCATGTGCCAGTAACAAATGCCCCTAGTGCCCCCATGTGCCAGTAAAAATGCCCCATGTGCCAGTAAGAAATGCCCCCAGTGCCAGTAATAAATGCCCCTAGTGCCCCCATGTGCCAGTAAGAAATGCCCCCAGTGCCAGTAAAAATGCCCCGAGTGCCAGTAAAAATGCCCCCAGTGCCCCCAATAGATCTTCGGTCCGTAATTGCAACAATAAAAAAAAATAAACATGGGGGCTACTCCTGGCACTTGTGGCTATAGGTGTCCACTTGTGATATGCAGGCTTTTGCATGTGCCTGTCCTGAACTGTGCTGATGGGTGTTATCCCTCACCATGCAGTGCAGTCTGTATAGATGTAGTGCTGATAACTCTGCTGACATTGTACGCTGTAGTTTGCAATTCTTCTGGTGGTCTTGTACCCTGCAGTCTCACTGGAGTAGTGGTCCTCACAGATGAGCTGATTTCTAGTCTCACTCTGGGCTTGCTAAGCTAACTCTCCCTAGAACTCACTAGAGCTCCCCCCCCTCCTGACAGGAAGTAGGAACAGCCCACTCCCACTAAGAGGGGAGGAATAGAATGGAAAGTTCTATTCCTAGTGCCAAAGACTCCTTTAGTATTTGTTTTTATACAAATGTGAATCTCATAATGAGTCATATCAAAGTAAAAAAAAAAAAAAAAACAATAAAAAAAATTGCAAATGTTTCTATCTCTATCATTATTACCATATTTTATTATTCTATTATTTCTAAAAATTAAAACCCCTATGCAAATCAGAACTTGATGGACAAAATGGCTTTGAAAAAGATTGCATTTCTTGACAATTTTTCAATAATTTTTGCAAACATAACCATACTTTTTTTTATGTCATTTTCCTAAATCCTGCAGGTTATGGAAATCCTTTCATGCACTCAGGAAACTTCTACCAAATTAATGGTTGAACGGAACAGGTCAAAATGTACCCATTTGTATGGTAACCTAATATTAGCTCTTCCTGGCAATGGGAAATCTAGGAGAGTCTAATGGAAGATTGAGGTGAGAGGTTAGCCATTCTTCTATGTCAAGGCCTAACCTGTTCTACAAAGTGTCAGCAGTACATATTTTAGCTTCCTGTAGCAAATTCGTCTTCTGTGTGGCGGTTCTAGAAGAAGAATAGGGATGAGTTGGAAGCTATTGAAGTTGCTGAGTCCAAAACTCCTATCTAGTAAGCCATAAATGTTGCATAATCTGGGATCTGGTCAGTACAGCTTGTCCACGTATTAGATGTTAAGTAGGTAACGGGAACAATGGAATGTGTTCGAGGATTTATCTCATAATGACCTTCTGCATCTGGGAAATAGCAGACAGGGCACAAAGTATAAGCATGAAGGAACATGATAGTACCGACATATGACAGTGTTTCCGAGTCAGTTGTTTATGCGTCGTCCTGGTGACAGTGATGAGGGTCCTTTTCAGAAGAGTTTTACTTTCAGCAGCAGCAGCAGCTCTCCCACTACTGCTTGGACAGACAAATTGTACAAGAGAACTGTTTACACGATCCTGGAACGAACAACTGTTCTGAGGTTCACCACGTGCAAAATCAACATTAGCAACAACATCCTCATTCATACCTACCTCATCGTTGTCATCTCAAACTTCATTATTGACTGTTCTGCTCCATATTATTAATGTCTGAGGAGCAGGAAAGTCATGGCATGCTACTCTAAAGAAATGTGATATATCATGGTCCCTCAGACAAGTTTGTCATAGCTGATGTGGTACAAGTCCCTGAAAAATAACAGGTTGCAGAACATTCACCATGGGCTTCTTCTTGTTGGAGACATTGGAGATAGTGGACAAGGTCTGAGTGGTTATGTCACCATAGATGGTGCAGAGAATATACATTTTCACCAGCATTTCACCCAGGCAGCCTTCCTGACAAGAAGGCTCTGATACACTCCCTTGCTGGATTGTGCACGGCAAGGGCTTTCGTATTTACTAACACACACTGCCTGGGTGGAAGCCTCTGCCCAGCAGTGTGTTCGGTGACGTCACCGGCTATGATGGGCCGGCTTTAGCGCTGCCCTAGCCGTTTTACTGGCTAGGGCAGCGCTAAATCCCGCCCATCAGTGCCAGTGACATTACCAGGCTCACTGTTGGGCGGAAGCCTTCGCCTGGCAGAGCCGGTTCGTCCCCGGAACTGGGCAAAATGCCTTTGCCCTGTGCAATTTAGCTTTTTTTCAGGCAGGTTGCCTGGGTGAAATTCTGGGTATGTCAGGGTTCAGCTCTGAACCCGGACAACCCCTTTAAGCTTGATTTTGTGACTCTGATACTTGCTAGTATATACATTTCTGCAGCAACTGATCATTTTTGGACCCTTGCTATAAAGGCAAAAATGGAGAAAATTTTTGAGCATTTTCAGGTGACTCTCTTTAATGACCAAAGGTCAGCTGGACAAGAGGATGTTTCATGTATGATGAAGTCCCCACATCAGGGGCGTAGCTAAAGGCTCATGGGCCTTGGTGCAAGAGTTCAGCTTGCACCACCACCCCCCAGCCCCCCCCCCAACGCTGGTGCACCTAGATTTTCTGCCGGCCAAGTCAAAATTGAACCCCCCCATGCCAAATTCTAACCCTAACCTTTTCCCTCATAACATTACGTATATCACTACAGGACATACAGGGTAAGGCTTCATTCACACAACAGTTGTTTTTGCAGCCTCCGATCTGCATATTTTGCGGCTCAGATGCGGACCCATTCACTTCAATGAGCACTGTGTGCTGTCCGCATCTGTATGTCCATTCCTATTTTTTGCTTGTTTTGCAGACAAAGATAGGCATTGTTACAGTGGATCTGCAAAAAAAAAAAACGGATGCCATACGGAACATCATCCTTTTTTTGCGGATCCGCAATTTGCAGACTGCAAAACACAATGTTCCTGTGAATGTAGCGTAATACAGCCTCATACCTCTTACATCCAGTATAATACAGCGCCCCATACCTCTTACATCCAGTATAATACAGCGCCCCATACCTCTTACATTCATTGACCTCTCCTCTGATGTAAATGTTCTCTTTCCTCATCTTCTCCTTTCAGACCAGATGCCATTTTTCAGCCATTTCTCATCTCTGCAGTTTGACAGAAAAAAATCTTAGTTTATTACTTTTCCATCATCCTCCCATCTTCTGGACAAATCATCCTACCACCCCAGTACTGTGCCACTAGTACCACACAGATAGTGCCCTTCAATAATTATTGGCACACAGTGTCCTAAAATAACTGCGCCCAGCAAATAGTGTCACTGACAGTAATAGTGTAAACATAACGTCCCCCAGAAATAACTGCGCTGATACTGTGCTAGGGTGCCCCCCACAAAAATAGTGCCCCCCATGGTAATAGTGCCCCCCACAGTAATAGTGACCCCCACAGTAATAGTGCCCCCCACAGTAATAGTGACCCCCACAGTAATAGTGACCCCAAAGTCCCAACTAATAATTCTCTGCCAGAGTGCACTTGTTAGTAATAGTGCCCCCAACAGTACTAATGTCCCCACTGTGCCCCAGAAGTAATAATGCTTCCAATGTGCCAGTACGAAGTGCCCCAATAATGTTCCAGAAGTGCCCCCAAAATTTCACCCCAATAATATGCCAGTAAGAAGTGCTCCCCACCCATAGATGACCCCCAAATTATGTGCCATTAAGAAACGCCCCAATAATGCACCAGAAGTTCCCCCCATTGATTCCCCCCCAAAATCATGTGCCAGTAAAAAGTGTCCCACCCCCACAGATGCCCCACAAATTATGTGCCAGTAAGAAATGCCCCCCAAATTATGTGCCAGTAAGAAATGCCCCCAGTGCCCCCATGTTCCAGTAAAAATGCCCCCAGTGCCCTCATGTGCCAGTAAGAAATGCCCCCAGTGCCAGTAAAAATGCCCCCAGTGACAGTAAAAATGCCCCCAAGTGCCAGTAAGAAATGCCCCGTGTCAGTAAGAAATGCCTCCCAGTGCCCCCATGTGCCAGTAACAAATGCTCCTAGTGCCCCCATGTGCCAGTAAGAAATGCCCCCAGTGCCAGTAACAAGTGCCCCCATGTGCCAGTAAAAATGCCACCAATGCCCCCATGTGCCAGTAACAAATGCCCCCAGTGCCAGTAAAAATACCCCCAGTGCCCCCATGTGCCAGTAACAAATGCCCCCAGTGCCCCCATGTACCAGTAAGAAATGCCCCCAGTGCCAGTAAGAAATGCACCCCAGTGCCCCCATGTGCCAGTAACAAATGCCCCCAGTGCCCCATGTGCCAGTAACAAATGCCCCTAGTGCCCCCATGTGCCAGTAAAAATGCCCCTAGTGCCCCCATGTGCCAGTAACAAATGCCCCCAGTGCCCCCATGTGCCAGTTATAAATGCCCCCAGTGCTCCCATGTGCCAGTAACAAATGCCCCCAGTGCCAGTAAAAATGCCCCCAGTGCTCCCAATAGAGCTCCGGTCCATAATTGCAACAATTAAAAAAAATAAACACTTATACTTACCTCCATGGCGATGCGATGCAGGCCTCTTCCGGCCTGTGTCCCGCGCTGTACGGCTCAGGCAGCGCGATGACGTCATCGCGCCGCCTGAGCCGGCCTCTGAGCCGGCCTCTGTGGCCGCAGTGCCGCGCCACACCTGCCTAATTGGCGGTGTGGCCCTGCAAGTGGCAAGGGGGGCCACACGTGTGCCCCCCTGGCTTAGGGGCCCGGTCACAACTGCGACCCCTATAGCTACACCACTGCTTTATGCTTCCACACTAAAAACAAGACTATTTTGAGCCAATTCCGGAACAGTTAGTGGAAAGGAGTGGACCACTACCTTGCACCAGTACCTGCACTTTAATAATTAAAGCATTGCAACACCAGTGGAGGACATGTTGAGAGAGATGAAGTACTACCCCCAAACATGTTATATTTGTCTGGGAATAGGAAGATGGAAAGGCTTCTTCTGTTCACATGTTATGTATTTGCCTGATGATGGCAGTACATGTGATACTACATGACTACAGTGTCCAAATGTCAGAAGAAAAAAAAAATCAGAACATATTCCCTCGGACCACTGACAGCCTGTAGGAACTAATATTCCTTGTTATTTTAGATTTTACCACCACTGTCAAAATCTCGACTCCACCTACAACTATTTACTCCTCATCCATGTTGATCCAGCCACCCACCAAGAAATCAGATTAGGTGAAGAGAAGAGATCTGCCACCAACTATCATCCAACCCATAATTTTGCACAGTTGGCACCACTCTCCTGCCCTCCTGACCGCCGCTGTTGACATAGCTATTTACCACCTTTATTTATGGCAAGCTCCTCCTGACACATCCATATATGCATTGTAGACATCAGACCAGTAAATTGGTGGATAATAGGTAAATGCCGCTGAGTCTGCAGTTCTCAGTAGTGTAAATCCCTGCAGGATTTGGTGCTGAGCAATATCAAGACCAGCTTTTTCCCCACAAGTGTTAATTTCCTCTGAGACACTGGAGGATGCAACAAAGTAATGTAGAAGAGTACATAGTTGTGTGAATGAAACTGGAAGCTGGGCTGTGATCATAAGACATAGACCATCTCAAATGGAGATTTACGAGATTGCTTAGAGATATGCTTGTAGGCAAGCTCAGCCCAAGTAAGCAGTTCAGACCATTTAGGGCTCATGCACACGACCGGTGCTGGCCCGTGCCCATATTGCCGCTCGCATACGCCGGGTCAGCAATACACAGGCACCGGCCGTGTGCAGCACGGATCGCGGACCCATTCACCTCAATGGGTCTGCAATCCAGGAGATGCGGAGCGGAGGCACTACGGAGTGCATCAGAGGTGTTTCTGGGCGTGCCTCCGCATCGCAAAAAAGTAGTGCATGCACCATCAAATGAATGAGTCCGCGACCCGAAACCGGCGGCCCCACTGTCAGTGCCCGTGCATTGTGGACCGCAAATTATGGTCCACAGCACGGGCACTGAATTCACACGTTCATGTGCATGAGCCCTTGCACAGTACCCTCCAGAATTTAAAAACAAATTGAACCCCATTATTAGGGACAATGTGTGATGAAAGACCGTGGAGGCCAAATATTTTTTAAATTCATTTTTAGTCCAGCCAAAGAGCTGAGGGAACACAAGACGGTGGTCCAAAATGGGGCATTTTCGAAAAACAATCCATATTACCTAGTTGATAGTAAGCCCTCAGCAGAAGGCAACATAAGTTGAGTAGAAGGTGTCAATGTCCATTAAGATCTCTGTCCAAAATTTTGTTTGGAATTGGCAGGGCTGGAGGATGCTTGCTTTTTGTCCTCTACAAATATATTTCAATAGTTTTCTTTTCGAGGAACCATTTTCTATTAGCTTTTAATCTTAGCATGTACCGGTATATACTAGTATAATTATTAAGATTTATTTGAATGTATAGGATTGTTTATGTGCTGTATAGCGTTTTTATATGCAGCAAAAATTATATCATGTTTGCTTCTAGACTTGCACATTTGACATTTTATCTGGTCTGTCAGACATGCTAAATGTTGACTCTATTTGCTTTATTGATCATGTGATTTAAATGTCTTAAATTTTACATTTTTCATTCATTAACATCTAGTATCTGGATTTTACAAATAATAACTCTCTTTTTGTGCCTTTTTTTGTATTTTCTACCTTTTCTTAATGCAGCATAGTCTTTATTCATTTTCCATTCGCTGAGCCATGTGATATTATTTTACCAGAGTTATATATATGTTTCATAATCCAAGTGATATCAAATCTTGTATATTTGAACAGATTGTTATTATTGAAAATCAAATGTTTTTAAGACACTTTTCTAACCTTTTCTTCTCACTTTTTTATGGCTTTCACTAAATGTGTGTGGCTTAAATGCATCTATGTGCACCAAAATATTGGTGAGTTTGCAGCATGCCGGACCACAGGGGAGGTATGATGGCTGAAGCAGGAGAAGATGGAAGTGGTGGAAATAAAGGTAGATGTAGACATCATGGTGGTTAATTCCTTTCCCACTAGCTCTCCCTGGGCCACGTATGCAGTGAGTGGAGGAACACACCCTTGATGGTGGTATGTGAGGCAGGGTGCAAGGTAGGAGAGTAGGTGGAGGGATGGCAGAGGCATGGTGGAGTCAATTTGATCATAATAAATAGGCCTGTTTGATTAGAGTACATAGTAGGGATGAGCGAACCGAACCGTAACGAACCAGATTCGTTACGAACTTTACCGAACGTTCGGTTCGTCCCCGAACCGAACTTTCGTCAAGTTCGTATGAATCAGGTTCGTAAATAAAGTTTACTTTTTCCACAGAATAGACCAGGATACAAGGGATTATTTATTACTCCTACAATCCCTTGTATCCTGGTGTGACCCTCGTGTCAAACCACCCTTTTGGGAGGAGAATGGCCGAGATGGGTAATAATCTGGTTCGTTACGGTTCTGTTCGCTCGTCCGAACGAACGTTCGGACGAACGAAAATAATAACTTATTATTTTCGTTCGTCCGAACGTTCGTTCGGACGAGCGAACAGAACCGTAACGAACCAGATTCGTTTAAGAACTTTTAAGACGAATCTGGTTAAAATAAAAACGGCACATCAAATGCGTACATATTCAGTTAAGTAGCGTACCTTTGACAACGCTAGACTGTATGTTCGTTATTTGTGCGGGAATGTTCGCATTAGCGTACGTATTAGTGTAGATTCTCAAATATGCGTATATTCGTTCGTATAAGGTTCGTTTTAGGTTCGGTTCGTACGAATCCGAACTTCAAGAAAGTTCGCCGAAGCGAACCGAACCGAACTTTTCAAAAGTTCGCTCATCCCTAGTACATAGAGTTGCTCTCTTTAGATGATGGAGGTTGTAGTACGTACACAAGCAGTAGTTCTGAGGTATATAACACAGCAGCATTCTCCTAAGGGTTGTATACATATGGAATGTGTAATTCCATTCTCATTAACACTTTCTGCAATGCAGAGGGGCAGAGCTTAGATCGGATGGCGAGTGTGCCTCAGAAATGTGATAGGTGCTGGGGGTAATTAACCCTTTCTACATGCAGTTTAGGTACCCTTGTGGGGTACCACAAGGCTCTGTACTGCTAGCAGCAGGGTACGACAAGGATCTGTACCGGGAGCAATGGGGTACCACAAGCATCTGTATGAGGAGCGGTGAGGTACCACAAGCATCTGTATCGGGAGTTGTGGGGTACCACAAGGATCTGTCCCGGGAGCAGCAGGGTACCGCATAGAGCTGTACCGGGAGCAGTGGGGTACCACAAGGATCTGTCCCGGGAGCAATGGGGTACCACAAGGATCTGTTCCGGGAGCAGCAGGGTACCGCATAGAGCTGTACCGGGAGCAGTGGGGTACCACAAGGATCTGTACAGGGAGCAGTGGGGTACCACAAGGATCTGTACCAGGACAGCAGGGTACCACAAGGATCTGTACCAGGACAGCAGGGTACCACAAGGATCTGTACCAGGACAGCAGGGTACCACAAGGATCTGTATTGGGAGCAGCGGGGTACCATAAGGATCTTTATTGGGAGCAGCGGGGTACCATAAGGATCTGTATTGGGAGCAGCGGGATACCACAAGGATCTGAGTCCTCATTCAGGTCCGTAGACGTAAATATAAAAAACGTTATGAGGGTATGGCAAAGCAATATTTTTTTAAAAATATTAGAGCACAAGAAAAACTACCGGTATATAACTTTCGCTGTTATCCTACTGACCTGCATAATGAAGGCAACAGCTCAGTCTCACTGCATAGGGAATGACATAAATACGAAACCTATAAAACTGTGGTTGAATTGTATTTTTTTCCCAATTCTATCCCATTTGGATTTTTTTTCCAGATTCCCACTACATCATATGCAATATTAAATTGTGCCATTAAAAAGTGCAACATGTTCCACAAAATACGGCCATGTGAATAGAAAAATAAAAAAGTTGGGGCGTGGCCTAGCACCCGATGCCAACGGACGTGTGAGCAAGGAGCTCCGCAGAAGCGCTCCAACAAACCTGCAGTAAAATGCATTCAGAGGACTCTTCTTTGAGTCCTCTCCATTATGTGAGTGAGCACTGGAGTCCACTGAGTGCATTTTACTGCAGGTTTGTGGGAGCACAATATGAGAATGGAAGTGAGTATGAAGATAAAACTTACATATTCGGATTCAGCATCACTTACACTATACATCTCTTACTCTAGTTCATGGGGTGTTTCGGAGATGACAGGTTCCCTTTAAGTCTTTTTCTCAACTGCAAGAGCATTCCAACCTACCCCGAACAGAATTTTTCCACTACTTGCAGATCCGCCATTATGTGAACACTGTTTTTGGGACGCTTCAGGTCTCGGTCCCTACAAGGTTCGAACGCGTCTGTCGTCTGGGTACCAACATGAAAGGCTTAATTTCCATAATATACCACCTCCTGTCTGCCCCAAAAGAGGGAACCCCTCCCCATCACAAATACATGGACAAGTGGGTTGCCGACATTGCCTCTTCCATCTTCATTCTGACTGGCAGATTATTTGGAGCAGGACCGCAAAATCCTCCATTTGTACCACCTATAAAGAAACGCAGTATAAACTACTCATGCATTGGTATCACACTCCAGCCCTCCTACACTCTCTGAATCCCACCATCCCATCAACATGCTGGCGATGCCTGAATGAGGTCGGTACCTTATATCATTTTTTGGACATGCCCGCTGATTGTGCCATTTTGGGAAGAAGTGAGAGACATTGTCCAATCTCTTCTCTCGTTACCAGTTATGTTGGATCCTAAGACCTATTTGCTCAGGAGTAAGCACTCCTCCAGGCTGTTCCTACTTTTCTGCACAGCAGCTAAGTCCTTGATTGCTAAATCATGGAAACAAACGAACCCCCCCCCCTCCTCTAAAGCCATGTTTCTTGCCAGAATACGTAACATTAGGTCACTTGACTACCTCACAGCCTCTCTCAACAATAAATTAGATCAATTCAATGCGATTTGGCTGCCATGGGACGCACACCCCTCTTCTTCTTCGATTCTATCCCCAATTCCCCTCCCCCTCTCCCCCTGCCTCTTCCCCCTTTGTTAGTCCTTGTCCTGTTTTTTGTCTACGTTATTGTTCTCTTTACTCAAACCAAGGAGTATTATCTTGGGACTATCATCATTTATCTAATTTGCCTCCTTGATATTGTATAGGACATTTTACCTGCTCCATGGATATAATTTTCTATGTTCTCGTTTATTATATTTTCATGAACAACGTGTGTATTTTTTTTTCTTTTTGTCGTTGACTATATTATAATGAAAAACTTGTGTGTTTTCTGTACCAATAAAATATACAGTTTAAAAAAAAAATAAAAATAAAAAAGTTACGGCTCTGGCAAAGCAAGGAGTAAAAAATGAAAACACTAAAAATTAAAATCATATTATTTTTTATATAGTTTGCTCATAGTGGGTTAATAGTAAAAAGAAGCCATAACTCACCCTCACCGATCCCCTGCTGCTGTTCCAACACTCGATACTCTCCAAATCCTAGTCCTGGCTTGACACCTCCTTTAAATAGCACTTGTCAGCAGGATCAGTCCTATTAAACCAGGTGCACAGAATCTTTTATAGTGTTGATGAGAAGCTGAGGTGCTGGGGGGTGCTCTGAGGGGCTGGGACGCTGAGGAGCTGAGGTGTACCGAGGGGCTAGTTTCAGCTCCTGGTGCACTGAAGCCTTCATTTGCATAAAGAGAAAAAAAAAGACCTGTCTTGTATAAATCAGTGGTGCTGTTCCAGAGAAAAAAAATCTCTGGAACAGCACAACCGGTTTACACAAGGAAAGTATCATTGTGTTTAATCTGCTGAATCAATACTATTCTATTAACTATAGAAGACTGGGAGTGTCCATCTTATCTTTGTATTACAAGGTGACTTTTCTTGATTCTCTTCATTAATGATGGAATGAAAACTCTACCCAAGAATGGATGCCTTCTGAGAAGCTACTTACCGCTGATACCTCCGGTAAAATCCTGTTGAATATTTTAAAATCGACCTCTTTAACCTTTCCACTGCTGACTGTGAACCCTACCCTCTGTGTTTGGAGAACTAGCCTTGTGTAACAGGTGGCTGTCCATTTCACGGAAGTATATGTCGTTTTAAGCATCGAGGCTTCATGTTCCTCTTCTTCCTGTAACAGGGGGATTGCTGTAGATGTCACAACATAGTCTGATGTATATCATGTACTGACATAAGGTCATTTGAAGATTAGCCGAAATGTTTCCTTGCTACTAAACATCTAAAAATCCAACATTTTCTTCTGTATTTGATCCTCCTATGCAAATCCTGTTATGTCTTTTCCAGTGCAAAATTTTTTTGGAAGAGGAGGTTTTACTGGAGATGAGTGACCTTCTTCAAATTCATTTCCTGTCCAATTCATCTAATTTTTAAAAAAATTAAATTTTTGTCTGAATCGACTCTGGACAAATTAAATAGGCTCCAATTGGCAATTGGAATATAAGACTCTGGGGTCTCCTAGGATTCAGATTTTTTAATATCATTTCATTTTTTTAAATGAATTTTTGCTCTTTATCTCCTCCTCATCCTTTTAATCTCTTTAACGCAATAGCTAAGAATGTCACACCAGCACTGTCATATATAGTTATGGGTAAACACATGGTTGATGGTGTTAACAAATAGTGGGACACATTTATTAGCCCCTTTGCTAACAGAGCCATATATGTACAGCGCTGGAGCGAAGTACAAACATGGAGCCGCACGCGTGTACAGCATGCGTCATGGCCAGCAGGTCTCTGCTGTTTCAAACCCGCGGCTAATGACCACGACCGGCAATAATGCCGATCGCAGTCATTAAAGCCTTTAGATGAAGTGAGATCACGGCATCTAAAGGGTGAAAAACCCGAAAGCTCATGCTTTTAGGGTTCGTACTGGCATCTTCTGCAGCCAATGAGGATGCTGGTAATTGACTTCAATGCGCTGGGTCTCTGTAAAGAGACCCTGGGTATTAAAGCTGCAATTCTTATTTTGACCAGCAGGTGGCAGGCCAACATAAGAAATGAGCAATTCTGTACAAATAATGGCTCTAAAAAACCCACGATTGTTCAGAATTAACAAAAAAAAATTTGTAGGCTGAAATAGGAGCTTCAAAATCATAAAAAAGAAAAAAAAAATAACTAAAAAAATATATAAAAAAATTTTAAAAATATAGTAACATAGTAACATAGTTTATAAGGCCGAAAAAAGACATCTGTCCATCCAGTTCGGCCTGTTTTCCTACAAGTTGATCCAGAGGAAGGCAAAAAAACCCTGTGAGGTAGAAGCCAGTTTTCCCCACTTTAGGGAAAAAAATTCCTTCCCGACTCCAATCAGGCAATCAGAATTACTCCCTGGATCAACGACCCCTCTCTAGTAACTATAACCTGTAATATTATTACCCTCCAAAAATACATCCAGGCCCCTCTTGAACTCTTTTAGTGAACTTACCATCACCACCTCCTCAGGCAGAGAGTTCCATAGTCTCACTGCTCTTACCGTAAAGAATCCTCTTCTATGTTTGTGTACAAACCTTCTTTCCTCCAGACGCAGAGGATGGCCCCTCGTCACAGTCCTGGGGATAAATAGATCGTGGGAGAGATCTCTGTACTGACCTCTGATATATTTATACATAGTTATTAGATCTCCCCTCAGTCGTCTTTTTTCTAAAGTGAATAAGCCTAATTTTGATAATCTTTCTGGGTACTGTAGTCCACCCATTCCAGTTATTACTTTAGTTGCCCTCCTCTGAACCCTCTCCAGCTCTGCTATGTCTGCCTTGTTCACAGGAGCCCAGAACTGTACACAGTACTCCATGTGTGGTCTGACTAGTGATTTGTAAAGTGGCAGGACTATGTTCTCATCACGGGCATCTATGCCTCTTTTGATGCAGCCCATTATCTTATTGGCCTTGGCAGCAGCTGTCTGACACTGGTTTCTGCAGCTTAGATTTCTGTTCACTAAAATTCCTAGGTCCTTTTCTATGTCAGAGTTACCCAATATTTTACCATTTAGTATGTACTGGTGACTTGGATTATTCCTTCCCATATGCATAACTTTACATTTGTCAGTGTTAAACCTCATCTGCCACTTCTCTGCCCAAGCCTCCAGTCTATCCAGATCCATCTGTAGCAGTGTACTGTCCTCTTCTGTGTTAATTACTTTACACAGTTTAGTGTCATCTGCAAAAATTGATATTTTACTGTGCAAGCCTTCTACAAGATCATTATTAAATATATTGACGAGAATAGGGCCCAATACTGACCCCTGTGGTACCCCACTAGTTACAGTGACCCAATCTGAGTATGTACCATTAATAACCACCCTCTGTTTTCTATCACTGAGCCAGTTACTTACCCACATACAGACATTTTCTCCCAGGCCAAGCATTCTCATCTTATATACTAACCTTTTATGTGGTACAGTGTCAAATGCTTTGGAGAAGTCCAGATATACGACATCCATTGATTCGCTGCGGTCTAGTCTAGAACTTACCTCCTCATAGAAACTGATTAAATTGGTTTGACATGACCGATCCCTCATGAAGCCATGCTGATATGGAGTAATTTGCTTATTTTCATTGAGGTACTCCAAGATAGCATCTCTTAGAAAACCCTAAAACAGTTTACCCACGACAGATGTTAAACTTAGCTATAAAAGTATAAATCACCTCCCTTTCTGTAGAATAAAAAAATAAATACATAAATAACAAAAAATATATAAACATCGAGGGCAGCACCACAACCAAAAATGCCCGTGCTATTAAAATATTTTTCCAATATGGCGAATGGCATAACGGAAAAAGGGGCTTCTCTTACCCATAAAAATGTAATAAAATGTGATCAAAAAGTCACACAAAGTCCCCACACATCAGAAAATGGTGAAAAATTTAAACTGAAAAAATGTTTTTTTATTAAAGTTTATTATTGCACTATTAAGACAGAAACATATGTAGTATTGTTGTAATCGTACTGATCTGAAGAATGCAGGTCAGTTTTGCCGCAAACGGAACACCGTGGGAACAAAACCCGTAAAACGATGGAGGAATTGCATTTTCTTTCTAATTCCACTCCATTTAGAATTTTTTTCCTGCTTGCTACTACATTGTATGCCATATTAAATGGTGGTATTAGAAAGTACAACTTGTCCTGCAATTAATAAGCCCTCATACAGCTACATGAACAGAAAAATAAAAATGTTATGGCTCAAGTAAGATAGGGAATAAAAATGAAAACTAAAAAAATCTCCTGTATCCTAAGGGTTAAGATTGGCGTTTCAGACAATTTGGCACATCCAGCGCCAGTTCTAAATGTAAGAAAGCATCCTAGCTGTCTTACATTTAGACCATTTTCTATGCCAAAAACAGGCATAGAAAATGATGAATGAGACAGGACTACAGGCCCTTTCCCACCCATGCCACACACACAATTTTAGAACTAGCGTGAGCGGAGAGAAATTGCAGAAATATGCCTAATTTAGGTGTATTTCAGTATAATAAATGAGCCCCTGTGTGTTTAAAACACACTGCGGCATTGCATGTATTATGCTTTTTCATATTAGAAAGCTTCCAAAAAGTGTCCCTTATTGGGGACAAATGGTGTTTAAACACACACAATGTTATGGGAGAAAAAACAAGGCTTATTGGGGACAAGTGTCCAAAAATTATGCCTCATCGACTCCTCCTCACCCCTGCTGATCGGCTGTTTGAAGGAGGCAGCGACCGTCTTGTGAGCTCTGTGACCTCTTACTAGGCTACTGATGTCACATGGCTGAGATACAGCTCAATGATGTTGGAGTCCACTTG
Organism: Rhinella marina; assembly: GCA_900303285.1. Classification (NCBI taxonomy): domain Eukaryota; kingdom Metazoa; phylum Chordata; class Amphibia; order Anura; family Bufonidae; genus Rhinella; species Rhinella marina. Next base: position 77,911 of record ONZH01009326.1, on the reverse strand, counting down.
CTACTCTAATTGCATTAATCACATGGAACAAACCTAAACCATGAGGCTAGTGTGAACAGTGCCTAAGGGCTCATGTACACAATCGTTGTTTTAGTCCGCATCCCATCTGCATTTTTTGCTTTCACTTCAATAGGGGCCGCGACCATATGTCCGTTCTACACAAAAAAAACAGAACCTATGTCCATGTTGTCTGTTTTACGGACAAGGATAGGGCAGTTCTATAGAGGGGAAGACATTCCGTTCCACAAAATGCAGAGTCACACACACTGCCGGTACCTGTGTTTTGCAGATCTGCAATTTGCGGACTGCAAAAACTGGCAATGTCTGTGTGCATGAGCACTACGAATGTTTGGTTATGATAAGCAATGTTTTGATTTACAAAATAACATAAAAGAAACCCATCACCTCTATCATGCGGCCCTAATCACAAACAGTGACAGACCATCTCATTAAAAAGAACTATTGGGGTCATTTATCAAACCGGTGCAAAGTAGAACTGGCTTAGTTGCCCATAGCAGCCAATCAGATTCAACCTTTCATTTTCCAAAGGAGTTGTCCAAAATTAAAGGAGGAATCTGATTGGTTGCTATGGGCAACTAAGCCAGTTCTACTTTACACCATTTTGATAAATGACCCCATATATTTTTCTCTGAAATGCAGCAGTGTTTCAGAGAAGATGTAGTTCGGAGGGGTTCAGGACCAGGGTAAGGTGATTTCTTCCCTTTTTATGTCCCTTTCAGCAACACAACATGGGGGAATTCTCTGCCCTGCTAGCTGATAAAACAGCTAGAAATGTTAACTGGCACCTGAACATTATAAATAAAATGTCCTAAGCTCTACCTCTGCCCCTTGTGTTTGTCTCTGTCCTATCTCTGATAGGAAAGGCGGATGTGCGGACTATCATATTTCCTTTCTTTTGCAGGTTGTTATTGGACTCTAGAGCTCACGGATTATGCCGGATTATCTACCTGCCATAATCTCCACTATTATTGCATTCATTTTGGCAGGTTCTCTAGATTCACCAGTTACTTCTGCCAAAAGATAAGTAGCTTCAGTGTTTATTTATGAGGTCAGTGTTACTACGGCTGAATGTGTTTAGTCCGCTACTTTTTATTCTGCTTGTGGACGTGTTTTCCACTATGCATAGCTAGGCTACAGTACCTTGTGGTTTGGTGGGGCATTATACAGTATCACTGTTATATAAGGTTCCCTGCTCTGAGATCTGCAGTCAGCTATTGTCTCAGTTATCATCTCACCTCGCAGTATTATTAGAGTAAGTCCTTGTGCTGTTGCCACCTCTTGGCCAGTTTTTCAAACTACAAGTCTAAAGATTTTTTTTTTTTTACTTTTCACATATTTACTAGATGAATAAGTACTATGTATCTTATTATATATTACCAGATGTCCAGCATGGATTTGGATGTCTAGGACATGATTAAACATTGGGGTCTCTGGATAGCACAATGGTTAGTGTTGCTGCCTAGTGGGTAGTGGGTTTGGGCATGGGTTTTAAAAGAACTGAGGGTGGAGATTATTGTCTCCCGTGATAACTTAACCCCTTCACCCCCGGAGCTTTTTTCGGTTCTGCATTTTCGTTTTGCGCTCCCTGCCTTCAAACAGCCATAACTCTTTTATTTTTCTGTTCACATAGCTGTATGAGGGCTTGTTTTTTGCGGGACAAGTTGTACTTTCCAACGCCACCATTTAATATTGCATACGGTGTAGTGGGAAGCGGGAAAAAAATTCCAAACCGGGTGAAATTGCAAAGAAAACGCTATTCCGCTACAGTTCTACGGGTTTCTTATTTACAGCGTTCGATGTGCATTAAAACTGATCCGTTACTTTCATTCTACTGGTCAGTACGAATCCGGCAATACCTAATATGTATAGTTTTTCCTGCGTTTTCATAGTGATAAAATAATTAGAAAGTTGCCCTTTTTTTTTTTTTTTTTTCCTTGTCAAATCTTGACCCCTATAACTTTTTGGTATTTATGTGTACAGAGCTGTATGGGGGCTCATTTTTTGCGGGACGATCTGAAGTTTTTATTGATACCATTCTGGGGTGTGTATGACTTTTTGATCACTTTTTATTTAATTTTTTTTAGAAAAAAAAAAGCGACAAAAAACGGCAAATCGCCATTTGGACGCTTTTTTCCGCCACACAATTCGCTGTATTGGAATTTTTTTTTTATATTTTAAAAGTACGGGCGTTTTCGGTCACGATGATACCCATGATGTCTATATTTATTGTTATTTAGGTATTTATTTTTTACTTATACGGAAAGGGGGGTGATTTGAACTTTTACATCTTTTTTATTTTTTATATATTTTTTAACATTTTTTTAAATTTTTTTTTACTATTAGAAAGCTCAAATATGGGCTTATATATTGTGGCTTTTTTTTTTTTCTTTATGAGCAATTCTGGGTTTTATAGACTCAGAAAGACATGAATTGCTCATTTCTTATCCTGGCCTGCCATCTAGTGGCCAGAATAAGAATTGCACTTTGAAAACTGTAATCCTCACCAGCGAGGATTACAGTTTTCATATGGTGTACAGACACCCCGATTGGCCACACGGGGTGTCTGTACACCACCCGGAAGCGAACGCTTCCGGGTTTAGCCGCAACTAGATGCCGTGATCACGTGTGATCACGGCATCTAGTCAACCCGGAAGACGCCGCCGATGTAGTAGGTAGCGGCAAGTCTCTGCTGTTAGAAACAGCAGAGACTTGCCGGCCATGACGCCCGCCGCACCCGCGAGCGGGCGCCATGTGCCCGCATCGCCCCAGCGCCGTACATGTACGGCGCTGGGGGTGAAGGGGTTAAAGGAATTTTCTGATTACACATAGAAAATAAATAATAGAAAATAAATAACATCAGCATCAAACCTTACCACATTATAAAAATCATATGATGAATTTCTTTGTGACCCACACTTTACACTCCGTGTCTGTTCCGTTTTTTTTTTACGGACCATATGCGGAACCATTCATTTCAATGGGTCCGCAAGAAAATGGAAGTTACTCCGTGTGCATTCCATGTCCGCAAAAATATAGAACATGTCCTATTATTGTCCGCGTTACAGACAAGGATAGGACTGTTCTATTAGGGTGGTATTATATAGACAAATAGAAATATAAATGGATAAATAGAAATGTAAAGAGAGCAATAAATTACAAAAAGAAAGTAAGTTGTAGACTTGACCGCGGTGAATCAATGGATGTCGTATATCTGGACTTCTCCAAAGCATTTGATACTGTACCACATAAAAGGTTAGTATTTAAAATGAGAATGCTTGGCCTGGGAGAAAATGTCTGTATGTGGGTAAGTAACTGGCTCAGTGATAGAAAACAGAGGGTGGTTATTAACGGTACACACTCAGATTGGGTCGCTGTCACTAGTGGCGTACCACAGGGGTCAGTATTGGGCCCTATTCTCTTCAATATATTTATTAATGATCTTGTACAAGGCTTGCACAGTAAAATACCAATTTTTGCAGACACTAAATGTGTAAAGTAATTACGCAAAAGAGGACAGTATACTGTATATATATACTACAGAGGACAGTAAACTGTGTATATATATATATATATATATATATATATATATATATATAGACTCTAGAGGACGGTATACTATATATAAACTACAGAGAACAGTATACTGCATACAGTGGGGAAAAAAAGTATTTAGCCACCAATTGTGCAAGTTCTCCAACTTAAAGGGTTTCTGTCACCAGAAAATAGCCCATATAAGTGGCTGTAATTTCCCATGTGCCCATGACAGGTGACACCATATATGTAACTAAAAATCCCCCTACTGCAGCGGTTATCTCAAAAAAGTGATTTTTATAATATGCAAATGAGCGTTAGCTAGGTGCAGGGGGCGGTAACCCTGCACCTAGTATCGTCTTTAGCCCACCTCTAACCACGCCTTCCTTCTTCAGATTGACAGGGCCAGGCAGCTTCTTCTCTCCGCTGCCGGCCCTGTCCGTAGCTGAAATCCCGCGCCTGCACCGTGCGCTTTACATTCGGTTTGCCAGTACTCGGCAGGCATCGGCAGTCACTGTGCCTGCGCCGAATGTAAAGCGCATGGCGCAGGCGTGGGATTTCAGCTACGGACAGGGCCGGCAGCGGAGAGAAGAAGCTGCCTGGCCCTGTCAATCTGAAGAAGGAAGGCGTGGTTAGAGGTGGGCTAAAGACGATACTAGGTGCAGGGTTACTGCCCCCTGCACCTAGCGAACGCTCATTTACATATTATAAAAATCATTTTTTTGAGATAACGACTGCAGTAGGGGGATTTTTAGTTACATATATGGTGTCACCTGTTATGGGCACATGGGAAATTACAGCCACTTATATGGGCCAGAAACCCTTTGAAAAGATGAGAGAGGCCTGTAATTGACATCACAGGTAGTCCTCAACTATGAGAGACAAAATGAGAAATCAAATCCAGAAAATCATATTGTCTGATTTTTAAATAATTTATTTGCAAATTATGGTGGAAAATAAGTATTTTATCACCTACAAACAAGCAAGATTTCTGGCTCTCACAGACCTGTAACTTCTTCTTTAAGAGGCTCCTCTGTCCTCCACTCATTACCTGTAGTAATGGCACCTATTTGAACTTGTTATCAGTATAAAAGACACCTGTCCACAACCTCAAACAGTCACACTCCAAACTCCACTATGAATGAAATGAGAAATGAAATCACAAATAGTGTAAGTATGGCAAAAAGAAGTGTAAAAAATAAATAATGCAAAATATAAAATTCATATAATTGGTAAAAAGTGAAAAAATAAAATAAAAAAAGGTAAAAATTAGAGATGAGCGAATCAATTAAAATTTGCTTCGCCGAATTTCTGACAAGATTCATATTTAAACAAACTTATTCGTCGAATCTATGTTAAAAAACACATTTTTTTTGTGAACATTCCTGCCCAAATTACGTACGTACAGTCAGCGTAGTTAAAAGTACGCAATACGTACTTTGCAATACGTAAGCATTAGCGTACAAAAGTGCGTACGAATCCTTAGCGTACTATTGACTCACGAATGTGTCATACGGACGAGGCTAGGCTGCGGCTTACAATCTTCAGAAACAGTTCTTATGAACCAGAAAAATAAGGTGCTCACTGCTAGATATCAACAAGTGAATAATTTACTAAAAACACCGTACAATAAATGCATAATAGGACACACTGCAGTACCAGAAAAAAAATACACACAATAGGCTAAAGTGCTGAACCATTAAAAACAGTGTAGCTAAATTACAGCAAAGACATAAGTATGCAAACATTTTAGTGCAATCAATTTCACATTTGCAAGCATGAAAGTCTCAGATATACGTTTGAGTCTCTCCTTATGGCTCCTAGTTGGCATGATGAAACACTGTTTGTCTGGAACACATATTCCAAAATTCAATTGTAATCCACATGAGGTAAAATTGTAATCCAAACAGGTATTGTGTAATCCACATGGATAATAGAAAATAGCAGCAAATAGAGAACCCTTTTTGCAAAGGGAGCTCCCAAATAACCCGAGAAGGGGGTAAAAAGGAAAATAGGCGGGCTTAGGTGCAACTGGGACCTTTCTGCAGAATGGGGGGAGTCCTGACTGACAGCCATGTCCACTCCAGCTGGGTGAGAGTCAAACGGGGGCAATACATTATATTAAAAAGCAGCACATAGAGAACCTTTTTTGCCAAGGGGGCTCCCAAATAAACTGAGGGGTAAAAAGGAAAATAGGCGCACTTTGGCGCAACAGGGAATTTTCTGCAGAATGGGGGGAGTCTTGACAGCCATGCCCATCTGGGTGAGAGTCAAACGGGGCAACACCAACTAAACAAAAACAACTGCCAACTAGCATCTCACCCGTCAGGTGCAGTCCATGGTGTGGCTCCCATAGGTCCTCCTGCAGTGTCCTTGACACTGCCAGTAGTTGGGTTCCTCAGATGAGGGACCTGAAGTCCTCGCTCGAACTACTGCTGAAGCTCATCAGAGGACGCTCCTGCCTCTTGTAGGCCATGCTCGCTGCGGTGGTGGAACTCCAGTGCCCTCTTCGTCCTGAAGTTGGACTTGACCGGGTCCAGGTGGTGGTGACGCTGGCGAGCGCTGCAGCCATTTTCGCTTTTCCGGATCCTCCTGCTGGGACAGAAGGGGTAAGGATTTCCGGCTGCAGTGGTTCCGCAAAGGTTGCATCCAGGAAAGAAGCCCCAGATTCCCGGCTGCTGCTGGCTTCATCTTCCACGGCAGCTGGTATTGGTGGACCACCGTGGATTGGAAGGTGAACGATAACGTGGTCAGCTGACCCAGCTGTAAGGACTGTGGTGGTGGTGCTGGCAGTCCAGGAATCAGAGGCTCCGGCTGAGGATGTGGCTTTTCCCTGAACCGGAGGACGCCATCTGGGGGCTCCTGCAGGCAGCGCAAGCGTCCTGGACCTGATGGTTCATCCCGCCACACTTCTGGTTCTGTTGTAGGTACCAGAGGCTTTGAAAGGAAGGTAACCCCGGTCGCAAATGGGCCTTTCAGGGTGGCCATGGGGGTGTACTTCACCTGATCCCCCACGTAAGGCTATAACGATGTTGTGTCAGGTATGGCTGTTTCACCAACCTGTGGCCCACAAAATATTCCTTTCCATCCTCGTCATCCTGCAAGAAGCCAAACACTCTCCCAACGGAAATCCAAAGCACAGTTCCCTTTCGGCGTTCCAATGAAGGATCTCCCGGCCTAGGGTGGTCGAGTACCTGTATGACCCAGTACTCCACTGCGGTTTTATAGTCCCAGAGGGTCTGTGCATGGGCCGTCACAGATGGTGGAACAATTGGGTTCTGGTGTAAGGAAGGGGTGGATCTCCTCCTGGGCGGCGAAGTGGACGCTCCAGCCGCCTCCGCCGCAAGAGCCACAGCAGACGCTCCAGCTGCACGAGCCACAGCAGACATTCCAGCCGCACGAGCCACAGCAGATGTTCCAGCCGCACGAGCCATAGCAGACGTTCCAGCCGCATGAGCCACAGCAGACGTTCCAGCCGCATGAGCCACAGCAGACGTTCCAGCCGCATGAGCCACAGCAAACGTTCCAGCCGCACGAGCCACAGCAGACGTTCCAGCCGCACGAGCCACAGCAGACGTTCCAGCCGCACGAGCCACAGCAGACGTTCCAGCCGCACGAGCCACAGCAGACGTTCCAGCCGCACGAGCCACAGCAGGCGCACCAGCCACCTCACGAGTCGCAGCAACAGCAACCTCAGCAGGTAGTAAGGAAGACACAGGCACTGAAGCTGGGTTTCTCTGACAGAGTTGTGACACCCTGATGTCTTGAGCGGGTGGTGGTTCAGGTAAGTCGCCCCCAAAATACATCTCGTTCCAATTCGGACGCAGCTGTTTTTTAGCCATGATGCTTGCCTCTTGCTCTGAGGTCAGCGCTGGTCTAAACTGGTTCAGACTTCAGTGTAGGGTGGAGCACTGAGGGAGGAGTCTTCACTGCCTGTGCAAAACAGTTAGATCCCCGTGGGCCGGGCTGTTTTTTTCCAGTTCTGAGGGGACGTATCTTCACTTTCCTGCTCTTGCGTGGGCGTATCATCATTGTCCCGCCTCACGCAGAATGTGTACGTTTCTTTCGTTTTATACGTATCTTACGTATCGTTAGCGTGTTAAGTTTTGCGAAGATTTACGAATACTACGAAGCGAATCCAAAGAAATTTGGATTTGCTGCGCAGCTGAAAATTTCCAAGATTCAATACGTATCTACGAAGCGGCGAATAGATTCGCTCATCTCTAGTAAAAATATATAAAAAATAAAAATAAGTGAAAAAGTTATGTGAAAAAAACAAATATTCAAATATAAAACTAAATTTTTTTTGCTAATAGTGTAAATATATGTAAAAAATACCTATAATGGTGTGGTTTAAAAAAAGTTTTTTTCATACTAAAAAAAAGTATAGATTAATTGATCAAAGCACCAACACAGCTGAATCGTACAAACAGCCTGTAAAAGATAACAAAAAGTCTCAATGGCTATAACCCAGAAAACATACAAAAACAATAATACAAATACAAGACAAATCAAATAAAAGACACAAAGAATATTAATTCAAAAATGGAGACCCTGCGATATCTGTGTGTTTTTAACTTAATTATCCACTTACACTCAACTTATTCCAAACTTCGAAAAAGGTCACCACCTCTTGAGCCTAAGGAAACTTTTTTCAATCCCACGGAATTGCAGGTCTTGCTATCGATTATCAGCAGACGTTCCAGCCGCATGAGCCACAGCAAACGTTCCAGCCGCACGAGCCACAGCAGACGTTCCAGCCGCACGAGCCACAGCAGACGTTCCAGCCGCACGAGCCACAGCAGACGTTCCAGCCGCACGAGCCACAGCAGGCGCACCAGCCACCTCACGAGTCGCAGCAACAGCAATCTCAGCAGGTAGTAAGGAAGACACAGGCACTGAAGCTGGGTTTCTCTGACAGAGTTGTGACACCCTGATGTCTTGAGCGGGTGGTGGTTCAGGTAAGTCGCCCCCAAAATACATCTCGTTCCAATTCGGACGCAGCTGTTTTTTAGCCATGATGCTTGCCTCTTGCTCTGAGGTCAGCGCTGGTCTAAACTGGTTCAGACTTCAGTGTAGGGTGGAGCACTGAGGGAGGAGTCTTCACTGCCTGTGCAAAACAGTTAGATCCCCGTGGGCCGGGCTGTTTTTTTCCAGTTCTGAGGGGGACGTATCTTCACTTTCCTGCTCTTGCGTGGGCGTATCATCATTGTCCCGCCTCACGCAGAATGTGTACGTTTCTTTCGTTTTATACGTATCTTACGTATCGTTAGCGTGTTAAGTTTTGCGAAGATTTACGAATACTACGAAGCGAATCCAAAGAAATTTGGATTTGCTGCGCAGCTGAAAATTTCCAAGATTCAATACGTATCTACGAAGCGGCGAATAGATTCGCTCATCTCTAGTAAAAATATATAAAAAATAAAAATAAGTGAAAAAGTTATGTGAAAAAAACAAATATTCAAATATAAAACTAAATTTTTTTTGCTAATAGTGTAAATATATGTAAAAAATACCTATAATGGTGTGGTTTAAAAAAAGTTTTTTTCATACTAAAAAAAAGTATAGATTAATTGATCAAAGCACCAACACAGCTGAATCGTACAAACAGCCTGTAAAAGATAACAAAAAGTCTCAATGGCTATAACCCAGAAAACATACAAAAACAATAATACAAATACAAGACAAATCAAATAAAAGACACAAAGAATATTAATTCAAAAATGGAGACCCTGCGATATCTGTGTGTTTTTAACTTAATTATCCACTTACACTCAACTTATTCCAAACTTCGAAAAAGGTCACCACCTCTTGAGCCTAAGGAAACTTTTTTCAATCCCACGGAATTGCAGGTCTTGCTATCGATTATCATGTTTCTGACGAAAATGTTGCACAATGGGTTTCAACTTGGCGATCTTATCTCTGTTAGAGTCATCAATCCTTGATGCCGTTCGAATATCTTTTTGGTGTTCTTGGATACAAACACGAAGCTCGCGCTTCGTCATACCTACATATATGAGCCCACATGGGCAAGTTGCATAACAAATGACTCCAGATGTGCCACAATTAATAATTGTGCCAAAATTAATAAAGTGCAGTGTTGTAGGTTTCTTGACCAGAAGAGTCCGTAAAGACATTCGATGGAACAAGGACTTTGCAAACAGAGCAATGTCCACAGGGTACACAACCCCATGTGAGCCCTCTTGAAGTAAACAAAAAATGTGACTTTGGTGGAACATAGTGACTCCGCACTAATATGTCATTCAGATTCTTACTGTGTTTGGCAAATGCCAAATGCAGGTGTTGGCGTCAAAACTTGTTTTAGATCAGTATCCGAAAACAAAATGGGCCAAAATTTTGAAAAGAACGTTCCTCATGTTTCGCCATTGTGTGTTAGAATTGGTAATGACCCGAACCACAGATGATGATGACGTATCAAGGGGCTTGGGAAATAAAGTACCTTGTTGAATATTCTTCACTTGAAGATATCCCCGTTCAATATCATGATGATGATATCCTCTCTGCTTAAAACGGTTCTTCAAAATGTCGGATTCCTTTTCAAAATCAGCTATGGAGTCAAATGTGAGTCTTGCACGAAGAAATTGGTCAATTGGTATTGAACGTTTCTGATGCCTAGGATGGAAAGAGGAAGCATGAAGTAGGGCATTTACAGCAGTTTTCCTACAGCAGTATCCGACACCTTAATAGTAATGTCCAAAAAGTTAATTTGTACCGATGAAATGGTCTGTGTCAAAACAATGTTACGTCATTGGCATTATTGACCCAAATATACCTCAAGAGCAGAACGAGAACCCTGCAACAAAAAGGACATTGTTGATGTAACGCATCCATGATATCACCTACCCCTCCATTTCATCTGGGAAAATTGATACCTTCAAGTCGCTTGAGGACATCAGTTGAATGAATTTGAAGCATTACCATTACACTACAGACCTAGTCTATGGGAAGGGTTGACTTTTTCTGTGCTTATGCTATTTTCTTCACCACATAACACAACACTAAAGAAATAGTATATTACTGAAATGAAGGGAAAAAATTTGCGCCATTCACCAATCACCATAAATAATATGTTCACTATATTGTACAGGTTATTACAATTACAGGGATACCAAATACTATTTTTTGATAAGTAGATCACAAAACTGTTTTTTAATTTCAAAAGGTATTTATTGGTTTGATGGCAAAAATGGAGAAATCCGAAATACAGTATATAAGTACACAAACCAGGCAAACATATTTCTCCTATGGTTACAAGCGTACAAGTAATAAAATGTATATATAAATCAATTGTAAAAACAAAACAGTTGTACAACATTAAAGAGTCATTAATAAACATGAGTTGTCTAATTCAGTCAAGACCATACCTGAAGAGAACGGACCTCGGGACTCCCCCGGTCAGAGGGAAGAAGGGAAGGAAAGGGGGCAGGGATATATATATTGTGGTCCCCCATAGCCTAAACTATCCAGTTAGAGAGATAAGTAGTATTGTAGGTTAGGAGAGTTAGAGCAATTCAGCCAGGAGTCCCACACCTGCATATAGCGTTCCCTGGTATTGTTTAGCGTAGCATTTAGTTTTTTATATAGAGCAATACGATTAACTCTATGAATGACTACTGATACTGAAAGAGAGGATGTACGCCACTTGGAAGCTATGTGAATCCTGGCTGACATCAAAATGAATTGAAGGAGTTTATATTCTGTATAGTTAAATGCTGGTGGTTTAAGGCCTAATAGATATATAGGTGCTGACAGGGGAAGATCCTTTCCGAATATTTCAAACAACCCTCTTTTAATATTAGACCAGAACCTGTGTGCCACTGGGAGTGTTTCCTACGGTCTGGCAACCTCTAAAGCAGAACGGGGAGACCGTTTGGTAGATAAGATGTCTGAAGGGAACAAGATAGACTCCACAAAAATGTTTTTTTTACAGAAACTTTTAAGTAAAAATTAGATTTTTCTACCATGACTATTTACAAGTCTTAGTAGAATTTAAATCCCAGACCTTCTGTACAGTACACAGCCGCCTTATCCACTCCTCTATAGAAAAGCTCTGTTGTAAAGGTGGGATTTTTGTATGCTTTATAGTATTTTTTTTATTAAATACCACAGAACATTTGGTATCTTTGTAAGAATAATAACCCATACCATATAGTGAACATATTATTTATGGTGATTTGTAAACAGCGTAAATAAAAATGGTGGTGATGGGGGGGCACATGGTTTGCCTGTATGGAGCCCTGAAATTCCTGATGGCAGCCCTGGATCCAAGCCTGCTTGAAGCCCTACATAAAAAAAATCCCTGCCCTAAGACACACGATCATTGCTGACATCACGTTCACAGGGTAGGGTCCCAGAGAATGAGCAGAACACCTCCCTGAGAAGCAAGGTGACTGATGATCTGTATAGACAATACGATGTATCTGTTTAGAAAACACGATCTGCTGCCGACAAACAATTTACTGTAGGTGTTCGCACTAACTATCTTTTTCCTGATGAACAAGCGTTTCACTTATATTACTACTGACATCCAAGAGACTTAATTCAGACCAGAAAGCCTGCTAATAATAGGGTTTCCTTTAGGGATAAGGGGTTTTCTGGATAGTGCAAACCTCACAATAGACAGCAAGAATTTGAGAAGGTTTATAGTCATTTTACCTTCTAAATCCAGATTGCTGCACTATCTGCTTCCTTTGAGATTTGGCTTACTATTATACTCTAATGAGTTTAAATACCAACCTGTATTTTTCGCATGTGGTAGTTTAACAGCTATAACTTTTTTATTTGTTGGCCTAACAGCATTATTTTTTTGTATGTTTTCATGAACAATTCAGGTTTTTTATATATCATTTTGATACAGAGACTTCATGGTTTTTTAAACATTTTTAGACATAGTTAATACATTTTATGTATTTTTTTGCTTCTGGTATATCTTCATGTGTATCACCCTAAATAGATTTTTCACTCATGGTCATTATTGTATAGTGTGAAGTTTTTTTTGGGGGGATACTTATATTTTTAATTTTTATACTCTGTCCCTAATAGATCAGAAAAAACAAAGGGGTAATTTTATTTTTTTATTATTATTATTTACACTATAGTTTTGCATGGTAACTAGGGCTGTCTTCACTTCAGGATCCTTGGCAGTATTTGACAGTGGGGTATCTGACATTACATGAATATTCTTCAAGTTCACCTGCCCTTAATTGACCTAAATCACCTGCCGTAAGTATATAGCTTGTGATCTTATTGCTGAGGAGCAGACTTCCAGAGTCACCGTATCATAGCTGAGCACCATAGTATTCCTATTCACTATAATGGCATCTGGCAGGGAACAGGCAGGTTTCTGGCATAAATGCTGCACTGCACGTAGACTACCGGAATGGCGTGAAAGTAGATATGAGGAGAGCTATGTATGGAGAAAAGTGTCTGTTAGGTGGATACTCTCTGGCTCTCCCCACTTGGCTCAGCTTGATTTAGAGGTCTCTTCCTAGTTGCACTTTTAGCATGAAGTGAGCTCTATGAACTAGGAGTCTGACACATGGGAGCCGGTGTAGAGGATCGGAGTAGTAGTGGTCCTGATGTAGTGTAGTTGTGTCATAGTGTCCTACCTCAGGCTGTCGCTCCCTGAGGTTGGTTGCAGTGAAAGTTGTAGCACTGAAGAAAAATAAAGTCATTTTTACTAAGTGCAACATAGAACTTGAACATACATACAGTAGCAGCAGGCTTTAGTGCAATTCTTTTCTGGCACCAGCAAGGATATTGAAGCAGAATGGTTGGTGGCAATTCAGCAATTAGGTGATACTGTCCTAATGGTCATTTGATGATGAGGGTGTCTTTAGCCGTATCCCCTCACCGTACAGCAGTGTCTGTAGAAGCTAAATATAGCAGTTCACTCTTCTGTCTTTATCTTCTTAAAGGGGTTGTCCAAGTTATGAAAAAAAATATATTGTACTTTAAATCTTATGGGCAGCAATATATAACTAAGTTAAGCAAGTTTTAGGCAAAAAAAATCTCTATTTCCTCATTTCCCTGGTTCTCTTCTGGCCTTTGTTTACATGCAGTAATAACAATCTCTGCCCCTCCCCCCTCTCTGTAAAGGGAGTGAATACAAGTGCTGAGTGACATGTCTGCCTGCAGGGATACTCAGCAGCATGTTGTACGTGTAGGACTACAAGTCCCAGCTGTACAATGACACTGCTGATACACACAGGATCTCCCCCCTACCTGTACTTGTAGTTTGCATCTCCTCCAGATCAGCTTTGTGTCTGTAGGGTGAGGAGGGCAGATCCTGTGTCTCTTTACATCTGCAGCTGCTGTTGTAAAGCCTTCAGTGTGTTCTGGCTGAAGGGGTTAATGTTTTATCTGAAGGAATCCAGGGAGAGAGCAGATAGCAGCTGCGGCAGAGCAGGGGGGCGTGGCCAGTGACGTCTCATGTACAGACTGTTATCTGATCTCTGAGGCTTGTGCACGAAACACCACACAGCAGAGAGATAAGCTGACATCACAGGTCATGTGACCCTGAGTTAAATCTAAGAAACCAGCAGCTTTAGAAGCAGAAAGTGTATGGAAAAGCTGTTGTATTTGACTAGTGAGAAACCTACAAAGGACAAAAAAATAACTCGGACAACCCCTTTAAGGCTTTACTTACATTTTAGTAATGGTTCTCTCTGGATAAATTTGTAACTGGAGTAGGAGCTCTGCACTCTGCTTCCTCGCCATTCTCTCTCTAGACAGGAACTCCCCATTCTGGCAGGAAGCAGGACCAGCCCACTCCTACCAAGAGGGGAGGAACAGAGTGGTTAACCCTGTTCCTGTCAACCTTTGCCATACCTTTCTTGCTGGTAGTAATAGCCAAGAAACAAGCAGTGAAATGCAATGTATAACAATAAACAATTTGGAGTACCCCCAGGTCCTGGGTACTACATTTATTAATGACCGCTGTCTCCCTTCACCCTCAAACCATCATCATGCTGCTAATTGACAGTTTTCTCCCTTTGCACAATAATAGTGGGAGATCTCATGCACACTTCAGACTCCTAATTTGTAGCACTCACATAATATCACAATAATACCACAAGTGAGTGTCACAAAAGGATACCCTAGTAATAAATAAATGGCACACCGCTTAAATGAACTTGAGCGTCACTTCTTCATGCTGCCCTTAGTGAGGTCGGTATAGATGTGCTCACAGATGCTTTCAAACTTCAAAATGCATACACACAGTGCAGCAAAAAGGATGCTGGTTCTTCTTTTCTGTCTCTGTAAAGAACAGCATCTGTAGAAAGTCAATGGCAATAGGAAGTAACAGGATATGCATTTTGTTGCATCCTTTTTAAACTGACCTTTTTGTATTCTTGTGAAAAAACAGTACCATGATGTGAGGAGGACCTTAACATGCTCATTTCAAGGCTGTGATTTTTTTTTAGAGAATACAGATTTGTGCATTATTGCATGCTGTTTTTTAAGCTTGAACTTTGATAACTTTTGTTCACACATAGTAATGTCCTGGCATTTGAATAAAAGAGTATTAATTAGCTACGGAGAAATATTTGTCCTGTTCTATTCAAAAGACAGCTGACCTTCTTTAAAAGAGCCTAGTGTGAAATTATTTATAGAATTGGATGAACAGAGAATAGAGTGTGTGGAAAAAAACAGCTGTTGTTGCTGCGTGGGAGGAAAAGTTGGATCATTTCTCTACTGCTCAGGTGGAAAAAAATCTTGTCAAAATGCAATCTGAGATTGCAGGCTGATATCTGGTAAGCAGGGCGGTGTCCTGTGACACATTGGCAGTTAGCAGGAACCCTTCTTGCTTCTGGGACAGTATCTCATATTACCATTTTATTTGATCAAAATAAATATTAGCAGACTGGGAAAATGGATTTAGTTCCACCATAATTTTATAGATTTGAATACTAGCACACATCATTAGTGAAGTAGCTCGGGTGACCTTTCGGGAGTGTCTCAGTCCTTATTTGCTAAAAATTCTACAACTTTTTAAAGTAAAATAAATCACAGAAAAGGAATATTAGTGCACAAAAATAGATGCAAACAATATATACTGTATAAACTAAGACCTCATTCTGATATGAAAAATCTGAGACTCTTAGCCAATATATTTTGATCAAAACACATCTGTGCCCACCTACCCAGCATCACGGTGGTCTCAGGTCAGGCAGGTCATACGCTAAACCTAACCATGCCAGTGGGCATCTATATCTAGGAGCGTGGACGCCGCACACATAGGCGTGTTGCTCCTAGTAACCTCTACGTGCATACAGCAACCAATGAGAGGAGGAGCAAACACACCTATATGTACCACGCAATCAAGATGCTCAATTTGATAGGAGGAGCAAAAGTGCACAAGAATGCTACTCAAGATAAGCTAAGAGCGCATTCACACCTGAAGGTGCCACTCCCTCAGGTACATATTATAAACCAAGCAAAGCTCACAGAAACAAAAGGATAAAAAACATCCTGCATGATGTGATAATAATTGCGGATGTCAGTGGCTATATATATCAAAATAAATCACAGAAAAGGAATATTAGTGCACAAAAATAGATGCAAACAATATATACTGTATAAACTAAGACCTCATTCTGATATGATAAAATCTGAGACTCTTAGCCACTTAACTACTTAACTACTTAAACTATCAAGTTTGTAATTTCTAGAAGGATGACTTTACACATTGCGATGTTTAAAAAAAAAAAAGCCACAGTTTTTGAAAATAAAATCTAAGCATGTATTCAAAAAGAATGCAAAACATAAAGCAAGTAGTTCTACTTCTCCCTCCTTCTGGGTCCACTTCTGGCTTTGACTCCATCGCCATCAAAAACTACAGTGAGATTAAAAGAAAAAGCGATTGAAACAAAACACCAACTAATAAACATGCCGATTTATCCAGTTCAACTATATAATTTTTGAAAGTTTTAATTTTGAAAAGTGAACCTACAGGTCCCTTGATTTGTATTGGTGTGGCGCTACTAATAGTCACTGTAGATAATAGTCTAGAGTCTAGAGACTGTATTGAAACATCCTGGAGATAAGATAAGATTTACCAAGAGGGCCTCACAGCAAAACTTTGAATAGCCCCTGTCCCGTGTATTTACAAGATATGTAAAAGAGTGAAGCAAATTAGCTTTTTCTAAAATAAAAATGTCTCTGGAGCCACCACATTTAAGTCAATGTTAGATCTTAGGCCTTGACACATAATTTAAGATTATGGCCAAGCCAGTATCTTGTCTGCAGACAACTGATTTGGGTTGATTGCCCCTCATGAGTTCAAAGCAGAGAGAACTGAAAGCTGGGTGAGATGCCTCTGTAGGAGACCGTAGGATACTATTTCTCCTTGTAGGGAGCACTTACTAGGTGTAAGGTGTCTCATAGGCAATGCTCCTCTAGGAAAATGTATGCCAATTAGCTTTCTCTCAAAAAGAAAAAACCCTGAAAGCTGTACCTCTGGAGCCACCAGTTGTAAGGTAGCCTATAAGTCAATCTTTGACCTTGAGACATAATTTAGAATTATAGCCAAGCCAGTACTTCATCAGCAGACAGCTGTTTCGGAGTGATTGCCCCTCATCAGTTCAGAGCAGAGAGAACTGACTTAGCTAGGTGAAAGGTTAGAATTAGAAACTTAGAGTGAGGTACCCTTACTGACTGAGATGTGGTAAAAACACTAGAAATGTTGTTTATGTGGATATACAGAATCAGCATGACCTGATAAATGGTCTGAAAATGCTAGGACAATGGTACCACTCACCATATTTTTTCGATAATAATTTATACAAGTAAACATGGTCATATTTTTGGTGCAATTTGGGTATTTTTTTAAATAAATTTCTGATTTTGGCGAAAATGAGAGGTCTAGGTTTAGCATTTATTCTAGGTTGATATTAATAAATTAAACATTTTACATGAAAAATTACAGTATACTTTATAAGTAACATAGTAACATAGTTTATAAGGCTGAAAAAAGACATCTATCCATCCAGTTCGGCCTGTTATCCTGCAAGTTGATCCAGAGGAAGGTAAAAAAAAACCCTGTGAGGTAGAAGCCAATCAGAATTACTCCCTGGATCAACGACCCCTCTCTAGTAACTATAACCTGTAATATTGTTACTCTCCAGAAATACATCCAGGCCCCTCTTGAACTCTTTTAGTGAACTTACCATCACCACCTCCTTAGGCATAGAATTCCATAGTCTCACTGCTCTTACCGTAAGGAATCCTCTTCTATGTTTGTGTACAAAACTTCTTTCCTCCAGACGCAGAGGATGTCCCCTCGTCACAGTCACAGTCCTGGGGATAAATAGATGATGGGAGAGATCTCTGTACTGACCTCTGATATATTTATACATAGTTATTAGATCTGATACTGTATTGGTACGATCAGTTTATAGTATTCCTATCTATTTTTTAATACTGTTACTAACAGCAATTATACCAATTCTCCCATAACGATTCTCCCATAAAAAAACTAAACTGTAAAGTTTCATCATTAAAACCAATACAAATTCCACAAAAAAGTGATGTTTTCAGAAGAGCTTTTGTGCGCTATTAGGGCATCCATATAGCCTAACAGAAAACCTAGATGTCCATGTCTGTATACTTCCTTATATATGAGCAGTTGTCAGCAGATGTCTGTTAGTTTTATTTAATTGGACAAACATATTGACAGTGGATCAACAAGAGGAGATTACATTGTCAAGTGTTACTACATTCTTTACATGTGAAGGGTAATAAATCTGTGAACGCTAATACGTTTTGTGTTTAGATTATATTTCCCAAGATTTCCATATATTTCTTACAGGTTTAATATACTATTATCCTTATTGTTTTATAATATTTTTGTGTTATTAGAAAGCAGGGTAAAATCCTAGCATACATTATATAAAAAAGTGATCTTCAATTTCAATTTCCAGAAATGTTTTGAATGACAGCTACCATTATGATGGTGACAAAAAAACTATTGGAATATAGGACATTTCTATTACTATTATTATTACTATTTTCTTTGGTAATCCTTCAGAGTTTA
Organism: Rhinella marina; assembly: GCA_900303285.1. Classification (NCBI taxonomy): domain Eukaryota; kingdom Metazoa; phylum Chordata; class Amphibia; order Anura; family Bufonidae; genus Rhinella; species Rhinella marina. Next base: position 59,301 of record ONZH01009326.1, on the reverse strand, counting down.
TGACATGTTTATCTTCAATCAAAATCAGAAACTTCCACTGAAATAGGGCTCCTTTTCCAACACAAATAGAAATCAAAGAACAAAATGGAAGTCTAATACATCAGAGACGAAAAAAAGGTGGAAAAAGGGTCAACACTGATTTTTTTTTATTACTATAAAAGTACCTACTATACTGATTTTGAAAGGAATATACTCTAACACAGATTAAAGGGGTTATCCGATGACTAATGTAATAAATGAAGATCAGACATCATATAGTGCATGACGGCCTCTTCCTAACAAAGCTAGAACCAGCCCTGTACCTCACATGGATCCAGAGATCTCCCCATTTATTGCTCTGCTAGATTTATATCAAGCTGGCAGCTCAAGGGGAGTGTATTTTCTGCTGCAGCTAAGGGAGCGTGTCCATGTTCTTCCTATGACAGCTCAGGAGGCGTGTCCATATTCTCCCTATCACAGCTCAGGAGGCAGTTGAACGATGAAACTGAGCATGTGCGGTCTTCTCAGTGAGCAGGTCAAATAAATAAAAGAAAAAACAAACAGCAGGTGGTGCTATACAGATACATTTTATTGAATAATTCAGTGGCTATTCTACATTTTTAATTACTTACAATTACAAAAGTATTCAGATCCAGGTGCTGGTTTGAAAACCGTAGGATATTTTTCATGGGACAACGACAACCTGAAATATGTAAATACCCCTCAAATCAAAAAATATAATAAATTTTAAAGTATATCGTTTCAAACTCAGTGTCCATAAGTGCAGAGATGCAATATCAAACTGATAAAATACAGTCACAAGAAGAAGTACCAGTAAATAGAACTTGTTCGAGACAATGCTACTTTTCTGTATATTATTGTCACGACCATACATAATTTTCTTAACATTAAAAATTGCAGAACCACTAATTATCATCATTATTTTCATGTTTGAAAAAATATTGGAAGAAATCATTTTGATGCATTCTAATATTTAGCTAATTAAATCCACTGACTGCACAAATTCAAATTACCATGTTGCCGTAACTTTCCATAAGTCTGGCCGATCTGTGTTTTTCTTGAGCTCCCTGGTGAAAGGTATATGAAATTGCTTTGGTCAAGTACATGGAAATTATTAGGACCTGTGCTGGATACCGGAGAGTTCATTACAACTTATATTATTTCTATAAAGAAATATAAAACATTAGAAATTTAGAGAGTTAGTTCTAAAGGCTCTTTTACACTGCTTGATTGTCCGGCAGATTATCGAGGACGAACATTGGATAATGTGTACATGTAAGGTGCTGCGCCAGATCTTCAATCAACATTGGCGGCCGCTAGCTCTTTGCGATCAAATAGATGAGGTAAATGTTGTTTTTTTAAAAAATTTTTTAAAGTTACACTGTAATATCAATGTCAGATGCCGCGATCAGCTATGAACGCAGCATCTAAGGGGTACAATGATGGGTTGTGGCGCAATTGCCACTCCCTGTCATTGCACCCACTACTTTGCGCTTTGTGATGATGTAATTGAATTTTATAAATAGAATTTTGGAATACTACGCTTATCAATAATAGTTACCCCTGAAATCTTCATCAGAGCACAATGCTTAGGCATTCATTCCTTGATCTACAACTGTGAAAAATATAGAAGTATGAATGCCTTCCTTTTTTTAAATTTTTTTAAAAGATGCTCTGAGTAGAAGTCATTTTCCATAGGATTGGGGTGCCTAGGGCCTACCAGTAAAATTCACTCCGGGGGCCCACTGTAAAGCTGCATGCAAATACTACCTGCTCATACAGCAGCGAGATGCTAGATGATGATGGATTATGGGGTTGACTGCAGTAACTTCAAGAGGACAGGTCCCTAGGCAAAGAAGACACCGGGTTGTCTGACTGTCTGACTGTGCCTAGAAGTCATCTCAGCCACCCAATGTGTCTATAATTATAAACTAGGTACTTTGTTTTTCATATGACAATAAGTTGGTTGAGGTGCTCTATGCTGCCTATCTATATGCAGTGCAGCCAGTCTACTTTACTATGTACCAGTGTGCGCAGGGGGTGGGCCAGTCCGAGCCTACAACATGAACATGCCTGTTGTTTCTGGTCTGGTTTTCTAGGTTTAAACTATGGTGGTGGCAGCAGCAGCCATACAAACTGGAACATGATGGTAGTATGGCAAACAAAGGCAGGGTAGAGTTGGTGATAAATAGCCATCCTTAGCGTGGACCTAGTTCTTTCAATGATAGTTAATCACGGCCAGTGTTATTGTCGTCATCATCATCAACCTCATCCTCCTGCACTTCCTCCTTCTGCTGCTCCTTCTCCTCCAGTAGTAGCGCCTCCTTCTCTACTTCTTCCTGTATGGGACTTTCTCATGTTAGATCTCCAAAAGCTACAGGGCAGCCAGCAAGATGCTGGAACTTTCTTGTTTTACCATCCCTTGTTGCATCATCATGAGAGTTTGCTCTAATATAAACATCAGGGGGATGATATTGTTGATGCTGCAGTTGTCTCTATTGACAAATCTGAAGGCCTGAGTACACAACATACATCCCTGATGAGCTACCACTTCCTGACCTCAAAACAACACATGCTCCTTGTTCAGGTGGTCTGGTGCATGATAAAATCATTACCCGATTTATGCTGCTTGGACAGACGCACTAGCATATGCAAGGTGGAATTCCAGTTAGTTGGAATGTTGCGGATCAAGCAGTGCAATGGCATACCATTCTTTTGCCTGTACTATTAAAACATAAAGGTATTTATCCCATACAGTGAATGTTTTATTGGAAGAAAAAAATCAAAAAGGCAGATTCACAGTTTTTCCTCTCTTTACCTTTCAAGAAAATTAAATAAAAAGGTCATACATACTCAAAAATAGTATGAATAAAAACTACAGATTGTACCACAAAAAGTGAGCCATCAACCAGCTCTATAGACTCAATTATAAAAAAAAAGTTATGGGGGTAAGAATATGTTAATGCAAAAAAAGATACATTTTTTCAAAGTTTTTATTGTTAAAAAATGACATAAAAGAAAAACCTATTTCAATGTGTTATTTCTGTAATCGTACTGAACTGGAGAATGAAGGTAACAAGTCAGTTTTACCACATAGGGAAAGCTGTAAAAATGAAACCAGTGAAACTTTGGCGGAAACATCCCATTTGGAATTATTTTCCAGCTTCCCATTAAATTATATGCAGTGTTAAATGATGTCATTAAAAAGTGAAACATCCCACAAAAAAAAAAGTCCCTCATATTGCTATGTGAATGGAAAAATAAAAAAGGTATGGCTTCGAGAAGGCAGGGAGTGAAAATGAAAACACAAACACTGAAACCATAAAGATGGGAAGGTATCAATGCAGTTATTGCAGTACAATGCGTTCACTAAAACTGTATTGTTTATTTATGCAATACAATGCGTTAAATGAAACTGCTATATCGATGTACTTAAATGAACTGACATGTCCAATTACAAACAAAAGGTAAATTGAAAAGGATTTAAAGAGATACATTTAAATTTGCCCTTTTACAACAGCACTGGAAAAATGCGATGAACTGCTTAACTATGCACAGTAGCAAGATTTTTACTGTTTTTTCAGTAATTAAAAGAGGTGTCTGCGATAATACGCCCTCTTCTACCAACACAGGTATAGACACACTGAAGTACATTGATCTGCTTAATTGTAAATGGTAGCAAAACCGAAACTGTTTTTATATTTAATCTGCCCTCCAAAATCTATTTGTTGCTCCTTCCCTTCTGAGCCCTGCGGTGTGCACATACTGGGGTGTGTATGTTAACTGCAGTATCAGGGTAGTAAATTTTAGGCTTATTTTGTTGTTAACTCTTGCTGTGTTACATGGAATATTTTGCTTAAAATGCAAAATCTGCAAAAAAAATGTACAATTCTCTCTCCATTTTACTTTAATTTCTGTGGAACACCCTAATGGGTTAACAAAGTTTTAAAAAAACAGTTTTGAATCGAGGGGTGTAATTTCTAAAATATCCATTTATGGGTGGTTTCTATTATGCTAGCCTCTCAAAGTCCTTCAGAACTGAATTGGTCCTAAAAGTCAGCTTTGGAGATATGGTTTAAAAATGTGAAAAACTGCTTCTAAAATTCTAAGCCTTCTAACATTTAAAAAAATAAAATGACTTTTAAAAATGATGCCAACATAAAGTACAGACTTGTCTTATAAGCAGAGTAATTCAAATTTAGAAAATTGCAAACTTCTCCACATTTTCTACAAATTGTGGATTTTTAGTAAAGTAAAACATATTAACACAAATTTACCACTAACATGAAGTATGATGTGTCATGGAAAAAACAATCTCATAATGGCTTGTATAAGTAAAAACACTTTTTTAAAATAAGTAAAAACACACCAAAGTTATTACCACATAAAGTGACACATGTCAGATTTGCTAAATTAGGCTTGGTCGATGCAAAGCATCCGAAGCGGAATTCTGTCTGAAGTTTAGGGAAACTTCGATTCTAAACAAATCCGAATTTCCTCATGCTTCGTGGTAAAATCAATTTTCCTAAAATGGCAGCTGCACGTGTTAGAAAGTGAAAGTAAGTGTAGAGGAGACAAGCCCGGGATTGCGAGATCAACCGTAATGCTGTTCAGCCAGCCAATCCGCAGATAGCCATCCCCCTACAAAACCCTGATCCTGCTTGATCGCCGCTATTTTCCTGTGAGTTGAGCACAGGGAGAGATGTGATAATATGCTCCTGCACTGGGGACAGTGTTGCTGCAAACAGAGAGTGTAGGACAATATTGGAGAGGGAGAGTGCTGGAAGACTGCAGGGACAGCATGGGAGACTGCTGAACTACAGACTCTGCTACAATTTATCGCTGTGTACATAACTGTGCAGTGCACCAAGAGTCATAGCTAATCCATTCTATTAGTTGTGGAGTTATTGTGCTGTCAGTATTACAGGCATGTCTAATTTATTGCCATGTACCGTACATAAGTGTGCAGTGCACTAATATTCATAGTTAATCCGTTCTGTTAACTCTTGAGTTACTGTGTATCAGTATTAGAGTCCACTGTTACTTTTAGGAAGATTGGCCTCAGTATACCTTATTTATAGCAATTTGTGACTAATTAATTCGTAACAAACCAAATTTCTTGTCGAACTTTGGCAAAGCTGCCTAATCAAATTTTTTAAAACTTCGCTTATCTCTAGTTTTGAAGGTAAAAACCCTCTTTGTCGTAAAGGTGTTTAAGGAGTTTTCTTGGAGTAAAATATGGATGACCTATCCTGAGGATAAGCCACAAATAGTGATGAGGGAATTTCTTGAAATTCAATTTGTATTCAATTCCTCCGAATCAGTCAGATGCTTCTATTCTGGTCTAAATAAATTTGACACAAATTGAAAGTTCTCCAGTTGAAAGTTGTGGATGACTTTCTGGGGTTTCCTAAGACTGTATGCTCCTTAACGCTAAAACAGCTTTAGTAAAATGACAATGACATATATGACTGGGTAAATGGGTAAAAACATGGCTGCTGGTTAAAACACAAACTGTATTTTAGGATTTTTTTTAAAGCGTTTTTTAGAAGAAAAAAAAAGGTCCAAAAAATGTTTGCTTTTTGGTGGCAAATGCCTGATGGTGTGTAGACACATACACTGCTTGGGGTCATTTGATCCTCCTTTTTCATCTTTCCCGTCTTCTGATTCAGATTTGGATTTGACTGAATTTGAATATTTTAGAATTGATTCGCTTATCTCTAGTCATAAATATCTGATCAGTGGGATTTTGATTCCAGGCACCCCTGCTCACCTGCTATTTGAAGAGGTTGCTGCCCTTGGTGCTCTAGGCCACTCTATCTAGGCTGGTGACGTCACACTCCTTGGTCACGTGGCCAGGTGCAGCACAGTCACATTTAATTGAATGGGCCTGGGCTGCGATACCAAGCACAACTGCTAAACAATATGCAACGCTGAGGATAGATCAATATAAATAAAGTGGACAACCCCTTTAAGTCTGCTGTATATTTCCTGAGTTGTTACCTTTCTATGGATTTCCTGAGTTCTCTGCCCTGTCCCTGGCTGTGTAACATTGATTCTGTTGGAGCTTTGTATGTTCTGTCTCTGTCTACCTTCTGTGAAGGAGCTTCTGATTGGTTTTCCCCTCGTCCTGTTCCTGATTTTTTTTTTTGCCTGTTAATGTCTGACTTCAGTCCAAGTTCTGTTTGTCATTCTCTTGTGTCCATTCCGTGTCTGTCAATGAAGTCCCAAATTCTAATTCTTGTCTGATCTACCTTGCTAAGTTCCTGTGTCTGAACCTGTTGTGCCTGAACTGTTTTCTAGAGTCCTATGCCTGTTCTGTCTTCTCCTCATGCATCTACTATGTGTGAACTGTGTCCTGAACTCTGTTCTGTGGATTTGGCATGTTCTTTGCCTGTTCTCTGGTGGTTGTTCCTTGTTAGAACATGACAATATTTAGAGATAATCACATAAACTAAAATGAAATGCAACTTTGCGAATACATTGCTTACTTGTCTAATACTGGTATGGAGTTACAGTATGTGGTTGCCAGTAGCCCATATGAAAACTTGATATCAGATACAGCCCTAAGAGCTTTGTTGATCTCCAGTGCACCCCGCTGTACTCTATCCCGTGGGAGTCCTTTCTACATTAGTTTACTTGACAGCGTTGAAAGACTACACTTCAAAGAATGCAGATAACCAAAGGAATCTCCGTAAAGACACTGAACAAGCAGTTGCTGGGTTATGTACACTCAGTAGTCTGCATAACTGTTACATAATACATTTAAAGAGGCTCTGTCACTTGGTTGTAACCAAGTATGTAGTAACCATGTATATTTTTACATAAGTTACTAGGGCCAGTTTAGATAATCTTTCACATACCTGAATTGCAGAGTAGAGCGCAGCCGTTTTTGAGAAATTAAAAGTTTTAAAAATATGCTAATTAGGCTTCGGAGCGGGGCGGGCTCTATCCTCTAGAGCACTGCATCTTCACCGCCCTCCCGGGTCCGATGCACACCCCCTTGGCCCTAATCCAACCCCTCCTTAGCCTGATTGACAGCGCTAGACCATTAGAGGAGGAATGGAAGCGCTTGCAGTGCGCATGCAGAGGAATGGAAGCGCTTGCAGTGCATGCGCCGCCTAAGTACTACGGCGCAGGCGAACGGTCTAGCGCTGTCAATCAGGATAAGGAGGGGTTGGATTAGGGCCAGGGGGGCGTTCATCGGACCCGGGAGGGCGGTGAAGATGCGGTGCTCCAGAGGATAGAGCCCGCCCCGCTCCGAAGCCTAATTAGCATATTTTGAAAATTTATGAAAGACTGGCATTTTCCGTCAGTCTTTGACAGCTCCTGTGCTGCTAGAGGATGCGCTGCATCATAAATTAGGAACATCTTTCAACTGTCCGTGCGCCTAAATTGAATTCTATATTAATGTCAAAATCAAATGTAATTTACGCATATGTATATTTACTTTACATAGTTCATATCCATCGATTTCAACCATGGTAAGGGAGAGGCTGTACGAGTGTCCTGAATATAGCGGAGCATACTTACTTGGCTATTTTTGGGACTGCCACAGAAGTGACTGGATTAACTATTTATGTGTGGCAATTGCAGCGACCTGGAGGAGAGGAATAAAGGATGGGAGTGGTGGTAGTAGACATACTGGTGGAAGTAGTGCTCAACATTGACAATGGCAATCTCCACTCTGGAGCTCCTTAGGGACGTGCATTGACTGGAGGACGCACTCTTTTTCCCTTAGGGCACATCCTGATATTGGGACTCATACTTAGTGGTAGTTGGGGTGCTTTTGATGGTAGATGGTTTGGTAGGATGCAAAGACCAGCAAATGCTAAAAATAATAACCATATTGATTGTGATAATTACGGATTCTTTTTACCGAATTTTGATGATAGTGGTGCAGTAAAAATAGCAGCAAAAGGCATGGTTCCAAGGTATGTCACAGTGCAATCCTCTCCCAATAGCAGCATATAGACAGCAACAAATAATGGTTGCTGTGGTGCTCCCTCTCTATCAAGATACTTTTCAGTCTCTCAACAGAACCAAGGGAATGCAATGATTTTTCATTGTAACCCCTTCTGAAATTCCTGAGCTGAGGCATGCAGAACTAAGAAACAGGTGGACAATCCGTCTCAAACTTTGGTAGGATACTCTTTTCAATTTTGGCTTGTGGGTTCAAGACCTAGGATGTCTGGCCTCTTTCCTTCAGGAGTACTCTAATAGTAGTGTTGCTTCACCATCTCAACATCTTCTTCTGGTCACTCAATAGTCTGGCAGAGTCTCTTCTTCTACGCACTGATCCCCAGCTGCAGAACACTCCATATACTTAATCCGAAGGTGCCTCGTTCAAAACTTCGGAATAATACTGTACGGAGATCTATCTCCGTACAGTATTAGAATGTATAGGCTCCAATGAGCTGAAGTAAGTTATTCACGAAGTCACTCGTGACTTCGTTGAATAACTTTGGTAGTTGACTTTTAAAGTAGAAAAACTTTAAACCAAAATCGCCTTCCGTTCTGAGGTACTAGTCCCGTGCACCCAGTCGCGAGCAGCACATGCACAGTGAGCACCATAGACCCAGAAATGTGTCCTGTCTTTTAGCTCTTTTTGGTCACATATCCTGAAACTGGATGGAATAGAGGAAGAGTTCAGAATAGATGCAGATGTCTCCTTCCTCACCCTTACTCTTGATTCAACATAAGTTGACTAGCTTTTATAAAAAACAAAAAACACAACATGATTTTGTGATACTATGCCAAGAGATTTCTATTCTGTATCTGTCTATGTGCGGCCACCTGGTGGTTGTGCTGTGAATTGCAGCTTGTCAAGCATTAATTTACTGAATATTTTATTGGAGTTCTTAACCAAAAGATAAGGATGGACACTTTCTGGATTAGGAATATGAGGAAAATTGATACAGAAAAATACATAAAGTGCATATATTGTATAGCATGTGTACTGGATATAAAGGACAGAATGATAAACAATGTCATTAATGGAATGGACGGATCACAGTACCAAGACAGATTTTGGTTTACCATAATCAATTTGGAAAAAAAAAAACTTCTTAGGAAAGATATCATTACATTGTAAATATATACTGTATGAATACAATACAGAGATCTCCTCCATGATCTTCTCATACCTAGACCTGCAATCAGGACGAGAGGACATCTTCTACCTCTAGAGGCTTCACTGTCACCATAGATCTGATTCTTTACTGTAAGAGCAATGAAACTATACAGCTGTGATGGCTAACCTTCAGCACTCCAGCTGTGGTAAAACTACGACTCCCAAGATGCACACTTGCTTGGCTGTTCTCAGAACTGCACAGAAATGAATGGAGCATGCTGGAAGTCGTAGTTTAGTCGAGTTTAGCCATCACTGCTATAGAGCTTTCTGCCAGAGGATGTTGTAATGATAGATTCATTGTACAAGTTCAAGAAGGGATTAGATGTAATACAGTGACCCTCAAGACACAATGGCCTCAGGACACAATATTTTCAACATATTATGGTCTTTTCTGACCCATCGTAAGTTGCATCTAGACTCAACATACAATGTCTCAGACTGAGATCCAACCAATCAAGGTTACTTCTCTGTTAAAATATCTGTATTAGTTGCTAGTTATGAGATATCCCTGACTGTTATATGTAAGGACTTGTTTTATCTGTCTTAGTTATCTGCTTATTTTTCTGAAATCTTCATTTTCTCTTATCTTAGTAACATAGTAACATAGTTTTGTAACAGCGGCTGCTGTGTGCCGCTGTACCCCTGCTTACCGCTGCTGTCCTCGGCGTCGTGTCCAGCGGTGAGCTGCTGCTTGTGGTTCCGTTCTTCGGTGCAGTCCTGAGCTCTGGCTGTGTAAGTGCTGTTGCACTATGATCCACTCCAGAGTTTCCATCCAGCCCTGTATTACATCACTCTCTCTGGGCTGGAGCTGGTTAGGTCATGTGCTTGACCATGTGACCATGTTGGGTCATGTGGGTTGTTCACGTGTCCTCATTGACCAACCCTGGACCTATTTAAGTTGCTCAGCCCTCTCCCAAGATGCCTCAGAATCAAGGTCCTACTCTTGCTTTAGGTTCTGCTTTATCCTGTTGATGTTCCTGTGTGCTGACCTCCGCTTGTATTACCAGACTCCGCTACTCGCCTGATCCCTGCCTGCCTGCGTTGTCTCTCTCGTTGCTGATCCGGATTGCCTGACTTCGTACCTGTGCCGCCTGCCCTGACCCATTGCCTGTCTGACCTCGTCTCTGCCTTATCCTTCGGTTCTGCTAGTTGCTCCTGGTAACGACCCGGCCTGCTGACCACCACTACTCTGCTAGTACCTTTGCGAGTATCTCTTGGTCCGTCTCGACCAGCTGCCTCGTGTTCCGACCCTCCTCAAGAGGTAGCGACCTGTTATTCCCCTCAAAATGTCTATCCCCACTATCAGGGGTATTGTGAAGAGCGAGGGGTTTTACTTAGACAACGCCCTTAGAGGAGGTAGGGCACGAGGCACAGTGGGTCCACATCCACTGGTCCGTGACAAGTTTATAAGCCCAAAAAAAGACATCTGTCTATCCAGTTCGTCCTGTTATCCTGCAAGTTGATCCAGAGGAAGGCAAAAAACCCCTGTGAGGTAGAAGCCAATTTTCCCCACTTTAGGGGAAAAAATTAATCCCCGACTCCAATCAGGTAATCAGAATAACTCCCTGGATCAACGACCCATCTCTAGTAACTATAACCTGTAATATTATTACCCTCCAGAAATACATCCAGGCCCTTCTTGAACTCTTTTAGTGAACTTACCATCACCACCTCTTCAGGCAGAGAGTTCCATAGTCTCACTGCTCTTACTGTAAAGGATCCTCTTCTATGTTTGTGTACAAACCTTCTTTCCTCCAGACGCAGAGGATGTCCCCTCGTCACAGTCCTGGGGATAAATAGATGATGGGACAGATCTCTGTACTGACCCCTGATATATTTATACATTATATTATTTATTAGATCTTATTTATTAGATATATTAGTTATTAGATCTCCTCTTAGTCGTCTTTTTTCTAAAATGAATAACCCTAATTTTGATAATCTTTCTGGGTACTGTAGTCCACCCATTCCAGTTATTACTTTAGTTGCCCTCCTCTGAACCCTCTACAGCTCTGCTATGTCTGCCTTGTTCACAGGAGCCCAGAACTGTACACAGTACTCCATGTGAGGTCTGACTAGTGATTTGTAAAGTGGCAGGACTATGTTCTCATCACCGCCATCTATGCCTCTGCCTTGGCAGCAGCTGTCTGACACTGGTTTCTACAGCTTAGTTTGCTGTACACTAAAATTCCTAGGTCCTTTTCCATGTCAGTGTTACCCAGTGTTTTAGCATTTAGTATGTACTGGTGACTTGCATTATCCCTTCCCATATGCATAACCTTACATTTGTCAGTGTTAAACCTCATCTGCCACTTCTCTGCCCAGGCCTCCAGTCTATCCAGATTTATCTGTAGCAGTGTACTGTCCTTTTCTGTGTTCATTACTTTACACAGTTTAGTGTCATCTGCAAAAATTGATATTTTACTGTGTAAGCCTTCTACCAGATCATTAATAAATATTGAAGAGAATAGGGCCAGTACTGACCCCTGTGGTACCCCACTAGTGACAGTAACTCCTCCAGTACTGACCCTTGTGGTACCCCACTAGTGACAGTGACCCAATCTGAGTATGCACCGTTAATAACCACCCTCTGTTTTCTATCACTGAGCCAGTTACTTACCCACATACAGACATTATCCCCCAGGCCAAGCATTCTCATTTTATATACTAACCTTTTATGCGGTATAGTGTCAAATGCTTTGGAGAAGTCCAGATATACGACATCCATTGATTCGCCGCGGTCAAGTCTAGAACTTACCTCCTCATAGAAACTGATTAAATTAGTTTGACATGACCGATCCCTCATAAAGCCATGTTGATATGATGTTATTTGCTTATTTTCATTGAGGTACTCCAAGATAGCATCTCTTAGAAAACCCTCAAACAGTTTACCCACGACAGATGTTAAACTTACCGGCCTATAGTTTCCAGGCTCTGTTTTTGGACTGAATATTGGCACCACGTTGTCTCTGCGCCAATCCTGTGGAACCCTCCCTGTCACTATAGAGTCCAGAAATAAGGGTCTGGTAAGGGTGTATGCCATCCGGTCCTGCGATTTGTCTATTTTAATCTTTTTAAGACGTCGCTGTACTTCTTCCTGGGTCAGACAGGGCACTTTTAAAGGGGAATTTACTTTTATATTCTGCATTACATCTGACAGTTTATTTTCCTCAGTGAATACAGTGGAGAAAAAGATATTTAATAGCTTTGCTTTCTCCTAATCGCTCTCTGCAACTCCCCCCTCATTACTCTGTAAGGGGCCGACACCTTCAGGTTTATACTTTTTACTATTTATATAATTGAAGAACATTTTAGGGTTAGTTTTACTCTCTTTGGCGATTAATCTCTCGGTCTCTAGTCTTGCTGCTTTTATTTGTCTTTTACATATTCTATTTCTTGGATGACATTTTGGGGCTTTGAATCAATTACTCAACTTACAATGGTTTCAACATACAGTGGTTGTCCTGGAACCAATTAATATTGTATCTTGAGGGACTACTGTATTACAAGTTACGTGTACCAGATTTCTGGAGATTGGATGTTGATCCATAGATTAATACTGATTGCCATGATTCAAACCGGGAAGGAATGTCCTCCCCCTAATTTTGGGCAATTGCCATGTGTCCCTTGGTGGGTTTTGACTTCCATTAGATCAACACAGTAAAATAAGGGGCAGGTTATGAGACAATCTGGGCGGCTGCCCATGGCATGAAGCTTCTTGGGGGCCCATGGAAACATGTCACCAATATAATTTGTACCATTCTGTGTCCAGGGGTGCATCTAGCCTTTCTGCTGCCTGAGGCGAAAACTGAGATGACCCCGCCCCCATGTCAGATTCTCAACTTAACCCTTATCCTCTAGCCTTACAGTTAAAGGAATACTTGGAAAACATTGCATATAGTGCTACAAAACATAATGGTTAATATAGCGATACTGTTGAATATGAAAACACTCATTGCCCAAGGCCTTTCTACTGCTCTCACTTGTCCCTACCTTGTGATGCCTGAGGCAATCTCCTCACCTGGCCTCATTGGCAGTGCACCCCTGTCTGTGTCCAGTATCCCTCCTGCAAAAGCCCCACATCTGTCCTGCATCCTACAGCTTATCAAGCCAGAGCTAGAAAGTCAGACTACTTTGCAGCAGCAATAGGCTGGCTGTGTAGGTGACGTCTGTTACTGCTGGCAAGCTGTCTCAGTGCTGTCACTACCTAGGACGCCGGAGAAAGTCTACCCACACCGTGCTACCTTGCTTCTGCTGCACATACCTGGTTGCCAGAGAGTGACAGATGACAGTTTTATGTCGCCTCCTCCTGCATACAAGATCTGAGCTCAGGGTGCAGAGTGTCCTCTAATAGTACGGCATGCATGTAGTGCTGAGACTGTGAGCTGCGATGAAAGGGAGACAGCTGGGTTATGGATTTATGGCTCCCACTCTCACTCAGATCAGCAGCACTTAAATGAAGGTAGTCTGCCCCCCTACATAGGTGACAAGATTTCCAAGGTATAGTATGGTTTTCTGTGTGAGCGATTGCATACTTTTTATATGGGCATCAGATATGTACTTACAATAAATCATTTTCTGCTAGTAGTGGATGACAGCAGGGCCGGTTCTGAGACAAAAACTGAAATGGCACCCCCTGCCGTTCCAAATTCTCACTCCAGCCCATTCGCTACCAGCCCTACTGTTAAAAACATATGAGGATGGACATGACATACAGTGTTACGAAACATAAAGGACAAAACATACCTCTTCTGTGACGTTGATGTTCTTTATCCTCATCTTCTGCATTTGGACCAGACCACCTTGATGGCTTCTTTTAGCCATGTCTCATTTCTCACTTTTTGATCTTCCTCTTCCCTCCTGGAGCCCTAACATTGTCATCCTGCTGCTACCCCCAATACGGTGCTTGCTGTGCTCCCCAATGCTTCCAAATACTGCAAAAATAACAATGCCATACAGATAGTCCCCCCTATAGTAATAGCGCTCCTAGCACTCTCAATAGTAATAGTCTGCTGTAGAGTACCCCCAATAGCAACCCCATTAGTATTAATCTCCTCCATATTGTGCCTAATAATGATGCCCCCACAGTATCCCTAATATTAATAATGCCCCTATAGGGCCCCTATAATAAGGCCCTCGTATAAGTCACCCCTTTAGATGGCCTTATGTGAGAAATTGCATGCCCAGCCTTGGGGTTCATCTTAGGCTCTGGTCACATTTAGGACACTTATGGCCGTTTTACACCTGACATTTTCATCCTGGAACGATCATCAATAAAAAGTCAATCAGCATTCATTTTACACAAGCCGGTGCATACAGTATAGGAGATTAAAGATTTTCAGTGCGATCATTAGGTCCCCATACAGTTCACACATTTTTGGCAGCACCCCCCGTTTTGTATTGACTAAATGTGATCCGCTGATTGTAATTACACAGGACAGTGATCTGGGGCGAGTGTTATAAGCACTTAATTCAACTGAATATTAGTAGATGTAGATGTGCCTTTAAACAGAGCCAACAGGATACTGATGGCAGGGATCAGGTAAGTATGATTACCACCATTATTTCCGGTAACGCTGGGTGACTTGAAGACTAGGTCCCGAGGGGGTGAACAACTCATTCAAAAGGCTGATAAGTAAATAACAAATATACAGCATCTCTGTGTGTAGCTGCCATGCATATGTGTGCTGGTAGTGAGTGCATGTTGTTAGGTAGGAAGCATATAAACATTTTTCCTTCCTCTGGATCAACTTGCAGGATAACAGGCCGAAATGGATGGACAGAGGGCTTTTTTCAGCCTTATAAACTATGTTACCGTGTTACATAGTATCTACAGTTAAGTACAGTGGGGAAAAAAGTATTTAGTCAGCCACTAATTGTGCAAGTTCTCCCACTTAATAAGATGAGAGAGGCCTGTAATTGACATCATAGGTAGACCTCAACTATGAGAGACAAAATGAGAAAACAAATCCAGAAAATCACACTGTCTGATTTTTAAAGAATCTATTTACAAATTATGGTGGAAAATAAGTATTTGGTCACCTACAAGCAAGCAAGATTTCTGGCTCTCACAGATCTGTAACTTCTTCTTTAAGAGGCTCCTCTGTCCTTCACTCATTACCTGTAGTAATGGCATCTGGTTGAACTTGTTATCAGTATAAAAGACACCTGTCCACAACCTCAAACAGTCACACTCCACATGGTGAAGACCAAAGAGCTATCGAATGACACCAGAAACAAAATTGTAGAGCTGCACCAGGCTGGGAAGACTGAATCTTCAATAGGCAAGCAGCTTGATGTGAAGAAATCAACTGTGGGAGCAATAATTAGAAAATGGAAGACATACAAGACCACTGATAATCTACCTCGATCAGGGGCTCCACGCAAGATCTCACCCTGTGCGGTCAAAATGATCACACGAACTGTGAGCAAAAATCCCAGAACCACACGAGGGGACCTAGTGAATGACCTGCATAAAGCTGGGACCAACGTAACAAAGGCTACCATCAGTAACACACTACGCCGCCAGGGACTCAGATCCTGCAGTGCCAGATGTGTCCCCCTGCTTAAGCCAGTACATATGCGGGCCCGTCTGAAGTTTGCTAGAAAGCATTTGGATGTTCCAGAAGAGTGTTGGGAGAATGTCATATGGTCAGATGAAACCAAAATAGAACGGTTTGGTAGAAACACAACTTGTTGTGTTTGGAGGAGAGTGAATGCCGAGTTGCATCCAAAGAACACCATACCTACTGTAAAGCATGGGGGTGGCAACATCATGCTTTGGGGATGTTTCTCTGCAAAGGGCCCAGGAAGACTGATCTGTGTGCAAGAAATAATGAATGGGGCCATGTATCGTGAGATTTTGAGTGTAAACCTCCTTCCATCAGCAAGGGCATTGAAGATGAAACGTGGCTGGGTCTTTCAGCATGACAATGATCCCAAGCACATCGCCAGGGCAATGAAGGAGTGCCTTCGCAAGAAGCATTTCAAGGTCCTGGAGAGGCCTAGCCATTCTCCACATCTCAACCCCATAGAAAACCTTTGGAGGGAGTTGAAAGTCTGTGTTGCCCAGCGACAGCCTCAAAACATCACTGCTCTATAGGAGATCTGGAGGAATGGGCCAACATACCACCAACAGTGTGTGCCAAACTTGTGAAGACTTACAGAAACGTTTGACCTCTGTCATTGCCAACAAAGGATATATAACAAAGTATTGAGATGAACTTTTGTTATTGACCAAATACTTATTTTCCACCATATTTTGCAAATAAATTCTTTAAAAATCAGACAATGTGATTTTCTAGATTTGTTTTCTCATTTTGTCTCTCATAGTTGAGGTCTACCTATGATGTCAATTACAGGTCTCTCTCATCTTTTTAAGTGGGAGAACTTGCACAATTGGTGGCTGACTAAATACTTCTTTTTTCCCCAGTGTATGTAGCAAGACAGAAAGTATGTGCGAGAGGGTATACAGTATATATATATATATATATATATATATATATATATATATATATATAGTAAGTTGCCATATGTGTGTGGAGTATTGTTGTATTTAGCAATGAACCCAAAAACTGCTACCAGTCTACACTTTGCTGCTAGTGACTCAAGTTACGACCGTGGAGTTGGTAACAGAAAATTCGAGTGAGCACGCCAGTGGCAGACCTAACAGAATGACCATGGTAGTACAAAGAGTAATCGACAAGCAGGGTCAAAAGCAAAGAGTGACAGACACAGTTTATGCAGTAAACGAGGGGTTAGGGACAGGGTTAATCCAGAAACAAGCCAGGACTCAGTACTAGCAATAACCAGCAATGCAATGGCAGAATAGCTAAATTGAAATGCCTTGCGTACAGGGCCTTGAAAAAGTATTGAACTTTTCCACATTTTTTCTTGTTGCACCCACAAACTTAAATGTACTTTATTAGGATTTTATGTGATAGACCAATACAAAGTAGCAAGTATGTGTGAAGTGAAAATAAAATGATACATGGTTTTTAACATTTTTAATAAATAAAAACGTGGTGTGCATTTGTATTCAGCCCCTGTACTCTGATACCCTTAAATATTCTCAGTATCACTACACCTGTTTTGTGAAGGCCTCAGAGGTTTGTTAGAGAACATTAGTGATCAAACAGCATCATCAAAACCAAGGAACATACCAGACAGGTCAGGTATAAAATTGCAGAGAAGTGTAAAGCAGGGTTAAGTTATATAAAAAATAACCCAAGCTTTGAACATCTCATGGAGCACTGTTTAATCCATCATCCGAGAATGGAAGGGCTATGGCACAAGTGCAAACTTACCAAGACATGGGCGTCCATCTAAATTGACAGGCCAGTGAAGACAATGCAATAATTACAGAAGCAGCCAAGAGGGCCATGGTCACACTGGAGGAGCTGCAGAGATCCACAGCTCAGGTGGGAGAATCTGTCCCTAGAACAACTATTAGTCATGTACTCCACAAATCTGGCCTTTATAGAAGAGTGGCAAGAAGAAAGACATTATTGAAAGCAAGCCATAAGAAGTCCTGTTTGCACTTTTGCAACAAGCCATGTAGGAGACACAGCAAATATATGGAAGAAGGTGCTCTGGTCAGGTGAGACCAAAGTTGAATTTTTTGGCCTAAACGCAACACGCTGTGTGTGGCAGAAAACTAACATGCACGTCACCCTGAACACACCATCTTCAGCGTGAAACATGGTGGTAGTAGCATCATGCTGTGGAAATGCTTTTCTTCAGCAGGGAAACCGCTGGGCTGGACTGCCTGCGACTGCGGCGGGGATCCCTTTCATTTCTATGGGATCCCCGCTACTCAGCGATTCTGGCTGCGACAAATGTCGCGTGACCAGTGTCGCCGTGTAGCCCTAGCCTAAGGGAAAACAGATTTACATTTTAAATCTTTGTCTTTAAAGAAGACCCATTAGCACAAAGTGCAATGTCACATTCTGTCCTCCTCCAGTTAGAAGGAAGATATGGAGGGGAGACTGAAGAGGTGAGATGTGGGCCACAGTCACCCTCACCTTTAACACGCTACCTGGTCTTTCAGGGCTACCAAAAACATTCAACAAAATTCAGCACAGCATGCCTATTACATTTAGTGACATTTCCACTAGTGTAGAGGTTCTCTTTCCTCTTCTTCTCCATTCAGACCAGACTGCCATGATGACTTCTTTCAGCCAAGCCTAGTCTCTGCAGAGTTTGTCACACAGACAGCTTAGATTCCTCACTTTTACATCATCCTACCACATCCTGGTGCCCCAACAGTGGATTCTTTGCCACCCCAAATACTGTGCCCTCTGTGCTCCCCAATGTTCCTAAATACTAAACTACAGAAAAAATAGTGGCCCCAGTAGTAATAATGTTCTACTGTTGTGTTCCCTGTAATAATAATGCCCACAGTAATAAAAATGCCCTCTATAGTGTCCACAAATAATAATGCTCCCTATTGTGCCTCAGTAATAATAATGCCCCTACTGTACCTCCAGCAATAATAATGTCTCACATTGTGCCTCCATCAATAATAATGCACCTATTATGCTACCGATAATAATAATGGTCCCCAATAATTACAGTTCCCAGACCCCAGTATTAAAAATGCCCCAAGTACTGCCCAGTATAATGCTCCCCATAATGCCAGCTGTTGGCCCCCCAACAAAGCCAACTATACTGCTACCAGTAATTCCTGCTATTGTTCTGCCAGGAATGCCCTGCATGGTCAGCAAGTGGGGTGGTAAAAAGAAAAACTCAAATACTCTCATTCCATGCCACTGTCTGCGGTGCAGGCCATAGGCCTCTTCTGGTCTGTAGCTTGACACTCTCCTGTTGTGGGCAGTTATGATGAAATCATGGCATTATCTGCGTCCTGGTGCGGGCACTTCTGATGAGGTCACTGCTCCGCACAAGACCTGTTGCAGGTAATATTGATGACGTCATCACTCCACAACCATCTGCACTGTTCTACTGCCTTATAGTGTAGGCTTAAGGCCTAGTGGTCTGAGGTCTATGAGGATGAACAGCAGGGCAGGGAGTCATAAATTCTGTGCCCCACCACAATATTCAACTGTATACAGTTGAATTTAGGAGGACACCTGCGGCAGCTGGCCAAGTACATAAGTACCTGATGCTACCAGCATCATTCAATGTCAATGGCTAATGCATCCCTCTGCGCTGTGGCCTACAGGGAATCTTCCCATTACAGTCAATGGCTAGTCACCCCCACAACTCATAATGGCTTTACCTTCATAAATTCCTCCTGGTATATTTTGCGGCTCAGATGCGGACCCATTCACTTAAATGAACACTGTGTGCTGTCCGCATCTGTATGTCCATTCCTATTTTTGTCCATTTTGCGGACAAGGATAGGCATTGTTACAGTGATAGTGTAAACATAACTTTCTCCCTGAAATAACTGCGCCCCCAGTGTCCCCATGTGCCAGTAAAAATGCCTCCAGTGCTCCCGTGCCATTAAGAAATGCCCCCAAGTGCCAGTAACAAATGCCCCCAGTGCCAGTAAAAATGCCCCCAGTGCCAGTAAAAATGCCCCCAGTGCTCCCATGCCATTAAGAAAAGCCCCCAAGTGCCAATGAGAAATGCCCCCAGTGCCAGTAAGAAATGCCCCCAGTGCCCCCATGTGCCAGTAACAAATGCCCCCAGTGCCCCCATGTGCCAGTATCAAGTGCCCCCATGTGACAGTAACAAATGCCCCCAGTGCCTGTAATAATGCCCCCAGTACCAGTAATAATGCCCCCAGGTGCCAGTAAAAATTCCCCGAGTGCCTGTAATAATGCCCCCAGTGCCAGTAAAATTGCCCCAGTGCCCCTATTTGCCGGTACAAATGCTCCCAGTGCCCCCCATGTGCCAGTAAAAATGCCCCCAGTGCCCCCAATAGAGCTCCCTCCGGTCCAAGACTACAACAATAAAAAAAAAAAAAAAAACCTTATACTTACCTCCATCAGGCTGGCAGCGAAGCGATGCAGGCCTCTTCCGGCCTGTGTCCCGCGCTGTACGGCTCAGGTGGCGCGATGACGTCATCGCGCCGCCTGAGCCGGCCTCTGATAGGCTGCAGGCCTAGTGCCTGCAGCCTATCAGAGGAACGGGCAGGGGAGACACCTCTCCCTCCCCTGCCGCAGTGAGGACGGCGATACAGATGACTATGGAGATGAGCGCTTCCACAATAGCTACGCCAAGATGAGCGCGACCTCTATAGCTACGCCACTGTCTGTAAGAATGTATGGTATAGGAATGTAAACAGCTGTCAGATAATGAAGGTGCTCTTTAACCATTAGAAAAATGTGTACGAAGGAAATTAGATCTGGTACCATCCTGTCAATTTATACAATATATGTCTGGTGGTACTGTCTACTTTTTCTTTATGGAATCTTCTTATATACAGGGAAGAAATGTGAGCAAAGCTGACTGAATAGTCGTCAATTCCCTGTAAAGGAGCTCTTCAGAGCATACCTGGAAAATACTTGGAACAGTTAGAAAACGGCGTTATGTCTTCTTTATTACTGGTCAACAAAATGAACTGAAACCAACAAGTACCGTATAAATAAATGGGGAAGAACACACCAAACTGACTTTACTATACAAGCTTACCAACTTACAAACAGCGCCCACTAGTTGCCCTGGAAATGAAGAACACACAGTCTTTACATATCAACTTTAAATCTACAGCATTCTCCGAATTTTCGAGTCCCAGAACATCTAGGAGGGATAGTTCAGAGGGATTCATCTATTTCGAAGGCTCTTGGGGCCCTAGAGGTAGAGTAGTTGACTTCTTCCCTCTGATTAGTCTCTGTGTCCTATGACCAAATTGTCAGAACAAGCTTAGGGTATTTTCTGCGTTGAGTATATTTAATTTTTTATTACTCTTCTTCTGAAGAGGAGGAATGCATCTCATTAAACGCGTGTAGGTCACTTGTTGACAAATTTCTTTCGGGTGAATGCTTCTGAGCTCTAATCCCATGTGACATCTGATCCACAGAAGCTCTAAATTCATCTTTCATCTCTTGTATGAAGAAGCAAACAAAGTTATTTACCCATAGAACCACATCCCTGGTAGAAGCTGGTGGTGGGGGTTATCTGAAGGGTTCTCCAGTTGACAATCCCTGCATTAGAGGAACTCTTTGACATTGGGTAGAGGTATGTTGCACTCCCTACATGCCTAGGTGTTTGCAGTGCTCTATCATAAAAATGAAGAAAAACAGGCGGCACTCACCAATAGTTTCACTGCTTTTATTCCATTACGGGTACGGCAGACATATACATCTCACACGGAGCGGACATGAAGCATCCTGCTCAACTCAGCGGCGATGGCCGTTTCGCACGTACTTGCGCTTCCTCAGGCCACGTAAAGGACGCAATAACGTCCTCTCCTATGTACAAACTAAGCCACCCCGGCGCATGCGCACATTAATGGGGTGGTAGCTTAAACATAAAACATAAAAACATAGAAAGTGCTCATAAGTCTATTATAATTACACAGAACTTTTTCAAGAAAACGCCGAAATCGTTTTTATCATTCAGTCCTAATGGACCCATTGCCTCAGTTCTCAGAATCCACTTTGCTTCCCTCCTCATTAGTGTTCTGTGTCGATCTCCCCCTTGTGGTGGACACGGTACCAGTTCAAGACCAAAAAACCTTAACACTTTAGCATCTCCATCATGTACAGTCCTGATATGCTCAATTAGACGTGGAGAACCCCTACCTGTTGAAATGGAATTAAAATGTTCTCTAAACCTTTCATTTTGGTTTCTAATAGTTTTCCCTTTATAAAACCTGCCACAATTGGAGGTAACTACATAGACCACGTAACGACTCTTGCAGGTTATGAGATCTCTAACCCTGTGTTCAACTCCTCCCACTTGTACAAATAAATTCTGGTTAATATAGGGACAATAGGAACAATTACCGCATCTGCGGTTTCCCTTAGGTGTGTAACTTCTCAACCATGTGTGTTTTACCTCTTCCTTATATCTACTATGGACCAACTTGTTCCTAAGTGTACACGTGTGTCTAAAAGTGACCAATGGTTGATCACTGATTAGGTCTTTCAAGACGTTATCCCCCAATAAAATGTCCCAATTGTTCCCTATTACCTTCTTGATTCTGTTCGCCATAGGGCTAAATTTGAAAGAGAAAGGGCAGCAAGGGGTGTCTTTTTCCTTTTTATTTTTGCTTTTTTCTCCCCTGAGTAAACCACTCCTGGGTATCTCGGAGGCTCTCTGCATGGCCACATTAAGAAATAGTCTAGGATAACCCCATGCTAATAACCTGTCTCTCAACTCAATGGCTTGTCTCTCGTAACTTGCCCCCGTAGCGGTCACTCTTTTTAGTCTGACGAACTGTCCAAAAGGGACAGCCTTTTTTACATATTGTGGATGATAACTAGAGTGGTGTAACAGGGAGTTGGTCTCCTTTGGCTTACGAAATCCCTCGGAGACCAACTCCCCACCCACCACTGAGACATCTAGGAATTCCAGTCTTGAACCCCCATACACATGGGTGAATTTCATATTCATTGTATTGCTGTCATTTAGGTACTTGACAAAACCCGCAAATTGATCCGCATTACCTGACCATACGATAAATACATCGTCAATGAATCTGGGGTATAGATGTATAAAAGACAAAAATGGGTTAACAGTGTTATACACATACTTATCCACTAATCTGGCTAGATATAGGTTTGCAAAGGTACAAGCCACTGGTGTCACCATGGCCGTCCCGAACCTCTGTCTATAGCAGGTGTTGCCAAATCTGAAAGTATTATTTTTAAGAATACATGTCAAGGCTTCTTTCACAAATTCAATGAACGTTCCACTTTTATTTGTGCCTTGCAATACTTCACAGACGGCTTCAAACCCCGCCTCCTATGGAATACGTGTATATAAACTTTCGACATCCAGGGACTCGAGTTGAAAATCCTCCCGCCACTGGAATGATTCCAGTGAGAGGAGGAGATCATTCGTGTCCCTGAGATATGCCGGTATATTTTTCAATAATGGCCTCAATAGCCAATCCACATACTTTGACAGAGGTTCGGTCACCGACCCTATCCGGGAGGGAGGGTCCACCAGTGACTTATGTATCTTTGGGAGAAAATACCAGGAAGGTTTGGCTGGATATGCAGGTAATAATTTTTCGGCCATTTTTTTTAGAAATGAAGTTACAATCCACATACTTACCTAGTAGACTTCTCACCACATTCTGTGTTCTAAACGTAGGATCATTTCCCAGTATCTCATATACATCCTTATTACCTAACTGTCTGTTAGCTTCAGCCACATAGTTTTCTCTACGCATTAGAACCACATTATCCCCCTTGTCCGCCGGTTTAACTATATAATCTTCGCGAGACTGTAACCATTTAATTGCCCTCTCTTCATTAATGGTAATGTTACTGTTACACACAGGATATATCAGGGCTTTCACTTCCTCTAAAACTTTCTTGTAGAATGTATCAATGGCACTGCCGGCGGGCAAAATGTGGAACCACCGCCCCCTGTAAACACCGATGTCCCTATGTCACACACCTCCTCCCCGTCATTGACATCTAACCCCGTCCATCTGATCAAAATTGGCAGACATACTAAAGCCTAAAGGTCCTATAGATGCTGGTTTTTCACCTTCTCTCACATCATGATCAGAGGCGGGCCTGCCTGAAAACAACCTCTGGAGGTTAAGTTTTCTCACTGCCTTAAACAGATCAATCTCAAAAAGTACCGGGTCAAACTGTTCAACTAAACCAAAGTTCAGTCCTTTTTCCAGCACTCTTACACAATCAGGGGGTAAAACATCCCCTGTTAAGTTCACCACTGTGTTATTAAACAATGTGTTTTTGATTGGGGATCCAGTTAATGTCTCCACAAGACTTGTTTCCTTTTCTGAGACTGTTTGACATTGTCTCTTCTTCCCTTTTCTCCTTTTTCTCCCACCCCTTCTTGTACCAGGCCTAAAGGGAAACTAGAATCATCCAAGTCCATTTTCTCCAAACGACCAGATGTAGATAGATCATCAGACACACTCGAGTCCGAATCTGTAGTCTAGTAGTCACTCCTAGTGCGGCGTATAGGCCGCCTCCTTCTTTTCCTGCTATTCACATTCCAATCGAACATCTTGCCGGTGTCATAATCCTGCTTATCTCTTATAAATTTTTCCATTTCAACAGGTAGGGGTTCTCCCCGTCTAATTGTGCATATCAGGACGGTACATGATGGAGATGCTAAAGTGTTAAGGTTTTTTGGTCTTGAACTGGTACCATGTCCACCACAAGGGGGAGATCGACACAGAGCACTAATGAGGAGGGAAGCAAAGTGGATTCTGAGAACTGAGGCACTGGGTCCATTAGGACTGAACGATAAAAACGATTTGGGCGTTTTCTTGTAAAAGTTCTGTGTAATTATAATAGACTTATGAGCCCTTTCTATTTTTTTTATGTTTTATGTTTAAGCTACCACCCCCGCAATGTGCCCATGCGCGGGGTGGCTTAGTTTGTACATAGGAGAGGACGTTGTTGCGTCCTTTACGTGGCCTGAGGAAGCGCAAGTACGCGCGAAACGGCCATCGCCGCTAAGTTGCGCAGGATGCTTCATGTCCGCTCCGTGTGAGATGTATATGTCTGCCGTACGCTTAATGGAATAAAAGCAGTGAAACTATCGGTGAGTGCCGCCTGTTTTTCTTCATTTTTATGATTTTGCATTGGGGACTTTAGCTGTTCCAAAGGCAGACCACCACCGGTTCACCAGCAGCCCGGGATCTCCTAGTGACACGCATGTGAATGGGGCATAGGAGTGCAGTGCCATCCCATCTGTACTTTATTGTTTAGTTTGCAGTGCTCTTTTTGGGTGTGGATTCTAAACTGGACATCAGCAAAAGTAAAACACATTGCTACTAAGGTAATAGGTATTTTGGCTCAGCCTGGAAAGTAGATTCTTATACTCTGATCAACTTTTCAGTGGAGGCAACCATAAGTAAAGCTGTGAATCTTGATACTGATATTGTATTGTTTTATACCATGTGAATATAACATTAAATTGGTTTTCCAGGTGTTTAATATTGATAAGCCTTCTTCAGGATAGGTCATCAATATCTAATTGATGGCGTCCGACACCTGGTACCCCTGCCGATCAGCTGTTTGAAGAGGTCTAGACACTCTGGTGAGTTCTGCAACCTCCTCACAGCTCACCAAGCTCAGCTCCCTTCATTGGATAGCGTCTGTACCTGGTATCGCGCCTTAGCCCCATTCACTTAAAAGGGACTGAGCTGCGCTTAGGCCATGTGACCAATGAACGAGACATCACTCCCCAGTGAGCACTGTGGTCTCTTCAGACAACTGAAAGGCGGAGGTGCCAGAATTCGGACACCCATCATTCAGATACTGATAACCTATCCTGAGGATGGGTATAAACACTTAGAAAACCCTTTCAAAGTGCTTCTGGTGTGTCCAGATATAGACTTCCTAAAGCTCTTTCTACAGAAGAATATTAAATTTCACAAGTGGATAGGGCATAACTGTTAGATCGATTGGGGTCTGAGTACTGTCCGCCATTTAAATGGAGTGGTGGTGTCACAACAGGGAAACAAGGGATAGTGTGCCCTGTCTGAACCCCACCTCTTTCCCTGCCTACTTACAGTAGATGCCCTAGGCGACAAAACCGTAACTTGGAGACGGTCCCTATGCTGAGTACGTGCACAGGGTAGGGAAGGGAACACTGGGAAAGACGAACACAGACAGAACAAACACAATAGCAGAATCGTCAGCAAGCCAAGTCAAGAACAGGAGGTCACGTCAAATACCGAGGGGAATCGCAAGAGCGTAGTCTAAGTCCAAAGCCAAAATCCAATATACCAATAATCCAACAGCAAGGTCCAACACACAGCACTGATCTCAGAAGACTAATCACAGGCATCTGAGTGAGGCAGTTGCCATCTTAAAATAGCCCGCCCAGGATCATGTGATGTGGCCAGCATCACATGACCTGAGGCGGAGCAAGCTGTCCAAACAATATATAAAGTAGCCATGTGGTGTGATCAGCACCACATGGCTAAACCCAAACAGAGAATTAACTCATGAAGTGCTGGCTGACAAGACCAGCACTTCAATTCCGGCGACGTCGTGCAGAGGGAGCGCGACGCCGACCTCGTGTGACAGTACCCCCCCTTCACGAGGGGCCACCGGACCCTTACCAGCGGGAGCAGGCTTATCGGGATGCTGCAGATGGAACTTTCGGATGAGCGAGTCTGCATGCATCCTGGTCAACGGTACCCAAGACCTGTCCTCAGGACCGAACCCCTTCCAATGTACAAGGTACTGGATGGAATTCCGGACCCTTCTCAACCGGAGGCGGAGACTGTTCCTCAGGACCAACGGGAGCAACATAACCTTTGGACAAAGACACATGAAAAACATTATGAACACGAAGGGAGTCGGGTAAACATAACCTAAAAGAAACCGGATTGATCACCTTGGTGATCCTGTAAGGACCAATGAAGCGAGGTGCAAACTTGTAGGATGGTACCCTCATGTTGAGATTTTTAGTCGATAACCATACCTTATCCCCAACCTTAAAATTCACACCCTTAGAACGTTTTCTATCAGCCTTAGCTTTTTGAACTCCTTGGGCCTTTTCCAGGTTCGACTGAACCTGTGCCCAAACTGTGCACAGTTCTTGAGAAAAATCATTGACCTCTGGGACAACCGACGCAGATGGGGAAAAGGAGCTAAAGCGTGGATGAAAACCCATATTGCAGAAAAACGGCGACATCCCAGAGGATGAATTAACACGATTATTAATTGCAAATTCAGCCAGAGACAGGAATCTGGCCCACACATGTTGGTTATCAGAAACATAACATCTGAGATATTGCTCAACGGATTGGTTAAGACGTTCAGTCTGACCATTGGTCTCCGGATAAAAGGTTGATGAAAAGGACAAAGAGATACCAATCTTATTACAGAACGCCCTCCAGAACCTAGACACAAACTGTACTCCCCTATCAGAAACGATATTCTCAGGAACACCATGTAGTTTGACAATATTATCAATGAACACGGACGCCAAGACCTTCGCAGAGGGTAATTTACACAAAGGAATAAAATGACACATTTTGCTGAATCTGTCAACCACCACAAATATCACGGTTTTACCCTCAGAGCACGGCAAGTCCGTGATAAAGTCCATGGACAGATGTGACCAAGGTCTACTAGGTATGGGTAAAGGATGTAACTCACCCATAGGTCGTGTCTTGGTATTCTTGGACCTGGCACAAGTGTTACACGCTGTTACAAAAGCCTGAACATCTCTGGAGATTGACGGCCACCAATACTGCCTAGAGACCAACTCCTTGGTGGCATTGATGCCAGGATGTCCACACAAAACAGAATTATGGCACTCACCCAGCAGTCGCAACCGCAAATGAGCCGGCACAAACAATTTGTCATTGGGGGTACCAATGGGAGCAAGATGTTGTCCTGCCGAGATTTCAGAAGCGAGGTCAGATGAGGTAGCCGCCACGATGATATCAGCTGGCAGGATGGGCTCAGGAGGGACGTCAGGAGGCTGATACGCCTGGAAACTTCGGGATAAGGCATCGGCCTTCACGTTCTTGCTCCCGGGTCTGAAGGTAACACAAAAATCAAAACGAGTAAAGAACAAAGCCCACCTCGCCTGTCTAGGATTCAATCGCTTCGCCGATTCTAGAAACATTAAATTCTTATGATCCGTGAGGACCGTAATGCGGTGAAATGCCCCTTCTAAAAAATGACGCCATTCCTCAAATGCCCACTTGATTGCAAGTAACTCCCTATTCCCAATATCATAATTCCTCTCGGCAGGAGAGAACTTGCGGGAGAAGAAGGCGCATGGCATAAGATTAGTTAAGGTGGAAGACCCCTGGGACAGTACAGCCCCCACACCATTCTCAGACGCATCCACCTCAACTACAAAAGGCTTACTTTGATCAGGCTGGACCAACACAGGAGCATTAATAAAACACTGCTTTAACCTTTCAAAGGCCTCAATTGCTGCAGGGGGCCAATTGACCAGATCAGCCCCCTTGCGAGTCAAATCAGTAATGGGTTTGGCTACCACTGAAAAATTTTTGACAAATTTACGATAAAAATTAGCAAACCCCAGAAATCGCTGGAGCGCCTTCAAAGAGGAAGGTCGCACCCAATCCACAATGGCCTGTACTTTAACTGGGTCCATTTTGAAAGAAAAAGGGGTGAGAATGTATCCCAAAAAGGCCACTTCCTGAACACCAAAGGTACACTTTTCCCCTTTAACAAACAACTTGTTTTCACGCAACACCTCCAGCACTTGCCTGGTGTGAGATACGTGACTCTCCCAGTCTGCAGAAAAAATCAGGATGTCATCAATATAGACAATTACAAATTTCCCAATAAATGGTCTAAAAATGTCATTGACAAAGTTTTGGAAAATTGCCGGAGCGTTACTTAGCCCAAAAGGCATTACCAAGTACTCATAATGACCCTCCGGGGTATTAAACGCAGTTTTCCATTCGTCCCCCTCACGAATCCTGATTAGGTTGTATGCCCCCTTCAAATCCAGCTTGGTGAACCAACAGGCCCCCTGGACCTGATTCAGCAAGTCAGGAATAAGGGGCAACGGGTATCTGTTTTTAACAGTGATTTTATTGAGCTCCCTGTAATCGATACAGGGCCTCAATCCTCCATCCTTTTTACCAACAAAGAAAAAACCTGCCCCCATGGGAGAAACTGAAGGATGTGACCCTTGGCCAGACTCTCTTTGAGATAATCCCTCATGGACTGACGTTCAGGAGTAGAGAGATTATAAATGCGACCTTTGGGATATTTGGATCCCTCAATAAGGTCGATGGCGCAATCATATTGCCGGTGAGGAGGGAGGAACTCAGTCTCGGACATGGAAAACACGTCCGAAAAATCGCCAATATACTTGGGCAAGGAAAGAGACTCAGTGGTACTTCCCAACTGCAATACTGATCTACAACATTTGTCACAATTCATTCCCCATTTTTCCAATTCACCTACCGACCAGTTGATCACAGGGTTGTGGTCCTGTAACCAAGGCAGACCTAAAACAAGGTCGGCAGGTAAATCCTTTAATACAAGGAAGGAACAAGTCTCAGTATGGGTAATTCCTACAGTTAATACAACCTCAGGAGTACAAAACTCCACTCTCCCATTATTCAATGGAGTGGAATCCAGTGCGATAATTTGAATTACCTCCCTTAAAGGAATTATAGGCACACCCACAGATTGCACAAAATCATAATCAATAAAATTAGCAGCAGAACCTGAATCCACAAATGCTTCACCGGACCTCTTGAATTGGTTATAAGAAATGGAAATAGGTAACAAGATTTTCTTTCTTACCACCGCAGGGGGTACCTTACTTCCAGGAACAGACCTTTTTGAGAGCAGAAGTCTCGGACACTGCTGGAGCCAGTGGTTCATCTCACCGCAGTAAAAACAGGCCCCTCTCAGGCGTCTCTGATCCCTCATAGTAACTCCCAACTGCATAGGCTCCTCCTGGACCTTGATAGGAGACGGGCTCTGAAGAGGAACTTTGGACAACACGGCAACTTGAGGGGCAACAGAACGTTCCTTTTGTCTCTCCCTAAACCGTCGGTCAAGTTTGATAACTAAGGTCATAGTCGCCTCTAAGGTGTCAGGAGTAGGATAACTAACTAGTAAATCCTTCAGATGGTCAGACAGTCCCACCCTAAACTGGCTTCTCAAAGCAGGGTCATTCCATTTAGAGGACACACACCATTTTCTGAACTCAGCACAGTAATCCTCAACTGGACGGTTACCCTGCCGAATGTCTCTGAGCTGAGTTTCAGCTACAGCGGCCAAGTCAGGTTCTTCATATAAAAGACCTAGGGCCTGGAAAAAAGCCTCCACAGACAATAGACAAGGGGAGTCAGGTGGCAATGAGAAAGCCCACTCCTGCGGATCACCTTGCAGCAAGGAAATAATGATTCCTACCCGCTGCTGCTCAGAACCCGAGGAGTGTGAGCGTAAACGGAAATATAATTTACAACTTTCCTTAAAGGAACGGAAAGTCCTTCGGTCCCCAGAAAACCGATTGGGCAATTTTACATGGGGTTCAATATTGGGGTTTGGCATGGAGGGAACGACTGCGGGTGCAGTCCGCAGCTGCTCCTGATGTTGGAGTCTCTCGGCCAAATCCTGGATCATCTGAGCCATGTTACTCATCTGGTCCGTGAGTACTCGCAACGGCTCCATTAGGTACGGCCTGTGATTCTGTCACGACAGGGAAACAAGGGATAGTGTGCCCTGTCTGAACCCCACCTCTTTCCCTGCCTACTTACAGTAGATGCCCTAGGCGACAAAACCGTAACTTGGAGACAGTCCCTATGCTGAGTACGTGCACAGGGTAGGGAAGGGAACACTGGGAAAGACGAACACAGACAGAACAAACACAATAGCAGAATCGTCAGCAAGCCAAGTCAAGAACAGGAGGTCACGTCAAATACCGAGGGGAATCGCAAGAGCGTAGTCTAAGTCCAAAGCCAAAATCCAATATACCAATAATCCAACAGCAAGGTCCAACACACAGCACTGATCTCAGAAGACTAATCACAGGCATCTGAGTGAGGCAGTTGCCATCTTAAAATAGCCCGCCCAGGATCATGTGATGTGGCCAGCATCACATGACCTGAGGCGGAGCAAGCTGTCCAAACAATATGTAAAGTAGCCATGTGGTGTGATCAGCACCACATGGCTAAACCCAAACAGAGAATTAACTCATGAAGTGCTGGCTGACAAGACCAGCACTTCAATTCCCTATTGCTCGTCTCTAGGGGGGCGGAGAGGTCCGGCGACGTCGTGCAGAGGGATCGCGACGCTGACCTCGCGTGACAGGTGGTCAAGCATGAACACTTCCTCTTCACTCTATGGCTCTATGAAGAGTGCCAAGGGTTCCATTCAGATAGGTGCCATGTTCTTGTAAACAGTGAGGGTCCCAGTGGTCAAACACCCACCAATCTCACAGTTAACTTCTATGCAGTGGAGCAGTCTATGGTATTACTGGAATACCTTTTTAATAAAATATTGCAAAGTCAGTTTCTTACTATTTTTCTATTACATAATTTTCTAATCATTATTCTTAAATATTGTGTCAATGACAATAAAATATGAAAGGGTGATATGGAATTAAAATTGATGGCCTATTCTTAGGCTACAAATATCACTTCATTGGTGGTCTGACTCCCCCATCGATCAGCTATTTGATGGAGACCTGGTGCTTGCCCTCATTGTTAACAAGGCAC
Source organism: Rhinella marina (assembly GCA_900303285.1). Lineage (NCBI taxonomy): Eukaryota > Metazoa > Chordata > Amphibia > Anura > Bufonidae > Rhinella > Rhinella marina. Next base: position 27,862 of record ONZH01009326.1, on the reverse strand, counting down.
AGTTCTGTAGGTTTAGTAATGGCTGTGCCTGGTATAAAAATTCACTACAGCTTTATTCGTTCACCAAAAGTAATGACCTGTAGCATGTGAATAATGAAGAGGTCAGTCTGGGTAACAGAGGGAGGACCATTAGAAACAATGATATATTAATCGTATACGGCAAAAAATGTTTCATCAAATGAGCTTTAGAGGAGCATTACACTGAACACCCATGGGGACCATTCTGTGAGAGGGAGCATGAGGAGTGGTCTGAGAAATAGATTGAAGAACCACGGGTGCAGTATATAAGATCTGTCTTGGGGAGCAGTCTGTGTAACAGAGGGAGGACCATGAGAGCAGTGGGTAGCCTGTGTAACATCAAGGGCATGGGAAGCAGTCTGTGTAACAAAGGGGGCATTCTGAACCAAAGACTTTGTTTTTTTCCTGTGGTCTGTGACCAAGTAATCATATCCAAGGGTATATAACCAACTTACAATTACACCTGCCATTAATAATTTTTGTTATTTATATATATATATTATAGAGATGAGTGAATCTATTACCAATTCAGAAATATGTTTTGGACGAATGAGCTAGTGAGGCCAATGCATAATACTCCACTTGAAGAGATGTACAAGCATTGAGTGTGCTCTTTCTTATTACGGAGTCCATCTACTATTCATGAGGACTATTGTAGTCCAGCCAACTGCTCTGCATTTCTGGGAAACATATATGCAAATTAGCATATCTACATCTCCTGGCTTCAGATAGGCTTAGCATTCTTTTCTTTTTGGCAGGAAAGCTAATTTGCATAGATGCGGGTTTCTTGGAAAGATATTCAAATTCACCTTCCATCCAAAAACAAAAGAACACTAAACCTTTCTGATGCCAGCGGATATAAGATATAAAAATTTGCATATATGTTTCCCAGATATGCAAAGTATTGTTGGCTGGACTACAATACTCCTCAGATTACTAGGTGGTCTCCCAAATAAAGAAGAGCACCCGCAAAGCCTCTCAGCTAATCAGGACAATATTCTCTTGAGACTCTTAATAGTCTTGTCCTTTTGGAAGACCTGGCTTGTACATATTATTCAGAGGATAGTAATACGGGGGCATTCAGTACTCTTGTCCTTTTGGAAGGAGAACTGGCTTGCATATTTCATTTTCAGTGTATTACATATGGGCCTCTCAATCTCATATTTTAGGACTTCTATTTTTCTCTGGTTTATGAAAGAAAAAATATGAGTCAACTAGGCAATGTTTTTATGTAGAAAAAGATTTAGATTTTTGATGAGTGAATTTTCAGAAATTCGATTTGATTCAATTTTGCCGTATTGGTCGACCAATATGATTTGGGCCTGAATCAATTCCACCTGAATTGAAAGTGCCCCAGTTGCCATGACAAGTTGTGGATAACATTATGTGGTCTCCAAAGACTCTATGCAACTCATTTCAAGTTCTTTAATGCCAAGACGTCATTAGTAATATCAAAGTGACAGTGGAATATATGACTATGGGTAAACACTTGGCTGCTGGTTGCAAGAAACAATCTCTATAACATGCACTGCACTTTCAATTCTTTACTTTTTTTTTTAAATCCAAAAAATGTTGGCGGCAAATGCCTGCCGGTGTATATACACAGACATCCCCCGTGTCGTGTAATCCTCCTAGTTCATGTTTCCTGTCTTCTGATCTGAAAAAGGGCTAATACCATTTTGATAAATTTGCCCAAATCGATTCACCCAAAAAATCAAATTCTGTTTCAGAATTTAAAAAAAAAATGCAAATTTGATTCAAACCAAATCAATTTGTTCATCTCTGATTTAGATATTTTGGATGTACTATCTGATGTGATATCAAAAGTATGTCAAGTTCTGTCTTGTTTAAAGTCATGAATGAGATATTGACTAAAAGTTAGGGACAGAAGGAAGTAGTGAAGCAGAGAGACAGATTTGGGTGTCATCACAAATGATTGAAAAGTGAATTAATGCATTGGCCAAAGCTGTAGGTGAGATAAGGAGCTCCTGAGCATTGTGCTGTCATGAGGAAGAGATTGAGTTGGAGCGAAAAACACTGAATTCCAGTCAAAGAGATACTGTAGAAGAAGAAAAAAATGTGTGTATATAGTGGCGTGGCATGATAAATGAACATTGAAAAAACAGAACAAGCAACAGAACATCAGCATGAGCATGGAGAGTAAATCATAAGCCCTGATGCCTCCACTTTCTCTGAAGCAGATTCCGTAGATGTTGTAACATCACATAAATCCTTATGACAAATTTAGTCTTGTATTTAGTGTGTCAACAACTGTCATAGATTTGTACTCCCAGACTCTCCTGTCTCTTAGGGATTAGAAATTGTCTTTTAATATAAGAGCTCTCAATTCATATGCTTTGTGTCCTGAGCTCCTCTTAAAGAGACATGAGAATCTGGGAATACAAATTTATGACAGTCTTCGACTAGGGACATACTATAGTGAAGGGATGGAGGGTGAGAGGGACAGGTGGGGCACTTTTATATGAAGCATTTAGGTAGGAAGATGGGAGGGAGATGAGGATTTCTGAACACCTTGTCTCCCCTTCTCTCCTTTACCCATGTTTCTATATGTTACAGCAAAACCGACGGATGTCGGAAGGTTGACAAAACGGTCTTATTGCATTGCTCTGACCGTTTCTGTTGGAACTATCACCAAAGACTCATCATACATGTACCTGATCAATATTACTGCTCTTATCAAACTGTATGTAATCTTTTACCATGTCAACCTTTAATAAAAACATTTGAAAATATAAGTTACAGCAGCCAGAACTTTTTACTGGCTGTTGTAACTGAAGACAGGTAGCAACTCGGTCATGACAAACAGAAGAGTCTGGAGTCTGCTCATTATGGCTCTCCTCTACAGTGGGAAAGTGCATGTCCAGTATTTTAATCTAACGTTTAGCACTCTTAATCCACATTAGGTAAGCAATGTCTGACACCATGCTTTGCGCAGGTACAGGGTGGAGAGAAGAATGCTCATCTATTAAACTTTAAATAGTGTATCTTCTCATGTATGAAATATGCCATTATTGTTTGGTGGACCATCTTTCCTCCAAGTAGTATATATGGGAAGAGTGAGGGGGGGGCGTGATGATAAGTCCAATGCTTTGCCCAAAAATTATTGAGATAGAACTCTGAATGTTCGCAATTATTCTACATAGTCCCCTCAGATATCATCATAGTTCTGACTATAGTGTTGACACTTCTTCAACCCATCTAGATAGAAACCCTTTGTTTGGTCAGCAAGCCAAGCACAGGTTGCTGCAATTGTTTCAGTAATAGAGTTGAATTTGGTTCTCTATAGGTGTTTCTATAAATTAGAAAAGGGATGATCCAAAAGTACCAGATCAGGCAAACAAGGAGGATGATCCAGCACCTGGAAACCCAGCCAGTATGTTCAGGGTGATGGTTGCTGTGTGGGACGAGGAAATGCCAGGGTTACAATGGTGTTGACTTGTGCCACTGTACCCTGTTCTCAGGCTTCTTGTGGGTTTGAATTTGTGCTGTTGTGTTCAATGGTGGTTCTTGTTGCCACTGTTCTGGCCTTGGTTACTTGCGTTGTGAATAAGTACCAATGTGTTTTGTATCTCACCTCAGTTCAGTATTGTATGAGTTAATGTTCCTTGGTCTTATGTGTGCATCTGTTTGACTAATGAATTCGCTAAGTCTGCTAAATATATTTCCTGAGCTGTTACCTTGCTATGGAGTTCCTGAGTTATTTGTTCTGTCCCTGGCTGTGCAATCTCAGATTCTGTTGAGTCTTTGTATGTTCTGTCTTTGTCTGGATTCTTTGAAGTCTGTACCATGTTTTTGAGTCTGTTCCATGTGTGGTCTGATTTCTGTTCTAGTTCTGTTTGCCCATGAATGTTGTGTCTAAACTGTTTCTTATAGTTTTGTGCCTGTTCTGTCTTGCTAAGTTTCTGCACATATATCTGCTATGTCTGAGCTGTATCCAGAATTCTTTCCCATGTTTTTGCATGTTCTTTGTCTGTTTGTCCACAGACTGGTTCTGTTGTGTTTTGCCTTGGATTCTCTTATGTTCTGTCTGTCAGTTCTTGCCTGGTTCTGTTTTTGATCTTGCCTGTGCTTCTGGTGCTTTGCACTGGTGGTTCTGACCCAGTGTGTCAGCTGCCAACTACACAGGGACAGTTCCAAGAGGTAGTCTCCTTCCCTACAGCGAAGACCAGATCCCTGTATAGGAGTTAAAAGGTGAAAACCAAGGGACTATGAAGCTAATGCACTCAGGTCTACCCCAACGTCAAAACGGTTAGTTGGTTAGTTGCAACCATTGTCCGTATACGAGCTTTTTGAAGTCTTTGACTTCAGTGACTCCTTCAATTTATACAGAAGTGTTATGTACTACACAGTTGTGATTGTAGACCCCTTTGGAAGGTAATTTATTACTGTTTTTATTTTATTATTATTTTTTGCGCCCCCCCCTTATTTGAGAGCTATAGCATTTTAAAGGGGTTTTCCAGGTGTTTAATATTGATGACCTATACTCAGGATAGGTAATAAATATCTCATAGGTGGCGATGAGACTCGTGGTAAGCCCACCGATCAACTATATGAAGACACCACGGCGCTCTCTAGAGACATAAGACTGTGACATCATGTTCATCAGTTCCATGACCTAGACACAGCTCAGTTCCATTCAAGTGAATTGGCTGAGCTGTAGTACTAAGCACAGTCTCTATCCAATGGACAGAGCTGTGCTTGGTAAGATTCAATGAGGCCGTGGTCTCCTGAAACAGCTGACTGGCAGGGGTGCCAATTTGATATTAATGATCTATCCTGAGGAAGGACCTATCCTGACATGGGAAGCAGAAGAATGAGAGCAGCGATGGATCAGAAAGGCATCACCAGTTTTATGATTTTATGACAAGTCATCAGTTTTCAAAAATACATTTTACATGGTTGGACAATCCCTTTTTAATACAGACCACAGCTGTGACTCCAAAATTAAAAGAATCCCAGAACAAACCCCAAAATTAACAGACCCCAAAATTAATAGACTCTAGCACAGACCACCAAATTAATACAGACACCAAAATCCCTAAATTAATAAAAACTGCTAGACAGACCCCAATATTTATAACGATCCCAAGATCCCGAAATGAATACAGACCTCCTGACAGACCACAAAAATAATAGGCTACTAAACTAAACCCCAACATTAATACATACCTCCAGACAAATCCAAAAATTTAATACAGACCCAAGATCAGCCCCCAAATTTATACAAACCCCAAATCCATACAGACCCAGACCCCATATTCATACAGACTATAGATGAGACCACAAATTTACATAGACCACAGGATCAGTCAGCTCTCCTGTTCCGGATTCCACCACCACTCTGGACATCCAGCTTGCTTTTCCTGCACTGCTGCACTGTGATCTAACGTTGCACAGCGTCAGGTCATACTGCACACTGACACTACATCCTGAAGCTGTAGGCTTTTAGGACACAGCACAGCCCCAGCACCCTGGAGAAGAAGACCAGGGAGCGGTGAGTAAAGCCATCACTAGGAGCTTCACACTCACTGATCCCTGGGCCTCCAGTGCACTCATTAGTTACAATTCATTACTGCAAATTGTGCCCCCCAATGGGTAGCAAGGTGGTGCCCTAAGCAGGCACCTACCTTCACCTATCCTATCTTCAGCACGCTTTACAGTTACTCCCCGTTTCTCAATCTATGGCTTCATCAGCTCATTGCTTCATACTGGGAGGTGAACAGAAGGTTTTCTGGTCCTGTCACTTAATCATATTCCATCACAATCTCCTGCTGAGCTGTGATGGAGGCACCTCTATACATCTTCCTACCCTCAGCAGACATTACATCCAGAGTGTACTGTGTGTGTGTGGGACGCCATAATGAATCTTTGCCCCGGGTGATGACATGTCTAGTACAGCCCTGACTAAATTTGTCGCAAGGATTTATGTCATGTTACAACATTCACCGAATCCGCTTCAGAGACAGTGGGGACATCAGGTTGCTGAACTAATTAAGCATTTACAAGCTCATACTGTTTGTTTTTTAAGGTCAGTTACTTATTATCCCTTTCAGTACCGGGCCACTTTTCACCTCAAATCCCAGGCCGTTTTTTCCAAATCTGACATGTGTCACTTTATGTGGTAATAACTTTGGAACGCTTTTACTTATCCAGGCCATTCTAAGATTGTTTTCTCGTCACATATTGTGCTTCACGATAGTAGTAAATTTGTGGCAAAATATTTCATTTTTATTTAGAAAAAAATACCAAATTTACCAAAAATTTGGAAAAATTAGCAAATTTCAAAATTTCAGTTTATCTACTTTCAAAATACATAGTAATACCTCCAAAAATAGTTATTATTTTACATTCCCCATATGTCTACTTTATGTTGGCATCATTTTGTAAATGTCCTTTTACTTTTTTAGGACGTTACAAGGTTTATAAGATTTGAATCAAATCTTAAATTTTTGAGAAGATTTCCAAAACCCATTTTTTTAATGACCGGTTCAGATATAAGGTTACTTTGTGGGGCTTATATAGTGGAAACTCCCCATAAATCACCCCATTTTGGAAACTACACCCCTCAAGCTATTCAAAACTGCTTGTACTAACTTTGTTAACCCTTTATGTGTTCCATGAGAATTGATGGAACATTTGAATGAAATTTCAAAACTCCATTTTTTTTAGCAGATTTTAAGTTTTAATCCAATTTCCATGTAACACTTCAAGGGTTAACAACAAAAAAAACCACAAAATCTATTACCCCAATTATGTAGTTTACAGAAACACCCCATATGTGCTCGTAGCCCAATGTACTGGCGCACAGCAGGCTTCACAGTGGAAGGAGCACCATATGGCTTTTGGAGAGCAAAATTAGCTGGAATAATAATTGGGAGCTATGTCACACATAAAGACCCCCTGAGCTGGCCCTACAGTGGAAGCCCCCCAAAAGTGACCCCATTTTGGAAAGAGCACCCCTTAAGGAATCTTTCAAGGGGTGTGGTGAGCCTTTTGAGCTCAATGGTTTTTCCCAGAATTAGGTTTCACGCGGAAGTGAAAATGAAAAATTGCAACTTTTTGACAAAAAAGTTGCTGTAAACCCACATTTTTCACTTTCAAAAAGGGAAAAGGGACAAAATGCACCCCACATTTTGATCACCATTTCCCCCCGAATACGGCAACACCCCATATGTGCTCGTAGCCCAATGTACTGGCACACAGCAGGCTTCACAGTGGAAGGAGCACCATATGGCTTTTGGAGAGCAAAATTAGCTGGAATAATAATTGGGAGCTATGTCACAAATAAAGACCCCCTGAGCTGGCCCTACAGTGGAAACCCCCCAAAAGTGACCCCATTTTGGAAAGAGCACCCCTTAAGGAATCTTTCAAGGGGTGTGGTGAGCCCTTTGAGCTCAATGGTTTTTCCCAGAATTAGGTTTCACGTGGAAGTGAAAATGAAAAATTGCAACTTTTTGTCAAAAAAGTTGCTGTACACCCACATTTTTCACTTTCAAAAAGGGTAAAGGGACAAAATGCACCCCACATTTTGATCACCATTTCCCCCCGAATACGGCAACACCCCATATGTGCTCGTAGCCCAATGTACTGGCGCACAGCAGGCTTCACAGTGGAAGGAGCACCATATGGCTTTTGGAGAGCAAAATTAGCTGGAATAATAAATGGGAGCTATGTCACACATAAAGACCCCCTGAGCTGGCCCTACAGTGGAAACCCCCCAAAAGTGACCCCATTTTGGAAAGAGCACCCCTTAAGGAATCTTTCAAGGGGTGTGGTGAGCCCTTTGAGCTCAATGGTTTTTCCCAGAATTGGGTTTCACGCGGAAGTGAAAATGAAAAATGGCAACTTTTTGTCAAAAAAGTTGCTGTACACCCACATTTTTCACTTTCAAAAAGGGTAAAGGGACAAAATGCACCCCACATTTTGATCACCATTTCCCCCCGAATACGGCAACACCTCATATGTGCTCGTAGCCCAATGTACTGGCGCACAGCAGGCTTCACAGTGGAAGGAGCACCATATGGCTTTTGGAGCGCAAAATTAGCTGGAATAATATTTGGGAGCTATGTCTCACATAAAGACCCCCTGAGCTGGCCCTACAGTGGAAACCCCCCAAAATTGACCCCATTTTGGAAAGAGCACCCCTTAAGGAATCTTTCAAGGGGTGTGGTGAGCCCTTTGAGCTCAATGGTTTTTCCCAGAATTTGGTTTCACGCGGAAGTGAAAATGAAAAATGGCAACTTTTTGTCAAAAAAGTTGCTGTACACCCACATTTTTCACTTTCAAAAAGGGTAAAGGGACAAAATGCACCCCACATTTTGATCACCATTTCCCCCCGAATACGGCAACACCCCATATGTGCTCGTAGCCCAATGTACTGGCGCACAGCAGGCTTCACAGTGGAAGGAGCACCATATGGCTTTTGGAGAGCAAAATTAGCTGGAATAATAAATGGGAGCTATGTCACACATAAAGACCCCCTGAGCTGGCCCTACAGTGGAAACCCCCCAAAAGTGACCCCATTTTGGAAAGAGCACCCCTTAAGGAATCTTTCAAGGGGTGTGGTGAGCCCTTTGAGCTCAATGGTTTTTCCCAGAATTGGGTTTCACGCGGAAGTGAAAATGAAAAATGGCAACTTTTTGTCAAAAAAGTTGCTGTACACCCACATTTTTCACTTTCAAAAAGGGTAAAGGGACAAAATGCACCCCACATTTTGATCACCATTTCCCCCCGAATACGGCAACACCCCATATGTGCTCGTAGCCCAATGTACTGGCGCACAGCAGGCTTCACAGTGGAAGGAGCACCATATGGCTTTTGGAGAGCAAAATTAGCTGGAATAATAAATGGGAGCTATGTCACACATAAAGACCCCCTGAGCTGGCCCTACAGTGGAAACCCCCCAAAAGTGACCCCATTTTGGAAAGAGCACCCCTTAAGGAATCTTTCAAGGGGTGTGGTGAGCCCTTTGAGCTCAATGGTTTTTCCCAGAATTGGGTTTCACGCGGAAGTGAAAATGAAAAATGGCAACTTTTTGTCAAAAAAGTTGCTGTACACCCACATTTTTCACTTTCAAAAAGGGTAAAGGGACAAAATGCACCCCACATTTTGATCACCATTTCCCCCCGAATACGGCAACACCTCATATGTGCTCGTAGCCCAATGTACTGGCGCACAGCAGGCTTCACAGTGGAAGGAGCACCATATGGCTTTTGGAGCGCAAAATTAGCTGGAATAATATTTGGGAGCTATGTCTCACATAAAGACCCCCTGAGCTGGCCCTACAGTGGAAACCCCCCAAAAGTGACCCCATTTTGGAAAGAGCACCCCTTAAGGAATCTTTCAAGGGGTGTGGTGAGCCTTTTGAGCTCAATGGTTTTTCCCAGAATTAGGTTTCACACGGAAGTGAAAATGAAAAATTGCAACTTTTTGACAAAAAAGTTGCTGTACACCCACATTTTTCACTTTCAAAAAGGGTAAAGGGACAAAATGCACCCCACATTTTGATCACCATTTCCCCCCGAATACGGCAACACCTCATATGTGCTCGTAGCCCAATGTACTGGCGCACAGCAGGCTTCACAGTGGAAGGAGCACCATATGGCTTTTGGAGCGCAAAATTAGCTGGAATAATATTTGGGAGCTATGTCTCACATAAAGACCCCCTGAGCTGGCCCTACAGTGGAAACCCCCCAAAAGTGACCCCATTTTGGAAAGAGCACCCCTTAAGGAATCTTTCAAGGGGTGTGGTGAGCCCTTTGAGCTCAATGGTTTTTCCCAGAATTAGGTTTCACGCGGAAGTGAAAATGAAAAATTGCAACTTTTTGACAAAAAAGTTGCTGTACACCCACATTTTTCACTTTCAAAAAGGGTAAAGGGACAAAATGCACCCCACATTTTGATCACCATTTCCCCCCGAATACGGCAACACCCCATATGTGCTCGTAGCCCAATGTACTGGCGCACAGCAGGCTTCATAGTGGAAGGAGCACCATATGGCTTTTGGAGAGCAAAATTAGCTGGAATAATAATTGGGAGCTATGTCACACATAAAGACCCCCTGAGCTGGCCCTACAGTGGAAACCCCCCAAAAGTGACCCCATTTTGGAAAGATCACCCCTGTACGAACATTTTAAGTGGTAGAAAGGGTATTTTTGCCAAACAGGTGTCTCACAGACGGCAGAAACACGTGTAAGAGCATTTCAAAGTACAGATTTGTGAAAATGGAAAATTACAAGCAGACCCCAATTTTTCATATTCACAAGGGGTTAAAGGAGAAAATGCACCCCAATACATATTCCCCATTTTTCCCCCATTAAAACAACACCCCATTTGTGCTGGTAGCCCACTGTATGGGCGCACAGTAGGCCCCCAGATGCAAACAGCAAAATATGGCTTTTGCTGGTCAGAATTAACAGACATGGTTTTTTTAGTGCCATGTCTCATTTAAAAATTTCCTGAGGTCCCCAGAAATTAAAAACCCCAAGAAGTGACCCCATTTTGGAAAGAGCACCCCCATACGCACATTTTAAGTGGTCGAATGGGTACTTTTTACCTAACTGGAGTCTCACAGAAGGCAGAAATGCAAGTAAGAGCATTTCAAAGTACAGATTTGTGAAAATGAAAAATTACAAGCAGACCCCAATTTTTCAGATTCACAAGGGGTTAAAGGAGAAAATGCACCCCAATACATATTCCCCATTTTTCCCCCATTAAAACAACACCCCATTTGTGCTGGTAGCCCACTGTATGGGCGCACAGTAGGCCCCCAGATGCAAACAGCAAAATATGGCTTTTGCTGGTCAGAATTAACAGACATGGTTTTTTTAGTGCCATGTCTCATTTAAAAATTTCCTGAGGTCCCCAGAAATTAAAAACCCCAAGAAGTGACCCCATTTTGGAAAGAGCACCCCCATACGCACATTTTAAGTGGTCGAATGGGTACTTTTTACCTAACTGGAGTCTCACAGAAGGCAGAAATGCAAGTAAGAGCATTTCAAAGTACAGATTTGTGAAAATGAAAAATGACAAGCAGACCCCAATTTTTCAGATTCACAAGGGGTTAAAAGAGAAAATGCACCCCAATACATATTCCCCATTTTTCCCCCATTAAAACAACACCCCATTTGTGCTGGTAGCCCACTGTATGGGCGCACAGCAGGCCCCCAGATGCAAACAGCAAAATATGGCTTTTGCTGGTCAGAATTAACAGACATGGTTTTTTTAGTGCCATGTCTCATTTAAAAATTTCCTGAGGTCCCCAGAAATTAAAAACCCCAAGAAGTGACCCCATTTTGGAAAGAGCACCCCCATACGCACATTTTAAGTGGTCGAATGGGTACTTTTTACCTAACTGGAGTCTCACAGAAGGCAGAAATGCAAGTAAGAGCATTTCAAAGTACAGATTTGTGAAAATGAAAAATGACAAGCAGACCCCAATGTTTCAGATTCACAAGGGGTTAAAAGAGAAAATGCACCCCAATACATATTCCCCATTTTTCCCCCATTAAAACAACACCCCATTTGTGCTGGTAGCCCACTGTATGGGCGCACAGCAGGCCCCCAGATGCAAACAGCAAAATATGGCTTTTGCTGGTCAGAATTAACAGACATGGTTTTTTTAGTGCCATGTCTCATTTAAAAATTTCCTGAGGTCCCCAGAAATTAAAAACCCCAAGAAGTGACCCCATTTTGGAAAGAGCACCCCCATACGCACATTTTAAGTGGTCGAATGGGTACTTTTTACCTAACTGGAGTCTCACAGAAGGCAGAAATGCAAGTAAGAGCATTTCAAAGTACAGATTTGTGAAAATGAAAAATGACAAGCAGACCCCAATTTTTCAGATTCACAAGGGGTTAAAAGAGAAAATGCACCCCAATACATATTCCCCATTTTTCCCCCATTAAAACAACACCCCATTTGTGCTGGTAGCCCACTGTATGGGCGCACAGCAGGCCCCCAGATGCAAGCAGCAAAATATGGCTTTTGCTGCTCAGAATTAACAGACATGGTTTTTTTAGTGCCATGTCTCATTTAAAAATTTCCTGAGGTCCCCAGAAATTAAAAACCCCAAGAAGTGACCCCATTTTGGAAAGAGCACCCCCATACGCACATTTTAAGTGGTCGAATGGGTACTTTTTACCTAACTGGAGTCTCACAGAAGGCTGAAATGCAAGTAAGAGCATTTCAAAGTACAGATTTGTGAAAATGAAAAATTACAAGCAGACCCCAATTTTTCAGATTCACAAGGGGTTAAAGGAGAAAATGCACCCCAATACATATTCCCCATTTTTCCCCCCTTAAAACAACACCCCATTTGTGCTGGTAGCCCACTGTATGGGCGCACAGTAGGCCCCCAGATGCAAACAGCAAAATATGGCTTTTGCTGGTCAGAATTAACAGACATGGTTTTTTTAGTGCCATGTCTCATTTAAAAATTTCCTGAGGTCCCCAGAAATTAAAAACCCCAAGAAGTGACCCCATTTTGGAAAGAGCACCCCCATACGAACATTTTAAGTGGTCGAAAGGGTACTTTTTACTAAACAGGTGTCTCACAGAAGGCAGAAACACTTGTAAAAGCTTTTTAAAGCACAGATTTGTGAAAATGAAAAATTACAAACAGACCCCAATTTTTCAAATTCACAAGGGGCTAATGGAGAAAATGCAACCCATTACATGTCCCCCTTTTTTCCCCATTAAAACAACACCCCATTTGTGCTTGTAGCCCGCTGTATGGGCGCACAGCAGGCCATCAGAGGCAAACTGCAATATATGTTTTTTTTAGACCAGAATTAACAGACTTGTCTCATTTAAATCACTCCTGAGGTCCCCAGAAATTAAAAACCCCCACAAGTGACCCCATTTTGGAAAGAGCACCCCCATACGAACATTTTAAGTGGTCGAAAGGGTACTTTTTACTAAACAGGTGTCTCACAGAAGGCAGAAACACTTGTAAAAGCTTTTTAAAGCACAGATTTGTGAAAATGAAAAATTACAAACAGACCCCAATTTTTCAAATTCACAAGGGGTTAATGGAGAAAATGCAACCCATTACATGTCCCCCTTTTTTCCCCATTAAAACAACACCCCATTTGTGCTTGTAGCCCGCTGTATGGGCGCACAGCAGGCCATCAGAGGCAAACAGCAATATATGTTTTTTTTAGACCAGAATTAACAGACATGTCTCATTTAAATCACTCCTGAGGTCCCCAACAACTAAAAACCCCAAGAAGTGACCCCATTTTGGAAAGAGCACCCCCATACGGACATTTTAAGTGGTAGAAAGGGTACTTTTTACCAAACTGGAGTCTCACAGAAGGCAGAAATGCAAGTAAGAGCATTTCAAAGTACAGATTTGTGAAAATGAAAAATTACAAGCAGACCCCAATTTTTCAGATTCACAAGGGGTTAAAGGAGAAAATGCACCCAATACATATTCCCCATTTTTTCCCCATTAAAACAACACCCCATTTGTGCTGGTAGCCCGCTGTATGGGCGCACAGCAGGCCCTTACAGGCAAAAAGCAAAATATGGCTTTTGCTGGTCAGAATTAACAGACATGGTTTTTTTAGTGCCATGTCTCATTTAAAAATTTCCTGAGGTCCCCAACAACTAAAAACCCCAAGAAGTGACCCCATTTTGGAAAGAGCACCCCCATACGGACATTTTAAGTGGTAGAATGGGTACTTTTTACCTAACTGGAGTCTCACAGAAGGCAGAAATGCAAGTAAGAGCATTTCAAAGTACAGATTTGTGAAAATGAAAAATTACAAGCAGACCCCAATTTTTCAGATTCACAAGGGGTTAAAGGAGAAAATGCACCCAATACATATTCCCCATTTTTTCCCCATTAAAACAAAACCCCATTTGTGCTGGTAGCCCGCTGTATGGGCGCACAGCAGGCCCTTACAGGCAAACAGCAAAATATGGCTTTTGCTGGTCAGAATTAACAGACATGGTTTTTTTAGTGCCATGTCTCATTTAAAAATTTCCTGAGGTCCCCAACAACTAAAAACCCCAAGAAGTGACCCCATTTTGGAAAGAGCACCCCCATACGGACATTTTAAGTGGTAGAAAGGGTACTTTTTACCAAACTGGAGTCTCACAGAAGGCAGAAATGCAAGTAAGAGCATTTCAAAGTACAGATTTGTGAAAATGAAAAATTACAAGCAGACCCCAATTTTTCAGATTCACAAGGGGTTAAAGGAGAAAATGCACCCAATACATATTCCCCATTTTTTCCCCATTAAAACAACACCCCATTTGTGCTGGTAGCCCGCTGTATGGGCGCACAGCAGGCCCTTACAGGCAAAAAGCAAAATATGGCTTTTGCTGGTCAGAATTAACAGACATGGTTTTTTTAGTGCCATGTCTCATTTAAAAATTTCCTGAGGTCCCCAGAAATTAAAAACCCCAAGAAGTGACCCCATTTTGGAAAGAGCACCCCCATACGGACATTTTAAGTGGTAGAAAGGGTACTTTTTACCAAACTGGAGTCTCACAGAAGGCAGAAATGCAAGTAAGAGCATTTCAAAGTACAGATTTGTGAAAATGAAAAATTACAAGCAGACCCCAATTTTTCAGATTCACAAGGGGTTAAAGGAGAAAATGCACCCAATACATATTCCCCATTTTTTCCCCATTAAAACAACACCCCATTTGTGCTGGTAGCCCGCTGTATGGGCACACAGCAGGCCACCAGAGGCAAACTGCAAAATGTGTTTTTTGCAGGCCAAATTTAGCAGACATGGTTTTTTAATTGCCATGTCACTTTTAAAAATTTCCTGAGGTCCCCAACAACTAAAAACCCCAATAAGTGACCCCATTTTGGAAAGAGCACCCCTGTACGGACATTTTAAGTGGTAGAAAGGGTACTTTTTAGCAAACTGGGGTCTCATAGAAATGAATATGTAGTGATGGTGAAAAGTGGATATGTAAGCTACAGAGACTAAATGTGAGGTATACAGTGAAAAAATTTCAGGGTGCATCAGGGATTAAACTAATCCATGGATTGGTGGTAGATTCGGAAACAATCCTTGATGCACAGGCCAGGTTTTTCAGGGCACGTTTCACAGTGGTATATAGTGTCCTTCCTAATACCCCTTTTGGAACACACCCTGCATCGCTTTTGGGTTCTTCCCTTCCTAGCTGTTTGGGGGACCTCACCAGGGAAATGTTGTCCTGGTACAACCCGGGCTCCGTAACTTGCAGAAGTACTGGGGGCTTCTTCTGCTTGGCTTGGACGAATTAGGGCCTTTATCACCACCTCTTGAAATTTTAGGAATGATCTTGTCTGGCCTGTAGATTTAAATAGCACGAATGCATTGTACAGCGCCACCTGTACAAGGTGCACGGCCAGCTTTTTGTACCACACTTTGGTTTTTCGTGTGGCATTGTAGGGCTTCAGAACTTGATCTGAAAGATCAACTCCTCCCATGCTCTTGTTGTAGGCCAGGATGCAGTCTGGTTTGGGGACAGTGGCAGTGGTACCACGTACACGGGCAGGGGAGCAGGTGTTGGGGTGAATACTGGTCAGTAGAAGGACATCCCTTTTGTCCTTGTACTTAACCGCCAAGATGTTCTGATTGAGGAGACCACGGCTTTCTCCTTTTTGTAGTGGTCGCCCTACCAGGGATCTTGGGAGGCCTTTCTGATTTTTGCGTACTGTGCCACATGCCACAGTACGTCTGGAAGCTAGGGACTGGAAGAGTGGAAGACTTGTGTAGAAATTATCCACATATAGATGGTAACCCTTATCTAGCAGTGGATGCAGCAAGTCCCACACAATCTTCCCACTAACACCTAGGCCGGGGGGGCATTCTGGGGGTTCAATTCGGGTGTCCCTCCCTTCATAAACCCGGAACCTGTGAGTGTACCCAGAGCTACTCTCACATAGTTTGTACATTTTAATGCCATACCTTGCCCGCTTGCTGGGCAGGTACTGGCGAAATGCGACCCTCCCTTTGAAAAGCAATAGAGTTTCGTCTATGCAGATATTTTGATCAGGGGTGTACACTTCTGAAAACTTGGTATTGAAGTGTTCTAGGATGGGTCTAATTTTGTACAAACGGTCATATGCGGGGTCATTCTGGGGTGGGCATTGTGCATTATCGTTGTAATGCAAAAATTTTAGAATTGCATGGAAGCGATTCCGGCCCATGGTTTGACTGAAAATTGGAGTGTGGTACAAGGCATCCGCACTCCAATACTGTTTTATTTCTGGTTTTTTTACAAGCCCCATGTGCAGTATGAGTCCCCAAAAGGTCGTCATGTCTGCAGCAGTGACTGGGGTCCAACCTTGGGGTCTAGCGTATGGGGTTGTGGGGTTCTGGGAAATATACTGCTGGGCGTGTAAATTTGTCTGGGTTACCATCAAATTTATTAACTCTTCAGAGAAAAAGATTTTGAAAAAATCAATTTCTGTGAACCCTGCACAGTCTACCTGAATTCCGGATCTGGCCTCAAAATCCGGAACTTTGGGGCTGATAATTCTCAGGGGGTGGGGTCCATAAGGGTTCACTCTGGGGGGCTGCCTCAGCGGTCGTTCTGGGGCGCCTCCTAGAGGGTCCCTCATCAGCAGATGATGATGATGATGAGGGGGGGGGTGGAGGAGTAGAGGAAAGTGGCGTCCTCTTCTCCTTCAGTGGCCGACTCGGTATCAGAGGCAAGGATGGCGTATGCCTCTTCTGCCGAGTAAGTGCGTTGGGATGAATGGGCCATTTCTATTTTTTTGGGGTGTGTTGGGTGAAACGTGTAAACCTTTATTTAGTGTGAGGGGTGTGTGTAGTGGTTTTACACGTGAAGGTGTTTTTTTACTGTATTTACTGAGAAAAAAAAAAGGGGGGGAGGGGAATAAAAAAAAAAGGTCTTTTTAGTAATAAAAGTCTTCAAATAAAAAAAAAAGAAAAAAAAAGAAAAAAAGTGTTTGCAGCAGGAAAAAAACAAAAAAAAAACAAAAAAAAGAGCAGACGCGATCAGTAATGGACTACTGATCGGTGCTCAGTGCTTTCAAAATGCACGTACGCAGATGGTGCGCACGTACAAATTCCTAGACTGACACTAACTAAAATCTAACTATCACTAACTGTGTTTTTTTTTTTTTTCACACAAGTAAAAAAAAAAAAAATAAAAATATACAGATGCTGCTTTTACAGCACGTACACACGGATGGTGTGTGAGTGCAGAAACTGTAGTGAAGAAAATTCACTACAGTCCTCTGCAAAGAGCACGTACGCAGATACAGTGCGTACGTGCAAAAACCTAAACTGACACTAACTGAAATTTATCTAACTAGCACTAACAGTGATTTTTTTTTCACTCAAGTAAAAAAAAAAAAAAGCAGATGCTGCTTTCACAGCACGCACGCACACAGACGGTGTATGAGTGCAGAAACTGCAGTGAAAGAAATTCACTGCAGTCCTCTGCAAAAAGCACGTACGCAGATACTATGCGTACGTGCAAAA
Source organism: Rhinella marina (assembly GCA_900303285.1). NCBI lineage: Eukaryota > Metazoa > Chordata > Amphibia > Anura > Bufonidae > Rhinella > Rhinella marina. The sequence continues at coordinate 10,360 of ONZH01009326.1, read as the reverse complement.
ATCTATACTAACACTAACTGAAATATATATATATATATATATATATATATATATATATATATATATATGGATTTTTATATATATATATGATATATAACTGACACTATATAGTTTCAAAAAATGTGCTTACGCAGCACGCACGCACACAAAACGTGTGTGCGTGCAAATACTGTAGTTAAAAAAAGTCACTACAGTATAAAAAACTGAACACTAGCTAAAAATTTAACTTATATCTATATATATATAGAGATATGGAGCTCTATATATATTTATATAAAACCCTAACTATACTTTTTTGTTTTTTCACACAAAAAAGAGAAAAAAAAAAAAAAAAAGCACAAAAAATGACCCCCAGGTGCTGAGCAGGCAGGTATGCACTGAAAAGCACTTGGCGGTCACAGCTCGCACGCAGAAAAAGCGGTGCGGAGCTGGAAAAATGTCAAAAAAAAAACAAAAAAACCCACAGACCAAAAACCGTCCGTAAAAAAAGGACGGGGGGAGGTGGGGGAGGTGGAGGGGGGTTGGGATGGGGATGGGGGGGACGGGAAGGGACAGGGATGGTCTGTGACTTTTCTTCTTCTCTTCTTTTTGTTCTTTTCTTCTTCTTTTCTTCTTTTCTTCTTTTCTTCTGTCCTTCTTTCTTCTTCTTTTCAGCAGCAATAAAAGTAGTTTGGTGGTGGAGAACCACAAGTCCCAGCAGGCCAAACGCAGCACAGAGAAGCACATAACTTCCCTGAATGCAGTCACCAGCTAGAATGGCTGCATTCAGGAAAGTTCTGGCTTTTCCTGTGGTGCTATAGCGCTGCCATTGGCTGGAGCGTTGTACCAGCCAATGGCAGCGCTTGCAGGGGACGCCAAACACTGCTGTCCCCTGCTTCACCCCGGATGAGACTGGTGCTGACCTTTTCAGCACCAATCACAGCCGGACAGCGGCACCTGCAGCGCTGTGAATGGCTGAAAGCCACCCGGAGCTGCGATTGGCCGGTCTGCGGAGACCGGCCAATTGCAGCGATCGGGGCTGCAGGGGGGCGGAAAATCCTCCCCAGCCCTTTACCTAAGATGGCTGCCTGCCGTGCAGAGCAGCCATCATACCCCGGTCACCGAGCGATTTCGCCCGGGACCGGGAGTACACAGCGCCGTACATGTACGGCGCCGGTACTTGCGGCAGTGATTTTTGCGCCGTACATGTACGGCGCCGGTACTGTAAGGGTTATCCCCTTCACGCCCAGCGCCGTAATAGTAAGGCGCTGCGTGAAGGGGCTTGGCGGCCGACGCCGTAGTAGTAAGGCGCGCTGATCAGCTGCAGGGGGCCGTCTGTTCCCAGTAGTATTAACCCTCGATGTGCCGCAGTCAGCGCTGACCGCGGCACATGCGATGCGGGCGTTGGCAGAGAGAGTCCATTGGGTCCCCGCGCTGCTATGACGGGGACCCGATGGCTTGGATGGCAGCCCGATGCCTTCCTTAGGCATCGTGGCTGCTATCCCTGCTTGCCTGTGCGATCCAGCCCCCTGGATCGCACAGGAAGCAGGCTGTAAGTGTATTACATTGAGTAATACACTTACAGCCAATGCATTACAATACAACAGTATTGTAATGCATTGTAAAGGGGATCAGACCCCGAAAAGTTAAATAAAGTGAAAAAAAGAAAAAAAAAAGTAAAAAAAAAATAGTTTTAGAAAAAAATAAAAGTTTCAAGTAAAAAAATAAAAGGCGCACTTTTCCCAAAATAAAGTTTTAAAAAATTGTAAAAAAAAAGGAAAAAAGAAAAGTATACATATTAGGTATCGGCGCGTCCGTATCAACCGGCTCTATAAAAATATCACATCATCCACCCCACCAGGAGAATGCAGTAAAAAAACAAACCCCAAAAAAAGTGCCAAAACAGCCATTTTTTTATCACCTTCCCTCACAAAAAGTGTAATAGTAGGTGATCAAAAAGGCGTATTTACCCAAAAATGGTACCAATCAAACTGTCATCTTGTCCCACAAAAAATTACACCCTACCTGAGACAATCAGCTAAAAAAAATGGCTCTCAGAAAATAGCAACACAAAAAAAAGATTTTATTCAGTTCAAAAATAAATCTAACGCGTAAAACTTTCCAAGAATAAAACTGCTAGGCATATTGGATATCGCCGCATCCATAACAACCTGCTCTATAAAAATATTACATGAGATGGCCCCCCAGGTAAATGCTGTAAAAATGTTTTTTTTTAAACTATGCCAAAACAGCCATTTTTTCCCTCTTGCCTCACAAAAAGTGTAATAGCAGGCGATCAAAAAGGCATATTTAACCCAAAATAGTACCAATCAAATCGTCATCTTGTCCCGCAAAAAATGAGACCCTACCTGAGACAATCGCCCAAAAAGTAAAAAAAATATGGCTCTCAGAATATAGTAACACAAAAAGAAGATTTTATTCTGTTCAAAAATGCATCTAATGTGTAAAACTTTCCAAAAATAAAAATGTTAGACATATTGGGTATCGCCACGTCAGTAACAACCTGCTCTATAAAAATATCACATGATTTTCCCCCCAGGTGAATGCTGTAAAATTTTTTTTAAAAAAAACTATGCCAAAACAGTCATTTTTTCCCCTCTTTTCTCACAAAAAGTGTAATAGCAGGCGATCAAAAAGGCGTATTTAACTCAAAATGGTCCCACAAAAAATGAGACCCTATCTGAGACAATCGCCCAAAAAATAAAAAAATTTTGCTCTCAGAAAATAGCAACACAAAAAAAGATTTTATTCTGTTCAAAAATAAATCTAATGTGTAAAATTTTATAAAATAAAAATGGTAGACATATTGGGTATCGCCGCGTCCATAACAACCTACTCTATAAAAATATCACATGATTTGCCCCCTCAGGTGAATGCTGTAAAAAATGCCAAACTATGCCAAAACAGCTATTTTTTTCACCTTGACTCACAAAAAGCGTAATACCAAGCAATCAAAAAGTCTGTACCCCAAAATGGTACCAATGAAAACGTCACCTCATCCTGCAAAAATGAGCCCCCACATAAGACAATAAGTTAAAAAAATAAAAATCAATGGCTCCCGCAAACCAATCCATCAAAATCTGTGCTGCAAAATCCATATGGCGCTCGTTCTGTTCTGAGTCCTGCCATGTGCCCTCACAGCAGTTTACCACCACATATGGGGTGTTGCCATATTCAGGAGAAAATGGGGAACAAATTATGAGGTGCTTTTCTCCTGTTACCCCTTGTGAAAATGAAAAATTTGGGGCTAAAGCAACATTTTATTGGAAGAAATTAAACTTCATTTTCACAGCCAAGTGTTTCCAAATTCCGTAAAACGCTTAGGGGGTCAAAGTGGTCAGTACACCCCTTAATATATTCTTTGACGGGTGTAGTTTCCAAAATGGGGTCACTTTTTGAGGGTTTCCACTGTGGGGGTACGTCAGGGTCTCTCAATTACAAAATGGTGCCTAAAAACCATTCTAGCAAAATCTGCCTCCAAAATCTGTATGGCGCTCCTTTCCTTCTGAACACTGCCACAAACCCATAGAGATGTTTACCACCACATATGGGGTATTTCTGTAAACTGCAGAATCAGAGTAATGTATATTGAGGTTTAGTTTTCTGTTAACACTTGCTGTGTTGCAAGAAAAAAAATATTAACATGAATAATCTACCAAAAAAGTGAAATTTTGTAATTTCACCTCCATTTTCCATTAATTCTTGTGGAACACCTAAAGGGTAAACAAAGTTTGTAACATTAGTTTTTTATAATTTGAGGGGTGTAGTTTCTAAAATGGGGTCATTTATGGGTGGTTTCCATTACGTAAGCCCCTCTAAATCACTTTATATCTGAATTGGTGCTTAAAAAAATGGTTTTGGAAATTTTGTTGAAAAATTGCTTCTAAACTTCTATGCCTTCTAACGTCCGAAAAAAGTAAAATGACATTTACAAAATGATGCCAACATAAAGTAGACATATGGGGAATGTAAAATAATAACTATTTTTGGAGGTATTACTATGTATTTTGAAAGTAGAGAAATTGAAATTTGGAAATTTTTCCACATTTTTGGTAAATTTGGTGTTTTTTTATAAATAAAAATTAAATATTTTGCCACAAATTTACTACTGTCGTGAAGCACAATATGTGACGAGAAAACAATCTTAGAATGGCCTGGATAAGTAAAAGTGTTCCAAAGTTATTACCACATAAAGTGACACATGTCAGATTTGCATAAAAATGGCCTGGTCAGGAAGGTGAAAACAGGCCCAGGGTTGAAGGGGTTAAGTTTACACCATCCGTTATGTTGCTAACTTTAAGCCAATATTTTGCATCAAAATCCTGGTGCAATTTTGCTGCATGATATCAAGTCCTAACTAGAGATGAGCGAGTAGTGTTCGATCGAGCCGGTATTCGATCAAATACTACGCTATTCGGCATACTCGATTTCAATCGAGTATAACGGCGATGGCGCACTTAGAATTCGTTTCCCCTCCCACCTTCCCTGTCGCTCTTTTTCCACCAATCAACATGCAGGGGGGGTATGACAGGCACGCTGAGCACGCTGGCAGCGCGAAAACAGCGTCTACATGGATTGGCTGGAAAAACCATGTGACCTCGAATATTAAAAACTCAGCTCTTCCTGCTCGTACGCATATGCTGCGTGAACTTAGTCAGGGACAGAGGCTGGAGAAGGGACAGACAGGTTTTAGCAGTTGGACAGGCAGGAGCGTGATTAAAAGCCCTTATCAGGGCTACTATAGTGCAGTACAGTGATAGCTTTACTACAAGATACACTTTACAGAGAACGGCTGCCGTATTCAGGGATAGCTGCTGGAGTAGGGACAGAGAGAGGCATTAGTGGTGTATTAGGTGCTCTGCTACATACCAAACTATATTTGGCACTACTGTTCTGCGTTCTTTTTGGCTGCAAAACCCTGTTATATAACTAGTGTGTATATGCACCATCTGATCTGGCAGTATACGGCTGTGAATTTTATTTTTTTTTTTTAAATACAGTTTATTTGGCTCTAGTGTTCTGGGTTCTGTGTGCCTGCAATACCCTTTTTGTATATCAGGTGTAAATACCCACCGTCTGACCTGTTAGTACACGGCTGTGTACCTAGAAATATACAATATCTAGGCCTTTTAATTGGCCACTGTACTGTGCGTTCTCTTGCTAAATTATTTCACATACCTGGTGTAAATACCCACCGTCTGTACAGTTAGTACACGGCTGTGTACCTAGAAATATACAATATCTAGGCCTTTTAATTGGCCACTGTACTGTGCGTTCTCTTGCTAAATTATTTCACATACCTGGTGTAAATACCCACCGTCTGAGCAGTTAGTACACGGCTGTGTACCTTGAAATATACAATATCTAGGCCTTTTAATTGGCCACTATACTGTGCGTTCTCTTGCTAAATTATTTCACATACCTGGTGTAAATACCCACCGTCTGTACAGTTAGTACACGGCTGTGTACCTTGAAATATACAATATCTAGGCCTTTTAATTGGCCACTGTACTGTGCGTTCTCTTGCTAAATTATTCACATACCTGGTGTAAATACCCACCGTCTGTACAGTTAGTACATGGCTGTGTACCTTGAAATATACAATATCTAGCCTTTTAATTGGCCACTGTACTGTGCGTTCTCTTGCTAAATTATTTCACATACCTGGTGTAAATACCCCACCGTCTGAGCAGTTAGTACACGGCTGTGTACCTTGAAATATACAATATCTAGGCCTTTTAATTGGCCACTATACTGTGCGTTCTCTTGCTAAATTATTTCACATACCTGGTGTAAATACCCACACCGTCTGTTCAGTTAGTACAACGGCTGTGTACCTTGAAATATACAATATCTAGGCCTTTTAATTGGCCACTGTACTGTGCGTTCTCTTGCTAAATATTTTCACATACCTGGTGTAAATACCCACCGTCTGAACAGTTAGTACAACGGCTGTGTACCTTGAAATATACAATATCTAGGCCTTTTTAATTGGCACTGTACTGTGCGTTTCTCTTGCTAAATTATTTACATACCTGGTGTAAATACCCACCGTCTGTTCAGTTAGTACAACGGCTGTGTACCTTGAAATATACAATATCTAGGCCTTTTAATTGGCCACTGTACTGTGCGTTCTCTGCTAAATTATTTCACATTACCTGGTGTAAATACCCACCGTCTGAGCAGTTAGTTACACGGCTGTGTACCTTGAAATATACAATATTAGCCTTTTATTGGCAAACGGCTGTTACCTTGGTTCTCTTGCGTAATAATAATAGTATATACGTAGTGTTCATACACACCGTCTGAACTGTTAGTACACGGCTGTGAAGGCAAATATTGTATTTGCAACCAAAAAAAAATAAAATGCGGAGGGGGGCTAGCGGAATCGGACGTGGACGAGGACGGGGGCGCGGAAATGCTGTTGGTGGCCTTGTTGAAGCCAGTGTGGATACAATGCGTGCTGGTGAGGGTCAGCCAGGATCCCACTCATCCAGAATCCCTGCCTTTATGGGACAGTTAAGCAGGGGGCGAGTTACACCGCTGTTGAGGCCTGAGCAGGTTGAACAGGTGGTGCAATGGATAGCCGATAGCGCTTCCACACAGTTGTCCACCAGCCAGTCATCCACACAGTCTCACTCTGACCCTCCTTCCTCCACACCTGGCCAACAGAGTCATCCCACCCTTGACCCCTCCCAGGAGCTCTTTTCGGGTCCTTTTTCAGATGTGCCGGAAGAATCCTAGGAGCTAGCAGAGAAATTTGTTTGTAGTGATGCCCAAACACTTGAGTTTTCGCCATCTCCTGCTGATATGGACCCTGAACCAGCATCTGTTATCATGAGCGATGATGATGATGAGACGCAGTTGCCATCAAGGGAGGCTGTTGGAATGTCCAGTGGGCAGGAGGAGGAGCAGAGTGAGGAAGAGGAGGTGGTGGATGACGAAATGAGGTGGTGGTCTGCGCAGCACCGAAAAAGGCAGCAAGAGGCAGAGGGATGTCCACAGGCAGAGGGATGTCCACAGGCAGAGGGATGTCCAGAGGCAGAGGGATGTCCACAGGCAGAGGGATGTCCACAGGCAGAGGGATGTCCAGAGGCAGAGGACAGTCCAGACAGAGTAGTGAGGCCACAGCCAGCACGGCCGAAGCTGTTCCCGGCAGCGGGCAGTCGCGCGAAGCTCCCCCATCGAGGCCTCGTACTTCTGTGGTGTGGAGATTTTTTAATGTTTGTGCGGATGACAAACTGAGCGCGGTTTGCACACTCTGCCACTCAAAACTGAGTAGGGGCTCTGAGAAGAGCAATATGACCACCTCAGGCATGCGGCGTCACTTGGAAGTCAAGCACTGGGCTGAGTGGGAGAGAGCAAACGCAATACAACCTGCGCCCGGTCTTGCTGCCACTGGCCTCTTCCCCTTTGTTGTGTGCTGCCACTGCGGTCCAGACCTCCAGCCAGGACACCTCCACATCTGCCTCTGCCTCGGCTACTTTGGGGCCTTCTCCTTCAGCCTCCCCTTCCCCCGCCTCTTCGCCTGCACCTTCACACTCCTCGTCAGGGCTGCCATCAGGAATTTCGGGGCCCCCTACAGGCAAATTTCGCGGGCCCCCCCCCTTTCGGTAAACTTTACAGATTGCAAAATGGCTAATTTTTTTTTCTTAACAAGTCGCATCAACTGTGTTATTATCTCTGTACTGTGACATCACTGTGTTTATTTATCTCTGTACTGTGACATCAACTGCGTTTATTTATCCCTGTACTGTGACATCACTGTGTTTATTATGTCTGTACTGTGACATCACTGTGTTATTATCCTGTACTGTGACATCACTGTGTTTAATTATCCCTGTACTGTGACATCACTGTGTTTATTATCTCTGTACTGTGACATCGCTGTGTTTATTATCCCTGTACTGTGACTCACTAGTGTTTATTATCCATGTACAGTGGACATCGCTGTGCTTATTATCCCTGTACTGTGACCATCACTGTGTTTATTATCCCTGACAGTGACATCACTGTGTTTATTATCTCTGTACTGTGACATCACTGTGTTATTATCCTGGACTGTGACATCACTGTGTTTATAATCCTGTACAGTGACATCACTGTTTTATTATTCCCTGTACTGGACATCACTGGTGTTTATTATCCTGTACAGTGACATCGCTTGGTTTATATCCTGTACGTGACATTCACTGTGTTTTATTTCTCTGACTGTGACATCCTGTGTGTATTATCCCTGGACTGTTGACATCACTTGTGTTTATTATCTCTGTACAAGTGCATCACGGTGTTTAATGTATCCCTGTACTGTGACTCACGGTGTTTTATTATCCTGTAACAGTGACATCACTGTGTTTGTTATCCTGTACCATGTGACATCCTGTGTGTATTATCCGCAGTAACTGTGACATCCTGTGTTTTATTATCTCTGTAGCATGTGACATCACTGTGTTATTATCTCCTGAAGTGACAATCGCTGTGTTTATTATCCCTGTAACTGTGACAATACTGTGTGTATTAATCTCTGTATCTGGGCACACTATCGGCTGTGTTTATTTATCCATTCTTTGTCTGTGACATCGCTGTGTTTATTATCTCTGTACTGTGGACATCAAACTGTGTTTATTATCGTCTGTATGTGGACATCACTGTGTTTATTATCTCTGTACTGTGACATCACTGTGTTTATTATCTTGTAATTGTGACAATCACTGTGTGTATTAATCCCTGTACTGGACTACTGTGTATTATCCCTGTAACTGTGACATCACGCGTTATTAATATCTCTGTACTGTGACAATACTGGTGTTTTTCTATTAAATACTGTACTGTGACAATCACTGTGTTTATTGTCTCTGTACTGTGACATCGCTGTGTTTATTATCCCTGTACTGTGACATCACTGTGTTTATTATCTCTGTACTGTGACATCACTGTGTTTATTATCTCTGTACTGTGACATCACTGTGTATATTAATCCCTGTACAGTGACATCACTGTGTTTGTTATCCCTGTACAGTGACATCGCTGTGTGTATTATCCCAGTGCAGGAAGAGGTAAGTGGTCTGTGTTTGTGTGTTTGTTTTCTATTTTTCAGGGTCGTGAATGCAGTGGACTACGTCGGACCAGCTTTTTTTTTTTCTTATTTTTTTAATAAAATGGTCAAACAGGGGTCTGGGGGAGTGTTTATTTCAATAAAATGTTTTATACTGGTGTGTGTGTATTTTTTTTTTACAATACTACAGTTTTAGTAATTATGGCTATCTACAGACGGCCCTGATTACTAATACTGGGCTTAATACTTGCCGGTATGGCCAGCACTAACCCCAACATCTATTACCCTCGGCACCCACCGCCACCCAGTGGTGCCGGGAAGAGCCGGGTACCCGCAGGACCGGACCTTCTAAATTGAGGGTCTGGCTCTGGGGCGGCTGCAGGCTGGTACCATTAGGCTGGGAAGGGCCAATAACCGTGTCCTTCCCACCCTGGTAGTGCCAGGCTGCCGCTGCTGGTTGTATCTGGCTGGTAAAGGAAAAAGGGGGGGGACCCCACGCCATTTTTAAAAAAAATAATTAAATAATTTTAAAAAAATGGCGTGGGGTCCCCCCTTTTTTCCTTCGCCAGCCAGATACAACCAGCAGCAGCAGCCTGGCACTACCAGGGTGGGAAGGGACACGGTTATTGGCCCTTCCCAGCCTAATGGTACCAGCCTGCAGCCGCCCCAGAGCCAGACCCTCAATTTAGAAGGTCCGGTCCTGCGGGTACCCGGCTCTTCCCGGCACCCCTGGTGGCGGTGGGTGCCGAGGTAATAGATGTTGGGGTTAGTGCTGGCCTGCCATACCGGCAAGTACTAAGCCCAGTATTAGTAATCAGGGCCGTCTGTAGATAGCCGTAATTACTAAAACTGTAGTATTGTAAAAAAAAATACACACACCCATATAAAAATATTTATTGAAATAAACACCCCCCAGACCCCTGTTTGACCATTTTATTAAAAAAAAAAAAAAAAAAAGCTGGTCCGACGTAGTCCACCGATCCGAGCGTAGTCCCTCGTGCATTCACGACCCTGAAATAGAAAGACAACACAGCAAACACAGAGCACTTACCTCTTCCTGCTACTGGGATAATATCACACAGCCGATGTCACTGTAACAGGGAAAATAATACACAGTGATGTCACAGTAACAGGGATAATAAACACAGTGATGTCAAACACGTACAGAGATAATAACACAGTGATGTCACAGTGCAGGGATAATAAACACAGTGATGTCCGCTGTACAGGGATAATACACCACAGTGATGTCACAGTACAGGGATAATAACACAGTGATGTCACAGTACAGGGATAATAAACACA